>CAWUFW010006454.1:0-600000 GCA_963921515.1 Calotriton arnoldi
TCCGTGTGTCCTCGTTGGGGGCTTGTAGGCTGGCTGTGCTGGCTGCTGTCTCCATCCCCAGCATCCAGCAGTTCGTCACCTGTGGAGAGAATGAGATTTGTTATTGTGTTGCACCTGGCGAAGTATGTATTTGTCGTCTGACATTCACAGTTCGTGCAATCTCGTACATGGGTTTCCCGGAGGCGTGTGTGTGGCTGTACCATTTGTAGTTGTGTGTGCTTGGCAATGGGACTGTGTGCTGTGCACATGTGGCATGGGGACGGATTGGCCATGCCGATGGGTGTGTTGCTGTGCCCCTACTTATTGTGACTCTGGTGTATGCGGGCTCCTGGCCCATCCTGGGTCTGGTTTGTACTTTGCTTTTGGGGTTCAAATGGGACGCTTAGGAACGCATATGGCAACATGGGGGCCATGCCCCAGATTCGCATTTGGGAGGGAATATGCTTTTGGGGTTCAAATGGAACGCTTAGGAACGCATATGGCAACATGGGGGCCATGCCCCAGATTCGCATTTGGGAGGGAATATGCTTTTGGGGTTCAAATGGAACGCTAGGAACGCATATGGCAACATGGGGCCATGCCCCAGATTCGCATTTGGGAGGGAATATGCTTTTGGGGTACATGCTGTGAGCCATGGGTGCCGAACGTGACATGTGTTGTGGCAGCATGACAGTGCATGGTCTGAGGTGTGTGCATGCCTGACATGGCCTGCATATTTGCTGTCTGTTGTGATTACTGGACATGGCATTGGACGCATCGTTATGAGTGAGTGATGGTTGTGTGCCAGCCAACGTATTGCAGTTGTCCCATCTCCTTGGTGTGCGTGCTGCCCTGTGCCATGTGCATCACTGCAGTGCTCGTGGGGGGGTGTGGCCCATGTTGTGTGTTGTTGCTCACAGTGTGTCGTGCGCTTCATTGACTTCTGGCACATGGTTGGTCATGGGCATGTATCTTAGCGTGACTGCTGTATGTGTGGCAGCTGTGCGGATGACATGCCTTTCATGAGACTGGGGCTGACGGATGGGATGGATGGTATGTTGTATGTGCATGGTGTGTCTGTGTGTTTGATGGGTTCAGTGGTGTTCGTGTGCATTTATGTTGTTCCGCTCTGTTGCGTCTAGTGTTGTTTGTCTTACATAGGCGTAGTTGTGGGGTGTGTGGTTGACAGGCAGTAGGGGCTACATGGACAGGACTTCAATGGTGTTTCGGTTGTGTGTGATGAGTTGCACAGTGGCTGCCGTGTGGTACTATATTCAGTGTGGCTTGTGCATGCAGACGTGGCTCCTTGGGTGTTGCTGTGTCTGTGATGGGTCATGTGAGGTGTGAGTCTGTGGTTCATGTCCGTGTGCACATTGTTCACTTGTTCGTGACGGTGGGCGGTGCTGCGTGTTCGTCTGCTACGTGACATGTCCCATGTGTTGGTCGTGTTACGGTCCTCATGCCTCCAGTAATCCAGCCCTGTCCAGTTTCCCACCTGCAGGTTGTTCGTGCGTGCACTGTACTGGATGCCACATGGTTCTAAGCGGGGGTGCTCCATGTTGCAGGTCTGTGGGGGTGGGGGTGTTGTGGGTCGTGGTGGTGGCTGGACACCCACTGACACCGATTGCTGTGGACCGTGATGTCTACCTTTCGGCTGTCGTTGTGCACTGCGGTGGCTGACACGTGGCTGTGGGGTGTGGGGGATGCTCCTCCTTGCTGTGCTGTGGGACTAGGGGCCTGGTGTGTTTTGTACTTGGGCTGTCCACCCTCCCACCCACTGCACTTTGTGTTCCTGCCACTTACCTGTTACTTGTCGGTTAGTGCAGCTATGGCGGACACATGGGTGTGGTGGGTGCTCGTTGTGGCGCTTCTGGCATATTTGGGGACCTGTTGGTGGTTACGTGGCTGGCTGAGTGTACACATGTCCCCACGCATCTTACAGTTGTTCTGTTTGGGCTGTGTGTGGTGGTGTCTGTTGCATGTGTGTGTGATGTGTTGTGTATTGTGTGCTGGATATGGGGGTGTTTGTCCCTGGGAGCTGTGGCATGGTGGTAGTGCATGTGAGTACATAGCGGTGTGCTGGTATACATTAGTTTGTACTTACCAGCCTCCACTCCCCTGCTAATCCGGCGAGGATCTCGGGATGTATGATGACTCGCACCTTCTCCTCCCATGCTTTGAAGGTCTTGAAGAGCGCGGGATTCCCTCCGCCAGTGACGGCTGCCAGCTCTCTGTTCTTGGTCTCCTTCTTCTTGACCAGGCTCTTGACGTCATTCCACCGTTTGTTAATTTCTACTCTGTTCCTGGGCAGGGTCCCGACTGCATTGACCTGGTCTACGATCCGGTTCCACATTCTGTTTCTGGTGGCTAGTGGTGTGTGCTGGACCATGTTCCCATAGATTTGTGGGTGCACCTTGATGATCTCGTCGACCATGACCGTCAGCTCAATGGGCGTGAACTTGGGCATTCTTTGTGGTGCCATGGTGTTTGTGGTGCTGGTGCGGTGTGTGTTGTGTAATGTGCAGGGGGTTTGTGGTGCCGGTGTTTGGTGGTGGTGGTGGTGGTGGTTGTGATGTGTGCGTTTCTGTGGTGTGCTGCTCTCCTTGCTGTGTCACTGTGTCCTCTCCTCTCTAGTTTGCAATGTTGCAAGGGGTTGTGGTCTGTGGGAGTGCTGCTTTTGTACTTACCTATGTGGGTGTGTCCTCATGGTCTGTTGTTTTCAGGTGTGTTGTGTCTGGGGTTCTGGCCTTTGTAGTTTTTGTTTGTCCAGGGGGTGTTTTCGGGATGTGTACTGTGCTTGTGTATTTGTGCGTGCCTTGCTGTGTGGACTTGTTGGCCATGTTGTGTGCGATTGTTTTTGTCAGCGGATGGTTTCTGTGCAGGGACGTGGGCGCCATGGCTTCTGCCGTGTCGATTCTCATCGGCGTTGTTTGCGCAGGCGGGCGGTGTATTTGTAGTTTTCCCGCGCTCATGGCGGTGCAATCGTAATCTCACGTGCGGTGTGTCGGCCGTGAGGGCGGGCGGTTTTGTGTTGTCGTGCGTGTTTCCGTCCGTGGCGGGCGGTTTGACTCTGACTCGGACGATGGCGGGCGGTATCTTGTGTGGTTTTTCCGCCGATGGCGGTTTTCGGTTTGTGTAATCGTAATGGCGTGGTCGGTGTTCAGACGGTGTGTGCGGGCGGATTTTTGCCGCTTCCATGCCTGGCGGATTCTTTTACGCCGGGTATCGTAATGGGCCCCTTAGAAACTTTTTAAAAGTTGAAAACAATTTTTTTAAAACACTCCCCACCCTTATCCCCTATAAACCCAACATCCAGCTCCTAAAACAACATTTTCAAATTAAATTTAAAAATTTTGATCCCGCTCCTAAAAATTAAAATACAAATTATAATTTTTATAACATTAATTAACTGATATTTTACCAAAAACAAACATATATCAAAATTAAATTAACTATAACGATATTTTGACACAATGATATTTTGACAGTCGACATTTCAAACTTCGATATTTTTTACAACACAAAAAAAACGATATTTTTAGCATCGATATACTTAACATCGATATTTAGTACTGTCAATATACTAAACTCGATATTAATGCATGTTGATATTATAAAGTTGATATTATGTCCACTTACCATCGGAGCCACGTACAACCGTACTCTCTTGAACCTGTAGTCTCTTAATTGTTTGCCTGTATATTATGTCCCTCTTATTAAATCTTTTCATATTACTGATTGAACTATGACATAAGTCTCTTATGTTCCTAGTCATTACCTCAGAAAAGATGTCTATGCTGTCATCACTATACTCCTTTTCCAATTGATTTAGTTCATACATAAAAGCTACATCAAAGTTTAACAAAGTACTCTCAAGTGCATCTTCCGCATAGGAGTTCTTCATCTAACTTTGGCCGTTTGCTGCAGGGGGTTTGCCACAGGGCCTGGCTTATTGCCAAGGCCTCTTGCTTACCCCCCGCAGGCAGCCAACCCCAAGCTCTGCACAGCCTTTGGTTATGCGCAGCGTGGGGTTGGCCACGGACAGCCAACTCCATACTGCCCATGGACTTTGGCCATGTGCAGCGGGGTTGGCCTCAGGGTCAGGTCATGGGTCCAACCCATGCAGGCACCAACCTCAGTCTGAGCATGGCCTTCAGACATGCGTTGCGGGGATTGGCCACAGGACCTGCAGGCCAGGCCCTGTGATAAACCACCTCTGCATGTAGGCAGCTGCACTCTGCACATGGCTTTGGCCTTTCGCAGCAGGGGGTTGGCTGCAGGGCCTGCATCTAGCTGCAGGGGGTTGACCACAGAGCTTGGCCTTCAGACAGACCCTGTGGTCAACCACCCCTCAGTCAGCCAATCTCCCGAGCCAATGGTGGCCCCAGGTGCCCCATCTGTAGGGACCACATGACATTAAAGTGGGGTGTGGCAGCGTGGCCTCCCTCCCCCAGCCTTATTAGGCCCCTGGGGCCCCATCCCCTGGGGCCTCATATCAGTATAAAGGGAAGGGGGGCTGCGTGGTCCCCTCCCCAAGCCTTATTAGGCCCCAGGGACCCTATCCCCAGGGTGACATGACATTTATAAGGGGTGGTATTTATAGGTTTAACTTAGCTTAAATATGAGGGGAGCTAGAGGGCGCATGGCAAGAAGGCTGCGAATTAGTGCGGCTCTGCCGGCCGATCCACAATCCGGTCAAAATCCTGAACAACGAGGCGAATGACAGCCACACAGAGCAACGCATCGTGACAATAAGTGGTCCCGGACCAGAATAAAACTGCTTGCGGAACCACAAAGGCTGTGGTGTGCCAAAATTTCACTATCAAACGGAGCGGCCCTAGAAAAACAACATGGCGGCTGCCGTTCTCGGCTGAGGGCTGCGCTCGTTCCTGCTTGCTGTGGAGGCATTGGTTCAGCTGGGCGGGGCCGCATGAACAGCGGCAAGCCTACCTGCCCGCAGTGTGTGATCCGTGGCAGTGGGAACGCTGCGAGCAACTGACTGCCCTGGTGCTGCCGACTGTCGCGTGGAGGCCTCTTGGGCCTGGACTGCCAGTATTGCACCAGAGGTGAGGCGAGCTGGGAGTACGCCACCGAGCTCACAGACTGTACCGCGGAGATCCGAAGCGGCGGATGGTGACAGAATAGCGCCGCACTACACACGAGGTGAGTCCCCCACGGGCGGCGAGGGCCGATACGTGGAGCCAGTGGAATACACTGTACTTACCGCTACGCTGAGGCCTGTGATAGTGGGCCTTCCCTGCTGGTCTTACTCGCTGTGGGTGCCTAGGGCTGTGCCTGGGCTGGACACCTGTGGCGCCTTGACTCCTGATAGTTGGATATGTGACTTTGCTGGCCCTGTGGCGCACGACTGGGTGAGGATGCTCTAGGTTGGCACTCTGTTCTGCTCGGTAAAAGTGTTTGTAGCGGTGTACGTCGTGTTCTGTATCTGGGTATGCTGACGACTGCGGAGGCTGGCGAGGCCGGACTTTTTCTACTGGGCCAGTGGTAGTGTCCACATCCGAAGATACTGGACACTAGCTAAGCGCAATAAGAATTTACCGCCCGAAGTTGTGCTTCATGTTGCGGTGAGTTGCGGTTGCGGATAAGGAGCCGCGGTTATGTGGCTGTGCTGTGGTGGCTCTTGGTGCTACAGTGGATACACGGCAGTGCGGACTACGCTATTCGCCTCAATAAGTGGTGTATACACGATTGGCTGGGTGGTGGCGAGCGGCGGCTGCCTGTGCCACAAGGGTGCCAACAACAATGGGTAAAAATGATAAAACGCAATCCCGTCTCACGTTTGAGATGCGCAAGCCGGGCAGATCACAATCAAAGCATGCTTCGGACTCTGAGGCAGACGTTCCATCGGAATCTGCCCCTACTCTTGAGACCACGCTCCTGGCAATGCAGCATAGCCTTCAGCTCAATGATGGAAAGATTGACGCTTTAAACCTACGAATGGATCATATGGCTGCGAAGCTGGACAAACAAGGCACCAGGCTAGGTGAGGTTGAGCAAAGGGTCTCTACGACTGAAGATGATCTGCATACCGTCTCCAATAAAACCTTGAATATGGAAAAAGTGCTGGCGGTTATCCAGGTGAAGAATTAAGATTTGGAGGCGAGATCTAGGAGAAACAACCTTAGAATCACAGGGCTGTCGGAATCGACCAACACTGGCAAAATGGAGGTCTACGTGGAGGGGATGCTCAAGATATATTTGGCGCGGATAATTTATCTCCGGTGCTAATAGTGGAGCACGCACACCGCTCGCTTGTGGCCTGCATCACCCCTGGGGCCCCACTGCGTCCCATCATCGCACGTCTGTTAAACTATAGGGTTCGGGACACAATACTCCGACTGGCCCGAGAAAAAGGTTCCATTAACTATCAAGGAAATGCGTTGCCATTTTTACCGAACTTCACGACGGCGGGACAGGCGGCTAGTAGGGAGTTTGACCCAGTAAAAAAGTTGCTGATGGCAGAAGAGATCCCATGCGCAATGCTTTACCCTGCTCGCCTGAGGATTGGTCCGGACGGGGCCTCCAGGATTTTCAGTAACTTGAAAGCTGCAATGGACCATTCTAAAACATTGGAAAAGCGCCGACGTAAAACCGCTAACGATCCTGATGAAGAGGAACAGTAAGTCCTGGTATGTGTTTGCAAAATGTAAGTGAGGGGTGGTGGCCTGGAGGTCGCTGCCTGTATTCTCAGGGGGTCATTGTGTGGTGGGTGTCCCGCCAGATCTGATCAGTCACAGGTGAATTGCCAGGCCCCGGGAAGATCACGCCATGGTCTCATGATTTGCCGATCACATATGTACTGTTAAAGGGTGATATAGCTGCGGCCCTGTGGGCTTGGAACAATAGCTGTGCTGTTAAGAAGCTAAGATGGACAAGATCGGCCACCTCCCCTACCATAGGGAGGCTAAATGCACTCTAGCATTCCCTAATGGGTGTACCCCGTTTGTTTCATTGGGTGCTATGTTTTTGGGGGGCTTGTATTTGTTTAATTGGGATGTCTTTAGCAAGTTGGGGGTGCTGAAGTGGGTGGGGGGCGGTGGGGATGTGGGTGATCCGGAAGACATGGTGCAGTGAAGTTGTAGCCTCTTTGTTAACATGACGCTCTAATGTGGGAAGTGTGGGAGATTCTTACTGTTATAATGGTTTATCGCAGGTCTGGGTAGTACTGTTAAGTTACTAACATGGAATGTACGTGGGCTCAACAACCCAAAAAAGATCGGCAATGTGTTAGCGTTTCTAGATAGGCAGGATGTGCAGGTCGCTTTTCTCCAGGAAACGCATCTCACCAAATATACGGAGAAAAATGTAGGGGCTAGATGGTCTATGGTGCGTGCGGCAGCATCGTATTCCTCTTATTCTAGAGGTGTGATGATTTTAGTCAAGACAGTCACCCCATTCACATTGCTTAGGTCTGAAGTGGACGAGCAGGGCAGAGTAGCTCTAGTCCTGGGCAAATTGGGAGGCACGAATGTACTATTGGGGAATACATATGGGCCTAATACTGATGATCTTGCCTTTTTCAATGATGTGTGGAGGCATATCTCCTCCTTCCCTCCAGCGGTTGTGATCTGGGGCGGTGATTTCAATGTATGCTTGGATCCTTGACTGGACCCCTAAGTGGATGCAGCAGGGCGGGGGAAGCTGGCCGCACAAGTGTTGACCGAGCTTATGGAGGCTGAGGGTTTTAGAGATATATGGAGACTTCGAAACCCAGCCGGTAGGGAGAGTACATTTGTTTCCACGGTGCATGGGTTCTGGTCCAGACTGGACTATTGGCTGGCTTCCGAGGAGGTCTGCCCCTGGACTGTCACTATCAAACATTTGGCAAAAACGCTTTCCGATCATTCTCCTGTACTGCTAGAGCTGAGTGTGCAAGACCTCCGTTTCAGTGGAGGCTGCAGCAGTCCTCCCTGGTAGACCCAATTTTTTGGGCTACAATAGGTACTGCCATTAAAAAAAAATCCGAAAATGAGGGCTCAGTAGATAGTGCGGGCACACTCTGGGAAGCCTTTAAAGTCACCATTAGAGGGAAATGTATTGGGGCGCAGGCGGGAGTTTTATAGGATCTCCGGAATAGGATATGCGGATTAGCTGTAAAGATTACTGCACTTGAACGGGAATATGAACAGAGCCGTTCTCCAGCAACTCTTGCCTGAATCAGGGAATTGATTTCTGAACATAATCAAGTTGCAAATCAGGAGGTTCTTCATAGATCTAGAAGATGTAAAGAGCATTGTTATTGAGAGGGTGGCAGGCCCAGCCGCTCGCTGGCACATAAACTTTCCTTACCAAGGGACAGGAACATATCGTTGAGATGTTAGATGAGGACTCTATTGCATGCCACTCGTCTTCAGAAATCAGCAAGGTATTCCTTGACTTTTACACCAAATTATATGGGACTAGACCATCGGCGAGCGATGCGGAAGTCTCCAGTTATCTGGAGGATATCGCTCTTGGGTGGCTATCTAATAGCCAGCGGGAATACTTGACTCAGCCCTTTGATGTGGAGGATGTCAAGGAAGCTAGAATGTCTCTCCCTACATGTAAAGCTTCGGGCTGGATGGGCTGCCCAGTGAGTTTTATAAGGCATATATTGAGGATCTGGCCCTGAGATTGCTAGATGTATTTGCCAAAGCATACGAGACAGGTACGCTACCTCTTACCCTCAGGGAGGCTCTTATTGTTACACTTCTAAAGCCGGAGAAAGCTACGAATAAATGCGAGTCGTATAGACCATTGTACATAATAAACATTGACACTAAAATTCTGGCGAAAATAATTTGCGAATAGATTACAACCTCTGGTCCGAAAGCTGATCCTTCGTGACCAGTCAGGATTCGTCCCTAAGCGGTCGACCGTACATAATCTATGGACCATTTTTGCTGACTTACATCACTTGGATCCAGAGCTTCCGGCCGTAGCGGTGCTGCTGGATGCGGCGAAAGCCTTTGATTCACTACCATGGGGATACATATTTGTTGTATTGCAGAGAATGGGTATGTCGCCATTTTTTCTGAAATGGGTGCGTCTATTGCACTCTGCTCAGGTTGCCAGGCTGTGAGTTAATGGGTGGGTATCAGATAAATTTTCAATATGTAGGGGCACCAGGCAGGAATGCCCCCTTTCACCGATGCTCTTCTCTTTGACGCTTGAGCCGTTAGTGTGTAAGATCTGACAAAAACATGCAGAAGCCTCTCTGGGGTTTTGTCAGCGGCTGCTGGCTATCTCTTTGTATGCGGACGATATGATGTTATCCGTCCATGAGCCTTCCACATATCTGCAAGCCCTGCTGCGTGAATATGTTGTGTTTGAGAGGCACTTGGGGCTGGGAATAAATTGGGCAAAGTCCACGATGTTCCCACTGACGGTCTGCACTTAGGAGACAGCCCTGGAATTCCCGCTCTCCTGGTCAACAGACCTGGTGAAGTATTCGGGGATCTGGGTGCACAGGGACCCTGATATGGTTCTGACCACAAATTTTGGGCGTGTCATTACTAAAATCACTGAGCAGGTCTCTCGCTGGACCCGCCTGCCACTTTCACTTCCAGATAGGATCGCTGTAGTAAAGAGGACTATTTTGCCCAAACTCCTTTAATTATTTGTTAATATTCCAACAAGGCTGCATGTGGCACTTTTTAAAACATTGCAGTCCTGCCTGCTGTCGTTGGTGTGGGCTGGAAAGCAGCCTAGATGCAGCTGGACTACTCTAACACTGCTGTTTGAGCGCGGTGGGTTCGAGGCACCTAATTTGTGTTTGTATCATCTGTGCGCTCAAGCGCAATTTGCAAACTATTGGTATTTCCCACAACGATCTCTGCCACACATAGCTGTGGAGGCAGATACTCCCCACCCAACTCCGTTAACCGCTATGATCCTGCTGGGTGGTGAGGGTGGCACCAGGAAGGAGATTAATCCGGTCAGGTGTACTGTTTGAGCATTGAAGACCCTTGCTAAACGTGCATGGATGGAGTATATATATATGCACTAGACATGCCGATTGCTGCACACCCTGGTATCTCTGTGGCGCAGGAACATGGGGCCCTAACTGTACTACAGAATACAGGGGTTACAATGCTTGGCGACATGCATTTGAATGGCTCCTTTTTGTCACTTGCTGATTTTCAGGCTGGTCAAACGTACAATGCAATGCTTGGGTTCACATACTCCAGACTGCGCTTGGCAGTACGGTCCTTATACCCTGAGTTCCCTACAGAGCCCAAGATTCTGAAAGCACTACAGGCGATTTTAGCGGGAGGGGAGAGCAGAGGGATGATCACTAGACTATATATAACGCTTCCCAAAGGGAAAATGAGTGGTCGGACTCCTCCTCGTTTGATAAATGGAATAAAGAGCTTATGGTCCCCTTGACATGGGAAAGTTGGGAGTCCTGCTGCAAATTGACGGGCGCCTGACTGCTAATTGTAATCTTCGCATTATACATTTTAAGTACCTACCTCAGTTGTATTACACCCCTATGCAGCTGTTGAAATTTGGGCTGAGGGAGGATGCAAGATGCACTAGATGTGGGCAGGATGGGGCTAACTTAATGCACCTGGCATGGAAATGTGCTGTTATATTTGCTTTTTGGTAGCATGTTGTAAAGGTGCTCACTGAAATGACACTTGAAAGGATTGAATGTACACCCGAACTGTGCCTGCTCAAACTGGCAAAAAAGATCAAACCATGCAATAGACGTGTTGTTGCTATAGCTACTCTGTTTGCTAAACGTGCTGTCGCAATGCATTGGGGCGCCAAGTCGGGCCCCACTTTGATGAAGTGGATTCGAGATCTTGTGTATTGTAAAGAACAAATGGAGATAATGCCGAGTAGCTACCTGCCACTTCCAGGCCTAAAAATGTTTGGGCGCCACTGACTGCGTATTTGTTGGAAAACCCGGACTTGCTATAATTGTTTAGGAATAATTATTTTGATGGGCTGAAGGACTTAGTTGTAGGATCTATTGAGCTACTGGAGGCTGCACTATATTGCACAAGTGTGATCATGTTACACATGCTCTGTCTGTTGGGCTTTTTTGGGATGGGTTGGGGAGGGACTGGGAATTGTTCACTACAAAAGTAAAAATGTCTGCATTCGCTATTGTAAATCTCCTGTTATGTAGGGAGGGCCCTTAGGCACCCTGCTGGATCTATCTTGCAATGTAATACATTTTTTTTTTTTAAATTAGCTTAAATATACTTACTATTTGTTGTAAAGCCATGCGTGGTAAAGGCATATTTGTGGTAAAGGCATAATTGTTGTAAAGGCATGCGTGGCTTTGCTGTCACTTCTGTGATGATGCAATGCTGCAGAACTGCAAACTTCATAAAGTGGCTCTCCCTAAGAGGCTGACTGTGAGCTCCTTCTTTGGTTACCAGCTCACAGGAAATACCTTACTTGTGTCTGGAAACAGTGGCGGCTGGCATCTACGGGGACGAGAAGAGGCAGGCACGCGTGTGTAAAATAATAAACCAAAATATACTAAAACTTAGTGAACTCAATGACATCCTCGCTCAAACCTCTTCTTTCGCTGACACAGGAACCGAATGCTGGAGTTCCCTTGGCCAATCCTGGCACTTCTCCCACCAGCATGACAGCAGCGCTAGGATTGGTGGGAGCCGCCTCACTCAGCACTCCACAGCGCTCTGGAGGCTTTGGCTTGCTTTAACCCAGCTGTCATAGGACAACTGGGTTAGAGATATTTAAAGTGGTTGTTTGTGGCTGGCCGTCGCAAGACAACCGGCCAAAAAGACATGCACACTTTAAACAGTGCAATAGCAGCCCACCCTCCTTCCTGCTGCTGTCACTTAGCAGCGGCCCGACCCCATCCTAACGTTTGGCTCAGGGTGGGAGATGAAAAATAAAATGGTAATTAATTTTCATTTTCTTTTTCATCTCTGGGGCTTTGGGGGGGATTTTTGAGTGGCGCGACGCTCCTCTGCTCTAACGTCCAGAAGGGGGTGGAAGATGAGAGGTAGGATGCAGCACTTGCAAGTGATCTTAGAATCAGTAACCTCTGCTCTGCCCAGGATTGGGCTCTCTGACTGTGAAGCTGGACATCTTCTGCACTGCTCGTGTTTGGCTGAGCCACATTAAATGAGCAGAGAGCCTGAGCCATGTCAGAACTAATGATTTATGCGTGACATTGCATAATAGTGTGGTGATGCAGGTAGAAGCACTATTTTGCACTACCCTAACCCATGATACATGGCTCTTGACAGGGATGGCTACCCTCTATCTTGACCTCCGTCTTGACCTCCTGCTCATGTAGTACTCCAATAGACTTAGCTTTGGCAGATGAAGTTGAAGGTGTTCCCATAAACAGTGGCTATAGGATGTTGTATAAATGGCTAATGTTGGTTCCCAAGACCAGTACTTCGGACTTATTAGAGTTTAACTTCAAATAGATGTAGCCCACGCCATGATGGATAGCCTCCAAATAGTGTTTTTGTGAAAAAAGAATATAAAAATCTAGGGGGAGAAATATCCTTGCTAGATTATACAAGCACCGAAGAAATGTACCTTTTTAAAGGGTAGAGGTTCTCAGTTGGTTCTTGGCTGAGGCAAAACGCAAAGTGCAGTTGCTTTTCTCGATGTCTTTGCTGTCCTGTTTGGTTCAATCTGGAGAAAGTTGGCCCAACTAATGGAACCCAAAGGGGACGGAATGTTGCTAATTTTTTATTCATTTTAGGCAGTGTGCATTACAAAGAGCATGCTATTGCAAAAGCGTCTCGAACATGCGGCGATGCACACAGTGTGTGCAGTAACCCTGGGCGAAGTACTACTCTACGCTCGCGTAGTTTGCGAAGTTTGCGCTACTTCGCACTATGCGAATTGCACGTAGCACAGTGCAAACACGCGTAGCGTAGCGGTCATTTTTTGCTTGCTCGCGGTCCTCAACGTCAAGTTGGCGACCGTGAGCAAGCAAAATGACATCCCGGCAAAACTTTTTCCTCGTTCGCGATCAGCAACAATAAGTTGCCGATCGCGGCGTGGAAAATAAACCTCCGGCGAGATTCTCAACGCGGGAGGTCAGGTTTCTCATTGCGAGTGGTCGCGTATGCTCGCGACCGCTCGCGGTGAGAAACTACCAGTCCGCGTTGAGAAAGCTGCCGCTCGAGTAGAAATCTACTCGAGTGGCAGAAAATGACCGCTTGCACTGTGCAAGATGCGGTTTGCACTGATTGCACAGTGCGGACAAGCATCCGGCACTGTGCAATCAGTGCGAACAGCATTTTGCACAGTGCACTACGCAGTTCGCGTAGCTACGCCTAGCTCGCGTAGTGCGAAGTTAACTTCGCGTCGCTACACGTAGCGCTACTACGCGAACTACGCCCAGGGTTAGTGTGCAGTTGACACTGAAACCACATCACAAAGATCAGGGCATGATGGAAAACAGTATTCAGCGCATAGCACTGAATTTCCTGTGCTAAGGACAGAGATAAAGCAACATGTCCCTCTAAAAAAATATATAAATAAAATAACGCAATATGCGCAGAATCACATGGGCGGGAAGTGAGATTAGAAGACAAGACTCGAAGCACAATACAAGAAACCAAACTGTTCAATGCTATGTCTATACCTTTATCCCAGATTTTTCCAGTCATCTCACTATAATTTACAGCCTCCAGTGCTTCTAACATTTACACTAATCCAGCCCTCTTTGTCACTAAAACCTAAAAAGTGAATTCAAGAATTAATAATTTATAAAACACAGCCAACCCACTACCGGCTAACGGCTTCAACAAATAATTGTCACAATAACTAATCTAGGCATACTGCCTTTTTTCATAACTTTTCATAAAAAGCATACCAAATCTGTGAAATTGGACATAACATTTCCTAGTGCACCAATCAGGTCTCTAACTTGTCACTATAACTAAATCAGGCCTACTGTTTTAAGCATAGCCTCACCCACACGGCAACCATCAGACACACAGTCATAAAATTACACAAAGGTATACAAAATCATAGTTGGTAAAGCAAAATACTATCTCTCCTAAGAGGGCCTAGCAAGGATTCTCAAAGAGCAAGTACTCTAAATCGGTAGGTTGTCACTGGAGTACCCAACACCAAAACCCTTGCCTACTAAACTAATCTGTAGGATTCCAAGTAACAAAATCCTTTTCTGCAAGCTTTCATACAAAGTGAGAACCATCCTCAAAATGATTGATTTTAACATAAGCGTTTCCTAATAAATATGTCAGGCCTGCTGCCTTTATCGTAACATTTCATAATGAACAGATAAGACCCTTAACCATGATCATTGACTTGCCACCATAGCAAACCCAGCCCTGCTGTATTGAGTGTAAGCTTTGCCACAAGGGAAAAGGTGCAATACAAGCACCCTTTTCAGTGGAAGCACACAAAATTAGCCTATCAAATTCGGTACTCAGGGAAACCAACATTTACATGGGACCCACCTACCTTTTTGGTAGTATTCTGAAAGCTCTTTCTTTGTTTTTTTTTTTGTAAATTTGTTTATTGAGATTTTGATACATAAAGAGTCATGCAGAACAATGATGCAACAATGAACAAAGCACATCACCTACAGGTACAGCTGATATGAACCAGGTTACATGGCACATCATCATGAGTATTGTAGGAAGCTGGCTCCTTATATGATATACCGGGAGGTGGTTATATCATGCAAGGGGTACAGATATTCCCCCAGAAGTGTACAGGGCTCAGTGTAAACCCAAAGTGCTCTATTTGTGGTAGTGTGGTCGAGCAGCCTTAGGCCTAAAACAGAGTAGTATAAGACATTTGTTATGCACACATTTATTAACAAATGACACACTACTCAAAAAGGAGATCCACAACAATTTTAGAAAACAATTAAGCTTCTTTCTAGATTTATTTTAAGACCAAAATATTCGGAAAAAGGTAAGTACGTTACACTTTAAAAAGTGGACACACTGCAATTTCCAGACTTTGCAATGTTAACCTATGGGAGGAAAACAAGAATGCAGTTTTTGCAGGTAAGTACTCGACTTACAATTTCAGAGTTCGGGGTCTTTGGTCAACACCAGGCAGTGTTTAAATCAGTAACAAGAGTGCACCAGCAGCAGCACAGGGACGGCCTGGTGCAGAGGTCAAATTCAAGGTCGGATGGTAATCAATGGAGACTGAGGGTACTCGAAGCCACGCTGGTCAGAGATGAGTTAAGCAGTGTCAGGGGTCGAGCTCCTGGAATTAAGGTAAGTGCAGGGGGGCAGAAGGCAGCACCAAACTTACACCCTCAGCAGCACTGGGGCGGCCGGGTGAAGAGTGCCAGCATAGCATCGGACGTCCCATGCACACCATTGGGGGAAATCAAATTGGAAGAAAGGCTGCAGGCTCAGGCCAGGAGGCCGGATGAAGAAAGCCCACAGCTGCCCAGGTAAAATGAGATGCTAGGGGACGTGGGGACACTGTTGGTACAGCTTTCCAAGGCTCAAGGGCTTCAGGTGCAGGGGTGTCCTTTAGCGTCGGTAATCAGCTCATCGGGGAGGTCGCGGTCAGGGGGAGTCTTCGAGTTGAGGTTGCAGGCATCAAGGTGGAGTCCGGCAAAGGTCACCCTTCGGTGGACTCTGGCTCAGAAGCACTGGGGAACCTTTGCAGGACCAGTGGGCCACTTGGACTCGGGCCATGGGCATTGGGTGCAGAGGTGGGTCCGTAGGCGGTTTTGTGGTTCCTCAGAGCAGAGTTCTTTGTCTTTGGAGTTGGTTTCTTCTGGACAATTCTGCTGTCCACAGGAGATTTAGAGTCTTTGTTGGAGGCAGGCAGTCCTCCCAGGGTTTTGGAGGTCGCTGGTCTGCGGGATGAGTCGCTCTTCTTCAGCAGGGTCTTTGAGGGCTGGAGACAGGTTGGTAAGGCTGGGGCCAAGTCAGTTGGTGTCTTCAGTCTTTCCTGCTGCACGGCTCTACTTTGTCCTCTTCTTCGTAGATCATCGGAATCTGATTTCAGGTTATAAGGGGAGCCACCTAAATACTAGATTTAGGGATGTTACAGGGCAGTAACAGGTAGGGACCAATGGGTTTCTTACCTGGGGTGTCTACACCAACTATTATGCCACCGTCCTCTGGGAGGGGGACATAGCCCTAGCCCTGATTGGATAAGTCCCACCACTGTCAAGATGGTGGGCACTAAATAGTGTGCTTAACTTCGCCTTCAGCACCTGAGGGGTGGAGTTGGCGAAGGTAGGCACACCTCCCACACTAGCTTGGTTTTCCTGCCGGTTCTCCCACCAGATGTGAGGCCATCTGCTGCTAGCAGCAAAGGCTGTAGGTCGCATTACAAAGGCGGCAGGCCTTTGAAGCTTCCTGCTAGAGCACTGGGCCGATCTTGGGGGAGGAGGTGTGACACCTCCGCCCAGGATAGGCTTTGTTTCTGGCCTCAGATAGCGGGGGCTCTTTACCCATGGGTCCAGAAACATGTCTGTTGGTGGTAGCCTGCCTAAAGCCAGTCAGAGAC
The DNA here is from genome assembly GCA_963921515.1 of Calotriton arnoldi. Lineage (NCBI taxonomy): Eukaryota > Metazoa > Chordata > Amphibia > Caudata > Salamandridae > Calotriton > Calotriton arnoldi. The sequence goes on from CAWUFW010006454.1 coordinate 16,453, forward strand.
CACACCAGAGTTGGTAGGTTTTCAAGGGGCATCTCTAAGGTGCCCTCTGAGTACATCTTTTAATAAATCCAACACTGGCATCAGTGTGGGTTTATTAAGAGGAGTTGTTTAGGACCAAACACTCCTGGGTTCAGTGAAGCCATTATGGTGCTGGGGAACTCGAGTTGTCAAGTTTCCAACCCATGTACTCTCTATGGCTTCCCTTACACTTACAATATTTGTAGGGGCATATCTACTCAAGCAGATATGCCCACACCTGAGATATAGTGCACCCTGCCTTAGGGCTTGTTAGGGCTGCTAGTGGGGTGACTTACCTATACCTTAGGCAGTGCTCCTGGTCATGGCACACAGGCAGTGTGCCATGTCAACTTTGTTGTTTTTCACTGCGCCAAGGCATGCAAGCTGCAGTGGCAGTGGCAGTTGCATGGCCTTGGTTAGTGGTCCCTAGGGGACCCCCTTTAGTCCCCATGCCCTAGATACCAGAGGTACCATTTACTAGGGACTTACAGGGGGCTGAAGCTGCCAATCAAGGTTCAGTTTTAGGGAAAGAACGCTGGTTCAGGGAACCTGATTAGCAGGGACTCAGTACTCTACAGTCAAAGTTGCATCGAAAGCCAGACAAAAAGTGTGCGGGGTACTGTAACAAAAGCCCAGTTTTCTACAAGTATGATACAAAACGAAATGTTACATGCATAAGGCACAATCATCTAAGGCATTGTATACATGGAAATTTCTATGAAGCGGGCATGGGCAGCAACACACGGTGTTTGAGGTTTGGAAGGGGTCAGTATAACATTCTGGGTAGGAGTAGTGGTCAATCCAGAGTGTCAGACTCCAGAGTAAGAAGGTAATTTCTGAGTGGCTGGCAAAAATTTCTAGGCCAAGAGGTGGGTAGCTGCAACTTTGCGTAGTCCCCACTGACCCTGTCGCAGTATGTCATACTTTTCAGCCAGGCTGAAGTGAGGGAGATCGCCAGTGTACCCCAGGAGAGCTATGAGAGGGTCTGGTGTGACTGCTACTTCAGTCATGGTGGAGATGAGGGAAAATATAGAGGTCCAGTAGCTACCAATCTGGGGGCACGCCCATGTCAGATGTGTGAAGTCTGCATCAGGAGCACAACATTTGGGACACTGGGCGGGGTTTGTGGGGTAAAATTTTGCGATGTCAAAAGGGGTAACATACGCCCAATGGAGGAATCTGAAATGTAGCAATTTATGCTTATGGTTTACCGATAAAAGTGAGGTCTGCGAGCAACAGTAGGACCATACATTATCTGTGAGTGGGAAGCCTAGATCAGCGCCCCAGGCCGTTTGAACCCAGGCCGTGGTGTCAGGTTTCATGGTCAGGCAGACATGGTACAACCTGGAGACAAGTCGGTCCCCATCACTGTCTGAGACGACAAGTGTCAATGAGGTCATTGGGGGCCAAGGGGTAGGAGGGTATGTGGGAACACAGAGTCTCATGGAGTCATTTAAGTACAAAGTGGTCCATGTCGGAGGCATTATGAAAGCGAGTATCATCAGCATGCGTCAGGACATGGCCAACCAAGAAGATGTCTCCCATGGAGTGGAGGTCGTGGCATTGGAGGGTGCCCTGTACTAGCCTTTCGCATGTGAGAGGTAGCCATCGGTTATTGGCTAATGCTAAGGCAGGTGAGTCGAGGGTGCCACCGCCCAGTATCCGATGGAGCCTCCGCTACACCCAGCACTCATGTGGAGATGGTCTGGATGTCCGTAGGGTCTATTGGGATGCCCTTCTGCAGTTCGAATGAGGGCGGAACGTCCCCTAGTTGGTCTCTCTGACGCTTAAGGTAGGAGATACAAGAATATGGGTGGTACCAACGATCCAAATAGTGACACTGAGCTGCGAGGTAGTAAAGGTGTAGGTCCGGGACTCTGAAGCCGCCACAGTCATAGGGAGAGCGAGAGTGTCCCAGCGTATATGGGGTTTGCGGCATGTCCAGATGAGCCGCGTTAAGGGACTACAGAGGGTGGTAGGAAAATGTTGTGTGAGTGATATAGGGATGTTTAAAAGAAGGTAAAGAAAACAAGGGAGGACCACCATTTTGATTTTTGCCACTCGTTCCGCCCTGGAGAGGGAGCTTAATCCAGCATTCTACCTGGGTTGCAAGTCCATCCACGGCTGGGCCATAGATGAGCCGTAGTATTTGCTCCCTGTCTCTATGAAGGTGTATACCCAGGCATTTAGTACTATCTGCGTTCCAGGTTAGGGGATACTGAATAGAAACTGGGCGAGAGCTGTTTGTAAGGGGAAAGAGGTCAGATTTTGCCCAATTGATCTGGAGTCCTTATAGGTTGCCAAATCGCATTTTTTCCTGAATAAGGGGTGAAAGGTCATCAGAGGGATGGCGTACAACAATAAGATGCCATCTGCATATATGGAGATAAGGAGGAGGACGTGGGTGAGTTGGAGGCTGCAATGTACGTGTAGCTCTGGAAGATGGCGCTCTAGAGGGTCCATTGTAATGATGAATAGGAGAGGGGATAAGGGGCAGCCCCGTCAGGTCCCTCTAGTGACAGAAGGTCTCTGTGAGGGTGCTGTTGAGCCATAGATGTGCTATCGGACTAAAATCTAAAAGCATAACTAAGGAGATGTAGCCATTGGGAAGGCCGAGTTTGGTCAATGATGCTCTGAAGAAGTGCCACTCCAGGGAGTCGAAAGCTTTCTCAGCATCCAATAGAGCAACCACTACAAGAGTCATGGGGGAAATCTTGTTTAGCACCACAAAAATAGTCCAGAGATTATGGGAAATTGACCTGTGGAGGACGAAGCCGTACTGGACGGCAGAAATAATTTGCTCCATCAGTAGGGGCAGTCTAGTAGTGAGAATTTTGGCTAAGATCTTATTTTCCAAGTTAAGAAAGGATAATGGACGATAGGATGCACACAAATGAGGGTCCTTGCCTGGTTTCAAAAGGAGCGTGAGCGTCCCTTCACACAAAGAGTGTGGCAGAGCACCTGTGTCCGAGAATTCAGTGTACGTGGCTAGGAGGTGTGGGCCTACTTATTGTTTAAAAGCTTTATAAAATGCTCCCACTAGGCCGTAAACGCCAAGGGCTTTAGACCCATCTAAAGTGTCAATCACCTGAATCACTTCTTCACATGTTATTGGTTCACTGAGGAAGCGGTGTTGGCCATTTGTGAGCCACACAATGGCGATTTCCGCCAAGTAGAGTGGGATCTCTGGTGCACTGTCGGACATACGGGAGAGGCAGCAATGTTCGTAATACTGATGAAACTCAGCCAGAATACTCTCATTGTCAGTTATGGGAGTTCCCAGAGAAGCGGTTAGGGCAAAGTAGCCGTGCCAATGTACGACTGGGGCATTCCCCCTCGCCATACCATCAAGCCATGGCTTGCTTCCCCATATACGTGATCTCTCTGTCGGCCAGATCGTGAAATTCAGTCAGTGAGTCTGAGCGTCGATGTAATTGGAGGTTGCCACCTTGTTGGGAAGCAGCTTGGTCTGTTTTGCGTAAGTCAGTTTCTATCCGTTGTACATGGGAGCTTATATCACGCAGGATGCCAATATGCTTAGATATGCACACTCCACAAATGTATGCCTTAAAAGCCTGCCAGAGCACAGCCTGCATCGAAACCGTACCCGTTTTCAAGGCAAAAAACTTGACGATTGAATCGTGGAGTTCACTGCGGAAGACCTGATTGTAGAGGGCATTGCCAAGGAATCTCCAGGAGTGTTCCGACCTGCCACCATAGGCAAACTGTATGTGCAAGAGAACCGGGCTATGATCTGATAAGGTTCATGGGAGAAGTTTTACCCTGGTGGTCCTGAGCGTGGCATTGGCAGAAAGAAGCCAGTAGTCCAGCCGCGTCCAAATATCATGAGGGGTGGAGTAGAAGGTATAACCAGGAATGGAGGGATGTCGAGTGCGCCAGATGTCATGCAGGGCATATGTGTCAACGATGAGGCAGAGTACTCTCCACATGTGGGGTTTACTACTCGGTTGAGTACTTGTGGAGTCAATGGTAGGATGCAGCACCTTGTTAAAGTCCCCGCCTAAAATAACCAGTTCTGCTTCTGCGCGTCCAATATGAGCATAGGAATCTTGGAAAAATTCAGGGCATCCGTGTTTGGGGCGTATGTTAATTAATAGCGCATGTTTGTCAGCGAGGAAGCCAGATAGAATCAGATATCGTCCATCTGGGTTCGCATGACGGGTGTGAAATTAAATGGGTACGCTTTTATGTATGAGAATACAGACTCCCCTGTAATATGAACTGTAACATGAAAGGTCGCAGTGCTTGTCCTAGTCAATCGCACATGTCTGGGAGTCTCGAGGAGGGAGATGAGTTTCTTGAAGAAAGGCTATCTTCGTCCTTGGCAGGAAAAGTATGAGAGGACTTGCTTGCCCTTATGGGGGTAGTTGATCTCGCAAATGTTCCAGGTAAGGAAGTGGATGTCTATCACCCTCCCAGAGCCTTTAGAAAATGGATAATGGAAACGTGGAGGAAGGGAAAATGTGCCCTGAGGCTTGAGTCAACCTGGGAGGAACTGTCCATTCTGGGGTGCTCTGCCTGGAGGAGGAGGATCTCAAGGCAAATTGTTTGCAAAAGTCGATAGCCTCTGCCGGGGTGTCAATTGTGCGGGGCTTCCCATTAATCTCAACTCTCAGGCGGGCAGGGTAAAGCATGGCATATTTGAGGCCCAACTTGCAAAGTGAGTTCTTGGCATCACTGAATTGTTGGCAGGCCTTTTGAACTGTGATGGTGAAATCCAGAAAGAGGGAGAAGGAAGAGCCCTGATACCGTAAGGGGCCGATCTCATGGGCTAGGCAGAGGGCAGTGTCCCTATCTTTATAGTTGAGGAGGTGCGCTACGATCAAATGTGGGGGGCTGCCATAGGAGGTAGTGAGCCAAGGGAGCGATGAGTGCGCTCTACTGTGAAGGTGGAAGAAAAGTTATTGCGATCAAAGAGATCCATAAGTAGCTGCTCAATAAATTCATAAGGAATCCCAAATTCATAGTTCCTACTATGCCTGAAATGCGAATATTGTTCCTACGGGTCCTCGCCTCCCAATCCTCATTTTTGATGGCCACTGTCGTTAGAATACATTCAAGTTTTTCAAGATGTTTCAATGTGGTGGTGGTGCCATCCTCCAGCCCCAAAATGCGCTCTTCTGCTCTATCAATCCTTGCATTCTGATGGGCCAAGCGATCCCCCATGCGATCAATGTGATTTGTGAGTGTACGTCTAAGCGGGCATCCATGGAGCAAAACCTAGCCCTGAGATCTGCCATGATGGCGGCCGTGCCCAGTTTGCATTGGCATGGAACTCACAATCTAGAGGTTTGTCTGAGTGGGAGCCCTGGTGTCTCGCTGGTTTGGTTTGCTCAAAGTGCAGTTTGCCCTGTTTGGGGTAAGTGTGGCTTATTTTGATAAGGGACCAGGAAAGGCCACTTTGCAGGCTGGGGGAGCAAGGCATTGTATAAAAGGTCATAATGGACAGGATAGAGGCAGGAAGGCATCCCTGCCTTTTCTTTTTGTCCAGGGGCCATACCCCAGTAGGAGCACCACCAAAGAAAGTACAGCTCGGAGGGGAGCTGAAGTGATGCAGGTGCCAGCAGGAGAACACAGGGCACCACGCAGTATGGTGCCTATTGTTGACGTTGCCTGGCAACTGAAGAAGGGGCATCGTAGTTCAAGATAGATGCAGTCTGCTATTCAGAGGGGGGGGAACAGGCAGTAATTAGAAGATTCGTAGACACCTCAGCAGCACAAGGTCGGGTCCTCCTCCGCAATAGCAGGTCAGATGGTCCAGAGCCTAGAGACTATGACAACGGGCCTCAGTAATAAATGCCAATGGGAGAGAGTCCTAGGGGAGATTCGGGGCCCTGTAGTGGTCAGCAGGGGAGAGACACCTGCAATGCAGGCAAATGTGAGGGAAGGGGTGGGGAACCCCACTCGTGAAACCCTTTGCCAACATACGGACGCAGCAGGGGCCAAAGTGGCCGGCATCTGGGAAATCAGTGCATTGAACAACAGCACTAGTCCTTATGTGACGGGCCCGCTGCCGCAGCATGGAATACCACGCAGTAATGGTTAGTTGGTTAGATGGTTAGTTGGCTTCACTGCTTACGGAGGAGGCAGTCGGATCAAGACACCCTGGCAACGGCAGTCAGCAGCAGTCCCCAAAGGATTTTTTACTCACTGGCCAGTATGATGGCAGAGCATGAGGTCCTGGAGCCAGAAGGCTGCATTGGTTGCATGCCCACTACTAGGCGGTAGGTGGAAGCAATTGGTGGCAGCAGTGTGGCGTGTCAGTTGAGCGGGCCCCAGCTGCAACTCCGGCAAGCCTCTCTGGTATGCACCTGACAGACGAGGGCGGCCCACAACACCAGCTGGACTAGGTAGTCCCTGCCTGAGGCCCACCCGTGGCCCATGTCGACGCCGGCCTCCGAGGCTGTGCCGGGCTGAGCAGGCCGACCAACTCTGCAAATGTAATCAAAAGGGGCTCCAGGCACAGGAAAGCTGGCAATCAGTATCCCGTCATTGTCAGGAGTGTCATTTTTATTTTAAAAGTTTTATATAGCGCTAGCTAGACCCGTGGGTATCAGAGCGCTTTACATACACTCTGTACAAAACCAAAGGAAATTGCATTACTTAGTAGGAAGGCAGTAGGGAAGCAAAAACATCATTCAGTGAGGGTGGGTTTAGAAGCATATTACATTTCTTATATTATTTTTTTGGTTTCTATTTAGTATTGGTGATTTGCATAGTGTATGTATGGTACCAATGTGTATGTATGACAGTAATATGGATCTGTATGCTTAAAAGGAGCCCAAAGGAATCTTACTTTTGACAGAAGTGTCTAATCTTGGTGTCCTGTCCCTTTGGTGAGTAGGACCCCTCTCCTATATTTTTGAATTAGAAGCGATAATGCCAGAGATTCACAATAGATGTGGGCCAAAACCGTCGGAGCTTCACAAGATTGCGGCCATCTTGGTTGCTTCCATGGCCACGGCCAAGCTCTTTTTTGTTGATGACATAAAGTACGGCAACAGCTGTGCTGTCAATCCAAACATAAAAATGCATGTAGATTAGTGTATCCCTGGGCATCCCATACTGCTCTCAATCACACAACTGCTTTCTGAAGTCTAAAGTTAATGATGAAAAGGGAACTGGGGTGTTGGGACTAGAAACATATCAAAGCACTCATGATTGTTCTCCTCACATCTGTGCGGCTGCCTGAGAAACCAAAATACAGTAAATTATCTTATTAGGGGTGGGCAGTAAACTCCGCTCCTCTGGTGGAGTTCGCAGAGTTTTGCCCACTCCGCGATCCGCTTGGAGCACTGACATTCAGAAAAACTCCACCAACTGCTGTGTGGTGGAGTTTTTTTCTCATGCGCAGATCACCAAGGGTAAATTGCTGAGTGCAAGCGAGAAAATCAAGTGCTAGATCGCCTACCGGAGAGATCTCTCAACGCTGGCGGTCGTGGCAGGTCGCTACTGCTCATTTTGCGAAAGCTGCTGCTCGCATTGAGAAAGCTGGCGCTCAAGTAGGAAATCTACTTGAGTGGCAGAAAGAAGCAGCGCCCTCTGGCATACCGCTTGGGGCCGTACGCACTGATTTTACAGTGCGGGGCAAGCTCCAGGCACTAAAAATCAGCGAAAGCAGTGCTACGTAACAAAACTCTGCTGCACGTGGCACCTCGCTCAGTTTTTGGGTAACTCCATGGAACTCCAGTTCCTCCCACCCTTACTTCTTATCTAAGGCACACTAGCAGCATTACAGTGCCATGTGTGTGCCTCTAAAAAAGGATGTCAAGATTCATCTGAATGTTAGCTTGATACTTTATGCATGTTTGTGAGCCTTCTAAGAGGTTATACTGCTGCTGGCTCAGGCAGCTGGATAAACAAACAAAATAACCACAGCTGTGTGGATTGGCAGCTCTTTTTCTGTAGAAGCACAAAACGTCTGCCCAATCAAAACATATACACCTAGCCACTAACATTTATGTAGTACTCCTAAAAGCACTTTTTAGGTTGATCACATAAGATCTAGTGACAACTGCTCTGTCTTGCCAAACCGAAACCTTATTGGTCTTAGTCCTTTAACTATGGCAATACATTTTTGAGTGGTAAAATTTCTGTCACTAAATTGCCTCTGCAGTTTGTGTCTGCAGATTTCAATTTAGGAATGGGACCAGGGGGAGGGGGGCTAAGCCTGTTAAAGGTCATGGTAGTTTCAAAGCTCCATGCCCATACTCTGCATTTTACAACAATCTGTGTGTGTACGCTGCTCTACCATGCACTGTTTGCAGTGAGACACAGTTTGATAGTATTGGGCCCCCCTGAGGAATGAATGAATGGAGACATTTGGAAGGTTTGCACTACCTCAGCGAGGAAGCTTGACAACAGTCAGCCATATGTCTAAAATAGGTACATTTTCACTAACTTAAAGTTAGACATGCATTGGCAAAGCCAATAGGTCTTGCCTATGCAAGAGCTATTAACTTTCCCAATGTGTTTTTGTAATGTTGTACACCAGCGTTGCTGCTGTTCAGCATGGCTAAACGTTAGTGGCATAGAGAAGAGTGGTGTTGTGTGGTGTGGAGTGTCGAGAGTGGAGTGGTGAAGAGTGGAGACCAGTGGCAAAGAGTGGATTAGACTGGCAAAGAGTGGAGCAGAGTGTTGTAGATTGGAGTGTCAGAGTGGAGTTAAGTGTCATGGACTGGAGTGTCGTAGAGTGGAGTCAAGTGGAGTGGTGTAGAGTGGAGGTGAGTAGAGAAGTGGAGAGTGGAGAGGCGTAGACTGGAGAGGCGTAGAGTGGAATAAAGTGTCATAGAGTTAAGTGACATAGAGTGGCATAGAATAGAGTGGTGTGGAGTGGTGTAGAGTGGAGTAGAGTCATAGAGTGGAGTAAAGTTGTGAATTGGAGTGGAGTAGAGTGGTCTAGAGTGAAGTGGCGTAGAGTGGAGTGGCATTTAGTGGCATAGACTGAGTAGAGTGTCATGGAGTAGAGTGGAGTAGAGTGTCGTAGAGTGTCATAGAGTAAACTGGTGTACAGCAGGTTAGAGTGAAATGTCATAGAGGGGAGAGGAGTAAAGTAGAGTGCCATAGAGTGGAGGGGCATAGAGTGGAGGGATGTAGAGTTGAGGGACATGGAGTGGAATTTAGGGGCGTAGAGTGGAGTAAAGTGTCATTGAGTGGAGTGACGTAGTGTGGAGTGGTATAGAGGGGCATAGAGTGTCTTGAAGTGTCATAGAGTAGAGTGGGTTAGAGTGAAATGGCAAAGAGTGGCGTAGAGTTGAGTGGAGTGTTGTGGCATAGAGTGGAATGTCGTAGAATGTCGTAGAGTGAAGTAGAGTGTCATAGAGTGGAGTGGTGTAGAATGGAGAGGCTTATAATGGAGTGGCTTGGAGTGGAGTATGCATGGTGTGTTAGCACACTGCCATCACAGGCAACACATTTTCAATTGAAATGTCCATTACATGTGCACATACAGTTTTACTAATAGAATTATACAGCGCACAAATGATAATGTGTAGAAATGGCATCACCTTGTCTACTGATCTGTTTTGATCGTATTAAAATATTTGTTTCCAGCGCACTTCTGAATTACAAAAAAGTGCCTCATTTGTGCTTGTGATTTTGTGCTATAAATTCTGAAATATCGTGAAATATTTGCACACTTCTGTTGCAAACATTTAAATTTTGTTCTGTGCTAGAAAAAAACATTTTCTTTCCCAGTAATCAGCAAGATTGTCACTGTCTGGCATGCTTTCACCTAAAAAATGGGGCGAAAGCTTGACCTGCAGTGAAAATGATTTCCAGAATATAGCACCTTTTACAGAAAAAGTTGTTTCCCTCCTAGGTTTCAGCCTATTCCTAGGTACATATAACAATGCTTGGCTCTGGTTTCTAAGAGCGCATCGCAGTATGTAGTACAGCATTAGCTAATTAGGCGACAGTGGATATAACTGAGGAAAACATCAGAAAATCCAACAACCTACCTTTTTCCGGATCAGGTCCTTGACCAGAAGCCAGTGCAGTGCTTTTCAAGCCAGAAAGATGTGGTTTCTCCTACCAAAAGATATTATGGCTCTGTCAGCAGCGTTTTGTACTCTCTGTAGCTTTGAGAAACCAACGCTCTAATTAAGAAATTAAGAGGCAGTAATAATGAGACTATCTGAGCCTCTCATAGACTTATTCCTAGGCTGCAAATAAAACTTAGTTTCTCAACTTCGTGAGTTTATTAAAAAATATTGTCATTACAGAAAGCAAAAACTAGCTAATCAATCTAAAGAATTAGCTTATTCATAAATCTAAATAGATTTGTAAATAGACTGACAGTCTGTAACGAAAAGCCCAAAAGATCTGTCTGTCCTGCCAAAAAAACACATCTTTTATAATGTTTTAGGGACAGACGGCACACATATTTTATAGCATTACATTATGTAGAATGGTTGGATTAAAAAGGTTTCATTTACGGCAACCAATCATTCTATTAGTTGGTACAACACCCTTAGTAATTCTGACTTCTGGAGGCATCTTATTGGTTAAAGCTGTACATTTTTGAGGCGATGAAATCATACATTATGAAAGACAGATATACAATAGCTTGTTCAACTACAATGGAGCCAGATAAAGCAACCTTGAAACTTGTAGCAGAAAGAACATCCTTCCATCCAGTGGGAAAAACAAATATTATAAATTGCATTAAGACAGACCATGGCTGAAGCTGCATTTTTCTTGATTTTCTGAAATAGAGAAAGACTCATGCACGTGGAGCGATTATAGACCTAAAATAAACATGCAGTTTTCTGTAGCGTTTCACAAACGATTGCCAATGAGGCCTGGCATGGCCTAGCTATGCTAACTAAAGCACACCTACCTTAATCATTATTTTCTAGAAAATCAAAACTCGTTTACAATTATATTATTTAGTGATATCCCTAGATAGGGGCTTTGCAGTACTCTCATCTAGAGTTGACCATTGTTCCAACTACAACTGATGTGTGTTGAGCGTAGGAGGGGAGGAATAAACTTCATTATTGAAAGTTGAAAAAGGCAATTACCAATAACCCTCCCCAAAGATAACCCCTAGGTTCTTGCCAATGTTGGTATTTGTTCTTACAGTGGTGGCAAATGCAAGTATCTCGAATTTCCTAGGGCGTTCCTTCAAAAACGATAAAGTCAGTTTTAGAGCTGTTCAGTTGAAGTTGGCTCTAAGGCATCCAGTTGTGGATTTTAGTTACAAGTTCTTGTTGAATATGAATCGTCCTAAGATCACTGGATAGCCTAATGTACGCTTGAGTGTTGTTCGTGTGGGATCGTACCTTAACTTCAGAGTTCTTAAAGAGGTATAACAAAGGTTCCATATAGATATTACATAAGACAAGCAACAGTGGGGAGCCCTGAGGAACCCCCATGATTGGAGTAAGTAGAGAAGATGACAAAGGGCCCAGTAGACCTCTTTGAGACCTTGGACTAAGAAAGGAACTAAACCACCTATTGGTCACAGAGCTGGTGTGGGCCACCTCTTCAATTGTCTGAAGCAGGCTCTGAGGATACATTGTATTACACGATTCACATAAGTCCAGCAAGGCCAGTGGGGGTGAGGGGGCTGTCCCCTTTTTTGCCCCTCTCAGGATCTGAGGAGGCTCCCATGCCCCTGCACTAGGGTCATCCAAGGGAGGTCATTGTGTCCATGGAAGTCAACACTCACAATTATTTTATTTGGTTTTATTGATCTAACATAAAGCACATACTGATTAAGCAGAAGTAGATTAAAGTACATTGTGGTGTTTAATTTGGAGGAAATACATATTTATATACACTGAGTATACAAAAACAATTATAACAATGGAAGTCGTTACTTAATGAACAAAATACGGAAATTTTACATAATTGTGCATTTTAACATGTGTACAATTTGCCTGTTTTTCCCGATCTGTACGAGTGCTAACAGGGTAAAAACTTTCATGAATCAGCCCCTTTCACTGCTTATTCTTTTAAAGATGTAATATACTAGACAGTCATGCTCAGAGAACTTCTATGCTCTTACGAAACTCGCCTACGAGTAGCCACTGTGCCAGTTGGAGGAGGTTTCACCGTCTTAGTGTGCTTAACTAAACTCTCGTCGACACATTTGAAGCATTTTGCCTTAGAATAATTATATGGTTAGGCCCTCCCCTACATTTCCATTGGCAGTTCATTATAGTTGACGATAGCATGTGTGGGAGACGTTAGAGTGCAAATGTGCTGCTTTTATAAATGCAGGAAGAGCATGCTTAGATATTTATGAGTGCTAAAGTATTTACTGCTTAGTGGGTGGAAACCACATGTGTGCTGCACATTTGGACACTCCTCTGATACTCTGTTAGGTAATCCCACCTTTCCAATCACAGTTTCAATTTAAGCGTGCCTAGTCTACTCATACCTTGTAAACATTATGCACACATATACATAAGTGCCTAGTCACTTACTTCTCTATACTATACATAATGCAGTCATGTACACATGTTGGCTTTATTCTGGTGTAGGTCTACCCATACCTTTTTAGTTCTACCTTGCCTTAGAATTCACCTGCCCATGGTTTTTCAGGTGACCATCAACATCAGCGCGGAAGTCCTGTCTAAGGAAAACCCATAACTACAAACTGACACTCCACACCAAGAATCGTGAAGGAGTCAAGTGGTGCTCTATATTGTATTGTATATAAAATTTATAGAGCGCACTGCGACCCCACGGGTATCCTGGCGCTTGAGCGCATAGGTCAATTATCTTAGAATATAGGGGCAGTTGAAAAAAACACTATATTATACCCTGGGAAAGAGCCAGGGCTTCAATTTCTTTCTGAAAGACAATAGATCATCTATCTGTCTAAGTTCAGTTGGTAATTTGTTCCACGCCGAAGCTGCTGCAACGCAGAAAGCTCTTCCACCAGATCTGACTTTTCTGAACCTAGGCACTCTCACCAGTTTTGCTGAGGAGGAGCGAAGATTGCGCAGAGGAACATACCATTCAAATCTACTCTGTAAGGGCTTGGGCCCAATGCCATGTAAAGCTTTAAAAACTATGCACATAGATTTAAATTGCACCCTCTGTACAACTGGGAGCCAGTGGAGCTCAGCCAAGGCCTGAGAAAGAGAAGACTGGCGAGGTCTCATAAGTGCCAGCTTGGCTGCCATTGACTGAATTCTCTGGAGTTTCTCCATCAAATATTTAGGAGACTCCAGCAGTAGAGCGTTACAATAATCCAGTTGGCTAAGGATAATGCTTCTCACTATCAGTGGCCTGGTATACTTAGGCAACAGTGGGAGAATTCTTCGTAACACCCTCAGCAGGGCAAAGCATTTCCCAACTGTCTGATTCACTTGGGACTCAAGGCTTAATTTACCATCAAAACTGATCCCTAGATTACGAACTACATTTGTCGGGGTCAAAGGGGCTGTCACTGGTAGTGGCCAAAACCCCGTGGGTAGTGAATAAGGAACCTTCCCCACTGAACAGCACAGAATCTCAGTTTTCTCCCCATTGAATTGCAAATAGTTATTTTGAAGCCAGAGAGCCGTATCTTGCATACAATTATGAAATTTTCAAGTGAAGTTGCCTGACAACCTTCCAGAGATAAAATCAACTGGGTATCATCAGCATAGTTCACTAGACTAATGTTATGTGACTTAATAACAGTCACAAGTGGCTTCATATAAATATTAAACAAGATAGGGCTGATTGCAGATCCCTGTGGTACCCCATGTAAAACTTTCCTATACATGGATTGATACGGGGGGAGAGCAACCGCCTGTTCTCTATCTGAGAGGTAGGATTGAAACCACTTCAGTGCCAATCCACTCACACCTACTCTAGCAAGCCTATCCAAGAGTACCGCATGGTTAACCGTATCAAATGCGGCGGACAGGTCCAACAAAATCAAGATGGAGGCTTGTCCCTGTCCGCCCGCATTCGAAGATCATCTAATACGGTCACCAAAGCAGTCTCTGTCCCATGTCCAGGACGAAAGCCAAACTGCACATCCTCCAGTTTATCATTAGCTTCTAGGAACTGAGAAAGTTCCCTACTAACCAATTGTTCGATGATCTTCACTGGGTAAGGCAGCAATGAAATAGGCCTGTAGTTCTTCGGGCATGCTGGATCTAATGAATCTTTTTTAAGAGTGGTGTGATCAGTGCTTTTTTCCAACTTACTGGTACCATTCCACTCTCCAGAGATTGCATACAAATCAGCCTAAGTGCCGGGAGAAGTTTAACTCCTAAGGTTTTCCATAATTTATGCGGGAATGGGTCCAAAGGAGAGCCTGAAGACACACTTACAGCTAGTTTAATAAAATCATCCACTTGTAATGTTGAAAAATGATCAAAAGTAACTGCAGTCTCTTTTATTTCCCACTCATATTCCTGGGAGATGCAGTGATTCTTAGATATCCCATTCTGAGTATCCTGTGTGGGTGCATTACTGGATTGTAGCCCTTTAATAATTTTGCTAATCTTTTCTTCAAAAAACATAGCTAGCCCATCACAGAGAGTCTGTGTTGGGGCAATTTCCTTTTTTGTGCAAGTAGGATTAGTGATATCATTTACTATTTTAAAAATGCCCTTAGCGCCATTAGAAGATTTCAGAATAATATCAGCAAAGTATTCAGCTTTTGTTGTAGATACTTCTTTTTGTAAATAGATATCATTTCCTTCCAAATTTTTTTATCCTCCCTATGTAAGTTTTCCTCCAACTCCTTTCTGCCAACTTACAATCCTTTTTCAAATGTTTTAAATTATCATTATACCTTTTTTTGATAGTTTTTAGGGGTGCTAACTGGTCAAGTTGTGTAGTGATTTGATTACAGAAGTTCAAATAGTTTTCGTCCACCTGTTTACCTGCATCAAACGTCCCATGAGTATGGAACTCAGGTAATAGCATTGTTACATCGGCCAGTCTTCTCCAATCACTGCCTCTAAAAGTCTTATTTTTCATCGGGGTAGCTATGCTAGGTTTCGGGCAGACAATTCTGAATTGTACTAGATAATGGTCAGTCCAATCTACCGGCAGGATTGTACCGATCTCAATTAAATCTTTGTCAGCGAAGATCAGATCCAGTACATGTCCCCCTCTATGAGTAGGTTCTCTGACCCACTGTACCATGTTCATATTTCCACATGTCTGAAGGAGATTATAATATCCAGAATCTAGGCTTCCATTGAGCCATAAATTAAAATCTCCTAGAAAGAGAGGTCTTGAGTGGGTTAGCGCCATATTACTCAGAACATCTGCCAAGGCGCTTTGCTGTAGGGGGCTAGCTACTCCAGGTGGTCTGTAACAGACTATACCCGTCACTACATGCCCCTTTGAATCCCGAAGGGCAAAACCTAAAAGTTCAGAGCCACTTACTTCATCGATATCGACTGAAATGAAGTCCCATTTATCTTTAAAAAAGATACCAACCCTCCACCTTTCCCAGTCTGCCTAGGTTTATGTATTGCCTTATATCCTGGGGGCAACTTAGCCCCACCTCCACATCTGACCCAGGTTGTGTCCAGGTTTCGGTCATAAAAAGGACCTCCAGTTTATGAGTATCTATAAGTAATTGAACCTCTACCCCATGTTTGTGCAGTGATCTAACATTGAGCATACCACACACAAGCCTAACTTTATCAATCTGCTTTACCTGCCTCCTCGGTTGTAAAACCTCCTTTGCCAACACTCCAGACTCCCCAATTTCTCGCAGCTCCCTACTTGTGTAGGAGATGCCCCTTTGACTTTTGTCTTGGGCTTTTATTTGGGCAGAATGGCTGGCGCTGTGCGCTGACGATGCGCGGACGGGCGCAGACGGGCTTGCCTTTGGCGCGCCGCCGGCGCGCCGCCGGCGCGTCCGCTGCGCGGTCGCGTCAGCATGAGTTTAAATGCCCGGAAGCAGAAAAGAAGCTAGAGCGCTGACCCGAATCACCGTGGGCTCGCTCTAACAGGCGGGCACCACCGGGTTCAAGCGCCAACACCGAAATATAAAAAGAGTAACACAGTTCTTACAGTTAAAAATAAGTATTTTTAAAAATCATCCAGATTCATGTGGGGGCAGTGTATTAATTGCAAATAAAAACTGTTTAACATCACATTAACTAGATACAAAGGGGGACACATTCGTTTACGGCTCAAATGGTGAGGCTGGACTAAGGCTCCATTGGTGAGGCTCAGTTAATGTTCGATTGATGTGGCTTAGTTAATGATCAGCCCAATGATCATCTGGGGCCATATTACAGCTGGTGCCCCGGGGGCGCAACAGGGGTTTGCTCCCGCTTTGCGCGCCCCGGGGCACTTTGGTATTATAGAAGGGGACGCAGATGCTTGTGCGTCCCCTTCTTTAATACTGATAGCGCTGGCGCACTTAAAGCCACAGCGCTATCAACAGAGGGTGTTCCCTCATTTGCATTGGGGCGTGCCCTATGCAAATGAGGGAATTCCTTTGACTCTGCGCCCGGGCCATATTACAGACGCAGGCGCAGAGTCAAAGAAGACCTCAGGAGGCGCACTGACAGTGCGCCATTTAAAAGGCGGCGCTCTGTCAGTGCGCCTCCTGACAGCAGCCCTCTGCAGGGGGCAAAGGGGGTCCCATGGACCCCCCCAGACATCCCCTTGCAGGCAGGTGCAGTCACTCACTGCACCCGCCTGCAAGGGGATCTCTATTCCCCTGTAAAAGTGCAGGCGGGTGCCGCCTGCACTGTGAAAACACAGAGCAACTGCTCCGTGTTTTCACATGAATGCGCTGCCCTGGGGGCAGCGCGAGTTCGCGGCTGCCCTGGGGGCAGCACATACACCATAATGGGGCGCATTATCACTGTTTGCTCCTGGTGCATCTTTTGAAAGGTGCGCCAGGCGCAAACAGTGATAATGTGTAATACGGCCTCTGGTGTTCTTCAATTCCTGCTCAGCTAGTGTACCATAATTCATGTCAAGCTGGTGTGCCTCAATTAATGTTCACTCTGGCCTCTATTATGTAAAGGACACACTTTGTTTGTTTGCGACACAGCGCACTCTTAAACAGGTGCACTAGGCATACACAGGGACAATGTGCACTTTTGCAATTAATACACTGCCCCCACAGCAGCCTTGAACTCGTGCCTGCCCTGGGGGCAGTGCATTAGTGAAAGAAAGAGTGGTTGCTTGAGGCAGTCACTCCATCTTTTACTTGTAGGAAGCACCCGTCTGCACTTCCAAGGAGGACAGAGTTCCCCCTCCCCCAGTGAGTAACTGCAACCACCTGCAGGGGGATGTCCTCAGGGGGCGCACTGATAGTGCACTTCCTCTTTGTTGGGCACTGTGCGCCTCCTGAGGACCTCTTTGCCTCTGCGCCCCCGTCCATAATATGGCGCAGGCGCAAAGTCAAAATGTTTCTCTCATCTGCATGGGGACACATCCCCATGCAATTGAGGGAACATCCATTAAGGTAGCACAGATGTTGTATGTGCACCTGCACTATCAGTACTACAAAGGGAGGTGCACAATCATCTGGAATATCACAGTCACCCATTGCGTCCCTGGGGCACTGCATGTAATACAACTCCTGGTGAGCATCAATTAATGCTCAACTTTGGTGCAAGCATTAATGCAAGTGGAGCAATCTACTTTGCCTGTGCACATCTGTGACAGTGGAGCCCTAGGGTCCAGTAAACCTACCAGGAGGGAAGTTCAGTTTAGACTCAACTACAGTCCACAAGATGAAGGCTCATTAATGCTCACTGAAGACTCATATTTCGTGGCCATTAATTGAAATTAAGCAATCTAATCCGCATGTAAACATCTCTAGCACTACAGTGGGGCTGGGTTTTGGAGCAGTAGTGGGAAGCTTCTGCTCGAGTGGTCAAACCATGTATTGATACGAGCTGAGAACCTACCAGGACCTTCCCAACATGAAAAGTTCATTTTCGGCTCAAGCATAGTCCCCCTGGAGTGAGGCTCAACTGACCTTCGATGAAGACTCCTATTCTGCGAGCTTGAGCTGAAATGAAGCTGTTTTAGAAAATCTCTAGTCTTCCTGACCAGGGCTCTGTTTCCTACACTTGTGCAGTAGCTGAAAGCTGCTGTTCGAGTCCTCAGTCCATTGATTAATAATAATAAATATACACAATAAATGTGTTGTTGTGTGCCTACTTCACGATTAGTGATTCAAAAGTTTCTTCTGTCGAAGCAGCTGCGAGACTGAAATGTCGGCATAGCTGCGAACTGTGTCAGGAAAACGAGATCCATTGAACAAATGCATTTAAAAAACATAAACCAACATGAGACTCTCTGAGCTCCTTCTCTCAGTGTCTTCCACAGTTAAACCACGGCTTGACCATGCAGTCCAGCAAGCTCAGCATTTCAACACAAAACAAGTGCAGCTCATGATTTCAGCACCTCGGTCTTTCCCATGACTCCATGGATAGACCGAGTCATTTGTACCTGCGTGTGGAAATGTGTGCTGTCGAGTTCTCAAAAACACAGTATTTAGAGATAAAATACCTCTACGTTTACAATATGTAATATTTGACAATTCATGTTTAGCTAACACCAGGCAGAGTATCTGAGGTTGTTGGGGTGGGGGGGGGAGGTCCTTCTCTATGACCGTTTGCTACCGATTTCCGTGTCGCGCACATCAAAGGTTTGTTGCCGACATCCAGGCGGGCTTGGAGCGCAGACGTGAACTTTCACACTTCATGAAAGAAAAGTGCTGGCTTTCAGTAGACCTGAACGATGGCGGTGCCAGGCGGTCCCAGACAATGAACCACCTACTTAGTAATTGCCTTTCCTGTGAATACATCATAGTGCCAATATCGGCAACACTCACCAGTCCTCCCACACCAACATACATACATAATAAATAAGCAGACAAGACAAACTTTTGGTGGGAAAATTGCTGCAGGTTTATTAGCATACCAAATATGCCAACATGGTGGGTTATCTTACAGGCGATCCAAAGGCAAGCCGCCCCTAGCGGCCTACCACCTGATGGGCCAACTTGCATCGTGGCCTTAGCCAATCGGTGTTTAGCGGTTGTGGTGAGGGGATAGCCCCTCCCACTTCCGGTGAACCATCGGTCCACCCTATTACTCACGTCCCCCTACGAGGGGCGGAGCGTTCAAGCGACCCCCGGTTGTACAGGTTTCTAACCGCCCGTAGGACAGACGGGCGCCGTCGCACCCCAGGGTCCACCGCACAGACTTCCTGGGGATATTAGGCCTCAGCACCCTTTGTGCTCCTGAAGAGGGTACCCCTGAGTACCTTTCCGCCTCCGGATCGCCCTGTAACTCCGCCTGCAACACAAATAAAGAGGATTAGAAGAACCTCCCCCCCCCACCCTGGAACGCAGGGTAAGCGGTAGGGAGGGAAACGGCGTCAGGGTAAGGGTCACAGAGGCCGCCAGGTGGGCGGGGGAGGCATTTATACCTCTTCCCTTCCCCCACCTCGGCCGGAAGTGACGCGCAGGACCCCGAGGGGTCACCGGACACTAGACTGTCCAGTGTGCCATCTTGTGGCACTAGAGGGGCCGCCCTCTTATGAGGGTCCCCTGCGGGGACGAGTCGGTCAGCCCGCATAGTGCCAATATCGGCAACACTCACCAGTCCTCCCACAGCAACATACATACATAATAAATAAGCAGACAAGACAAACTTTTGGTGGGAAAATTGCTGCAGGTTTATTAGCATACCAAATATGCCAACATGGTGGGTTATCTTACAGGCGATCCAAAGGCAAGCCGCCCCTAGCGGCCTACCACCTGATGGGCCAACTTGCATCGTGGCCTTAGCCAATCGGTGTTTAGCGGTTGTGGTGAGGGGATAGCCCCTCCCACTTCCGGTGAACCATCGGTCCACCCTATTACTCACGTCCCCCTACGAGGGGCGGAGCGTTCAAGCGACCCCGGTTGTACAGGTTTCCAACCGCCCGTAGGACAGACGGGCGCCGTCGCACCCCAGGGTCCACCGCACAGACTTCCTGGGGATATTAGGCCTCAGCACCCTTTGTGCTCCTGAAGAGGGTACCCCTGAGTAACTTTCCGCCTCCGGATCGCCCTGTAACTCCGCCACAGCCCTGGGTGTGGCGACCGTCGCAGCCAGGGCCCCCACCAAGGCCGGCATTCCTACTTACATCCTGCTATTTCTAGGGCCTCTCCCTAACCAGCAAGAACAGGTCCATGCTTATACTGGACAGATGTACCCCATCGTCCTCAAAACACCCTGTGAATTTGGCGTGTAGCACTCCTGTCTAATGAAGCCAAATCCCTCTGTTCAGTGAATTTACGCACAGCGCAGATGCACCTCCTGCGCGCAGGCTCCATCGCCTCCC
Source organism: Calotriton arnoldi (assembly GCA_963921515.1). Classification (NCBI taxonomy): domain Eukaryota; kingdom Metazoa; phylum Chordata; class Amphibia; order Caudata; family Salamandridae; genus Calotriton; species Calotriton arnoldi. The sequence goes on from CAWUFW010006454.1 coordinate 36,772, forward strand.
CGGCCGAGCTCCATGCGGGAGCCGGGGGGGTGATTCCAGACCACTGAAGTCACCTGTCCCCAACTGGTTGCTAAATTGCCCGTGTGGTCTTCTTCTAGGGTGCATTACTTCACCACACTGACCAGACAATTTCAAAGTTCTTTTCAATTTATCCCTGGTGAACATAGTAATGGTGTCACAGCAGGTTTGGGGGAATAAGTGTATGGTGCCCAATATTAGACACTGCACCCTTTCGTGAAGTGACAACTTACACAGCCTACCCTGCTTGCTGAACCTTCAACCGGTCACAGATGCCCGGTCACTGCTATCCCTTGTGACCCTTGATACTTAGTGTCGGACTACATGACTGTGTCACATGTTTCGCTGTAGTCCCTTTGGTGGATCCACTGGGACCCTTCTGCATCCCTGCAAATGCTGTGTCACGCACTACAACCCTTTAATGCCCTTGCCCATCCCTCAAAGACACCCGACAGCCTGATGCCCCTGCAGCTTTGGTGAGGGGTTTTGGGCCCGGCACACCCCAGTCTGTGTTTCCCACATATATCCTCCCTAGAGGCTCCAGTTAGTGTGAGCGGCTATCCCTGTCCTGGCAAGGCATGTCAATGGCCATTCCCCCCCTTGGCAACTATCCTGCCATGTGATATGTGACCTTCAGCACGGGTGTCCTTGTGTACGTGACGTGTAAGGGGGTGAACAACCTGAACAAATACTTGCCCCTTCTTGAGCAGTGGGAACGCCAAAACCATCATTCTTCAATCCTAGTACCAAATTATGCTCTGTCCTATGTTCCCCTCAGCTTATTGTACCGCAACCCACAAATTAGCTGGCAGTTTCCGCAAATGCCTGGCTCCCTGGCTATAGGGCGGGTGTTCTTGTCTGTCCTGGATGGTCTCGAGGATCCCTCTCTTGGTGCATGCTTGCAACCCATAACATTTCCACATTAGTTGGACAAGACCCCTGCCTGGCTGCAAGCTTAGCTAAGCCCCTGCGGAAATCGCCTGCCTGTGCGAGCAGACCAATATTCGTCGCTCCCCACTCCATCACCATCTTTCTTGCTTCCCCACGTAGGCGTTATGCCATCTATGGTGTTTAGCTTCCCTTTGCTCCAGGTGAGAGCAGCCCTGTCTGGCGGTGTGTGTACTGAAGGAGATGTGTCCTGGAAGTACCATTGATATGAGTTTTACATGCCACTAGTTCGCCGTACTTGGTGTGTTTAATAAAATTAATAACAGGTCCAACCAATCACTCGGGCATTCCTTGCTTTCTTTAGGCATGTTGGATTTGAGGGGATTCGGCGAAAAATGTAAGCTATCTCCCTTGGCATGCCATCCCCTTAACACAGGATTTTCTTCTTTAGGCATGTCCCTGATTGTCTCCATCATGCGTTTAAGGCCAGTTAGAGTCTTGCTTAGGAAACATCCCTTCGAACACACCGTGTCGAGTAACTACTCATGTTTATCTCTTGACAAGTCGTCGCCGTTTGCCTGGCACTCGTTGGACCCAGGGAAGCTTATTAACAAGCGCCCTATACAAAAGTATATACATGTTGCGCAACTTGGGGCACTATTACTTCCTCACTACGTACTTCCAGACATGTCAATACTGACAAAGGTATCCCCACCTTGGTACCTGAATAACCACTAAATAAATACTATCTAAGTTAAAAGATTACTAGTGAACCTCGCCAAGGGCCCTCCACTGCGTGTGAAACGCTTGTTGTTGAGTTTCCGACTGATGATTTTGCCTGCCCACATCCGGACCCTTCAAGTAAAACCAGCCAAACCAAACGCAGGCCTTCCTGCCAGGACACAACCTACATGGCCATTAACGTGCCAACATGTGTTCGATGAGACTAAACCAGTTATAAGCTTTATTGTATCAGCCAGACCCGGGGTGAAGCCAGAGCTGAATGGTCTTAGTGTGGGTCAGACTGGGGGAGGTATGTGTGGCTAACGCAGGCCAAAATTGTGCGAATTGATAATGCATTACCATAGTGCCAATGGGCCTGAGTGTAAGAAAATGGTGATGCTGTGATACAACTTATGTAAATGTGTGCAGTATTAAAAACCAACAGTTCATTTTCAAGTATATGTTCATTTTTAAGTACCCAGCGACACCTCCTGTGTAGCTGTAGACATCAATATCTCATGTGTAACTGCACAGTGTCCCTCATGTGTAACTGCACACAGCATCACCCCATGTGTAACTGCACACAGCATCACCCCATGTGTAACTGCACACAGCATCACCCCATGCGCAAATGCACACCGCGTCACCTCATGCGCAAATGCACACCGCGTCACCTCATGCGCAAATGCACACCGTGTCACCTCATGCGTAATTTAACACATCACCTCTTGGGTACCCAAGGGAGCATTCATTTAATACACAGGGAGATAGAGGCAGGTGCACTCTTTTCACCGCCAAAGAGCAGTCTACATTCTAACCTAGTAAAACGGGTAGCTGTTTCTCCCTCATGGATGCTCTTCTCAGTTTGAGCAGGGCATAATTACTTCAAGTATGTAGGGTGCTGTCTGAAATGCCTTAAAAGTTCAGACACCGGAGGTCCGACCCCAGACCGTCCTCGTTTGCCGCCCGAGTCACCTCGTGTGTGCTTGTACTCTGTCTAGACATGTGTACTCGCAACAGGGTCTCCTCCTGTGTACTTGCGAACCGTCACACCTCGTGTATACTTGCCCCAGTGACGTCTCCAATGTGAATGCCCCTGGTGTTCCTCCAGAGATTACGGCCATGCCTTGGAGACGCAAGGTATAGAGGCCAGCGCCCAAGTTCCCCTGCCCTAGAGCACCTTCACATTCTATCTATGGGAAAACGTGCAGCCTACACGCTCGTGTAACTAGACATCTCTGGGGACCAGTGACTTAGCTCTCGGCACCTGAGCCCACCTCTGATGGCCAAAATGCATCAGCAAATAGAAAAGCCCCTTGGCCAGTCCGACAATCTAACAGGATACTTGCACAACATTTGGCTTGTAAAATACCTGACAGTGGGCTCTCTCACTGCAGGCGCATGTGAAACATAAGTGACGGCCTGATCCCCAGGAAAGTGCATGGGCCCCTGGAGATGCATGCTCAGGTTGCTCTGTGGTGTTGGCGCCCCAGACTCCTCAGGCTGCTTAACTACTAGCGATGTGAGCGGTAGCCTACATTGATGGGTCAACTCCCGCCCTAAATGAGCAGGTGCGACATAAATGCAAGAATCCACTGGCAGGAACTGCAGCTAAATTCGTTACAATTGTTTGCGCTTAGGCCTGTCGAAAGTAACTTATTCCATTAATAATATTGTGCAAGATCCAAACCCCTTGGCTCTCCATGTGTCTGTTTCCTGTCCTTGCCACATGGTGAGGAATCAAACCGCACAGTCTATCTAAACAGTTCATATTCCTACCCCTGTCCAAGTTAAACTTGTGCTTGCGCCACCCTTCAGACAAATGGAAATTGTGTCAAATCGCTCGCTTACTACACCCACTTCTGTCACTTGACCCTTTACTTGGACAGGCCCGAGTTGGTAGCCTCCCTCTAGAAGGCCTGCCAGCCGGCTGACCACCACAAAACACCAGTGTCCTTCAGCCCCCCCAAGCCTGGATACTAAACCAGGTCTAGATATTATAGGAGACAGTGGGACATTACAAAAATTTACAGAGCTTGCATCCACTTAACTACTCGCCCTCTAGCATAATCTTTGCCCATTCAGACTGCACACCTCCAGCAAATATATCCCAATGGATGATTCTTGCTACCCCCTTTGGTGGTACTCATAACCTCCCCAGGAGGATGAGATGCTGAGTGGGAGGCCCCCTCACGAAGGGATGGTCTGAATACTAGCTGCCCCAGTACTCGCCTTTGTGGGCAACAAAATTCCTTCTGCCGGGATTTCTCCACTAATACCTATGCTGCTGAACCAGGAAAGTGGAACCAACAAACTGTGTCCGCGCACTTTCTCCCCGAGTGATAACCTGGTGCTGCCTCACAGCTGTTTATTGCTACCCCCAGCTGCTGGTACTCATTTTAACAACCCCGGGATGATGAAAGGCAGAGTGAACGGCCCGGCCCCTCTTTGATTTGATGGCCTAATAGCTGCCCCTCTCAGGTTCCCCAATGCCCCATCTTGCTCACAGGGATGATTAGTGTGCGGGTTACTCTGAAGTTCTCTGCCCACAAACTTACCAGGCTGCTTGATTGTTCACAGCTAGGGTGGCTGTTGGCTGGTTGACTGATGGATGCATAAGTAGCAACAGCTATGGCTGCAATGTATGAATATTTGAACATGCTTCAGTTCTGGAGTGATGAAGCTGTGTGAGCTCGGGATCGGTCACCTCGGAAATACCTCACTAGGCATAACAGTTAGCCAAACTACCTTGCTCACTGTGTTACTCCATTCGTGTACCCTCACTAAGAGCCACCGTCAACACACATAGCTGCCAGCCACCACGCCTTCTGATGCTACTCTCCCAACACTCCTCTCTCGGTGGAGGAGCTGCACTGAAGTAACCCGTCCAGCGAGCATTAGGAAACCAGGTGACATCAGCCCGGTTGAGAAAAGCAGAAAAGTCCCATCTTGTGGCTATTCCATCACAGGGGACAGGTGCCACAAACCTGTACTGCAAAAGGGGCCGAACCCTTTCTCTTGCGATCCGAAGTAAGCTGCCATATTAACATAGACCACGCCGACATTTTTAGTATTAACCCAGAGCAAGCTCCGAGCCCCTGCATTAGAGGCATGCGCGCCCGCACTCAAAACTGCCCGCGAATGTTGCTGGTCACGTGGAATCTTCATGTCCTAATTTCACAAACCTTGGACTGGCGACTAGGGCAAACAAAGGGGATGTTAAGAAGACACTGCAACATCCTTGCCCAGTCAAGCACTGTTAGCCCCAGAAACCTCCGTATTTAAATAAGGGCTACGAATTCAATGGGTGATATGAACCAACACACGCGTGTGATGGTATGTATACCAGGACACAGCCCAACCCGGTGTTTGACTGTTCCGCGCAGCCCCTCAAAACACCCTGTGGCAAATAAGGGAGGCATGGGAAGGGTGGCGCTTGATGGCTGCCCTGTTCAGTGTCCGGTACTCTTTCATGCTGCTCTCTGCGATGGGCCCCGGCAAGGTTGCCGGGATCCACGTGTGAGTCTGCTCCTGTTTGGCGCTGCACTCGGAGAAGCGGGGACACAATGACACCGAGTGTCGGTGTGAGGGACAGACAGGGCCATCTAATTGTCTAACAAAATCTCCTCCTTGTGGCGCAGCAGGACTGCCCGGACCCCTCCTCCGGCAGTGCAGAGAAAGCGAGCTCCCACTCCACTCAGGGCAGCGGGACCGTGCTACCACGGAACAAGGACACCACGCCCTGGTGTCAGCAGTCGGAAACCAGAACATCCCCTAACCACCACCACTGCTGGGGATCCTTAACACCCCTTAGAGAACCAACAAACCTTTCACTCTCTGTTAATGTCTAACTCAGGCTCATGGCGTAAGCGGTGGTCTCTGGTTCGCACATCACACATAGAACTCAAGCACGGCTGCAGTGCTGCCATGGCCCTGTACATTATATGATTAGAAAGCACACCCCATAGCTGTCCTGGTAATCAAGCAGAGTGAGAAGGCAGCATTCACAGACCCATAATGTGCTGGTAACCGGCTGTTGCAGAGCGGGTCTGACGCGAAGCCTATTTTATTAACAGGATTTTTTTTTTTTCACCGCCACAATGCCACACTTCCTACTTTTCTTAATCACCAAAACTGCATTGTAAACCCTTCCATTGGGAGACCCCAATTTCACTTCCTTACTAACACAAGCTGCGGTCGTCAATTACAAAGGTGTGCTTCGTGCGTGTGGAGAATCCAATCACGCAGTCTGTAGTAATCAACTTTTGAAGTGCTTTGCCTAATGACGGCTAAATATAATTACATTGCGTGCTAAAACGGCATCTCCCTATTAACTTCCCAGGGCATTTTTTTTTTCTATATTCGGCCCGAGTTCGAAACTCACCAAACTTAGTGCCTTGGACGAACCAACCTGTAGGAACACTACCAAGACATCACGGCTTTTGCCATAGCTTGCCTTTAGAGACTCCTTCTCCGGTTACACATGGCGAGACTTGGAGCGTTTTACATGGGCACTAGCTACATTGTACAGGACGTAATACTTCTTTAATCATATGATGTCTAGGCTCTAACTGCATCCCTGGTCCGTGTATGGGCTCCTACACCCCTTCACTGCCCTACGGTCGATATCCCCGGTGCCGCCCATCGAACGTCCCCGTGACCTCAAGCCCAAACTTGATTGCCCAGCTGCAGACTCCCTGTACCGCAGAGGGCTGTGCTGGGCCTGCGGTCCGGCCCCCTGAAAGGACCAGTGACCATGGCCGGACCGTGGTCCCTTGAAGACGGCCGGAAACTGAGGGCAAAACAGGAGCAGGCCAGCCCTTCTAACGGGGTGGAGAAAGTTTGCCTGGGACCCGCGGGTCAACGTAACCCCTGACGGCATCCTTAACCGCACTCACAATTTCCCCCGCGTCCGAGTCACCAACGCAAAAGAGCGCGGGCACTGGGGGTCACGCACCTCACGCCCAACTCCACCCGAACCAGGCTTCCCGGGCAGGGGGACCGGAGCCAAGGCCGAAGGAGGGATGTGGGGGGAGAGAACATGCCTCCGCCTACACGGAGTCGCAAGACCAGGGAGCACAGCGGCGTGCCGGGCAGTAGTGAACCGGAGACACTGGAGCCCCCACCTCCGGAGAGACTGGAGCCCCGACCTCCGGAGAGACTGGAGCCCCAAACCAGCGCCTAGGACCCGCTCGGCCTCCCGGCAGCGACCCTGGCGCTCGCCCAGCCTCAAAAGTGGTGCAGCAGAGGTGGAAAACACGATGACCCAGACCGGTTGCCCCCTCCCCCCCCGCAAGCACGCCTACACGGGCCGTCGACCCGGGAATAGCGCGTTTGGCATGACCGCGGGGGGAGGCAGGCATCGCTCTCTGTGTAGTGGACCGGGGCCCCGTGGCAGCAGGATCCTGGCTGGCCCAGCTACCGGAGGTGAGGGAGTTACACGGCGCCCATTGCGCTCCACCCCCCCACCACGCGATAAGTGCTCCTGCCCCCACGCCACACTGGAGCGGGAGCCTGGCTGCACTCACTGTCCCTCTCGCCCCGGCGCACCCGGGCCGGCACGGGGCCAGGTCCTGCCCGGGCCGCACAACATGGCCGAGTGGCCTCTGCCGAGGATGCGGGCCTGTGCCCACCGGGCGCTGCCCGAACCACCCCCTCACCCCCTAGGCGGACAGCAGCCTCAGCGATGGCCGGGCCAGACCCCCGGCCTGGGGAACTGCCCCTGTAATGGGGACGGAGGGGGGGTTGACTCACCAAGTGAAAAGCTCCTGGCAGTCTCGGCACATGTCCAAACGGCGTCAGGGTGAGGGTCACAGAGGCCGCCAGGTGGGCGGGGGAGGCATTTATACCTCTCCCCTTCCCCCACCTCGGCCGGAAGTGACGCGCAGGACCCCGAGGGGTCACCGGACACTAGACTGTCCTGTGTGCCATCTTGTGGCACTAGAGGGGCCGCCCTCTTATGAGGGTCCCCTGCGGGGACGAGTCGGTCAGCCCGCAAAGCCAGAAGTCAATATTCATGCTTCCCCTTTTGTGATCGTATTTGCGTTAAAGACGGACACAAAGGACATTTTTCATAATTGGAGAGTCCAGCCCAAGCCTGCCTGGTGTTACCTGGGCCCTTTGCCCAAGTCCACTGTGTCATACAATGCTTGCCGCAGAAGCATAGTGTCATATGTCACAAAATGGCTGCTTTTGTGCCACATATTGCCGAGTCGCAGTGTCAAATAGTGTTTACATAATGATGCCAGGTGACATTTAATGAATCAAGGATTTTTGTGTTGCCAGTTACCTGCCCCAAACCCAGGCAGGTGTTAGACACTCAGGGTTTATTTATGAGAGGCCTGCATCACTTTTGCACCACGTACAGTGGTACATGCGTGACGCAGGGCTCTCATAAAGATTTATGAAGCCACGCAAAGCCACCGTGGGGAGCTTTGAGTTGCCTCAAGAGTAAGTCGGCGCACTGCAAATTGCTGCGTCGCTTTACTCTGCGCCTGGGAGGCGTTCCATGGGCGTTGAGGAGGGCATGCAGGGGTGGCAGGAGCGACATCACACGCCCTTTGACCTACACTTTCACTCACTTACACACATGCTTACAAATACACACACATTCACACTTACACACACACTCTCACATAAACACACTTTCACCCGCAAGCACACACACAACATACATTTAAAAGCATTTTTTACATACCTCAGCTGCCAGAGTGGGTTATATTTTAGCTAATTGAAGTCCATTTTTATTACACTAATAGTGAAAAAAATATATATATATTACCCACTGTTGGTGTAATAAATGAATAGACAGAAATTGAAGAGACGTCTATAAGGACGAGCTGCCACTGTGTTCCTGGCACTGTTTTTATCACATCTGAGGCCAGGGGCCGCTAAGGCAGTGCCAGGGGTTGCAAGGGAAAAGCCAGGGGTCGCAACTGGGACCCCTGGCAACCCCTAAATGACATCCTTGATGGTGGAGTTTTTCCATGCAACACCTATGGAATTTGACGCTGCCCCAGATTTGCAAAGTGATGGGGAAGCGTCAATTCAGACCGCCTCCCGAGGTGAGTCGTAACGAGAAGCTATATGTTTATTTCTCCTAGTTATTTCCTCTTTCCATGTGTGCTGCATTCTGTAGCACACATAGTAAGAGGAAAATGCCTCGTAAGATTGTTTTTGTTTAGGAAGGTGCCTCTTCCTGCACAAAAACAATCCTTTCTACAAAGGAGGCACCCTTGCACCATGGTGCAAGGGTGCCACCTTGGCGCTAGGCTGACAAAACGGTGCCAGCGCAGACAGAAGGGACAGGAATGCACCTTATTGCTCAAATACAAAAGCCTGAAATAATTCTAAAAAAACCTGTGTCTGATTGTCTTATTAGAGCAGTGGTTCTTAACCTGTGACCTCTGGGGTTCCGCAAAATCTAGTCAGAGGATCTGTGACTGCTTAGAAAGTTAAAAAATGGTGAAAGATTAACTAAGTGTATATAAAGAAAGAAGCAAACTATAAAATTTAAACTGTTCCGTAAATGTAGAGGAATTTGAGATTTGATGCTAAAAATTAAGTTGGTGTCTTCAGAGTGAAGCAAGGGAGCAGTGCAAATGCATCAAAGGCCTTCTGGACCCCGGCCCGGCTATTCTCACTTGGCATCAGGGATGACGCGCTATGCTGAAATTGCAACAGAGAAACCGGGGATCTAGCACACCTCATCCTCCACTGCCCAACACTCAACTCATTCTGGGAGAAAATATTTGGGTTCATAAACGGTTTGTTTGACTGTACACTAACTAAAGAATTCTCCACACTTACCATGGCTTTTATGAGCACAGACGTAAAAACCGCACCCGACAAAGACCTACTTGACCTGTTGCTAACTGCGGCAGTGAAAATGGTCCTAGCAAACTGGAAAGACACTAGTAAAACCACCTACAAAGGCTGGTTCAACTGGATCACACATCTTAGAGGCGCAGACAACATTGCACTCCGGAACTCACCATGGAAACCAGCATCCAGGAAAATGTGGAATGCGCTGGACACGTACCTGGACTCTTATGAACCCCCGTGAAGATAATGTTCCGTCAGCAAGCTTCCTACATGGATGCCAATCATGCCACAGGACGTCATATGTCACAGAAGCCACAGGGAATATTTAAGAAATGTAATTCTCGCTGCCTGTCTCCTGTCTCCTTTCCCTCCCTTGTATCTATTCCCTTTCTCACCCTTTCTCTTTCTCTTCTTCCTCTACTTCTCTAACTACCGCCAGGTGGGGTTAGCTAAACATTTGGGACTTGCACGTCCCTACATATCAAAGTATAAAACGTGCCTGCAACAACTCTGCTAACCCTGTAACAGAACCGCCAAGATGTTCATGTAAAATCTTTTTAATAAAATATGTGAAATTTAAAAAAAAAAAAAAAAAAAGCATATAGTATGGAAGATGGGTCGCCTTAGTTGAATTTAGAAAAGCCCCAGCATTCCCATTAAAATAAAAATGTTCTTTTTTATATATGATTGTGATTTAAATAAAATATTCCATAATGTTTGTATTTGTTTGATAAATGCTTTTTCTGTATTTTTGTGTATTATTTTGAGTTACAAATCATCAAAATTGCTTTAACCTGAATCCCTGGCATCCAGTAGTAAATCATAGGGGGGTCCCCAGATACCAATAATGATTCAGCCGGGTCCCCGGATTCCAATAATGATTAAGTGGGGGTCCACAGAAGTCAGAAGGTTAAGAACCACTGTATTAGAGTATTAGTTGAGACGTATAGATGACAGAATAGTGTGATCATAAATATCGAGGGCCAGAAATATTGTGTCAAAAATATAATTGGCAAAAATATTGTGTTTCTACACTTATAATGTAAGTGACAAAAATATTGTGTCAAAAATATACATTTTAAGACTATTGACAAAAAACAAGTAACAATATTATTTTTTAAATGAATATCAAATTTAAATTAGTGTATTTAAAAAGTTTATTCTTTAAATGTAATATAATGTACATTTAATAATTTTAAGTATAATTTTAATTATATGTATATATATATTTGTTTAAATATGTTTGATACATAGATATGGATAATATTTTAAGAAAATTTCAACTGTAAACAAACAATTTTTTGGGCATTTTAATTTTGAATATTAACATTAAAATAAATTAAAAATTGACAAACATATATAATACCAACACAAATATTTAACCTAGGTAAAATATTAAAATAAACATATTAAAATAAACTTTATTTTTTATATTTTGCACTAAATTTAGAAGCAAAAAATATTTTATGTACCATATATTAAGAATAGTTGAATAATTTTACAAATTTCCAAAAATAATATATAAGTAAATAAAAAAATTAAACAATGTATATATCAAATATGTATTAACTAATGAAATATAGTAAAAACATTTTTTTACAAATAATATAAACATTTCAAAACACAAAATATTAACAGAAATAGTATCAATCAACAACAATATAATAAATATAAAAAATCGACTCTAAAAAGTTGGACTTCAGCGAGGTTAGATTTACTTTTCCCACTCCTGTCTAAGCAACAGTGGGGTAAGCGTTGGACTTCGGTGGGGTTAGATTTACTAGTCCCACTCTAGCCTAAGCAACTTTAGGGGAACGGGTGGACTTCGGATGGGTTAGATTTACTATTTCCACTTCAGACTAAGCAACAGTAGGGAAAGTGTTGGACTTCAGAGGTGTACATTTATTCTTCCCACTAGGGGTGGGCGGAATGTTTCATTCCACCTGCGGAATTAGCGGAATTTGGCAACTCCATGTTTCTCTTGTAAAGCGGAGTTCCAGGTCCCAGTGGCATCCCATTGGAATTCTATAAAAGGTATTCCTCGCTACTCACCCCACACCTCTGAATTCTGTTTCAGGGAGTATTTGAGACAGGATTTTTGCCATATGATTTGCATGGGGCAAAAATAGCTGTTATTCTGACACCCAATAAACTCGTGAACGATTGTCCCTCTTACTGTTCTATATCCTTAATCAACATTGAATCAAAGATACTTGCAAAATTTTAGCAACCCGGCTTGACATTGTGCTGCGCTCCATGATCAAAACAGGTTTATCCATGATCATAGTTACAGAGATTACCTGCGGCATCTCAACTTAGTTCATACTGGGGTGGATGAGATGCCGACAAAATGTGAACTGTCATTATTTAATATGGGAAAAGCATTTGATTTGGTACGTTAGCCATTTTTTCTCCAGATGTTTAACAAAATGAACGTGGGTCCCACTTCCATAGATTTGTGGAAATGTTATACTCCATACTGTCTGTGTGAATAGGACTCTCTCTGCACCATTATATATAGAGAGAGGCATGCCATATTTCCAATGTTATTTGTGGTAGCGGTACAGCTCTAAGCTGCATGGATACATATAGATGCCCAATTAGAGGGGACAAGGTGGGCAAATGACCAGGACAACAGGATCTTTCTATACGGGCCGGTATACTACTCTATATCCAACAGCCCAGCACTGCTGCCCCTTGCTTTATGGGTATTTTAAGGATAAACAGTGATGCCCCCAGCAGTGGGGACCCACCGTCCTCACTGGCCTTGCTCCCTACTGGATAACGGGTGATCACTTTCGATATTTGTGAATGAAAGTTACAATAAGTCAACATGGTGTTGGGAGCTGAATATAGCCCCCTTCTGGATAAGTGAAAGCAGGAGTTCAGATCCTGGACCTCTCTCCCTCTCATGCTGATAGGACGGGGAGCACTGTTTAAAATGATATTGATGCCATGCTTTATCTATGTTCTGCAAAATTACCTATTTCAGCTCCCACCAACCTTCTATGCAGAATTACAACCCCTGATTAGTGGCTTTCTCTGAGGAGGGACTACTCTGTTTTTTTAGCCACGTGTAGACAGTCCACTTTTGACAGTGGATTTGGAGTCGCAGACATGAGGTACTTTTATTGGGCATCACAGCTCCTCCCCTTTAACAACTGAATATTTGGTGATAGGGACAACCCCTCAAATAGTCTGGAACTAAACATTCTTGACAAATTCAAGTTATTCCACTCTATGGTAAGGCAGTCCCTCGAATGCTTCCAGTGGTCACCAGACTTCCGCTTTCTTGTTAGAAAAGGCAGCAAAATATATTCACTGATGCAATAAATCCACAGTGATGACTCCTCTTTGGCGAGGTGCTTAGCTTGCCCACTCGACTGGACTGTCTTGTTTTCGCCAGTGAGAAATGATAGGTATCTCAATATAGGGTGACGTGTGGCGAGCTGACAGTATTAGGTCCTTTGAAGATCTGGCCATGGACTTTTGGTTGCAAAAATCTCAATTTTTCTGATATCTTAAACTGTGCCACACCCCCGAAAGCTAATGCAGCAGACTAGCTGAACTTCCAGAGTTGTGTCCTCTCAATGCTAAATTACTCATTAAGGCTTTGGAGAAAAAAAGAGTTTCCCGGATACATACATCTCGGATGACAAATTCTCCGGATCCTAACTTAAAATTGAGAAATATGTGGGAATTCGATTTAGGTACACAATGTAGGAGAGTAGGATCTGCTTCTTATAGTTACCCCCACTTTTTGCTGATGTTTCACTGTTTTTCGACTTAGCCAGACTGAGGCCCTGCTAATCAGGACCCCAGTCTATCTGCTTTCTACACTAAATTGACTGTATGTACTTTAGGTACACTCCAGATTGGATTCTGGGGTACCCTTGTGAGTCCCTAGTATATGGTATACTATGTACCCAGGGCATAGGTACCCCAGAGGCCTACCAGGGGCTGCAGCATGTATTGTGCCACCCCTGGGAAGCCTTTTAAAATGACACAGCAGGCCTGCTACAGCAGCCTGTCTAAGGTGGTGTATCCACCCCTTACTGAGATTTAGGCTCCCTATATCTCTCCATATCACTGCACATGTAAACCTATCAGTCACCCCTATGGCAGGCCTTAACAATCCTGAAGGCAGGGTGCTGGGTTTCATGTGAGAGGGTGCCCATGCATGAGCAGAGCCCCTCTGCAGCTTTCGGAACTTCATTTCGGGGTTGTTTGTGATGCAACCAGACCATATACTCTTAAGTGCATTATAACCAAACGGTAAATGCTAACTTTGGAGTGGCAAACTGTCGTGTTTGGTTTCAAACACCTTGGAATCATACCCCCACACCAGTAACTGGTGTGGGAGTATGATTCCACCCTTCTAGAGGGAGAGACATGACAGCACCGGTATACCCGGTATCAGCTAACAGAGCCCTGGCATCACAAAATGGATGCTGCAGCCACAGACACGAGTCTGCCCTCCTGCTGCTGGACGAAACTCCGGCAGGGGAGGCCTGGACAATAGGTTTCCTGTCACAGGGAGGTGTGACCACCTCCCAGACAGGCTTTAGTGTATTGGGGCTGGGTGGGTGCACTCTCAGAGTGCTTTGAAGTCTGCACTGGGGGCACATTTGGTGTCCCTGTGCATAGTCAGCTCAAACCGGTTGCAGGGCACACAGCCCTGCTCTGGCGTGAAACTGGACAAAGGAAATGGGTGTAGCCACCCCTCTTACTGACCCTCCCATAGGTGGGTCCCCAGAGTTTGTCCAACCCCTTCCTAGGGTATAAAGTAGGAAACCCTGACTACAGGACTTTAGATTACACCTGGACTAAACTCTGATATCAGAAACCAAGTACTTCGACGATCTGCACGACGCTGGGCGACTGAAGACTCTCCCTTGGAGTAAAGGAGTTACTCCCCTGCAAGGCAGGCACCCTAACGCAACTGACCGGTTGGCATCTCCGAGCTCCGACGGACTCCGAAGAATATTGCCACACAGGAGGTGGGTTTTCCTAGGTCTCTGAGGTCGATCTGTGCCCACAGCAAGTCTGAGGCCCATATCCCTTGTGGAAGACCGTGCAACTTGAACCCCTGGACACCGCAATCATTTGCAGAAGCATCAGCTTTCCGGCAACCCCTGAGGCTGAGCTTTGGGTTACTTGTAGCCCCGACCCCGAGCAGTAATTGCTTTGAAGATTACAGGCCTACACTCAACCAGTGTTCCGTGGGCTGCAAATTTTGTGTTTCCTTTTGAGGTCCCTTTGCGAACCCTGGTCCATTGACCTGTGGGTCCCCAAGAAGGCAACTCTAACTTTTATTGGGTTTCCCTGGTTGCTCCAGACGTGCCCTGACTCTCCATTGCTTGGGGAGTCCCCAGGACCTTGCTGGTCCGCACAGAAGCATCTTTTCTTTTCCTGCGTGGGTTGCTGTTGCCAAGGCTTGTTGTGGTCAATCCGATCACCAACACCCCAGCACTCGACATCCTTTGTGGGACAGCTCGAATCCAACTCCTGGTTGTCGTCGACGTCTCCAGGACCCCGTGGCTGCAGAGTCAAGCTTTGCCTCTTCACACCTGAAGCACCCGACATCGGTGGGCATTCGATTGCTCCACTCCTGGTCACTGGCTAGTGACCCAGACTCTGTCCCCTCTGCTTTCAGGTTCTTCACATCTTCGATCCAGGCTTGGATCACCCCGGACACTTTTCTTCTTCTTCACGGCAGCAGCACTTTGCAGCAGATTGCCATTGAAAACGACGACGATTCCCAACACCCTTTGACACCTATGCACCCGGCTTCCCTGGGTGAGGTAACTCGAGTACTCCGGTGCTCCCGTGGGTGTTGGCCCTAGAACCCCTTAGGTCTAAAGGGGTTTGCTCAAAGTCCTCTCCTAAGTGTCCTTTTGCTTTAAAATTCCAACCGCGACTTTCCGCATTGAATCCTACGGCGCTCGCGGCTGTGTTCTTACACTGCACACGTCCCCCGTGGGTCTCCTGTGTCACTACCTTGGGTGGTTCTTTGGGGTCTCAGCGATTCTACGTGCTCTAGGCACTGTGTCTAGTCAAGTCATGGTTCTTATACCACTTTCTTAGTATATGGTTTGGTCTCCCCCTGGAGCCCACTGTGTATTGTGCTATTTACTGTCGTTTTAATACTGTGATACTGTGTATCTTGAACTCTAATCTCATAAAGGGATTAGTAGTTAGTGTTTAGAAATAAATACATATATTTTATATGTATCTTGTGTGGTTCTCCTTTCATTTAGTTATTCAAGAGGTTATAATCTGGTAAACCAAGCTGCTTTACACTCCTTCAAGACTTAGCCTGAAGGCTGCTCTCCATAGCTACCACTAGGATAGCTTTCAATAAAGGTTATCTTTAAACCTATCATCAATAAGGGTCGTTTGGACTGGTGCAAGGTGCCCACTGTAACTAGTGGACAGCATATGCCAGGCCAACTTCTCACATTGGTGTGCAGCGATTGGATTCAAGCTTGCTATTGCTTTACCAGATAATCTCTTTGAAGTGACTAACTGAAAACCACTATAGGTACATAGGTACATATAAATCAAGTTTAGAATACAGTAAGTTCTACTGAACTTAGAGTTGTGTGTCAAGGGCTTAGCACACCCTTTCTACAACTCAAGAGAGTTTCAGTTCCCACTAGAGTCGGTAGGTGCATACACCACACTACACTAGAATGTCTTCAAGGCCTGAAGTAAGTGACTCCTTGCCCACTAGGTATGACAATCTCACATTCCAGGAATTGAGAAATATGTGTACCTCTAGGAGACTGAAAACAGGGAGACATGCAAGCACTCAACGCCTCATAGAGGCTTTGCTGTTAGATGACCTCAGAAAGACACCAGGGTCTGATGAGGCAGGCAGGTTAGGTGGGACAGTAGAAGAGGAAAGGCCAGGTAGTGAAAACTACTATGACCCAGACTCTGATGCTGGCCAGGGGGATCAATATGATTCCCACCTGGAAAATCCAATTCTTCCTGAAGGAGAGGAAGGCCTCAGTGGCCCCCTCTTTACTCCCCAGGAAGGGTTAATAGTCTACCAAGAAGATCAAGATCTCCTTCTCAGGAATCTAATCATTCTGGTACTTCTATAGGGTCCTCTGCTTCTCATAAAAGGGCATCCTCTTATGAGAAGAAATGCCAACTGCTTGATTTTGAGAAAGCTAGGCTGAGAATCAAGAGAGAGCAATTGGCCTTAGACAGGGAATCCCTGGAGCTTCAGAAAGCTTCACAGAAATTGGGACTAGGGTCCCATGGTGGCAGCAGCAGTGTCCCTAGAGGTAGAGATCATACTCATGACCATAGGAACCTGAACAAGATTGTCCCTCCCTACCAGAGTGGGGATGTCATCCACAAATGGATAACTGCACTGGAAAGGGCCTGTAAGGTACAGAGGGTCCCTCGGGAGCAGTGGGCAGCAATCTTGTGGCTCTCCTTTGCAGACAAAGGTAGAGACAAGCTCCTCACTGTAAGAGAAGAGGATGCTGACAACTACAAAGTCCTGAAGAATGCTCTGATTGAAGGGTTTGGCCTAACCACTGAACAATACAGGTTAAAGTTCAGAGATACCCAAAAGGCACAGACTCAGGGCTGGGTTGACTTTGTTGATTGTGCTACTAAGGCTCTGGAAGGCTGGTTACTTGGCAGTAAGGTGTGTGATTTCAAAGGATTGTATAATTTGATCATGAGAGAGCAGATCCTTAACAACTGTCAAAATCAACTGTTGCATCAGTACCTGGTGGGCTCTGATCTGACCTCTCTCCAAGAATTGGGTCAGAAGGCAGACAAGTGGGTCAGAACCAGGGTGAGGCAGAAGGTTCAGAACCAAGGTGGTGACTCTAAGAAGCAAGATTCTAAGAACTCTGATAAGGGTGGGGAAAAGGGTAAAGACCAGAAGTCTTCTCAAGGTCCCCAAAAATCTGCATCTGGTGGGGAGTCCCAATCTAACAAAGGAAAAGGCCAAAACAAACCATGGTGTAAAATCTGTAAGCAGAAAACCCATTGGACTAGTGATTGTACAAAGACCAAAGACTCAACTCCAGCCACCATTGCCCCTAAGGCAACTGTTCCCCCTAGTTCAGCTCCAAGTGGTGGTGTTCCTAATAAGGGTGTAGTAGGGCTAACCCTGGGATCTGAGCTGGACTCTGGCCTAGTCAGAGTTCCAACTCAGGCTCTACTGATCTGTGATGGAGACATAGATATGTCCTCCTATGTGAGTCCCAGTAATCTGGGCAAGTACAGACAGCAGCCTTTAATTAATGGAAGAGAGGCTTTGGCATACAGGGACACAGGAGCAAGTGTCACAATGTTGACAAAAGATCTTGTAGCCCCTGAGCAGATCATACTTGGTGAAATGTACCAAGTGACCAATGCTAGCAATGTCAGGACAGACCATTCCCTGGCAGTTGTTAATTTCTCCTGGGAAGGGGTAACTGGCCCTAAGAAGGTTGTGGTAAGTGCAGACCTCCCTGTTGAATGCTTGCTTGGAAATGATTTGGAAAGTTCAGCTTAGGCTGAAGTTGAACTCAGGACCCATGCAGAAATGTTGGGCATCCCTGCAGATGTGTTTGCTATGACCAGGACACAGGCAAAAATGTCTAAAACTGAACAGGCCCTGGATTCTGGAATAATGGACCAGGTGCCTCCCAAGAGGAGGAACAGTAGGGTTAAGGCAGTGTCTTCCCCCCTGCCTCAGAAAGCAGATCAGTCTCTTGAGGGAGATGATCTCAGTCCTGAAGAAGGAACTGTCCCAGAGGAGCTTGAGCCTGATCAGGTTGAGTTCTTGGGGACAGGGGCCCTTCCAGGGCAGATCTGAGCCAGGAGCAACTGAGCTGCCCCTCTCTTGAACCCCTCAGACAGCAAGCTGCTGCTGAGGCTGCTGGGAGTGCTAGTGGTACCCATAGGATCTATTGGGATGATGGACTCCTTTACTCAGAGTGTAGAGACCCCAAGCCTGGAGCCACCAGGAGGTTGGTTATATCTCTGAAGTTTAGGAGCTTCCTGTTGACCCTAGCATATGATATCCCATTGGCAGGTCACCTAGGCCAAAACAAGACTTGGGACAGAATTGTCCCTCACTTTCATTGGCCTCATATGTCTGAAGACACCAAGGAGTTTTGTCGCTCCTGTGTTACCTGTCAAGCCAGTGGTAAGGCAGGTAGCACCACAAGGCCCCCTGATACCACTACCTGTGGTGGGGGTTCCCTTTGAGAGGGTAGGGATTGACATTGTTGGTCCCCTAGACCCCCAAACAGCATCTGGGCACATGTTTATCCTAGTGGTGGTGGACCATACCACTAGGTACCCAGAAGCAATTCCCCTCAGGACCACCACAGCTCCTGTGGTGGCAAGGGCCCTCCTGGGAATCTTTTCCAGGGTGGGTTTTCCTAAGGAGGTAGTATCAGACAGGGGTACAAGCTTCATATCTAGTTACTTGACTGCTATGTGGAAGGAGTGTGGAGTAAATTATAAATTTACCACCCTTATCACCCACAATGCAATGGTTTAGTTGAAAGGTTCAACAAAACCTTGAAGGGCATGATTAAAGGTCTCCCAGAAAAGCTTAGGCGCAGATGGGACATACGTTTGCCCTGCCTTCTCTTTGCCTACAGAGAGGTTCCACAGAAGGGGGTTGGTTACAGCCCATTTGAGCTTCTGTTTGGACATCCAGTTAGGGGTCCATTGTGTCTAGTGAAGGAGGGATGGGAGTTACCTCTCAAACCCCCTAAACAGGATATTGTGGACTATGTACTTGGTCTCCGCTTCTGGATGGCTGAGTACATGATGAAGGCAACTAAAAACCTTGAGGCTAGCCAGGAATTACAAAAGGCCTGGCATGACCAAAAGGCTGTGTTGACTGTTTATCAGCCAGGACAGAAAGTATGGGTGTTGGAGCCTGTGGCCCCAGCAGCCCTCCAAGATAAGAGGAGTGGCCCCCATACCATTGTTGAACAAAAGGGAGAGGTTACCTATCTGGTGGACCTTGGAACTCCCAGGAGCCCCCACAGCGTGCTCCATGTCAACAGACTGAAACCATATGTTGACAGGGCAGACATGGGCTTGCTCATGGCTACTGATGAGGGACAGGAGGAAGAGAGTGATCCACTCCCTGACCTGCTCTCTCATAACCCTGATGATGGATCAGTAGATGGTGTAGCCTTGGCAGGCAGCCTCACTGACCTGCAGCAAACTGATTGCAGAAGAGTTCTCAATCAGTTCAGACATATGTTCTCTCTGACTCCAAGTCAGACTACCTGGTGCACTCATGAAGTGGACACTGGGGACAGTCTGCCTGTTAAAAATAAGATTTACAGACAACCTGACCATGTCAGGGGACTGCATCAGGACTGAAGTCCAGAAGATGTTGGATTTGGGTGTGATTGAACCCTCAGATAGCCCTTGGGCTAGTCCAGTAGTCTTAGTGCCTAAACCTCATACCCAGGGTGGTAAGAGAGAGATGAGGTTTTGTGTAGACTACAGAGGTCTCAATGCAGTCACTAGGACTGATGCCCATCCCATACCAAGGGCAGATGAGCTCATAGACACTTTGGCCTCAACCAAGTTTCTCAGCACATTTGACCTGGCTACTGGCAAATCAGACTAGCTGAGGATGCAAAAGCCAAAACAGCATTTTCTACCCCTAGTGGGCACTACCAATTTGTGGTGATGCCCTTTGGTTTGAAAAATGCACCTGCCACTTTTCAAAGGTTGGTGAACAATGTCCTTACAGGCCTGGAAGCCTATAGTGCAGCATATCTAGATGATATTGCTGTCTTTAGCTCCACCTTGGAGGATCACCTGGTCCACCTGAGAAATGTTTTGGAGGCCCTGCAGAAAGCAGGCCTAACTATCAAGGCCACCAAGTGCCAGATAGGGCAGAGTCAGGTTGTGTACCTGGGCCACCTTGTGGGTGGAGGCCAGGTTGAACCATTGCAGAGCAAAATCCAGACCATCATGGACTGGGTTGCTCCAACTACCCAGACTCAGGTCAGAACTTTCTTGGGCCTGACTGGGTACTACAGAAGATTTGTCAAAGGGTATGGATCCATAGTGACCCCTTTGAATGACTTAACTTTTAAAAGAATGCCAAAGAAAGTTCAGTGGACAGTTAGCTGTCAAAAGTCATTTGATGACCTGAAGCAGGCCATGTGCACTGCTCCCATTCTGCAAAGTCCTGATTACTCCAAGCAATTCATTGTCCAAACAGATGCATCGGAGTTGGGGGTAGGGGCTGTGTTATCCAATTGAATGATGAAGGTCAGGATCAGCCAGTAGCTTTTATTAGCAGAAGGTTGACCCCCGAGAGAAACGTTGGTCAGCCATTGAGAGGAGAGGCCTTTGCTGTGGTTTGGGCCTTGAAGAAGCTGAGGCCATACTTGTTTGGCACTCACTTCATTGTTCAGACAGACCACAAGCCCCTCTTATGGCTAAAACAGATGAAGGGTGAAAACCCCAAACTTTTGAGGTGGTCCATTTCCCTACAGGGGATGGACTATACAGTGGAACATAGACCTGGGAGTAACCATGCCAATGCAGATAGACTCTCCAGATATTTCCACTTAGAACATGAAGACTCAACTGGTCAAGGTTAGTTTAATGTCCTGACGTTTGGGGGAGGGGTTGTGTAGGAGAGTAGGATCTGCTTCTTATAGTTACCCCCACTTTTTGCTGATGTTTCACTGTTTTTCGACTTAGCCAGACTGAGGCCCTGCTAATCAGGACCCCAGTCTATCTGCTTTCTACTCTAAATTGACTTTATGTACTTTAGGTACACTCCAGATTGGATTCTGGGGTACCCTTGTGAGTCCCTAGTATATGGTATACTATGTACCCAGGGCATAGGTACCCCAGAGGCCTACCAGGGGCTGCAGCATGTATTGTGCCACCCCTGGGAAGCCTTTTAAAATGACACAGCAGGCCTGCTACAGCAGCCTGTGTAAGGTGGTGTATCCACCCCTTACTGAAATATAGGTTCCCTATATCTCTCCATATCACTGCACATGTAAACCTATCAGTCACCCCTATGGCAGGCCTTAACAATCCTGAAGGCAGGGTGCAGGGTTTCATGTGAGAGGGTGCCCATGCATGAGCAGAGCCCCTCTGCAGCTTTCGGAATCTTCATTTTGGGGTTGTTTGTGAGGCAGCCAGACCATATACTCTTAAGTGCATTATAACCAAATGGTAAATGCTAACTTTGGAGTGCCTGCATGGAAAACTGTTGTGTTTGGTGTCAAACACCTTGGAATCATACCCCCACACCAGTAACTGGTGTGGGAGTATGATCCCACCCTTCTAGAGGGAGAGACATGACAGCACCGGTATACCCGGTACCAGGTAACAGAGCCCTGGCATCACAAAATGGATGCTGCAGCCACAGACACGAGTCTACCCTCCTGCTGCTGGACGAAACTCTGGCAGGGGAGGCCTGGACAATAGGTTTCCTGTCACAGGGAGGTGTGACCACCTCCCAGACAGGCTTTAGTGTATTGGGGCTGGGTGGGTGCACTCTCAGAGTGCTTTGAAGTCTGCACTGGGGGCACATTTGGTGTCCCTGTGCATAGTCCAGCTCAAACCGGTTGCAGGGGCACACAGCCCCTGCTGTGGCGTGAAACTGGACAAAGGAAATGGGTGTAGCCACCCCTCTTTCCTGACCCTCCCATAGGTGGGTCCCCAGAGTTTGTCCAACCCCTTCCTTGGGTATAAAGTAGGAAACCCTGACTACAGGACTTTAGATTACACCTGGACTTAATTCTGATACCAGAAACCAAGTACTTCGATGATCTGCACGATGCTGGACGACTGAAGAATCTCCCTTGGAGTAAAGGAGTTACTCCCCTGCAAGGCAGGCACCTTTAATGCAACTGACCGGTTGGCATCTCCGAGCTCCGACGGACTCCGAAGAATATTGCCACACAGGAGGTAAGTTTTCCAAAGTCTCTGAGGTTGATCTGTGCCCACAGCAAGTCTGAGGTCCGTATCCCTTGTGGAAGACCGTGCAACTTGAACCCCTGGACACCGCAACCATTTGCAGAAGCATCAGCTTTCCGGCAACTCCTGAGGCTGAGCTTTGGGTTACTTGTAGCCCCGACCCGAGCAGTAATTGCACCAAAGATTGCAGGCCTACACTCAACGAGTGTTCCGTGGGCCGCCATTTTGTGATTCCTCTTGAGGTCCCTTCGCGATCCCTGGTCCGTTGACCTGTGGGTCCCCAAGAAGGCAACTCTAATTTTTATTGGGCTTCCCTGGTTGCTCCAGACGTACCCTGACTCTCCATTGCTTGGGGAGACCCCAGGACCTTGCTGGTCTGCACAGAAGCATCTTTTCTCTTCCTGCGTGGGTTGCTGTTGCCAAGGCTTGTTGTGGTCAATCTGATCACCGACACCCCAGCACTCGACATCCTTTGTGGGACAGCTAGAATCCGGCTCCTGGTCATTGTCGACATCTCTAGGACCCCGTGGCTGCAGAGTCAAGCTTCACCTCTTCGCACCTGAAGCACCCGACATCGGTGGGCAATCGATTGCTCCACTCCTGGTCACTGGCTAGTGACCCAGACTCTGTCCCCTCTGCTTTCAGGTTCTTCACATCTTCGATCCAGGCTTGGATTACCCCGGACACTTTTCTTCTTCACGGCAGCAGCACTTTGCAGCAGATCGCCATTGAAAACGACGACGATTCCCGACACCCTTTGACACCTATGCACCCGGCTTCCCTGGGTGAGGTAACTCGAGTGCTCCGGTGCTCCCGTGGGCGTTGGCCCTAGAACCCCTTAGGTCTAAAGGGGTTTACTCAAAGTCCTCTCCTAAGTGTCCTTTTGCTTTAAAATTCCAACCGCGACTTTCCGCATTGAATCCTACGGCGCTCGCGGCTGTGATCTCACACTGCACACGTCCCCCTTGGGTCTCCTGTGTCACTACCTTGGGTGGTTCCTTGAGGTCCCAGCAATTGTACGTGCTCTAGGCACTGTGTCTAGTCAAGTCGTGGTTCTTATACCACTTTCTTAGTATATGGTTTGGTCTCCCCCTGGAGCCCACTGTGTATTGTGCTATTTACTGTCGTTTTAACACTGTGATACTGTGTATCTTGAACTCTAATCTCATAAAGGGATTAGTAGTTAGTGTTTAGAAATAAATACATATATTTTATATATATCTTGTGTGGTTCTCCTTTCATTTAGTTATTCAAGAGGTTATAATCTGGTAAACCAAGCTGCTTTACCCTCCTTCAAGACTTAGCCTGAAGGCTGCTCTCCATAGCTACCACTAGGATAGCTTTCAATAAAGGTTGTCTTTAAACCTATCATCAATAAGGGTCGTTTGGACTGGTGCAAGGTGCCCACTATAACTAGTGGACAGCATATGCCAGGCCAACTTCTCACACACGAGATGACGATTGGGTGGGAGCAAGGATGGTCAAGCAGGTGCTAGCCATCTCTTTCCGATTCCACCTCATCGAGTTCAAATACTTACATAGGTACCACTTTAATTCCTTACGCTTATGACAAATGGAAAAAGATAGTACTCCTAACTGCCAGAGGTGTAACTCTTCACCTGGCACATATTACCACATCATATGGCAACACCACTAAATAACTGATTATTTGTGCAAAGTGAGGAACATGCTGGGGAATGTGGTAGGTAGGAGGATGATCTTTGACCCCAACATGATCATACTCGGAATTGTGGAACATCTGGGTGGATTCCGCCACACCTGCATACTTATAGGCATTGGCCTTTTGATGCATCTTTTTTGTCATCAGTTGGTACATTACCCTTCATTACACAGACCACATCTCTTGAAAAGAATTACTACGTACACTTCTTTGGCCAGGACCTTTTTGAAACCCCCACTTCTTCATCCAAATTAAAGCACTGGGTATTGTGTAGTGATAGGGTTTCTTTGTTAGAGAAACAAAGTGGAGGCACCATACAATGCATACTTTATTGTTTGTGGGAGCCAGAGAAGGGATAGCAATGCCTTAAACACCATAAGTGCGTCTCCTGTTAACTCTAGAAGTTGTGTCACCCTTGCCCAGTGAGAAATCCTCCAGCTCTCTACCTTGTGGGGAACATGATCATGCACAAGCCACCACGAGTATGAAAGGCCACATTTTTCAATTGAAAACATAAATTACAACCTCAAGATCCTAAGAAAAAGGATCTTGAAATCAATCACATGTGGATATTTAAGAATTATTAAATCTAAATTGTTCTCAAGCTGAACAGTGGATGGAACAACTCTCTTCCAATCAAATTGGGAAATCACAAACTTTATTCCCACCAGTGCTTTGCAACACCTTTGACTGCAGCAAATCATCTTGAAACCGAGGGGTCCTATTAAATGAACAAGTCACACTAGAAGAAACACGATTGTTATTTCTAATAACCAGAGTCCTAGTAAAAGGATATAAGGAATGTTTAAACACATTTTTATACTTTTAAATAGTTAGAACAAAGGACAAAGGGGTTGAGGCAATAGAAAACCGCACTTGCCAACAAAGATATTATGGGGTGAAAAAAATGATATTTTCAATGGTGCAATGAACCTTGGAGTACGACCCCTCTCTACTCCAAATGGAAAACCTCAAAGTGAAAATAGCAGACAATGGTTCAGCACTCAAAATTAGTAGATATATTGTATAAAATGCATATGAAGTTCAGCATAGGTTTTTTCATGAACAATCACAGTGATCACAGTGCATATATATGCAACAAATGAGCAAAGTAGATGTTGTGGTTTTTTCTCTTCCTTTGTTCTTTATTAATTTTTTTCTCATGAAAAAATACATCAAGGAATAGGAGATAAAATCCAGTAGCCAACGCGTTTCGTCCACACAGGACTACTTCAGGGCTTTGAATTATTCATGAGATTCATCAGTTCCTTAATATGTACTGGCATTTCAAACATCCAAATCTTGTCAATTCATGCAGTATAAGAATTGGAATATGCTTGTTACTCTAACATATCGCATTCATGGCGTGTAATGAAGTACCATTTTTCTCTCTGAAAATAATTGGAATGAAGCAGATGAATGTATTAGGTGTTCAGCATGTTAGGAAATGCTGTGTAATTCATTGTCTCGTACCAAAAGAGGGAGAGGGGGGAGGGGGTGGCAATTTTTTTTTTTTTAAATGTTTTTATAAATTTTTGATAATTTAAACTTACAATCAAAGAAATCATGAATACACAGTACAGATTGGTGATTGGGCAATAGCATTAGGTGCAGGGCAAAAAATATAGCAACAGTTCCTCTGAAAGAGAGCATGAGGTTATAGTCCGGTGTTATATACATACATGTAATAAGGGTCACATCCGACGTATCCACACTCATCAACAATGGGTCAGGTATCATAGCTCTCAAGGCCCCTTCCCCGATCTTCCCAACGGTAAGTCCAATCCCTCCTCCTCCTCCTCACCCAGTTCTAAGCCATAATATTTTATCCATGGCGCCCATATCTTTTGGAATTTTCGGGACAGCCCCTCGCCTCGTAGGTCACTTTCTCCGCGACCATATAAAGATCTAAACATGTTCTCCATTCCTTGAGTGTAGGGAGTCGGTGGGCACCCCAGCACCTAACTATGTCTCTCTTGGCTACAACTAGCCCCAAGTTGGCCAACAGGAGTTTGTGACGCGGCAGATCTACATCAGTAGGGATTCCCAGTATGAGAAATTTTGCGTCCAATTCAAGTTGGGCTTCCAGTACATTGTTTAATTCCTTCACTATCTTACTCCAGTATATTTGAACCCTACTGCACTCCCAGAGGGTGTGTATGAATGTACCGCGTTCTGTGTGGCATCTGAGGCAATCCAGGTTATCTGCTCTCCCCATAGAGTGTAGTCTTGCTCTATCAAAATAAGTTCTGTGTAGGATTTTATACTGGATAAGCCGTAATCGTAATTTAATTGCTACTTCGCGCGGGTGCATAAGGGCGGCCTCCCAGTCAATGTCCTCCAATGGGCCAGTGGTGAGTTCCCATTTAGCTCGAAGTGGGCCAAGTTTATCAGGCATATTGTTAATTAGTGTTTTATATGTCAATGAGATGGCTTGAGTCGGAATCTCTTCCTGCAAAAGTCTGCCTTCTAGCGGGGCATACTCCGGCAGTGTCTCTGTGTCTAGTCCCTCCGCTTGCCAGGCATGTTGTAGTCTGAGATAGGCATAGGCTTGGTTGTCGTGAAGCTCATATGTGGCTTGGAGCAAGGTAAATGGGGCCAACGAGCCTGCCTCCAGGACATCCCCTACCTTGGAGATCCCTATTAGATCCCACTGTTTAAAGCCCCTCAATTTTCTGATCTCGGCCAGTCTAGTTCCCTCCCATAAAGGGGTCTCCCTTGTTGGCTTCTTGTCCCATTTCATTTGCTTCTCAGCACTTTTCCACGCTTCCAGCACTCGTTGGGTAGCTGGTAGTAGCCGAGTACAGCCCCTACCACCGTATATATTGTGTAATTGTGTGCGGTCTCGGAATTGTAACCTTTCCAACCTGTAGGTGGGGTGGTCCCTTGGAGCATGGTTCCATTCATTGATTACAATGAGATGGGCCGCTCTGTAGTAGGCTCTGATATCCGGTAGGGCCAAACCCCCGTTGTACGGGTTTCGCTGCAGCGTTCGCAGCGCTATGCGTGGATGGGCCCCATCCCACAAAAGCAAGCGTAGCTCGCTGTCAAGAGTGGTGAACACGGTCTCTGGTATTTTGCAATAGGTGTTTTGTTAATATATAGCAGCTGAGGGAGCGTGATTATCTTATACATAGCGGCCCTCCCCATGATCGTCAGAGGAAGTTTCCTCCACCTCTTGACGTCCTCCTGAAAGTTCAAAAGGACCCGTCTGATATTGTGCTCTAAGTTAGTTGCTACCTCGGTGGTAATATAGAGTCCCAGGTAGGTGAACCCCTCTGTGGACAATCGTAAGCAGCTCGGATAGGTCTGGGGCTCCACCGCTCCGCTCAGCGAGTATAAGGTAGATTTATTCCAATTAATCTTATATCCGGCGTGACGGCCATATTCTTCAAAGATGTGTAACATTTGGGGGAGTGTCTCGGCTGGGTTTGTGACATATAACAAAATGTCTTCCGCATATAACGATATGCTTTCTTCCTCTAGAAATCGGGACTCGTCTATGAAACCACCCAGTCCCTGTCGGGTTCGAACTACACAGGCCAAAGGTTCCAAGATGAGGGCAAACAGTAAAGGAGACAGGGGACAACCCTGTCTAGTGCCTCGTTGAATTGGCCAACTTGTAGAGACGACCCCGTTGTCCCGGACTTTAGCCTCAGGAGCATTATATAGAAGTGCCAACCAGTCCCTGAACATTGGACCAAATCCTAACTTTTCCAAGGTGCATCTCATGAAGGGCCAATGAATAGTATCAAACGCCTTCTCGGCGTCGAGCGAAAGGAGCAGATGGGGGCTATCCTGACTCTGAACCGGGGCCATCCAATTAGGGGGTGGCAATTTTAAGCGGAAGCAGTACACCCTAACTTTAATGTAGTAAAAGAAACAAAAATACTGCTGGGACTATGTGGTACACTGTTTATGCCGGCTATTTGACTTCTCTCTCAGTTAAAAGGACGTTGAACCCTCCCTCACTGCTTGTGGCATATTTCATCATTGGCTCTGCTTCACATGTTGAAATGAACATGCACAGTGTAAGGATGCAGTAAGGTGTCAAGTTTGTTCAAAAGATGAATAACTTCAAAAAGGAAAGAAATTAGTATATTACTAAAGCAATCCTTATTACCATCTCATTATTTTGCTAAGTTTGTGGTGTTGTTGTGATTGCTAAGCTACAGTAACCACAATACAAAACAGAAATCCTAAAAACATAGAGCTAGGAGAGCTTGACGTGGGCCAGATTGTTACGGCATCCAAATGAGAAAATTTTACATGCATTGAAGTTATAGGGTGTTATGAAAACAGGGCACGGCTGTGGCCATCTTGGACTTGATTGGTCTCCCCTCACTCTACATTTTCCCCGTTGCCTCTTCAGTTAATTTTGCAAGCTAAAGCTGAAAATGTTTTAATTGCGGTTTACCCATTTCGACCCCGCCATCTTTCCCTGAGTGCAGCCGGTGTCTCGCATGTGTTTTTTTTGCTGGAGTACTACCTGAGGAACTGGTTTCAGTGAAATCATTGCATTTTTAATACCGAGCCTTTTTTTCTCTGCGCCCCCTCCTTTAGTGCTGTTACCCACAACTGTGCTTTCAGCCGCCAAGTAGTTGGTTTACCATAAAGATTTCCCACCTTCCTCGAGAGCAAGCAGTGCCCTCCAGGGCCAGCAGTGGGAATACTGCAGAAAGAATACCAATTATGCCTCTGATCGGCTTACCCAAGTCAAAAAGAAGATCATACTGGAGTCATTCTGGAGTCATCTGATGACTTCAGCCAGGCTATTCCTGTAATTATCTGCTGAAGACATCCCAAGCCATCCTGAAGTATGCCTATCGGGCAAAATATTTAAATGAGATGACTCCAGAGTCATCACAGAAACTACTCCACGATTGCTTCCTAATTCCTTCATTGGAAAACTTGTGATGCTCTTGTACTACTGCAGGATGATCCCATGATGATTGCAGGATTAGGCTGGATTACTCCAGGATGAGTTCTCGATTACTTCAGTGGAAAACATGTGATGATCTTGTACTACTGCAGGATGATCTCATGATGATTTAAGGATTAGGCTGGATTATTCCAGGATGATCCTAAGAATATTTCAGGATGGGGCTGTATTATTACAGAATGATCTTGTGATGACTTCAGAGTGAGAATGTATTACTCAAGGATGATCCCAGGATAACTTTACAACGGGACTGTACTAGTCGACAATGACTTCATGATGGGGATGTATTACCGAATGGCGATTTCAAGATGGGGGATGTATTGTTCTAGAATGATCTCGAGTAGTAATGGGTACACTTTGTTTGACCTACACAGGAAGTTGAGAAATCCAGTTTTATTAGTTGGAAAGTAGAGCAGATCACCACTACAAAAAAACACCAATAATACTTGCAAGGACTTCAGGATATGGCCATGTTACTCCAAGATCATTCCACGATTACTACTTTTCGAATTTTCTATGAGTGCCACTTTTACTATTACAACTTAACACTGGTGTGTTAAGCTATTGCAATAAGCAGAGAGCCACTAATAATAATACTGCACTCCTTTTAATTCTGTCTCACTTTTATTCTTTCATGTTGATCTTTATCACTCTATTCAAGTAATTTTGTTGACGCCAGATGTAAAACAGTGACTGCAAGTGTAGAGGTTAGTACCATCAATGCAGGATTGGACTTGAGTGAGTTATTGTGCATGTAGGGGACTGCTCAAGAAGTATATTGTGATTGCATGTCTGTACCTAAGCCTCTAAGTGGTCTTGTGCGTGGTCAAGTGGGTGCTGTAGTTCAGTGATGATGTGACTGAGGGCTGCTACAACAGACTACGTAAAATCGCAGTGGTGAGTGATTGGTCTTTGTGGTTGTGAGCTCTATAAGTAGCTGATGGAGTGCGACTTGATAAAATGATCATAGTGGCCATGAATCTTGTGAGTGAAGAAAGAAGTGTTTTGTGTGGCTCATATGCATTTTGAGTGGCTTTAGGGTGTACTGTCAGGGAGGTCACATTTTATTTATTTTATTTTATTTCAAGAGTTTTCTATAGCGCTAGCCAGACCCGAAGGTATCGGAGCGCTTCACAACATTGTCACTTGTAGGGTAGCATTAACATTTTAGTATGTACAGAGAATTAAGAGGCATCAAACAATACCATCGTATAAAACAAAATGTCACTTGAAGGATATAGTATCACATTGGTATGTACATTGATTCATGCTGCTTCCATTACTGTCTTTGTAGAGAGCTCAGTGACTCATGACGGGATAAGACCAGGGAGGGGGGGAAGAGGAGGTGGTCATGAGGCGAGTGAGGTAGATGTCCTGGTATCAAGGGTGTCCGTGTGCTACTGTGGGCATGATTCGGTTGTTTGATTAAGGCTATCCATTTGTGAGAGATCTGTTGATGAGGAGGTCTTTGAGCTGTCTTTTGAATTCTAGGTAGGAGGGGTTGGTTCTGATATGGACTGGTATGGAGTTCCATATTTTGGGTGCTTTTCCTGTGAAGGATCGAGATGCGGTTTTTTGTTTTGCGGGTTTTCGGAGGGATGAGGAGTAGAGTGTTGTTACTCCTTAGGCTTCTTGTCTGTCCGGCTTTCTGGAGTTTGGAGGCCAAGTATGCGGGTTTCCCTGTGTGCAGTGCTTTGTGGGTGAGGCAGGCAGTTCTGAAATTGGCACGCATTTCGATTGGGAGCCATTTTAGTTCTCTGAAAGCAGGCGAAATGTGTTCGTATTTTTTTATTCCACTGACCATTCTGGCTGCTGCATTAAGAGTTGCTCTGAGGGGAACTAGGTGCGATTTTGCTGCTCCCATGAGGGTTGCATTACCGTAGTCCAGTCTCGACAACACCAGTGCTTGAGTGGCTTGTTTGAGGTCGTTCCGAGGAATGAAGGGGCATATTAACAACCAGGCGATAGTCAATTATCGCCGCTTTAGCGTCTGTTTTCGGACGGAAAGCGGCGATAATTCTATCGCCTAATCAGCAAGGTCACGCTATCGCGTGAATCCCTGCACTATCGCCCTTTCCCCCAACGCCCATCCTTGCATCTCTAATGAGATGCAAAGTGGGCGTTACTGTGCGTACCCCAGATGGGCTACGTTGTAAATATCGCCGATGTGCACATCGCGATGTTTACAAGGCAGCCCACAGGATTATAGCAGACGTTAGATTTTGGCGAAAACTACCGTTTTCGCCAAAATCTAACGTCTGCTATAATCCCGACTTAGCCATCCCTAACATAGGGGTGGATTGTGCTGATACGACCACAGGGTCGTATCAGCAAGGTTATC
This sequence comes from Calotriton arnoldi, assembly GCA_963921515.1. Classification (NCBI taxonomy): domain Eukaryota; kingdom Metazoa; phylum Chordata; class Amphibia; order Caudata; family Salamandridae; genus Calotriton; species Calotriton arnoldi. The sequence continues at coordinate 68,134 of CAWUFW010006454.1, forward strand.
GCCGTTTGCAGGGAACATCGGTGGAAAACCAGCGATGTTCCCTGCAAAAGGCGATAACCTCGCTATCTCTGGAATTTTTATCGCCCTGGAGAAGCGTGTTGTTAATAACGCGCTACCAGGGCGATAATTTCCAGAGATAGCCAGCGATAAGAAATCTATCGCTAAGCACGGCCAGCGATAATTATCGCTGGCCGTTGATAATATGCCCCAAAGTGTTTTATTTTGTTAAGTAGTTTTAGGTTGATGAAGGCGCTCTTTGCAGTGTTCTTGATGTGTTTGCTCATGTCTAGTTTAGGGTCCAGGGTGATTCCAAGTGATTTCACAGAGTCGGCTAGTGTGGGGTAGTAGTTGAGAGCGTCAATAGCTTTTAGCCATTCTGTGATTTGGGGGTTCTTCTCCTTGTTGGAGATGAGGAGGATTTCCGTTTTGTCTTGGTTTAGTTTCAGGTGGTTGCAGGATAGCCATTGTTGGATTTCTCTTAGAGTGTCGTTCAGTCTCTGAATGTCTTCAATGGAGGAGGTTTCCAGATAGATTTGGGTGTCGTCTGCATAGAGGTGGAAGGGAATGTTGGTTCTTTTGAGTATGGCGGCAAGGGGTTCCATATAGATGTTGAAGAGTTGTGGGGAGAGTACTGAACCTTGGGGGACACCTCGGTTGACGGGTGTTAGGTCTGATAGGAAGTTTTAGATTTTTATTCTTTGGGTGCGGTTCTGTAGAAATGAGGTGAACCATTGTAGGACCACCTCTTCCGCTCCAGCCCTTTCTTGCAGTGCCTTGGTGAGTAGTTTGTGGTCAACCGTGTTGAAGGCTGCCGATAGGTCCAGAAGTATGAGTAGGCAGCATTGGCCTTTATCTAGAGATTTGTGCATGTCATCTATTACATTTAGGATCGCTGTCTCTGTGCTACAGCCTTTTCTGAAGCCCGATTGTTGAGGGTTTAGAAGGTTGATGCTGTCAAGGTGTTGGGTGAGCTGGAGGAGAACACATTTTTCTAGTATTTTCGCTAGATGAGGTAGACTGGAAATGGGTCTAAAGTTATTCAGGTTGTTTGTATCGGAGCCTGATTTTTTCAGTAGAGGTGTCACTTGGCCGATTTTGAGGCAATCTGGGATGATTCCAGTGCGCAGGGAGCTGTTTATAATTTTGGTCCAATGTGGGGCTAGGGAGAGTTTGAGTTTTTTTGCCAGTTGGGCAGGTATGGGATCCAGGTCGTGTGATGAGGGTTTGGAGCTGGCAATCATTTTGATGACCTCCGTTACGGTGATGGGATTGAAGGATTTCCATACGTATGAGGGGTGCTTGGGTGTGATAACTACTGTCCCTGTGAGTGATTTCTTATCTGGGGGACTGCAGTGTATGTCCAGGGAGAGTTCTATCTTGGTTATTTTGTCATTGAAGAAGTTGGCAAAGTTATAGGCGAGGACTTTGGAGGCAGTCATTGGTGTCGAAGAGGGCTTGGAGGTTTGTTGCCTGATAAGATTGAAGAGTTCTTTAGGCCAGTTTTTCGCGTTGGCAAGGGCATTGGAGAAGAAGGAGGTTTTTTCATTCTTTATATGTTTTTTGTATTTCCCGCGTATTGATTTGAGTTTAGTTCGTAGGATTGTGGACGGGTTGTTTCGCCAGAGTCTTTCTGCTGCTCTTAGTTCTCTTCTTTCGGAGTTTATTTCTGTGTTGAACCATGATCTGGATGGTATGTTTCTGGTTCTTTTTAGCTTCAGGGGGGCTATTTGGTCCATAATGGAGGTCATAGTGGTGTTGTAGTGGGAGGTGAGTTCATTTGTAGAGAGCTCCTTTGTATTGTGTATGGGGAGGAGTGAGCTTGCCCTCTCCTCCAGGTCATCAAGGGAAATCTGCCTTAGATCTCTCGTCTATCGAGGGGGGTCCTGCGTATTTGGTTGGCGGTGGATCGTTTGGTTGATGTGAAATAGAATGATATGGTGATCGGACCAGTCAACAGGCAGGGTGTGGTCGATGGAGACTGTGTCTGCTTTAGTGATAATGGCATCCTGGATTGAGCCTCTGTTGTGGGTTTCCTTTGTGCAGTGTTGGGTGAGGTTGTTATTGATTAGAAGATCGTTTAAGGTTTTGATTAGTGAGTTGTTTTCTTCGTTCCAGTGTAGATTGAGGTCGCCTAGAATTATGTTGTCGGAGTCCCTGAGTGAGCACTGAGTTATCAGATCGGAGAGGTGTTCTCCGAATGCGGGGGTGTTTCCTGGTGGATGGTAGAGGAGATGACAGAGTAGTGTTTTGTTGTCATTCGACTTGATGGTGGTATTAAGGCATTCGAAGGAGTTATATTCGAGGGCGTTGGTCTCTTTCACAGAGATGTTGTTTTTGTGTATGATAGCTATGCCTCCTCCTTTCTGGTTTTTCCTGTCTTTGTGGATGATTGAGAAGCCTGGGGGTACAAGCATGTCCATAATAGGGGAGGAGAACTCATTTAGCCATGTTTCGGTGATGAACGTGATGTCTATATCGTGGGTGAGGATGGTCTCTGCCAGTTCTGTTGCGTGTTTGTTGGCTGATCTACAGTTGATGAGCATGCAGTTGGTATTGGCTCCCCTGTTTTTGGGTTTCTTCTTTAGGGGGGCCCTGGGGATGTGGGAGAGGAAGGCTGGGGGTCTAGAGGATCTGGGGGGTGGGAGGGTCTCTTCCAAAACCCGTGACAACCTGTATCTTGGAGCTAGAGGTGGTAGTGGTGGGTGTGTTGTACGAGGTGGCAAGTTCCATGTGTGTTTAGGTTACGTAAGATTTCGGTGAGGCCTCATATTATCGTCACTAGCTGACTTTCTAGTATGTCAAGTCGTTGGGTCGTCGTTGTGGATGCATGGGTGTGGGAGTTACGGTAGTATCAGTGGGACCTAGTGGCTGTAGATTTTGTGTTTCTTTGTGTCTGGTTCCAGCAAGAGGTGGTGGTCGAGCTCAGGTGTTGAGTTTTGGTAGGTCTCGCGTGGTTGGTAGTGGTATTTGTGGTTGTTATGTATGTGTGTTGGTTAGGTCTTTGGTGTTGGCTTATGGTGTTGTCCATGTTAGCCTTATTTGTTGTCGAGCATGTTGGGTGAGTAAGGCCATGGCTTGATCTAAGCTGCCGTCTCTCGTGTGTCGGGGGAGGTTCTAGAGTCATGGGTTGCGGACTGAGTTTGCTGGTTGTTTGTTGATGGTGGTGGTTTAAGGGGTGGGGGGGCGTGTGTTGTTCGGTGGGGGGGTGCAGAGTCTCATCAGTGTTGGGGCTCTGATTGAACATGTGAGGGAGGGATGAGTTGAGCGCTGTCGGGGAGGAGTAGGTGTATGTTCGGATGGTGTGTTGAGGGGGGAGGATGGCTCTTATGTTGGGGGTTTTGTGGTTATTTTGTACGAGCTCCTGCAGGGGCGAGCTGTCTGGGGATAAGGCGCTGGCTGGGCGGGAGCTGTGCGAGTGTGCTGGGGTTTTGCGGTGCAAAGGCCAGAGAGAGTCGGAGGTTTCTAGGATGTCATTGTTAGCTTTGCAAAGCACAGGGAATAGAGAGTCGAAAGCTTCTAGGTTGTCGTCATTGGCTTGGATCATGACTGTGCCGTTGGTGTAGATGGTCACAGAGGTGTTGCCACTACGTATTGGGCGGTTTGGGAGTGTGGACGTTAGTTTGCAACTGAAGGGAGTGTTAGTAGTTTTGGATATGTGTAGATGAGTTTTGAGGATGTTGTTCCATTTATTAGGTCTCAGGGTATGGAAAATGAGATCCATTTTTAGCTGGCCTCTGGAGGAGCAGTGGTATATGTCCGGCGAGTAGGGTTTCAGGGTGCTGTCTAAGCAGTCCGTGTTTGAGGTTTCTTTTAGCTTTTGGTGTGAGGTTGGGTGGGAAAGTGATGGAGAAGGAGTTCGGTCCGTGTGGTTTCAATACGCTGGGTGCGAGTAGGTGGCGAGGGGGTGAAGTGGGAGGTGACATTCTGCCTAGGTTGGGAGGGTGAATGGTTATCCTGAGCTGTGTTCAGTCTGTTTGTTCGAGAGGGTGGGGCTCTAACGGGGTAGGGGGTAGGTACACCCTTCTGTGTTGAGGTAGGATATCGTTAATATCTCTTTCTGGCCGTATAAGGGCTCTGCTTTTGAGCTCGAGATGTGAGAGAGGCAGTGACTGCTAAGTGACTGTGAGGTGTTTGTATTACCTCTCTGCTTGCTTCTTCCGACCTCAGTTGGGGTTGGTTAGTTGGGGTGGGTGTTGAGGGAATAGCCTATTCGAACCTCGGCGCAGTCAACTCGTTGGGAGCATTGCTATGAGAGAGGCGGGGAAGGGTCATGGTGGCGTGTTAAGTATCCCCTAATATGGGTATATGTGTAGCTGACTATGGTGGTATACTAGTAGCTGACTGTTCTCTGCGTCCGGAGACCTTCCAGGAGGGTTTTCCCTTATTCAGGGTATAGGTGTAGCTAAATGTGATGGTTGGCTAGTGTCCGACTGTTCATTGTTGCCGGAAACCTTCCAGGGGGTATAGGGGATGGTTATGGGCTTACACTACCATCTTGGGGATCAGGCACCTAGTAGGGTGAGGGGGTGTGACTCCAGTGGTTGTGGTCCAAGCGTTCCTAGTACGGTGGTCTTAGGGCTCCAGGGGATGGTTCTTGGGAGGAGTTAAGGCTGTACTGGGGTGAGGGTCCTGTTATGTCGGAGTTGTTTGTGGATAGTCACCATCTTGGGGTCAGGCAACTGGCTTTAGTGAGTAGTTGTGGGTTGAGTTTCTCTCAATTGCCTGTTTTAGATTGGGAAGTCTGCGCGTTTGAGTTGGTTCACGCGCGGTTAGGGGGAGAGGATGTGACCATTCAGGGGACCCGTGGGTTAGTCGCTGCGTCTTAGTTTAGGGCATGCGGCCGCCATCTTGGGGGCAGGCACCGCGTTGTGTTGAGGTAATAGCGTTGGAACGGGGTTGTGTTGTGTTTTGTGCCCTTCGTTCTTGATGATAGCGCGTCTGAGAATTGGTCATTTCCTAGTTTCCAGGGCGCTGGTAGGTGTGAAGGAGGGTCCGGCGAGATAACCGATGGTTAGGGCAGGTTTCCGCCATCTTGGGGACAGGCCTCCATTGGTGGAGGTGGGATGTGGTGAGCTGCGCGGTCTGCGCGTCTTGGCTAGGTTGATTCTGGCTCAGAGATGACTGCGAGTCTGGTTGAGGTAACGAAAGGGGGTCTCGTGAAGTGAGGAGAGCTTAGGAGGGTTCTGTGTGTTGGAGATTGGGTAACAATGCCGCCCTCTTAGGGTCAGGCAGGTGGTAGCGAGCCTCACGAAGAACTTAGGAGGATTCTGTGTTAGAAATTGTATAATAATGTCGCCCTCTTAAGGTCAGGCAGGTGGTAGCGAGCCTCACGTCTCCCGAATTTAGGGTTACGTGCTTTCCAATATCTCAGTGTCTTGGGTTCCGGAGAGTGGAGCCTTTTATTTCATGATTACCATGGCGGGGGTGGGTATGATGGAGGGACCGGCGTGATTATTGGTGTTTAGGGTGTGCATCCGCCATCTTGGGGACAGGCCCTCGGTAGTAATGGTGTGTTGCGCGGCCAGCGCGTTTGAGCTGAGTTGGGTATCTGGTTCAGAGATGCATGCAAGTTCGGTATGGGTGAAAAGACTGACAAAGTTAATAGCAGTTTAAGGGGCTTTTGAGGAGGCAGATATATTATATCGTTGCCGCCATGTTAAGGTCAGGCAGGCGGTATCGGTTCTCCCGTTTCTCGTTGCTGGGGTAGCGTTTTCGTCTTTGTTATTACTTCCAGATTTCAGTTTTGGTGAGTGGACCCTTTTCTGCTCGAAGCTCGTGTACTCACCGGCGTTGGTCTTGATTAGATCGATGACGCCGTCTTAGGGTCAGGCAGCAGCGGGCCTCACGTCTCCCATCTCCTGTTACTGGCATTTCGTGTTTGTCGGGATATTTCCCCCGGCTCAGGTTCCGTTGACTGGTCCCTTATGTACTCGGTGTTCATGCATTCATCGTCGCTGGTCCCTTGGAGCGTTCAGTGTTTTTCTGACTCTATGCGGGTCCAGGTGTGGCTGTTCCCGACCAGCTGCTATGGAGTCTGAGGTCTTCCGATGTACAGCCTGTCCACGGTCTTGCAGAGGATCCACAGGGCGATTTCGGGTCGCCTACCTGGGAGGTTATTTTCCGGTGAGTCGCCTTTGTCGTGGGGGGTCAACAGGGGTGGGCTCTGCAGGGATATGTGCGTTTCTTGATCCCTGGACCCCGGAGGTCGAATTCAGAGCTCTGCCCCTGCGGCCATCTTGTTTTCCCGTGTCACATGAAGAGATGCTGGATTTGCGTAAATTATAGCTTGAGTTCAATAGGCTGAGAATGATTATATGATAGATGCGGGTGAAGACAAGCATTGTTTGGTGGTCATTGATGTTCTGAGTGAGAGCTGTGAGTGACTGCAGATGACTTGTGCAACTGGGTTGTGTTAAGAATGTGGATGTGTAGTGAGTGCAGGTGTGCTGTGAATGATTGCAAGGACTATTGTAACGATCTGCGATGTATATTGCTGGTGGGGTGTGAGTGGATATGGGGATGGGCAGTGTTGAGGAGTTATGAGTTGTGTTGTGAAGGACCTAGGTAAGTGGTGTGGACTGCAATTAATGGGAAGTAGTGAATGAGTGTTGCAAGTGGCTGAGTTCTGAGTGATGGCAGGCTGGGATTTGATATGTGAAAGAACGTTTCTGAGCAGCTGGGTCATCCTGTGAGGCAGAATAGGGTTACACTTACCAGGAGGCACTATGATGCTAATACCCTACGATTTTGTCTTTTAAGAAAACTGCTGAGTAGGCGATAATTTTCCTATTTTTTGGTATGGGTCCCGTTTTCATTACCTGCCACCAGGGCTGGAAAACATGCTGAACTCTTCATATTTTCATATAATTATTGAGCATAATGGCTTGATTTGCATTTCTAAACAGTGATGTTTCTGTCAGCCTTCGAAAATGGTACCTTTACATACTCCCTATTTGACATCCACTTATTTGACCGTGTTACATTTTATGCTAATCTGCTTCCCTAGAACATCATCCGTGGGATAAATGCTGAGCCTTTCATACATAAATCAGAGACACTGCTCCCCTCCCTCTAATTGCCAGAGCGACAGAAGCAGCAGACCACCACTTTTTGGCTACTGTGTCACAGTCACAATCCATTTTGCGACCGTTAAACAGCTGCATTACTGGATGTCTCAGCATGGGATTAACTTGGAGCCCCAAAAACGGAATGTTTGAAGGTAGCTGTAATGCGACTGAGGGAATACAACGCTGTTATCATGCAGTGGTTCCCAAACTGTATGCTTGGTGCCCGGCGCCCCTGGTTAGTTTTGACAGCGCCCCAGGGTGCCGTGGCGCACAAATTGGGAACCACTGCCCCACAGCATTCAGCATGAGGTGATGGATCAGCCCAATTCACTGTGAGTGATTGCAATCTGCTCTTTCACAAGGATCATATCTACAAACAAAGTAGTTCTATTCTGTATCAGGAACTACTATAGCAATGTTTTTTAATTTTTTTTTAGAAAAATAATATTTTTGCTTTTAGCAAATGTTTTTTTAGGTTTCACCTAAGATAGCACATTCCCTGTCTCTTGCGAGACATTGGGATTGATTACGAGTTCGGCGGTCTTACCGCCGTGGCAGGGGTTCCAAGACGGCAGCTCCGGGCCCAAGAAGACTCCCACGGCAGCGTTCTCCCGCCCGCTGTATTATGATGTTCCCAATGGGCCGGCGGCGGTGTTTCTGACTGCGGTGTATATTTCTTCATATGTGTCGATGCTGGTGTGTATGTTTTAACTCCACAAGTGTTGAATGTACACTTATGCATAACACGATAAAAAGATACCTACTATCACTACTTACCCATTGCTGGAGTCTAGGCCATATGTGCCCAGTCCAGCCAATGGGTAAATAGTACAAAACTGACTTACCTGGATTTCGGCGCCAACAGGGTCGTTTTCTTCAGGGCCAAGATGCTGCTGAGAAGGGGGGAGCTGGAGGACGGGATCCATGCCAGAGAGTGAAGGAAAGAAAAGAGAATGGGTTACTATGCACCCCAAATCCTTCAATTCCGCCAACTCGAAGCAGGCGGTCTTCCTGCCATGGTCGGCTCGTTCGAAAGCCAACTCGTAATTCAGACGGCAGTGAACTTGTTTGTACCGCCCTATGTCAGCTGCTTTCCCTCCACCACCGTCAAGGTGGTCGTCGAATGGCTGACTGTGTCAGCAGTACTCCAGCAATCTTTCGTTCGGCAAACTGCCAACATTGTAAGACAGCAGGAGGACCATCTAGTCAGCGGCGATGAATCCGATGCCAACGCGACGGCGGTCCAAAGACCGCCAAAGTCCTAATCAGGCCCATAGTGTTTACTAACAGTAGACTGCTTACCAATGTTTAGCTTTATTGTCATTTTCAGTTTCCTCCTTCTTATTGGTTAGATGCTGTACGCTTACTTCCTCATTGTGTGTTTGTATTTGCAGCTACACAGGTCAGGTGCTGCAGAAAGGCTCTTTACATTTTTCAGGGCATGCTCTAGGTATGTAATTTGTTTAGCCACTGAACTTGCTATGTTTCACATTTTTCAGATTTTGTACGGAAAAAAAACGTTGTATTCATTTTAAATCATACAAGCCTTTCTGTGAAGAATGCTTTTCATGCCTACTTTGGGGCACAGGCTTTCACGAGTTAAAAGTGACAGTCTAAAAAAAAGGCCCTGCCCGTCACCAAAGCTTATTTTGCAGCGAACTTGATCAGCTTGTGCTTCTGAAAACGGCACTTCTGAGGAAGTATAGAAAAATAGCTGCACTGACAGATGTTCTTGGACATCTAGAGTATATAAATACAGCTCTTTGTAATAAAAACATCCAAAGCATCAGACCATCTATCAATTAAAACCTTTTAATCAAGTGTTAGGCTTTTACTACAGCTGGTTTAACACAGTCTACGAGTGCTTTAAAACAATGTTACTATGAGGCTGATTACAATGGCGGGCAGACCGCCACTGACAGGCTGTCGGTAGCGTTCTCGCCGCCATCGTAACCATCTTTACCGCCCGCCATAATATGATGGCGGGTGGACGTGTGGCGGCCATAAAGACCGACTGCCACGCATCCGACGGGCTCCTTGAGCCTGCCGGTGCGGCGGAGGGGCTCGTAGTCCCTACAATGCTGGCGGTGACTACCAGGCACCGCCATAGGGATTACGATGTCCCTTTCCGCCGGCCATTTCATGGCGGTTTACCTGCCATGAAAAGGCTGGTGGAAAGGAACATTGGGGGCCTGTATCGTGCCCCCCATCTCCCCTGGCCCTTGGTTGTGGGTGTTGAGATGCCCCCTACATATCCCTGCACCATGTGGTGCAGGGATATGTAACATGTCCTGGCGGGTGCTGCAGCCAGCAGCACCCGCCGCAATGTAAAATATAATCATTTCGACCGCCGTGGTGGCGGTCGCATTGTAATGCCTACTATGGGACCGCCGACAGCATGTCGGGCGGTCCCAGTCCCCGATACGATGGCGGACGGACTGAAGTCCGTCCGCCATCGTAATCCGCCCCTAAATGTTTCTAAAGTGTACATGCTGCAGAACTGATTTGGGGTGGTTCTACTTTTAAATGTCCCTTCCAGGATTGTCTCCATATACAGCCTTTGTGTAGTGATACCCCTCACTGCTGGGCAGTCTCCAGTCTGGAGTACCTACACCAGTGGAACAAAAAGCAATAAGGTCTTGCACCAGCTGACATCAGCCCAACTGCAAGTGTGATCAAGGAAGACAAAAGCTGGGCCTCACCTAAGGGGGTCTCTTCACCTTGTACAACAGAAGATGTATTTTCACCCCTAGCATCTACCAAAGAGCAGTGCTACAGAATGTCTAATCAGCAGCCCCTTGCTAACAAAGGGCTGAATTTCAGAATCTACTAGATATCCACCCTCCTGCTACAGGAATACAGCCAATACACTTCAACTGTCTGGGGAATTTTCATTTGCACCCCAAATCCTCCATCTTGTACCACGTCAAACCAGAGGCATCTAAAAATGGATCCCACTTTATGATTAATACTGTGAGCCAAAATTGAGAAGACATCTGCTCCAGCGTTTGCAGAATCTGCTTTCAATGTTGGCGCCCAGCCATAGTTAAAAGTGGTCACCCCCTGAGTTGACCAGCTGTCCTTGCTGCTGAAGCTTAGCAGTTTAGTGGTAGCTTAGCACCATACAGACTGTTCACCTGACACTAGTGCCTCTGAAAAGTACTGAATATAGCATTATCTAAAGATCCAAAAAATGTTGCATCTGTCTTAAATTTTTATGTCATCAAATTGCATGCTGTCTCAAAAAGCATCCTCTATATTAAAAACATCAGGCATGAAAACTAATGTTTACATAAAATCTCTAATTGTTGCCTCCCATTTTTCCTTTCAAATGACCCACTTGACCTTTTCTCATCCTCTGCATGCCTTTCCTCTCTGGGCACAGCCTTCTCACTTACATGTTTGCTAGCATCTCTATTAATTTATTTCTGCAATTTGTGCACAACTTATTTCAAAGACCACAACATCTCCTTTTTAGGTCAAAGCTTACCAGCGCTAACGACATTTTGGGGACATTTATAAAGTTTCCCTGGGAATGCATTCCATCCATTGTTGACCATTGGCTTTGTGGTTTGTAAGTCACATTTGCCTGCTTTCTATTTGCATGGCATAATTTGTTTTAGGCTGTCCAGCTTGAGTTCCTCCCTTCCATGGCTCATACCCTATTACCCTATTTACTGTATTCTTCCACTAGTACTCACTTTCTGTAAACAGGCCTTTAGATCGTGTTCTTATCTTGTCATATTTGCTGTGCATTCAAAGACAAAGACCAAATGTCAGACTATGCTCTCTGAGGGAGCATGGTGTTAACTTTTCTTTCTCTGACTTCAAAGTGAGAGGAATTATGTGACAAGCTACTTGGGGTGTGCTGGAGGAAGTCTGTAGGATGTTAGCTTTTTCTAGCACACAACAAAATTGAAGTGTCTGTAAATAAACTGTACAGATATTTCAGACTATATCAGAATTTGGAAAGCACAAACGAAGCAAATTGTTTGGTAATTTTGAAGCAAACGAGGCGGGCTTGGTGACCCAAAACTGAGACTGACATATTGTAAGCTATTTACCTGTTTTGATATGATCATGATATCAGTAGAAAGACAGAGGTGGTTGGAGATGGCAGGGGGTGTAGAAAGGAGTGGAGAATGTTGGCTGTCAGGAGGAGCATGTAATGCTCCTCTCGTGCCTTGTCTGAGGTTTTAGCAGATGTGATGGAAGGGGTCCTGGACACAATTAAGCTTTTTCCCACAGTGATTTTAGCTGCTGGATTTTCCAGCTGGTAAAATCAGGTCCATTTCTCCCGCTCAGTAAATCAGGATTAGTGGTGCTGTGAGTGAGTGAAATGATGGATGGATGGATGTGGAAGTGAAATGGTGGATGGGTGGGTGAGTGAAGGGGTGGATGGATAGATGCATGGATGAATGAGTGAAAGGATGGATGTAAAGATGGTTGAGTGAAAGGGAGGAAGGATGGATGGACAGATGTGAATGGATGATGAGAGAAAAGATGGCTGCATGAGTGAGGGAAAGGATGGATGATGAGTGAAAGAGCTGATGTATGTATGGGTGAAAGGATGGATGGATGAGTGGAAGGGCGGATGGCTGAACGAAAGGATGGATGGCTGGATAAATGCTTGGATGAATGGATGGATGGATGACTGAAATGATGGATGGATTGATGAATGGATGAAAGGTGATAGATAACTGAAAGGATGGATGACAGAGTGAAATGTTTGATGGATAGGTTTCAAGATAGATGGGCAGGTTTAAATATGGATGGGAGGACAGATGGATGGAATGGTGACAGACTGAATGTTGGATGAAAGACTGAATGGATGAAAGAATGTAAAGGTGAAAAATGGTGGATATCAGCAGGTAGATGGAAGGATGAAAATGTGAATGGATAGATGCTTGGATGGAAGAGAAAAGCAAGCTCTTCTAGGGAGGGTCGCAATGATTTGCTTCACTTGCTTGGTGCCATAAGAGCTTTGGTCCAAAGTGGGAAGTATTTTAATTTTCTGGCTACTCCCTTGATCAGGGTGTAGGAACACTGGACCACACTGGAATTCTTCTCTGTACTGTTTGCAATCGGGGCCCATGTCTTTTATGTGCACCTTGCAAGTGGGGTGGGTAGGCAGAGAGAGCACAACACCATGAGGCCTTAGAAGCAATGAAAAAAAGATTCCTTTACCTGCAAATGCCTTTGGCTGATCTCAGTGGTTGAATTGTGCTGGATCTACTGGGAACAGCATTCTGAATCTTTTAAAATTCAACAATAACAGTTTCCATACTTTGAAAAACACAACTGTTATATGACAGATTATTCAGACGTTTGGGTGCCTCTGGTTGAAAGGGAAGGGCAGGGGTCGCCTATGTTGTGGAACTGAGAAGAGGCAGACAGCAAACAAAGAAACAATCCTTCTTGCCATGATGCCTACTACATGAAATAAATGTATATGTGTGCAATTGATTAATCAGCAAATTTAATGGCTGCAGTATGTGGCTTTATTTGATAGTCATTTTAGGCTATATGGTGACTAAACTGTATGCTTTTTGAGAGGTAAGAGGTTTATGAGCTGATCTCTTAAGTGTGTTCTTCTAATAGAAACTTTTTTTTTTTAAGTTGAAAAAGAAGGTTTATTGAAGTAATATAAAATATTACAATAAATACAGAAATAGGGGATACAATCTTAACTGTATAATCTGTTAGATAATGTGAAAAAAAGAGGGAAAGAGAAAAAAGGGGGAGGAAAGGGAAGGGTAATGGTACTTATAAAATATTACTCTTAGTATAACCACTTATATAAATAGTAATAACTGCTAAAATACATAATTAAGAAAAATGGAAATTGAGCAAGAAAAATAAATAACAGTAAAAATAATTCATGGAGGTTTAGGAACTTCTTCAATGCGGGGATTATGGGTTTGTGTTACATTTGCGGATATATCTAGAAAATGAGTAATAGGTGACCATAAGTATTCTTGTTTTGTAGCAAGGGATATGGGATGGACATATGCTCTATCTAACCTGTGATTATAACAGACCCTATACCACCCGGCTTGATAAGAGATGTTAGTGGTGTTTTTCCATGCCCTAGTAATTTGTTGAAAAGCAACCGCAAGAAGTAGATCTATAATATGAAAAGTGTTTGGATATGACTCCCATTCGGAAGATACACTACCTAAAAATATGTTAACAAAAGTGAAGGGTATCTGTGTATGCAAAATATTGTTAATTTGATTCCAATCTAATACCCAGAAGTTATGAACATGAGTGCAAGTGAATAGCATGTGGTGTAAATCGGCAGGGGATGTATTACAGGACCAACAAGATGGAGAGAGAGTAGGATTTATTTTGTGCAAGGAAATAGGAGTTAGTAATAATCTATTATAAATATAAAATAAGGTTTGGGTAGTATTAGCAGCCCTAAAAGATTTCCAAATTTTAATCCAGATCTTATTCCAGGTAGAAATAGATAGGGACAATTTGAGATCAGTCTCCCATAAAGTTTCTACCTCTGTTTTATCTCGAGTAACTGGAGAAGAGGATAGATGTTTATAGACTTGGGATGCAGATGGAGAAAGAGACAAGACTGAGAGAATGGTGGGAGGGGAATATGAGGAAGGACTATTGGATGATAAATTATTATACGTTGACTGGATTAGCGTAATCAGGGAAGTATATTTAGACAAGCATGAACTAGGCAAAGAAAAACATGCTTGAGCAACTGAAAATAATATACATGTATCATTCTGGAAAAGTTGATAAACCCAGTGAAGTCCTCTAACGTGCCAATCTCTCCAAAAAATGATTCTATGATTAATTTTAAGAAGCTTATTATACCATAATGAAGATTGCAGAAAACGATCTCTAGGAGAAAGGTGATCAGTAAATAAAGGCTGAAGGATTTTGCAACTATTATTGAAAATAGGAAGAGAAAGAGACGGGGGACGATGAGTAAAGGATAAAAATTCTTGGAAGGAGAAAGGATGAAGAAATTGTTTCTCGATAACAGTTCACAATGGTAATACCGAATCTTCGTTGTCTTCTTGCAGTAGAAGAGAGGTTTGTTTAAGAGAAAATGCAGTATGATAGGCTTGAAAATCTGGGAAATTGACACGCCCTGATTGTTTTGGTCTTTTAAGTTTGAGTAAAGACATACAAGGTTTCTTATTATTCCATAGAAACTTTGATAGAATAGAATAAATTGTTTTAAAATGCGAATTAGGAATGTTTATGGGAAGATTAGAGATATAAAAAAGTATTATAGGAACTAACATCATCTTAATTGTGTCAAGGCGGCCCCACCAGGATAAAAATAAGGGATTCCACCTGGACGTGGCATTTTTCAATAGTGCTTGTAATTCCTTTAAATTTATTACGATGGATTCTTTAATGGGAGATTTAAACCATAGACCTAAGTATTTGATTTTATCTGAGTTCCAACGTAAACCAGAAGAAATGTAATCCACGGAAAAACACAATTTATTTAATGGAAGGATTTCACATTTGTCGGTATTAAGTTTATAACCAGATACAGAGGCAAAGGACTGAACTTCCGATAAGTAAGCTGATAAAGAGGACTGAGGTTGTGATAGAAAAAGCAGAATATCATCAGCGTAAACAGAAAGTTTTAATTGATTAGAGCCATATTTAAAACCAGTAATATTAGGGTTTGAGCGGATCTTAATCAAAAAGGGTTCAAGAGCTAATATAAAAAGAAGAGGAGAAAGAGGACAACCCTGTCTTACCCCACGATATAAAGGAAAAGAAGAAGATACAAGACCATTAGCCAAAATGGAGGAAACAGGGGAGGAGTAAAGTAAGGAAACATAATTTATAAATTTGTGACCAAAACCAAACCAGGATAGAGTGGAAAAAATAAAAGGCCAACCGACTCTATCGAAAGCTTTTTCAGCATCAGAGATATAGCTGCTAAAGAGTCTGTACATAGTTTGGCTTTAGTAAGGACGTTAAAGAAGAGTCTAGTATTGTCAGAGAGGTGTCTTCCTTTAATAAAACCACATTGTTCTCTTTCAATTAGTAGGGGTAAACATTTCTCTAGACGAAAAGCTAGAATTTTTGCAAAGAGTTTATAGTCCAAGTTAATTAGAGAGATAGGCCTATAGTTTTTACAAAGATTATGATCTTTACCTTCTTTGGGAAGAAGGCATATCAAGGCTTCTTGAAAGGAGCCACTGGACTTTTTGGAGGAATTAAAGAAGTGAAATAATAGATGTAGTTTTGGAATAAGAATACAAGAAAAATAAGAATAAAATTCAATCGTAAAACTATCAGGTCCTGGGGCTTTACCTCTTATAATGGCTCGAATAGCAGAAGGAATGTCTGATTCCCGAATATCATCATCTAACACCGTGAAATCTAAATCAGGAGAAGAAGGAGGATTAATAGAGGATAAATATTGAACTATAAGGTCCTGGGACACCGGGTTTTCAGGGGTATAAAGGGTTTGGAAAAATTGAGTAAATTCTGATAGAATATCTTCATTTCTGTAAACTAAATGATTGTTAGAAGACAGGATAGAACTAATTTTGGTGTGTTCTTTTTTAACCTTAAGATAATTAGCTAAAAGTTTCCCCGCTTTGTTTTATCCCCCATAATATTTGGCCGAGGATTTGAGCAAAAATGAGTTAGGATTGTCAGTTGATATTTTGTTGAA
This sequence comes from Calotriton arnoldi, assembly GCA_963921515.1. NCBI lineage: Eukaryota > Metazoa > Chordata > Amphibia > Caudata > Salamandridae > Calotriton > Calotriton arnoldi. The sequence continues at coordinate 83,878 of CAWUFW010006454.1, forward strand.
TTCGAACTTGGCTTTGATTAGTTCATCCAAGCAGGATTTAGAATTTGTATGGAAAAAAAGAGTGTTCTAATTGCTTAATACGTGCCGTAAGTGATTGTAAAGTGAGCAAAGAGGATTTCTTTCGTTGGGATACAAAGGAGATAATGAAATCTCTGGAGGCTGCTTTAAAAGCATCCCAGATAATCTGTGGAGACATGCCAGGAGTTTCATTTTCACGGAAAAAAGTGGTGATAAAAGATTCAAATTGCTGGGTAAAGTTGGAATCCAATAGAAGGGAATTATTGAATCTCCATCTGCGAGTACCATGAATAGGAGGAAGAAGATCGAGATCTAAAGAAATGGGGGCATGGTCGGAAATCAATATTGAACCAATATCTGAATGGATGATATGTTGTGCGAGTGCTTTTGAGGTGAATAGGTAATTTAAACGAGATTGGGAAGAGTGTACTGGAGAAAAGAAAGAATATTCTCGGAGTGTAGGATTACATAAATGCCAGGCATCTACTAGAGATCTTTGTTGAATAGTGGATGTGAATTGAGAGTGCATAGGGGAGGGGATGAATCTAGAACGGGAATTGCGGTCAATAATAGGGTCCATAACCAAATTACAATCCCCACCAACAAACAAATAATCATCATGAAAAGACATCAATTTAGATAATATTGTAGGCCAAAAAGCAGCATCCGGGGCAGTAGGTGCTTATAAGTTAAGAAAAGTCAAGGGAATATTATTTAATAACAATGAAAGAGAAACCCATCTACCCGCATCATCAGAATCTTGTGAGAGAATATTTAAGTCAAGACGTTTATGACATAAAATGACTACACCATTACGATTACCTGTACCTGGAGAGGAAAAAACATGGCCAACCCATTGTCATTTAAGTTTAGCTATTTCTTTTTCTAAAACATGAATTTCTTGTAAGAAAGCTATATCACACTTTAAATTAGATAAATGAGAGAGTACCCGTTGACGTTTTATAGGAGAACCCAAACCTTTAACATTCCATTAAACAACTCTTAAAGTCATCTACAATAAACAATGGAATATAAGGTAAATGCAAAAATAATAAAACAGTTAAAATTTAACAGTAAGCTATTTGTGATAATGATCAGCATAAAATTTGCAATATCACACCGACCAAAATGAGAAGCGTAAAGGAGGAAATGAGTGGTTATGAAAAAAGAAAGATATGAGTAGGTGATAAGGAGGAGATATAGGAAAATGAGAATAGGATGGAAAAAACATTAGCAAAGAAGAAGAGGTGACTGAAAACAGATAGGTGAGATAATGAAAGGGAGAAAAAAGAAATATAGTAGATAAAAAACATACATCATAAATTTTAGAAATATAATAACTTGTTGCAAAAAATATGAGCAAGATGAGGGTGATGAAGTCACATAAGGAGAATAGTAGAACTAACCAGGTAAAAAGATGAAAAGTATAGAGGAAGAAATAAGTAATTGTGAAAATCAAGAAAATAAGAGAAAACGACATAAGCTGGAAGAAGGGAAATAGTATAGAGAAGGAAAAGGAGCTTTCAATTGAGAAAGAGAGATAATCTGAAAAAAGATAGGGAGAATGGAGAAAGGAAAAGAAGACAAAAACAACAAATAAAAAACATATACCATAAAATCCGTCAACATAATAACCAACGACAGAAAACATGAACAAGATGAGGGTGGTGACGCCACATAAGGAAAATGGCACAACTAACCGGGCAACTCAGGGCGGACCGGGGAGGGAGGACATCATCGAAGCAGACCAGGGATAAACAGAGAATATGTAAACAGGGAATACCGCACCTAATAAAAGAGGAAAACATAACAGGTGAGTACAACTTGAGTATAACGTATGGGGAATCAAGAAACTTAAGTAGACGAGAACACAACAACATTGTTTGAAACAACAGAGCATATCAAATGAATGACAACGTAAGATCAAACATTAGCTTGTCGGGACAGTTCCATCTCCTCTTCTCCACATTGTTCCAAGAACCGTTGTAGCAATGCAGGATCTTCGTAGTTCGTGGTCTTGTTCTTATATGTCACTTTAAAAAGACATGGGTGGAAGAGACCAAATCTGGCATTGAGATTACGGAGTGCTGGTCTCATATCCAGGAACTTCTTCCTTCGATCTGCCGTTTCCTTACCATAATCTTGAGCAAAAAAGAGATTGGAGCCTTGCCATGAAATGCGGCCTTTGAGCTTAGCTGCTTGTAAAACCTTCAATAAATCAGTATACTAAAAAAAATTATGATTACTCCTCTAGGTTTGGCTGAAGAGGCCACCATGGTTGGAATGCGGCCTAAACGGTGTGCTCTTTGGATGTTTAGGGCAGGAGAAGTAGGAAGACCAAGCACTTGTGGAAGAAAAGATTGGAAAAATGAAATGACGTTTGAGCCTTCCAAGCCCTCTGCCAGACCATAAATGCGCAAATTATTACGCCTGTTACGATTTTCCAAATTTTCTACATGTTTTTTGAGAAGTAAGATCTCAGATTTCATTGAAGGAACTTGGTTTATCACAACCTGAACAGATTGCATTTGATGTTCAATCTGCGTAACCCTACTCTCCATAGTGGACCATTTGTCATCCAGAGCTTAGAGCCTTTTATTTGTTTATTCCATGTAAGGCCGAAGGGCTCGTATCTTCTCAAGCAGTACATCCATAGTATTTGGTGGAGGAGATGTAGTAGGAGAGGGAGGGTCCTTTTTAATACGCTTTCCAGAAGTCAACATAGATGAAGTAGTTGCTTTAGGAGTCAGTTTGTTGGTGGAGAGCGGAATATTAGATGTTGTTCCCAATGTTTCTTTGTTGGGAAGAGATGAAGTGCTCTCTGAGTTCTCCATATTTGCGAAAAGAACAGAGTGAGGATTGTAATCCGCCATGGATGGGAACGGTAAAGAAGAGCCAGTGAGTCGACGAGTAGATTTTGTTCTCCCCATAAAATATTGAGCAGGGTGTAAGGATATTGAAACACCAGAACAGCAAACAAAACAGTAAGCAAAACACGAGGGAATATAGTTGTAGCAGCCGAAGGAGAAGATCTCTGTTGAAGTGACAGTAAAATTTCTGGAGAATAGACAATTCAAGACCAGCAAAACAAAGAAGATCTGTGAACCCTACAAAAATTGAACTCCACTATAATCCAATCCCTTTTGACCAAGGACTGCAGCAAAAAATATGAGGACGATCAAAAAGCCATGAGAGGAATTAGCACATCATCCATAGCACCTGGAACCGTCCAAACCATTGGTATTAGACTCAGCTGTTCACCAAAACGACACCAGAGACTTATAATGGCAGATAGTTCACCAAGAGTACTTTACCACAGCTCTGCGTGTGTTTAAAAAAAGTCCAAAAATCCAAGAACAAATGGTAAATCCACGGAAAACATTGGCAAAAGCATTCAGGCACTCTGTGTATCACTCGATAAGATTGAATTCCTGTGAGGAGCAGCGAAGCCAAGGGCGAGTGTTGAAATACATAAAATTGCTTCCCATTCTGCTCAGTAATAAGCGCAAACAAAACGTGGGCCGCCTCCCTGAGAAAAACAAAATGGCGGGCGCGACTCCCGTGAGGGAGACGTTACGGCCGTTGCAAAAGGGGAGAGACGCTCACCCAGACAACGGAAGCGGCAAGGAAAGCAGCCAGAGCCCTTCATTTCATGGAGCACTCCATCGGCATGCGGAAAAACGACGGGGATCCGCCGAAAAAGCCGTCACTCCATCCGAGCCGCAGCGGAGCTCCGTCAGTCAGCGGCCATTTTCTAACGGCGTCAAGCCACCAATAGAAACTTATTTTAAAGAGGTTTACACTAGGTACAGTATAAACTGTATTACTGAAAAGAAATATAGATATTTTTTAACATACTTGCTTTATTTTTAACACTGAGGGCCTGATTTAGATTTTGAGGGATGGGTTACTCGGTCACAAACGTGACGGATATCCCGTCCTCCATATTACAAGTGCCAAAGGATATAATGCACTTGTTAGTATGGCGGACAGGATATCTGTCATGTTTGTGATGATGTAACCCATCTGGCGAACTCTAAATCAGTTCAGCAGCCTTATAATATGTGTAATACAATTTTTTAAATAATGACACAGTGCTGGCGAACTCTAAATCAGGCCAGCAGCCTTATAATATGTGTAATACAATTTTTAAAATAATGACACAGTGCTTTCAGTCACAGGCTAGGACCTTGTAGCACTACAAATGCGCATGCCACCATTCCCAAGTGCACAAACCAGGATTTACACACTGGTTACACACAGACATTGGCAGTGATCACATTAACCAACAAAGATTTCATATTTTAATTTTTCATAAAATAATGCATTTCCCACCATTTACTTTAACTTAAAATGCAATTTTCATTTAAATGTGTGTGTCATATTTTGTATCTATTTACTTGAAAGAGGAAGGACAAGAAAACATTTGCAGAATATTTTGTTCTTTCTTAGCCACTTCTCTGGCCCCATTAAACTCAGAATCACAGTTCCCAAGCGTTTTTTAGCACTTTGTCTGATGGATGACCTTTAAAATACTCATCGAGGCCCCTCCAGGGCAGCACAGTAGCCATCAGGTAAAGAGTGGAATCTGGGACACTGGTCGTTGGGCGCCTGAGTAGCACCTGACCTGCTATTTCCAGCATTTAGAAAAGGCAGAAATTATATATGAAACGTAAATAAAATAAAATGCCAAATATTTATTTAACCTGATTGCAAAATAAAACATTTCTTAATTTTACATTAAAATAATGTTGCAGTAACCTCATAACGAAGTACTAGGAAATACATTAAACCACTCCTAAGACTTCTCTAATTTCATATATACTTTACTTTTCTTCTAATGGCAAGCTCAGTGCCAGATAGTTATTGCCAAATTATTTTCTCTGTCATGTAATTACATGCTGATGGGGCTCAATGCCGGATTAAACCCTCTGAAGGCCCCTTGGCAATCGAAATTTTGGGCCCCCCCCTCGCAAATTATCTCCTAATACCCAATGCACCGTTTTTTTTTACAAACTGACGGCTGCCAGAGGATGAGCTTTTAAGAGACAAGGGGGCACATGCATCAAACCATTTTGCGATCGCAAACAGTGCGAATCGCAAAAATCGGCCGTTTGCGATCGCAAAATGGCCTTTTCAGATGCATGTACTTTTTTTGCAATTCGCAATAAAGGAAATCGCAATTTTTTGCGATTCCCTTAATTGCGAATGCAGTTAAGGAATCGCAATTTGCGATTCCCTAAATGCGTTGCATCATGCATTCGCAAATTGCGTTTTCGCAATTTGGAATCGCAAATTACCATCAACTTCAAGTTGGTGGTAATTTGCAATTCCTTTGAAAAATGCAAAAAAATGCATTTTTCAAAGTGCATTGTGGTGCATACACATGCCCTTAGGGCATGTGTGTGCACCACATGTGCATACTTACATGTTTTTGGGGGTGCATCAGGGTGGCCTTTTGGCCTCCTTGCACCCTTTAAATTGCATGCGCAATTTGCGAGTACCTATTTGGTACTCGCAAATTGCGAATGCAATCCCATTCATTCCTATGGGTCTCTAGGCCCATAGGAATGAATGGTAAGCCATTCCTTAATAGCGAATCGCAATTTGCGATTCGCTATTAAGGAATATGTAGGAATCGCAATTTTCATTGCAAAACCTACATGTATAGGTAATCAGTGGCGGCTCCTCGAGGGAGTGCTGCGGGCGGTGGGGCGGGGCGGGGCGGGGGAGAGGCAGGGTGAGGGTGAGGGGTAGTAAACTCCGGCATACGGCCGAACGGAGTTAAGTATATAAATAAATAAATAAAACGAATTACATTGCTCGCGCTGCAGCGCCAAATGGCGATGCAGCGTGCAATGTAATTCGTTTTATTTATTTATTTATATACTTAACTCCGTTGGGCCATATGCCGGAGTTTACTACCCCCCACCCTGCCCCTCCCCTGCCCCGGCCCACCGCCCCGCAGCACTCCCTCGAGGAGCCGCCACTGTAGGTAATTGCGACTCCTTAATAGCGATTCTTTAATAATCGCTATTAAGGACTCGCAATTCCTAACCGTGATGCATGTGCCCCATACTGTTGTGTGAATCTGATGCCTCTGGTTTATTTACTTTAAGTTGTATTTTGATCTGTTGTCACGGGGTGCCCCTAAAAGGAGTGTGGCCCATAGGTCGGTGCCTACTTTGCCTATTTGGTAATCAGGAACTGATGGGGCTAGCATTCTGTCTTATGTTGTAGATAGAGTGCTCCATGACGCTCCTACTGTATTCTTCAGATAATCGGGATTGGACGCAAAAACAGCATCTTTCAATTCTTCTCCCTTAAAATATATTATTGTAAGACATTAAAGGGAAGGGAGCGTCGCCGCAGTAACTGGAAAAATTAAAGTGCTTTAAGCAAAAGGGCGCGTGCACCTGTAAACGTTATTTCGAGTGATAGAGCAGCCCGATGCTTTGCTGAGGAAACCAGCTTGCAGCCCCGGCCCAGTCAGCCCAGGCCCCCGGCAGATGAAGGAGAGAGTCCTTTCAACCCAATGGGCGTTGCGCGCCTCTCACTAGGGGTAGTAAGTGCTATACAAATGCAATTGCAATAACGTAAATATGCCAAGACTGGGCAAGTTCAGGTGGGCAGGTGGGTGGAAGGGGGCCCAGGGAGCGCAAGTTTTCAATGTTCCATTGTGATGAATGTTGCACAACTGAGGGGTATATTCACAAGAACGTGTGATAACTACCGCAAGAGTAGCGTAACGCAACTTTCAATAACGCAGCCTATCACAGGAAAATAACCCCGTGTCAACGTGGAATTCACAACAAGGCGGTACCATGCGATAGTCACCAGATAACGCGTCAAATGTCAGCGTGTAAATCAGCACCACGCCCCAAAAATGCGAAACGCGAGAAATCATGCGATGAGGGCAATCGCGGTACAAAAAGCTGCGAAAAGCAGCCTCAGGCCTGCAACTCCCACGCGTCTGGCGGGCAATTGCACCATAAAAACCACAGGCACAAAACACCAGAAACAAGCCAAAGCACGTAGCAACATCCATGCACCCTGACCCAGCGCAGAGGGCCACGCAAACACCACAAACCCACAGACCACCAGCAAGGAACAAGTGGGTCGGGGAAGGCCAAGGAGAAAAGGGAGAGGAAGACGGGGTGCAGACCGCAGGAAAACAAGACCAAGGCCACGGAGGAGACAGAACACTACCAGCAAATGACCCACAAGCAGACCGCCTGGAATGCAGTCGCAGAGCCCAGGAGGCCAATCCAGGAGGCCAAGAGGCGCCGGCAGGACCTGACAACCTAAACCAGGTACAAACCCGCTGCCAACAGGAAGGCAGCAACGGCGACAGGAGGTGGCAGTCCAGTGCCACAGGAAGAGCAGGAGGAAACCCAGGCCACAGTCATCAGTGTGGAGAGGGTGCAAGGAGTAGGGAGTACGGACACAGCCCGACAGGACCTGACACAACAACAACAGGGTGAGGATCCAACAGGGACTGGGGGACGGTGGGTGATGGGCACAATGCCACACATGCACAATGAGGTGTAACACACTGCACACCCACAATTACCCAGGGACATGTCCCCCATCCCCGTGGCACACTGCAGCACACACACATAGCAATCACAGCACATACCATGACAATGTGGCACAAAGTGCAACACCCACACTGCAGAACAGGGGACACAACTGGGTCCAACCAGGCACAGTAACAGAACAATCACATTGGACAGAGCAGGGAACTGTGAGATGCACATCTACCCCTAAACCCCACATCAGCCATGTAGGCCAAATGGACACTGTCCCAACTCAAATAGCCACCACCGCCAAAACAGTCACAATGTACATCGTCACACAGTCTGCATGTCGACAAGAACAAGGCGCCAACACAATGCCAACATGCACCTCCCCTTCACAATGCAGAGGGACAAACAACACTTCCAGCAGGTCAGAACAGACAACCCATCAGTGATGCCCGAGACGAACACCACAGCCCAGATACCGACGCCCTACAACAGCCCATGGACATCCCACACAACCCACCATCAGGACCAGGGCAGACAAGCCACTCAGAGGAGAACCCAGCCCTTGCAACAGACCACACACCATGAAGCACCCGCAATCACGGCTGTCTCACAACACTTCACCCACCCACACATGGCATCCCAATGCCAGGTGGCAGAACGCCAAAAGGAGGTGGCCCAACAGGTGAGGGTGTTGCCGAACCCATGGAATGCGAACTAGAACACATACGTGGGTGTCCAATACCCTTCAGGGACCCCCCACGCCCCACAAAGGAGACCCACACTTCCACAGAGACACATGCACATATCATGTTGAACTGGCCACGGGCACGTGCGTCCGGCCCCTTTATTGGCAGGGCCACATGTACAGTGATGCCTGTGCTGGATGTGTGTGGGGTGAGTATAAGCCAGCCCGCACGGAGTGCTTGGTGCTGCCAACAACCTGAACAGTGGACACCAGTGCAATGGAAACAGAAAACACCAGCATAACAGTCAACTGCAGAGCAACATGGAGGGATCCGGACTAAGGACAGAGGTCACCCAATATTCAGTCTGGATGTTCCTTGAGTTGCAGTGCACTGAGGCAGGGGCACTAGAGAAGAGCGCGCTCATGTGAAGAAATTGCTAGGATTGTGTCCCTTCGGATCAGTCCTGATGCAGATGCAGTGGGGTGTGTTACACCTGCATCAACTTCCTCATCAACGTCCCAGGTCTCCCACACTGCCTGAGGTGACAGTTGCGTCCGCAGTCCACAGCGCAATACCCAGCAATAGATCCGGGTGTGTAGCTTGACTACCACCACCAGTCTGCATTCCTGCCGTGGGGCTGTTGCCTCCTGCCCTCCCATTGTCTGTGCCCTCTCCCTTCCGCACACTTGACACATCTTCCTCATCATAGTCCCAGGTCTTCCCCACTGCATGAGGTGACATTGCTGCGCAACCTCATAACAGCACAAAACTCATTTAGTAACGGACAATGGCTTGCGGTGCACTGAGTCACTGGCACCTGGAGTGCTGAGCAGGGTATCAGTCCGATGATGGCATCAACGACAGGTCTGAGCAACTCCTTAGGTCTGTCAGGACCACCGTTTGGACTCTGGCAGATGGCGGTTGAAGCTGGTCCTTGCGGTGGTGGCGTGTGCCTCCTGCGGTGATGCGACGTCCGGGCCGGTCAAGACTCGATGCCATGTGTGGGCCCTGGGGGACCGCAGTTGGGGCCAGAGGAGGCGGATAGCGCAGGGCCACAGACACATGGCGTTGATGACCCCATGACCATCGCTACAGAGGCCATTCAATGACTCAGAAGAAGGGGTCCCAGGCCTGAGCAGCACAGAGTTAGTGGCCCCGGATGCACTGCGGCCGGCACAGGCACCCAGCCACGGGACGGTGACTTGCGGTGCAGTCAGATGGGCCATGCGACCTGAGCGGGTCCCCATCAATGTCCGAGGTGTATGTTGCGGAGGGTTTCGGGGGACAGTGGAAGGTGTCCTCCAGGGCATGATGCGGAAGGTCTGATGTTATCTGGAAGCAGCAAATGGAGGAGTGGAAAGCGCAAACCTCGTCCTCAGCAACAATTCGGGATCAGCTACATGAGGATGAAAACTAGCCCCTAGTCCATGGACTCAAACGCCACCAATGTCCGACCAGTGAGTGTCCATGAATGTCGGGGAACAAACTCAGTGGCACAGGTGCTGTGAGGGGATGCAGTCTGCGATGATGCCCGTACACAGATGTGAACTCCAAGAATGCCAAAACAAGGCTCTGTGACCTACTGGACCGCAGTGTAGGCTGGAGGCAGCGGTCAGCAGTGGCCCACAGCCACGGGTCGTTGATTCGCGAGGCACAGAGTTGGTGACACCGTGGCAGTTGCCGGTAGTGTTCAATTACCTCCGTGACGCTGATCCTGTTCCCTCCGGACTGCAACGTGTCATCCTCTTATGCCCCTCCGAGCGTACGAGGAAATGTATTCTGCCTTCTGAATTACCGATGTTCAGTTACAAATCAGTGATCCCACTCGTGCGCAGCGTAGGCCGAGGGCAGTGGTTCGCGTAGGCCCACAGACACGTGTGGTTGTGACGCCATACACAGACTTGTTGCCAACACATCGGAGGGTGTACAGTGTATTGTTCTCTGCCTTAAATGATGTTCACTGCCATAGTGTAATCAAGACTCAGTTCCAAATGTGTGACCTACCTGACCGTGGTGTAGGCCTGAGGCAGCGGTCAGCACGGCCCATTCACCGAGTGTCGCCGGCATAGGTTGGATGGCCCCTCCGGCCTGCGTAGTTCAGGTTCAGTGACACCACGTGTAGCAGCCTGGCGTTGTACAGGGTTAGTGGCACCACGTGTAGCAGCCTGGCGTTGAACAGGGTTAGTGGCACCACGTGTAGCAGCCTGGCGTTGAACACGGTTAGTGGCACCACGTGTCACAAGATGCCCATATGGAACTATGCCTCACTGAACTGGGGGGGTCTGGTGCTGGGGCCGCTGGCCGGGATATGGGGTCACTGCCATTCATGACTCAAGACACAGTTCCAAATGTGGGACCTACTGGTCCGAAGAGTAGGCCGGGGGCGGCACTGGAGTACGTCAACGAAAAAGGAATAAAGCGGGCCGGTGTCGTGGCAGCTGTGATGGTCTGAGGTGGCTACCAAGGTCTCGGGCCTCGGGCTTGTGGCTTGCGCCGGCACGTGGTGGGCCCTCCTTGACACACGCCGGTGTCGGATGGTGATCAGTGTGGCCTGGCTACGCAGGGGCTGGCCTGACGGGTTCGTGGACCAGCGTGCTGGGGTCCGGCAGGCGCACAGCATCTCAGGCAATTCCGCTCACTGGGATGGCGTCGGCCTCGTGGCAAGGTGGGAGGCGCCGCCCTGGCAGAGATTTGGGTCTTTCCGGAAGTGGACCACGCTCAGGCCTACGTGGTTTTTATTCACACCCCTACGCTGGCGTGGCGTACGCCGGGGCATCCCACTCCACTGACGCTTAGGGGGGGGCATAACAGGCAACATTTCCGCAAGGTCTCCCACTGGCTGTGGTGAAATGGCGACGTCCACTGTCCACTACACTCCATACCCAAGCGGTGTATGTCGCCATGGATATGGGTGTGTTCTGCATACTGCGAGGTGTCCAGCACATCTCCGGCACTGTTGGCATTGTGTACTTTCCCAATCATGGTTCTACTGCATCCATCACACATGCCTGGTTGCCACCTCTCCCCACATTCGGCTAGTATGTGGCTGAGGTGCCATGCCGTTGCTGGCTCATTTTCAGGGCTTGCCCATGTGGACATTGTAAGTTGTTCTGTCGTGTCTGGTGGGTGGGCATATTGTTGTGCCTGTTGTATGTGATTTTGTGATGTGTGCATTGCCAGAGGTGTGAGTTGCATGGTTGTGGTGTTGAGGTGTGTGGGGTGTTCATTTGTATATTGCCAAGGGGCTGTACATTTCCCTTGTTGCCATCCTGGGAACGCTGGTTGATGATGGACTGTCGGTGGATGAAGGTATCATGCACACTGGCTGTGTATTTGAAGGCGACATTGTTGGGTGTTCCACGGTGTTCTGTTGTTGCCTGCACATTTTTGTGAGACGTGTGCTTCCTGTTGCGGTGATTGTGTGCTGTGTCACCAGGGGGCACAGGTAGTACATGTGTGCTGTGTGTTGCCCCCAACACATGCGTGCATCCTGCTATGGCGTATGGTCCTTGCTTGGTCTCCAGCGGATCCTGCGCATTGTGTTGTACGTATGGGGACTGGGGTACCAGGGTGATGGTGATGTCCAGGACAGGTATGGGGGACTTGGATGTGGCTGGCTGTGGGACTCCTCCGACTTTGGCGGGTGTTGGATGGGGGGTCTCAGCAGCCAACAGGTGCAGCCATGCCATCAGCTTTGTGTGGGGTGGGATGTTGGTTGTCCACTGTGTTGTTGCCGTAGGCCTGTTAGGCGATGAGGGTCAGGATGCGTAGGTTGGTTGTCCCTTTCAGCCTGGAGTGGAAGGTGACATTGTCAAATGTTGGGTCTGTGCGGCTGGTACGTTTCCTGGGGTTCCGCTGTCTTCGTCTGCGCTGCGTCTGTGTTGGTCCGGGGGGAGGGGGGGTGTTCCGGGTGTGGGAATGGGGTCCTGGGGTGGTGGGGGTGGGTGTTGTGGCCCTCTTGGGTGTCCGGGCTGCATGATGTTTGGCTCCATGGCATCTGTTGCCCTTCGGTTGTGGCCCTGGGCTGTGCTCCCTTTTGTGGTGCTGGCTGCCGTCCGACTTTACACCAGGTCAGAGCAGGTGTAGATTTCCTGGTGCTAACGCGCCTTATCGCCTGTTTTGTGTTTTTATCGCAGATGTGGCTGGTCGTTGTGAATGTTGAGGTATGCTGTTGTCTCGGCTTTTGTCACGGGAACGCCTACTCTGCATCTCATTAGCGATATTTGCGAGGGTCCTCTGGGGCGATGTTTTTTTCGGCTGCTATCGCGGGTAAACTGGTGCTGTGGGCTGTTAACACCGGCTTGTGAATGGGGGGGGTAAATTTATCACGACTTTCGCTGCGATAAAGTACCTTTAATTCGGCGATGGCTCCTTGTGAATATGCCCCACAGTTTGCCATTGAAGTGTGATACACGTTTGTGCATCTTATCCTGAGTGTACGATGCATTTAACCTTGCAAGGGAGTTTATTCAACAGGTTGTTTAAACTATGTAAGCAGCCACACAAGGCATAAAATGGACTCCACGCTTCATCTATTTAAAAGTTGCTGGAATTCAGCCCTGCGGCCAACGTCACTGATTTACTACAGATTCTACAAGGTTAAGTGCAGCAGCAGGTAATGGCAAAGCGCCAGAATTTAAGCAGAACCCACCGGTGCGGCAGGCAATTGCACAGAGAAAATGCAAATAAGCTTTCAAAGTTTCCATGGTGACAGCATCCAGCAAATGCCAAGAAACAGCATGAGAGTGTGGCAGGCAGCAATTAGGAGTCTTGCGAGGACCATATTACAAAGAAAGATTCCATCAGACACAGAAGCGAAAGATGTCAGCTAAGGCAGTCAAAACCACCATACACCGTGACACACAAGTGGCTTTCTGAAGACAGTTGATCACTACTCAGTCACGGGCATCGAACTAATGGTAGATCCAGAGGGACCAAGTTGGCTTCCTTTCTGAGCCCTAGTGTGACCTTATGCAAGCTTCAAACACCTGCCATCAGGAAGATTATATATTTTTTTTTTAAAGAAAGAATTGGCTTTGTCTCCCCCAGGACAGCTACAGTTGTTGGTGAGAGGGATACCTTCTCCTCCTCCTGACTCCATATTATAGCAGTACACCTATCCCCACACTGCCCTGTAGAGCAGAGGCAGCCCTTGATGAGATGAGAAAGTTGCACCCACAGACTTCTTCACACCACTCCCTACTGGATGGTAGATAGTAGTGGACTTCCTTAGGAGTGCAGACAGGACAGTAATCGCCTCCAGCGATGGGCCAGGAGCCACGCTGAAGCTAGCAGGGGAGACCTAAGGCATGTATTTGTCCGTCCGTCCAATCTGGTATTGGATTACCTCCCGTTCCCCCAATGATAAGGGCAATTTCAGACTTGTTGGGCTATGATGTTTGCATCCATAGCCCTTTGGTGCAACACCTATAGCATAAAGGTGGTGTTGGAATTACAGTATTTCTTTACCTATTGCAAGCATCCATGGCACAGTTGAGAGCATATGTGGCACAATTCTGGCCTTGGCCGAAAGGCTGCAATCCTATGTATATTGTCAGCATCTATGGTACAGAAGCGACATCCATGTAAAAATGCATGCTTGTGCAGTATGGTGGTACTTTGTGGCATATTTTGGACATCCATTGTATAAAGGATGCACTGTGTCTTATCTTTAGATCGAAATGTAATTCACTGTCACCAATTTGACTTTTAGATCTCTGAGAGCCTCCAGATGTACTTCTGGAATATTATACACACAGGGTGGCACATTCTTATTCATTCTCAACATAGCCTCTCAGCATTTTTATTTCATACATAGATCACATAATTATCATAGCGAGTCCCAGTGCTTTGAAGACATGTTTGGAAGATGCAATAGAGGCAGGACTTGAGGACATTTTACTGTCAGTCTGCTGAGAGCTTACCACTGATCCCGTTTTTGATTCAGTTCTTGAAGCCAAGAGAGTAGGAGCCCTTGATCAAGAATCAAATGTACAATTGTTTAATGAGCAGCTCTGCCATTGACTCTTCTTGAAATTTTCTTATTTCCACTTTGCTTTGAGATTTCCAAGAGTCCAAATTAAGAAAACAGTTCCCAATTATAGTTCTGGTCTTAGGGTGAACTAGGAGCTGCCAATGTCTCTGAAATGAGGATTGGATTGAATCTGTGATGATGTGTTTACTGTTGATGTTTGGACAGATTATGCTGGTTCAGTGGTAGTTCTGTTATGGGAACTACTCTGTTTAGAGGCAGAACAAAGCTTATCTCTAGTGCCTTAAATTTGAACTTGAAGCCTGTGCATTTCATGCCTGGCTTTTCTTTACAGGATTCACCCTTGCAATTTTCAACATCATCTTCTATGTTGGGCGGAAGCACAGACAGTGCAGATGTCAGTGTTGATCCTGTTATTTTAAGCTGATCGTCACTAGAAAGCCGATGACCAGGCTCATAGCTTCACTATCCTTATTATCTTTGAAATAATATTGGCCTTCACAAAATTCTTGTTATGCGATGTAAACTTGCATAGTTCCCAGATTGCAAAATGTTCGAAATTTCTCACTATTTTGCATAGCTCAATATTTTGTGGGATTTCTTATTACCAAGGGAGACTGGTTCTAGTAGAAAATGTCTTGTTGTAAAACATTTTCTTTTTGAATGATAGAAATGGTTAGTTTCTTTCATCTCAACCCTCTAATGGTTAGTAAAGTATGCAGAAAAAAAAACACATCTGAAAAGGCGTTTTTTTTTTTTTTACGGGGTTTTACATAGCGCAAACTTGACCCGAAGGTATCGGAGCGCTTTACATGAGCACCAGTTGCATTACATGAGGACACATTCATTTTTTGGTAGGCACGAGGAGATTAAGTGATTTGCCCAGAATCACAGGATGTTAGCGTCCTTGCCGAGACTCGAACCCGGTTCCCCAGATTTGAGGTTGACTGCCCTAACCTTAGGCTGCATTCTCTCCCCTAGGTTGTATTAGCTTAGCATATTTATACATTTTTAACACATTTAAAAATAGTAAAAGTTTGGACGGCAAAAGGGATGCATGCAACTCAACAACAAAATACCTGTTGGGGGTTAATGAGCAAACCAGGAGATAGTGGTGTAGGAAAAAAGGGAAAAGGGGAAAAGTGAAAAGGAGGACATGTGATGTAACAAGGGGGAAAATAAAAATAGTAGAAAACAACAAGAAGCATAAATGAAGACAAATAGAACATGCGCCATAAAGAGTAGACCTACAGTCGGACAGACGGCGAGGTGGGGAGGGGGAAAATATATATATGTCCATTTGCATGCACTACATAGATAACATAGTTAGCTCCAATTCTCACCTGCTCTGTCTCAACCTACCGAGCTATCCCACTTCTTCCTGTAGTGAGCTGCCTGAAGCTGACAAGTCAGGTCCTCCTTGGAGCCCCAGCCCTTTCTTCATAGATTGTATTCCAGCCCTCTCCCACGTTGCCTCTTTTTCCTCTATCGTACCATGCCTTTCCAGGCTCCCTCTATAGTTAGCAGGCAAAGGGCCTTCCCCATGCGAGGACTGCTTTAGCTGCCTACACTGTTCACCTGTTTCTGTTCTTTGATGCTTATGTTGCATTTCTCTATTTGTCCATATTTGGGATTGTGCCTTCTGTTCATTTTTATGCTTGTGCTGCATTTTATATATGTTCGCCCATATTTGGCACTGTGCCTACTTTGGGTGATGCTGGTGCTGCATTTCTGTAGCGTATATCAAGACCTCATACTGGTCACTCAGGAGAAGGAGCCTGTTTGTACAACGTGAACATATGTATGTCGGCCCTTCTCTCTTGGTCAGCCAACTAGCATTGGTAACCACAAATACATTTCATTCTGTTCCTGAGCCTTGCTGTGTCTGGTGTATTCCTTTTGTCCCTCCAGGGAGGTTGCAGAATTATCACCTGATAGCTGGTGTTATGGAGAAGAGTCAAAGAAGCGGGCATATAGAGTAAGAAGCAGGAAAGGCCACACCTGGAGAATGATGCAAAACAAATGGTCCACTGTTGCAAGTTTGAGGTTATGCAGCTGCTGATGGCGAGTCATAACCATGTGGCCTTGATAACCTAATCTTAAAGGCCACAATTAGGTGGATCAGGCACACTCAGTCATACAGCATTTCGTTATTTAAGGAGGCCCAGAAGGGGAGTAGAAGTGAGAAAAGAGATGTACATAATCCACAACAACAATATATCCATGGGGCATGCACCCCAACAAGAGTAGAACCGCTATGGGTCAATGAACTGTTCACCTGTGTCTGAGATAAAAAGCAAATACAGGGAATCAAGAAAAAAAGAGAGGTGGAACCAGTGTGGAACCGCTACATGTCAAACAGGCATTGGCAAAGTCAATAGGTCTTGCCTATGCAAGAGCTAGTGGCTTTGGCAATGTGTTTTATCCATGTTGTACACTAGTGTGGCTGCTGTTCATCATGGCTAATGTTAGTGGCATGGTGTTGGGTAGGGTATATTGAGTGGGGTAGACCGGGGTAGCGTGGAGTAGGGTAGGTTGGTTTAGAGTAGCATGGAGTAGGATAGATTTGGGTAGCATGGAATGGGGTAAATTGGTTTACAATAGAATGGGGTAGATTGGGGTAGTGTGGAGTGGGGTAGATTGGTTCAGAGTGGATTGGGATAGATTGTAGAGGGGTATATTGGGGTAGAGTGAGGTAGACTGGTGTAGGGTCAATTGGGGTAGACTGTAGTGGTGTACAGGGAGTAGATTGAATGGAGAAGAATGGGGTGGAGTGCGGTGGATTAGACTGGAGTGGGGTAGATTGGAGTATGGTGGCGAAGATTGGAGTGGAGTGGGGTATATTGTAGTGGAGTGGGGTAGATTGTAGTAGAGTGGGGTAAATTGGAGTAGAATGGGGTGGGCTACATGTGGCTGGATTGGGTTGATAGGAGTTCGGTAGATTTGGGTAGAGTAGAGTGAGATATATTAGGGTAGATTGGAAAGGATTGGAAAGGGGTAGATTGGGGAAGAGTGGAGTGGGGTGGATTGGGCTATGTTGCAGTTTAGTGGGTGAGGTGGAGTGGGGCAGATTGGAATGAAGTAGGATACTTGGAGTGGGGTACAATTGGTGGATTAGAGTAGGGTAGATTGGAATGGAGTTGGGAGTGGAGCGGGGCACTTGGAGTGGGGTCGATTGGGTGGATTAAAGTGGGGTTGATTGGAATGGAGTGGGGTAGTTTGGAGTAGAGTGGAGTGGGGTAGACTGGGGTAGATTGGAGTGGATTGGAGCAGGGTCGTTTTGAGTGGAGTGGCAAGTGTGGTAGATTGGGTAGATTGGAGTAGGGTAGAGTGGAGTGGGATATATTGGGTGGACTTGAGTAGGGTAGAGTGGAATGGGGAGATTGTGGTAGAGTGGAGTAGGGTAGATTGGAGTGGAGTAGAGAGGGGTAGATTGGAGTGGAGAAGAGTGGGGATAGATTGGGGTTGAGTGGGGTACATTGGAGTGAAGTAGATTGGGTGGATTAGAGTATGGTAGATTGGAGTGGAGTGGTGTAGATTGTGTGACATGGAGTGGGGTATATTAGAATGAAGTGGGGTAGATTTGGGTGGAGTGGGGCAGAATAGAGTGGTGTAGAATGGAGTGGAGGGGTGTAGAGTGGAGGGGTATGGAGTTGAGTGGCGATCCGCGTCGTAGAATGTCTTACAGTGGAGTAGCGTCAAGTGGATTGGCATGGCATAGAGTGCAAGGGTATAGAGTGGAGCAGAGCAATGTGGAGTGAAGTGGTGTAGAGTGTTGTAGAGAGGAGTAGTGTAAAGTGGAGTGGTGTAGTGTGGAGTATGCATGGTGTGATAGCACACTGCCATTACAGACAACATATTTCCAATTGAAAATGGCCATTACATTTGCACAGATACAGTTTTACTGCTCACAAATGATAATGTGTGGAAATGTCATCACCAAGTGTACTGATTTGTTCTGATTGTATTCAAATATTTGTTTCCACCACACTTCAGAATTACAAAAAAAAAAGTGCTTTATTTCTACTGTTCTCATTAGGATGTATTCTGAAATATCGGCACAGTTCATTTTTGTTGTGTGCTAGAAATGATAACATCCTGCAGCTTGTCCTCTCACATGGGTACTCAGCAGGATGGATTATCACCAAGTTCCTTTGGAATACAAAGCCTGATATTTGACCTCTGTCTTTGAATGCACAGCAAATGAGACAAGATAAGAACAAGATTCAAAGGCCTGTTTACAGATAGCAAGTTCTCACGGAAAGACGAAGTCAAGCTGGATAGCCTAAAACAGCACAAAAATGGCAGAGCCAGCTAGGAATGATGCACTCTGTAGAGTGGCTCAACAGAAGGAAAGAAATGTGTCCCGAACGTGAGAGTACTTGGCCATCCTCTTGGGGAGGGTCACATGCAGAGAGAAGTGCCGATCACAGAACTGACAATCAGTAAGCAAGCAATTGAGAGTGGCTTTGAAGCCCACCTATGGTAAGTAATGGGAGGGCCCCAAGCCAACTAACAGTAAACAAAATGTCTCAAAGAGACAGGGCATGCGCTGTCTACGCGAGACCTAAAAACGATCCTGTGGGTGCAATGGGAGAAATAGGAAAAAAGAGAGATGGTGATAGAAAGGGTAAATTTTTAACAACAAAACAAGAACATGTCCAGGGAACATAATCTTCACCAAGAGAAGACCCACTACAGGTCAAAACAATTGAGGTGGGGAGGAAGGGTGGAAAACAGGTGGAAACGGGAATAGAAAGAGAAGGCGCTTGCACTTCAAAGTAGCAGATCCACACAGTCCCTTAAATAACCAGGAAGAGACACTAAAAGGTCATTGCCCCAGCTATCATCTGGAGAGATCAACTATAGCATTACAGCTCTATACAATCCAATAAAGGCAGCTTTGGGATGTGCCCCCTCCCCTCCGCCCCCACAGGGGGTTAAAAGAGCTAGTTGATCAAGGCGCAAGGCAGGGGGAGCTCATGTTGTGCATAGGGCCATTTATAGGTATTATGTACACTGCATTTTAGGTTTTGTTTTTAAGTGAAAGAGTCATTCTCTTTCGACATAAAGCACATTGCTCATTTTGTATTTTAAATAATTCTTCTTGTACCTAATAAAGTGTATTTTACCTTCTGCTGCATTGTTCAAAATTACTAACACAAAGCACCACTGAATGTGCTATAAAATTTTGGATGAAGACAAAGGGTACCTTTTGTTTAACATGTTTCGTTTGGCCTTTTTGGAGGGGGGGGGTATAACGCACCTCTACTCGCAATTTAAATGCAATTCTTGCAGTATATGTATTGACGAACTACTGCTAAGGAGCTCCTTATAACAATAAACAAAAGAAAATCATTTAAATGATGAGGAGCAGGGCAACAACTCCTCTAGATCCCTCTAAATCCACATTAACCGCCTGCATTTGGAATATTAATGATATAGTTTTAGAGGAGCACCTAGACTTCATTTCACTAGTCACCTGTTGTGCCATGTAAAGAAGACAAAACAGTCTGTTTGTTACAAGCGAGACCACTTGTTTCAAAAACCTGAAAGCGCCTTTGACTGGGGAGCATTTGTTTATTTGTAAAACTGTGGGGCAGAAACTATAGCATGGAAGGCGTCATGCAATTAGCAGATCTTCGGCCAAGTTTATCTTTAGTACCTTTAGCACCGCTAATTAGGTGAAATGTAATCATGCAGTGAGGTGCCCTGGGGCTGCTCCATGGCCTTTCATTGTGCTCCCCACAAGCCTTAACCAACTAAGGTTAATTGGTAGTCCATACTAGAGGTTAATAACAGCGGTCTTTACACTTTGTGCATTGTAGCGCTTTACAAGAGAACCAGACTAGGTACACACTTTTTTGTTAGGCGCTGGGGCGTTAAGTGATTTGCCCAGAATCATCACAGGATGTTGTTGAGGCAATATCATGCATGGCATAGACCATAGGGTATGACCTAGAGTCAAATGTATTGAACCTAGCTCAACTTGTTTGTAACTTCATCAGCCTTCCCAGTGCCACACATGTTCAGTTTCATGTAAATTGTGTACGCCACTGACTCCAAGTGTACATTTGTGGCTAAAGATAGCATTAATCTAAGAAGCAAGGTCCAAGTGCAGCAGAAAGTTGTGTCTAGCTTGGTACCTGCCACATAAGAAAAATTGGCCCACCAAATCCGTAGATTCCTTTTTCTTCCCCAAAGAATAATGACGTTTTCAAGTGCTTTCATTTTGGCCTGTGTCTCATTGTTAAAATGGGACAGAGCATGGTTTTGGGAGTACTTTGAACCCTTGGTAAAATGGAAATTGATACTGCCTTGTTTTTGGCCTGCTCCATAATTGAATGCCATGAATGTATTTGGTGTGGAAACCAAACTATAGTTGGATGACTGCAAAAGAGCAGGAATTACATCTCATTGCCATCTTGAGGGGGTTGGAGACAAACAATTATTGGAATCATGAGAGCTGAAAATGTAATTGATTTGTCCATTTCTGCCCCACCTCTGTCACTAATGATCAACAGTGTCGGTGCAGAGAAACGAGTAGCTGCACAATATGTTCTAGTGGTCCGAACATTCGCTGAATGATTCTCTTCCAGGGAACCCTTTCTGCTAATGCTAACGCATGAGCCCAAATTCCCACATTAAACAGTGAAACATGGTCATTATTTTTGTCAAGGTAAACAAATCGCACACTAGGGAT
Organism: Calotriton arnoldi; assembly: GCA_963921515.1. Taxonomy (NCBI): domain Eukaryota; kingdom Metazoa; phylum Chordata; class Amphibia; order Caudata; family Salamandridae; genus Calotriton; species Calotriton arnoldi. The sequence goes on from CAWUFW010006454.1 coordinate 104,806, forward strand.
AGAATGAGGAGTAAGTAACTGCACTTACTGTTGTAGTGGCATTCCTGCCCGATTAAGTGTAGATAGAATGCCATGGATAGGGAGTGTTTGTACTCTGTCAATTGAGTTTGGGGCTACGGTTGCCTGAAGACCGTTTGTAGAATTGACACTACACTTGCAGCTGTTGAACTTTTGCTTCATTTTTTTGCTTTGATGAAACAGTTAGCGTGTTGGTACTATAGACCCTGTGCTTCGAGCTATCTCCCACTGGTGGTCTTCTTGTAGGTGGTCCCTTTCCTGGTGTCTTCACCATTTTTGCTGCCTTTGTAGAGAACATTTCCTCTCAGGGAAACAGTTATTTTTCTTGTTCTACCTGCAGACATACTTCCTGGGAAGTATCCAGCTGACTAGTGGCAATTGGACCTAAACTTGACCCTGCTGTTGGCCTCTGCCTGACACGCCATGAGTCACTAAGTGCCTCCCCTGAGGTTCTGAGGGGCTTTAGAAGGGTACTCCTGTGGTGGAATGGGACATAAAAGAATGCGTCAGAAGGTAAAATCTTTGACAGGGATCAATGTGGTTGGTGTGTCAGGCAAATGCTCCATTGCGTGCAGCCTGAAATTGCTCCTAGGTCCTTGTCTACTGTGACCATTAGCTATCATTGGCGCTTTGTACTTTTTGTTGGCGCCTTTTTTACTTAAAATGTAAAAAATGTATATCTCTGGTTCCCCTTATTGGATTTTTGTCATTTTGGCATCATGTTGTTTATTAAATTTGTCTCTATTTTTCTAAGTCGATTTGGGATTTGTATTTTGACTTTATTACTGTTAGCTCAGGTGAATTTAGTGACTCACGGGTTCATTCTGGCAAGGGTTGAGATTATTCCTTGCAGTGGGCTGTCGCCCAACCCAAATAATAATCCAATTTCTTACACAGACCAATGCAAAAGAGTTCCTAAGGTCACAGAACTGAGTGGGCGCTAAATCGAAGTGGAAGGACTGAGTGTGATCAGTACAAGTGCAAGAAGAAACCTGCAATTTTGTAGCAGTTTCCTGGCCTTCATTGTAAGCCCTTCATTTATATTTTTGTTTAGTTTTGTATAGCCCATCATGTCACGTTATGGTATGATGGCCAAGTTTATAGCATCAATTGCCAGTACACTTTGGGCATGCCTAGACACTTTATGCAACCAGAAACATTTTGCATATGAAAAGCCATCACAAAACATGTATTTGGAGGAGGGATGCCTAGGAGTCATGTCAGCACATTTGGGGTTTTTATTGTATAACGCCCTCCACTAAATTAGGCTGCTGTTTTTTTTAACATATAACTCTGACTGGACGTTTCATTTATCTAGTGTGATTACAGGGCAAAACTGTATTTGAGTTTTATTTGCACTTCTACCTCGTAGAGTTAGCTTTGACTGTTTTCTATCATTCCACTTGGAGAGTCACATGTACAGAGTAAACGGATTAGTCATTTGTAATTAAATAGTGTCTGCAGTGATGTAACAATAGCCCCCCGTGGCCCCTGCGGTGCAGGGGGGCTCTGAGCTGCAGGCCCCCCCCTCCACTCCTGGCCTCCAGTCCTGCCAAGAGTCACTCATCAAGGGTTAGACTATTCTTCGCATTACCTCAAGGTCCCAGAATGCTCATGCAAATCAGCTGATGGAGTTGAGAGTGAGCTTCTAACTATTTGATTGCAGACACTGAAACTTTTACTTTTTTACCGGTTAAGTGTATTGATGGTCACCAGGGCACGAGTCGGGGGTACACACGAGCAGATCGCGTCCACCCACTTTTTTCACAGGGTGAACACTGTCCACCCTGCCAAGAATTTGGGCCCCACTGAATAATGTGCTGAACTCGTCCTGGTGTAATTTCCAAACACTGGACACTTCAGCAGCGCCTGCACGTTGTTGTCTGCTTTCCTTCTGCAACAAGCAACAACGTGCAGGCGGGGACAGGATGGGGCTTTCTTATTTAAGACTCCTGCTGGGCCCATAACAAAGGCCGAATTTGAGGGGTTGTCAGGCCTCCTTTTTGTCGTGTCTTGCCCCAGCACATCAACACGCAGGACACAGGTAAGGAGTCTCAATACCTTTATTATGTGTGAGGTATATGCGTATGTTGTGGAGAGCTCGGCTCTCGTCCGTCTGCCCACGATCCCCTCTTCTCTGCAGTGTCCCCACCCCCTTGACCGGATGTGGTGTCCGGTTCCCTCTTGGTCTTCAGGGTCCATTGTCCACTGCAGGGTCCTAGTGCCCCGCCCTAGGTCACTACATCTCCCCCTTTTGTTACGAATGAATTGAATGAATGAAATGAATTACATTTCCTCTATTAGTCTTTTTGGCCGTCGGCATGTTCTTCTGTGGCGGGCCTCCGTTTGTTGTTCTTCTGCTGCTCCCTCTCCATTTTCTCTTTCGTTGCTGCCGTGCTCCTGCTCTTCTTGTCCTGCTGTTTCAGTGCCTTGATCTTCTTCTTTCATTCATTTCAGCTCTCTGAAGTGTGAGCTGTTTCTTGTTATCCTCTGATGATCTGACTCGGCCGTGACCATTGAGCCCTTCACTTTTGTTACTACTAACGGGTCTTTGGAGAACGTGCTGTCCGACTTTCTTTGCTGTCGTTGACGCACTATTACCATGTCTCCTTCCTTCAGGTCTGACGGGCTGGCATGTCGTCTTGCGTCTGCATATCGTTTCATTTTTTCTTTCTCCTCTCTGTCTTTCTCTGCGACACTGCTGCGATCTGACGCTGTCATTGCCTCTATTTGTGGCAGCCTTGTTCTACTTGTCCTCCCCAGCACGAGCTCCGCTGGGCATCTTCCTGTGGAGTTGTGCGGGGTATTTCTGTAGTCCCGCAATACCTGGCATAGAGCTTGGCCTAACGATATCTGCGCCAGCTTCGCCCTTTGAACTGCTTTTTTGATGTTCCCCATGAATCTCTCCACCATTCCATTAGCTTGAGGCCACAGTGGAGTTATCTTCCTGTGATTTATCCCTAGATAAGTCATGAATCTCCGGAACTCTTCCCCTGAAAATGGGGGACCATTGTCCGTCTTTAGAGTTTCTGGTGAGCCCCATGCAGCGAAGATGTCATCTAAAATCGGTAGTGTTGCTGATGCTGATGTCGACGGGACGTGTCGCACTATTGGAAATCTTGAGTATTCATCGATGACCACCAGCAAGTAGTTTCCTGTGTCCAGTGGGCCAAAGAAATCAGCTGCCAGTGTTGTCCATACTGCTCTTGGAAGCTCTGACATTTGTAGTGGTGTGTGTCTGGCCGGTGCTCCTGTCACTTGGCATAGGTGGCACGTCGTTACTGTGTCTTCGACCATGTGATCCAGTCTAGGAAACCACACTTTCTCTCTTAATAGTTTCTTTGTTGATACTACGCCTCGGTGTGACTCGTGAGCTAAGTCTATCACTTGTCTCCTGAGTGATCTTGGTATCACAATTCTCGTCCCTCTCATTAGTATTCCGCTTTCTGTCTCCGACAGTTCTTCATTTATCTTTTGCAGAGCTAGCACTTCTTCTTTGCATATTCCTGTTTCCCAGGTGCAGTTGTTGTTGATGTGCCTCCATCTTTGTTTTCTCGTTATTTCCATTGCCAGTTGTAACGTGCCATCTTCTCTGGTCTCCCTTTCTAACTCTGCTAGTGTTATTGGTGCTGGTGTGCTTTGCTTGAGCACAAAGTTCAGGTATTCCTCTGCTATCGATGTCGTCTCGTGAGCCTGTGGTAACGGGTGTCTTGACATGTAGTCTGCAGGATTGTGTTCTTTCCCTGGTTTATGCACAATTGTGAAGTCATAGTCCATCAGTCTGATGCCCCAGCGTTCAATCCTGGGTGGCATTTTGGCCGATGGGCTGCCGTAGATTGTCACCAGCGCTTGGTGGTCTGTTATGATGGTGAACGGCTTCCCATAGATAAACATGTGGAAATGCTCGCACGCCCACACCACCGCCAGGCTCTCCTTTTCTGGTTGCGAGTATGCCTTTTCAATGTCTGTCAAGCTTTTGCTTGCATATGCGACAATTTTCCTTTGTGACTCTCTTCCTGGCAGATGCTGTGCTAGTATTGCACCCAGTCCCACTGGGCTGGCATCCACAGTCAATTCAGTGCAGAGCAGAGGGTCGAAGTAGGCCAGATGTCCTGCCGTCACCACCGCTTGTCTTATGTCCTCAAATGCCTTGTTGCATTCCTGAAACCAGATGAATTTCTGACCCTGTTTGGTCAGTTCCCTCAGTGGTGTGCTTACTGTAGCGAAATCCTGTATGTATCTCGCACAGTAGCTGGCGAGTCCTAGGAATGATCGTACTTCCGCGACATCCGTCGGTGGCTTTGCATTTTGTAGGGTTTCAACTTTGCTGGGGTCTGGCCTCATCCCTTGTTTCGAGAAGATGTGTCCAAAGAACACTAGTTCCTTTCTTCCTAGCTCGCATTTGTCTCCATTTAATGTGAGGCCCGCTTTCTCCAGTTGTGTGCACACTTGACGTAACGCTGTGTCATGCTCCTTGTCTGTTTTTCCAAACACTAAAATGTCATCACTGTAGTTTAAGCTGTTCGGGACCGGCCTGATCACTTGTCGTATGGTCTCCTGAAATATTTCCGCGGCCGATGATATTCCGAAACTCAGTCGCTTATATCTGAACAGGCCCAGATGAGTGAAGAATGTCGTGATGTACCTGGACCGATGGTCCAACTCTAACTGGTGATACCCTTTGCATAGGTCGAGCTTTGAGAATCGGCACGCTCCAGTGAGGCAACTGATCATGTCGTTCAGGTGTGGTCCCGGGTGGCGTTCCCTTGTGATTGCGGTGTTTGGGATCCTCATGTCCACGCATATGCGGATTTTGGAGGTGTTCTTCTTCGGAACCGCCACGATCGGAGACACCCACGGTGTTGGGCCGTCTGCCGCTTCTATTATATCCTGTGCCAGTAAGCTATTGATCTCCTCTGCCACCTGCGGTTGTAGGTGAATTGGCACCCGTCTGTGATGTTGTGCTACTGGCTTGATTGCTTCATTTATGTGCAATGTTATTTGTTTCCCTTTTAGCTTGCCAAGCCCTTTCAGTATGGCTGGGTATTCTTGCAGGATGTTCTCCGTTTCCGACATGTGATAGGTCATTGCCAGTAGTCCCATCAATTGTGCCGTCACATTGCTTAGTAGGCACAGCGCTGGGATGTCACCCTTGAGTACATGTATTTCTTCATGATATGATCTACCTTTGTACGTTAGTGTCTCTGTGAATTTTCCCATGTTTTCTACCGGGCTCTTGGAGCCCCAGGTGAATACGTCCACGGTCGATGGCAGTAGCTGTGGCTTTGCTCTCATCTTTTTGTATTCGGACATGCACATGATGTTACATGTTGCTCCACTGTCAAGTACGAAACTTGTCTGGTGGTCTCCTACATTGATGTCCACAGTGGCTGTCTTCTTTATTTCTCTCTTGTCTACCAGATGAACATGCTCTGCCCCATCGCTTTCTCTGGGCGCGTCCGACATTAGGTAGAGTCGCGCCGCACTCGCGGGTGCTGCTGTTTCATCTGACTCGTCAGAAGAGCTGCGATTTGCCGTCTCCATGTGTCGGGCATACCTGTTGCTGGTTATCCGCGGTCTTCTCGCTCGGCCTCTCTCACCTCTGAATTGCCTGGTCATGCACACGCTTGAGAAGTGGTTGTCCCTGTTGCATTTTCTGCACTTCTGGCCCATTGCTGGGCAGGCGCCAGCGTGGGGAACTCGAGGCCACATCTGTAACATGTCTGTTCGCCCTTTCGTGGCGGGACCGGCGCCTGGAATTCCTTCTTGTTTACGTTCCCCGTGACGCGATGTGCTAGCGCTACTCTCTTCTCCTTTCCAACTTCCATCTGTTTTGCCTGTTCCGTTGCTCGTGCTTCTGTGCGAGCCATTGTCAATATCTTTTCTAGCGTTGTTGGTTCCTTCAGGACTCGTGCTCGGAACTCCACTGATTTACAGCCCTCAATGATTCGCAGTCTTATTGTTTGTTCATTGTCAAATTTGTCGAATTCGCAGTACGTGACCAGTTTTCTCAGTCTCGTTGCAAAGTCATCTAGGCTTTCTTCGCCTTGCTGGCACGCCGTGTTGAACGTGTATCTTTCAAAATCAACATTGCGTTGGGAGTCGAACTTTTGTGTGAGACACTTTATCACTCCCTTGTAGTTCTCTGTTTGTCCAGCGGGAAACGTTAGCAATAGATCTTCTATCTCATCCCCTGCTAGATTCAAAAGCAGGTGCAGTTGCTTGCTCTCGGGGACGTCTGTGGCGCTCATGTAGCGCTCAAATTTTCTGATCCATCTTTCCCACCGAATGCCTGCTTGTGGTTCCGACAGGCTGAATGGTAGAGGCCTGCGGAAGATTGCTTGCGTGCTGTGCTTTTGTTCTCCGTCACTCATTTTCTTTCTGGCGCTTCTCACCACGTCTTCTCTTTCCTTTGCTTTTGTTCTGCTAACAAGTCACTCTACCTCCTTTATTTCTTTTATTTTGTCCTTTATTTGCTTCCTTTCCACTTTGTTTTCCGTCCTGTTGCTTTCTTTTCCTCTTTATTCCCTTTATTCTGCTTTTTTTTTTCTTGGCTGCCTGACTCCAAAATGGCCGCCGCTTGCTCTTTGCCTCTTATTGGCTCTTTTTGCCTGACCCTGTGATGGCCGCCGCTCTCGCGAGACTTCCTTTCTTGTGATGCCCAATGGCCGCCTGATTTCAATATGGCCGCCGCTTCTATTCGGCCACCGATTGGCCCGTGTTGCCTGGCCTTCCAATGGCCGCTCTCGCGAGAGTTCGCGTTTGACTACACGCGCGTCTCTCTTTCACTTTCCTTCGCGCTCCTTGCTGCATGGGCGCTTTCCCGGCCGCGTCCTCTATTTCGTATTTCTCCTTGCAGCGATTGCTCTTACCGCTCGTTTGGCGGCCGGGGTGGGCTCCCGCGTCGTCGCTGCTCCCTGCTGCTGGCTGCTTGTTGCTTCACTCGGACCAGGGTGGGCTCCTGGCTCCGTTTCACTTCTCCCGTCTCCCGCTGCTACGATGGTTGTTGCGTTGGCCAGCGGACCGGGGTGGACTCCTGGTGGCTTCTGGTTTCGTCGTTTCGTCGCGGTGTCCACTATCCCGCCTTCGTCGCCAGTTGTCGTGTCTTGCCCCTTGCCCTCTTGAAAGGGACGAGGGGATCGTGGGCAGACGGACGAGAGCCGAGCTCTCCACAACATACGCATATACCTCACACATAATAAAGGTATTGAGAATCCTTACCTGTGTCCTGCGTGTTGATGTGCTGGGGCAAGACACGACACTTTTGTTCGAGTCTTTTGGCTGGGAGCAGCCAGAAGCCTCACACCTTATGCAAATAAAGCAGAGGGGAAACAAAGGCTCACACCTTGTTAGCACTTTACACATACTTAAGAGAGGCAGCTTTTTACTTTGTTCATTCCCATTTTAGGAGATATGCATGCACTGTAAGAATATGTGTTGGTCTTTCCCAGTATTTACAACAAAACAAATTGCATATATATAGAGCGTACTTCCGCTGAGGAGGCGTTGAAATAATTTAAGTACCACTATTTTTTCCTGTATAGTCCTACTAATTCCAATGCAGGGTGTCAGAGCGCTTTACATCAACATGTGCATATTACATGTACAATAAATTATATGTTTGTAAATGAATGTACGGGATGTATTACATAAAACTGGGGGATTGCAAGGTGTAGAAGTCACATATCATCTTCCATAGCTCACTGTGCTATTATCCTCGCAATGCGCTCAAACGTACACATGATAGACCTGCTGAACATACATGTGAGGGCTTTTGATCTGATGTCACTTCTTGTGATGCCACTTTCTGTGATGCCATTTGTGATGTCATGCGCTGTGATGTCGTGCGCTGTGATGTCATGCGCCGTAATGTTGCGGGCCGTGATGTCACTTGCATACTGCCTAACTAGGTTAGTCCCCCCACTTCTTCTTTTATGACTTGTGCCCTGATGGTCACTCTAAAGACCTAGACCAGAGAGTATTGAAACTGAAAACGGGACCACCATATCTGCCCTCTCCCCTTCTAAAAAACATTTCTCACAAATAGCCACGGGAAGGACCCATTTTTTTTTTTGCAGATTTATATAGCGCGTACTCGACCTTTACATGAGCACCGGTTACATTACACAAGGACACATTCATTTGATTTTTTTGGTAGGCACGGGAAATTAAGTGATTTGCCCAGAATCACAGGATGTGGATGTGACCCCGAGGCTCGAACCTTGGTTTCCAGCACCAAAGTCGGCAGTCTAGCCGTCAGACCACATCCGCTCCCATTGCTTTGAAATGCCGAGAACGTCAGCTTCGGGAACACATGCAACAGGTGCATTGTAAACATTGCCTTCTAGAAAGTACCTCTTTCTTACTTCACAGGCTGCCTTTTGTGCACGACAGGCTGGTACTATGTATGGCCGCCTGCCCGGGAGCTTCCCTGGATGTGTGCTGTGCTGTTTCTGCCAAGGCGGCATTTGCAAGAGAAAACTTTCCGCAGCTACACAATTCCGAGTCAAAACTCTTAATGGTCCCAGAAAAAATGAAAACCTCCTTCGTGCAGAGGTAACTATGAATTTTAGATGTATCCCTTTGCCCTGTTTTCAAAAGGCTTTTTCTATGCTCTTTTTAGTCGGAGGTTTGGCATCTGGTCTTTGAGGCATGGCCTGTAAAATATTCTATGTTACAAGACACTGTGTTGATAAGACAGTTCTAAAACTGTTTTAATGAACATTTCAGAGGCCTTATATTGGTTTGAAAAATGTGCATCACTAACCTGAAAGGTTGTAAACATTTTGAAACAAAGTGTAGTTAATTCTGAATAATGTACAAAATCGCTGTATTTCCAGCATGAACAACAAACGATCCAAGACATCTGAAATAACTTTCAATACTCCTCAGGCTTTTACCTTCCACATATAAATTTGGGAGAAGTTATGTGCCACATTTTTGTCCAGAGACTGTTGTAAACATGGACCATTCTGCATTAAATGTAGACTATTATTTATCAAAAACTGTAAGAATGTTAACATTGACTTTTGATCTTTTCCCTGCCCCCACTGATGTGAGCTAATGAGGCTTGAGGAGGGGGGCAATGAGGCCCCCTCCCTTTAAAAATAAATAAGGCCATGGGGAATGGAGTCCCCAGGGCCTAATGAAGCTTGGGGATGGGGGCCATGCAGCTCCCTTCCCCTTTGAAAAACAATACAGCCCTCAGGGATGGGGTGACTAGAGTTAATAAGACTCAGGGAGGGGGCGAGGGGGGCACGTGGCCTCCCTCCCCTTTAAAAAAACAATATGTTCCTGGCCGTAAAAAAAATGTGTTCCTGGAGGAGGGGGTGCCCAGAGCCTAATGAGGGTCAGGGAGGGGGAACACGTAGCCCCCTCCCCTTTAATGAAAAACCACGGCCCTGGGGATGGAGTCCCCGGGGCCACAGGCCAGGCACCGTAGTCAACCCCTGCACGATAAAAAAAAACTAGAAACTCAATGAAACAAGCATTTACAATGCAATAGGTCTCGCAATGACATTATTTTGAGATATTGACATTGTAAATGGCAATTTATTTATAAAGTTTTATATAGCGCTAGCTAGACCCGTGGGTATCAGAGCGCTTTACATACACACAGGAAAAAGAAAAGGAATTACAAAACATCGCTGTACATGAGGATGCATAAAGACAAAAGCAAAGACATAGTACTTATGTATCCGGAGAGGGACAAGGACTCAGGTGGCTGACACAGTCAGAGAACCACCAACCTTGAAGGTCAAAGTGAGCGGGGAGTCTACTCGGTTATTGATGCCTGGGACGGTTGCCTTGGACAGAAAAGTATTGGTTGAGAAGAAAGAGTTTCAGGTCCTTTTGAAGCAAGAGAAGGAGGGGTTGCATCTGAGGTCAATCGGGAGTGCGTTCCACATCCTGGGTACGTTGCCAGAGAAGGACCGGCACTGGGTCGTTTTCTTTTTCAGTTTCGGAGGGATGAGAAGAAGAGAGTTGGTGCTTCTCAGAGTTCTGGATTTCCCTGCTTCTATTAGCTTGCTGTTAAGGTAGTTTGGGAATTGGGTGTGAAGGGTCTTGTGAGTGATGCAGGCCAGTTTGTAAATACATCTACCTTCCAAGGGAAGCCAGTTGAGAGCGTTGAGGGTTGGTGAGATGTGTTCAAATCTTTTTACATCAGTTATGAGTCGGGCTGCCATGTTAAGGACTGACCTAAGTGGGGCGAGGTGAGCTTTTGGTGTCCCTGTTAGGATGGCGTTCCCATAGTCCAGTTTAGAAAGGACTAGGGATTGTACTATTGTCTTGAGATCATCTTGAGGAATGAAAGGTTTAATTTTCTTGAGGTGTTTTAGGGAGTTGAGCGCGCTTTTTGCAGGGTTCTTTATGTGGTCCTTCATTGACAAGTTCTTGTCCAGGGTAATGCCTAGTGACTTTACTGAGTCGGGTAGGACGAGGGAGCAGTTTAGAGCATCCAGCTCCTTGAGCCAGACTTGAGTTGGTTGATGGTTGCTTTTCGGAGAGAACAGTATTAATTCCGTTTTATCCGGGTTCAGTTTTAAGTGGTTTGCGTTAAACCAGGTTTGGATCTTGGTGAGCGTGACGTTGAGGTGTCGGACGTCACTGGGCGATTTGATTTTGTAGTATATTTGTGTGTCATCAGCATTTAGGTGGTAATGAACCCCTGCTTGTTTCAAAATAATAGCAAGGGGTTCCATGAAGAGATTGAAGAGGGATGGTGATAGGATCGATCCTTGCGGGACTCCAAGTTTGACTCGTGTTGGTACCGAGAGGCAGGAGTTGATTTTAATCTGTTGCGAACGGTGCTGAAGGAAGGAAGTGAACCATTTTAGGACTGTGCCATTAATGCCACATCGGCTCTTCAGAGTCTCAAGTAAAGCTCGATGGTTTACTGTGTCAAATGCCGCTGATAAGTCAATAAGGATGAGGAGGCAGGCAGAACCTTCGTCTAAGGCTCTGTGGATATCATCTGCAACATTGAGCATCGCTGTTTCGGTGCTACAACCTTTCCTGAAACCTGACTGAAAGGTGTCGAGGAGGTTGAAGTTGTCAATATGTTTGTTAAGTTGCTGGAGAACGCACTTCTCCAAAGTTTTGGCTAGGAACGGGAGGTTGGAGATAGGTCTGAGGTTGTTGAGCTCGTTGGGGTCGGCCCCTGGTTTCTTGAGTAAAGGTGTGATTTGTCTTAGCTGAAGGGAGTCTGGGACACAACCTGATGTGAGAGAGGAGTTGATGATTTTTGTCCAGACAGGGGCAATGATGTGGTTGAGTTTTTTTACTATTGTGGATGGGAGAGGGTCCATAGTGTGGGAAGAAGGTTTTAAGCTTGCAATTATATTGAAGACTTTGGTTTCCGACATGGGTTCGAAGTTCGACCAATTAGCGTCATTTTTCAGTTGGAGGCGGGTTTGATTGTCCGAGGTAGGATTTCGATCTGTGTGGTCCGGGATGGTTAAAGGGGGGCAGGTTGCAAGGGAGGGAGGATTTGCGGTTAGGGTGAAGGATTGCTCAATTTTTGTGACTTTATCAGTGAAGAAGCAGGCGATTTCTTCGCATCGATCTTTGGTGGCGTTTATTTCTATTGGGGGTGTGCTGTTTGTTTGACTTTTGACAATGTTGAAGAGTTCTCTAGGTCTATTCTTCGCCTGGTCTAGTTGGGTGCGGAAGAAAGAGGCCTTTTCTCTAAAAATGTGTTTTTTATAGGCCGACCGGGTTGAACGAAGTTGTGCTAGGTGAAGAGTCTCCAAGTTCGTTCTGATTGTCTGAGTTGTCTTCTTTCGTTATTAAGATCCATATTGAACCAAGATTTAGATTTGGTAGATCTCAGATGTTTGAGTTTGAGTGGAGCTACTTGGTCTAACACCTCTGTCATTGTATTGTATTGTAATTGCATTTATATAGCGCTTACTACCCCTGACGAGGCGTCAAAGCACTTTTACGGCGAGTAGCACGCTACTCCGGGACCCATAGAAGATTAGTGTTGAATTAGTATAGTGAAACATGCAAGTAAATTTTAAGTGGTGGATAGGTTAGTCAGTTATTTGGATTCGGAAGGATAGAAGAAGGATAGAAGAGGAAAAAAAAAAGGTTTGTATTTATATAGTGCTTGTTACCCCTGATGGGGTGTTGAAGCCCGCTACTCGGGAAACCCATAAAGGATTAGTGCTGAATTAGTATGGTGAAATATGAAAGTAATTTGAGTGGTGGATATTAGTCAGTTATTTGGAGTGAGAAGGGTAGCGGAGGGATAAAAGGGAAGAAAGGTTTGTATTCATGTAGCACCTGTTACCCCTGATGGGTGTTGAAGCGCTTTTCTGGCAAGTAGGACGCTACTCTGGAACCCAGAAAGGATTAGTATTGAAAATTAGTATAGTGAAGTATGAAGTAATTTGAGTGGTGGATATGTTATTCAGTTATTTGGATAGAGAAGGGTAGGTTGCGGGATAGAAGAGGGAAAGAGGTTTGTATTTATATAGCGCTTGCTACCCCTTGATGGGGTTTTGAAGCGCTTTGTTGGCGAGTAGCACGCTACTCTGGAACCCATAAGGATTACTGTTGAATTAGTATGGCAAAACATGAAAGTAATTTGAGTGGTGGATATGTTAGTCAGTTATTTGGATTGAGAAGGGTTGGGGAGAGGTAGAAAAGGGAAAAAGGTTTGCATTTATATAGCGCTGGTAACCCTGATGGTGTGTTGAAACGCTTTATTGGCGAGTAGCACGCTACTCTGGAACCCATAAAGGATTAGTGGTGAATTAGTATAGTGGAATATGAAATTTGAGAAGTGAACATGTTAGTCTGTTATTTTGATTGAAAAGGATAGTGGAGGGACAGAAGAGAGATTTTTTTTTTCCTCTTTTTTTGGGAGGTCATAGCAGTAGGAGGAGGCTTTTGGATGAGTAAAAAGGGGTTTTTGAGGGGAAGAGTCAGAGGGACGAGTTTAGAAAGGTTTGTTTTGGGGGATCGGTATAGTAAAAAGAGGTGTCAGATGATGCAAGGAGGGGTAGAGTAGGAGAGAGTCTAGAAAGGGTTATTTTGGGGATCATAGTAGTGGTATGGGGTTTTGGATAAATGAGAGAGTGGATGTAGAGGATATATTGATAGATGTATAGGGTGAGAGATAGGGTAGTGCATTGGAAAGAGTAGTAGAAAGAAGTTTGAGATGAGTCAGAAGGTTGGGCCAGAGGATATATTGAGAGAAGTATAAGCTGAGAAAATAGGGTAGTGCATTTGAAATGCTAAATTAGAAGAAAGTGATAAATATATAGATCCACAAGTACATTGAAAGTATATAGATGCATAAAGGAGGTAAGTATATATAGATTAAAGATATTGATAGAGGTACAGGATAAGAAATAGGGTAGTGCATTGGATATGCTTTTTCAGGAGAAAGGTAACAGACACACAGATCCAAGTACATGGAAGGTACATAGATGCACAATGGAAGTAAGTACATGTAGACCATGATTTTTATTCATTTACAACATAATTCATTATTCTACATGTTTATACAAAGCAATACACAAAGATAGGTACATATCTATAGTGAAAATAAATGCTTGTATACAGAGGAATATGCTGTAAATTTCTGTTTGCGTATGGTGCTTATGTGGGGAAGAGCCAATTCTTGAGTAGTTTTCTGAAGATAAGGTGGTTGTCGGTGGATCTTATGTTGGGGGGTAAAGAGTTCCATAGTTTGGCTGCTTGAAAAGAGAAGGATGTGCCACCCATGGTTTTTTTCTTGTATCTTGGGATTTTGAGGCGAGATGCCCCTTTAGAGCGTAGGTTCCTTTGTTCAATGTGTTTGGTGATTTTATTCCTGATGAAGAGCAGTCCCATTCCATGTATTGCTTTGTGGGTGATACAAAGTAGCTTGAACGTGGATCTTCTGGCAACCGGTAACCAATGCAGGGCTTTCAAAGCAGGTGAAATGTGGTCTCGCGGTTTGATATGCAAGAGTAGTCTGGCAGCCAAGTTCTGAATCCATTGTAGTCTTTTCATGGTCGTTAAAGGTGATCCGTGGTAGAGGCTATTGGCGTAATCGAGTTTGGACAGAACAAGGGAGATGGTAGCTTGGACCTTGTGTAGAAATCCCAAATGAGGGAAAATTCGTCGCAGCGTTTTTATAGTGACAAAGCTTGATCTTGCTAGTTTGTCCACTTGGGCATTCATCGACAGCTTGGAGTCCATGGTCATTCCGAGGTTTCTTACTTCCTTCGATACTTTAGGTGGTGATCCCAGTTCATCAGGACAGGCGGCAAGCGGGTCGTAATGTTTCCAATCGCCACACATGAGTATTTCTGTTTTTGAAGCATTCAATTTGAGATGGCTCCAAGTCATCCACTGATCCACAGCCCTGAGACAACTGAAAATTGGGGATTTTTCAATGTCTTTGGGGCATTCCAGTTGAAGGAGTATTTGCGTGTCATCTGCATAGTTATAGCACGTGAGGTGAAATTGATTGATCAGTACCGGTAATGACTTCATGTAGATGTTGAAAAGCATGGGCGAGATGATAGAACCTTGAGGGACCCCTGCTTTTGTGGAGTATGGTTTGGACGAGAAAGGTGGGGTATGGATGACATTAGTTCTGTTTTGAAGGTAGGACACGATCCAGTCTAGAGCAGTTCCCTCTATGTCGGCTTCATAGTCTTTGTTTCAGAGTGTCATGGTCAACCGTGTCAACGGCAGCCGAGAGGTCCAAGAGGAGTAGCGCAGCAACCACGCTGCGGTCAACTGTATTCTTCAGGTCATCCCAGATGGCAAGGAGGGCAGATTCAGTGCTTCTTCCCGGACGGAATCCTGTTTGGAAGTCTGAGAGTATTTCATTCTCTTCAATGAATTGTGACCTCTGGGCGAACGCTGCTCTTTCTATCAGTTTGCCCAGGAAAGGTCCATTTGTAATGGGTCTGTAGTTGTCCGGGTTCCGCGGGTCCAAGTTTGTTTTCTTCAGTAAAGGGCGTGTGTGATTTTTTGAGTTCTTCTGGAAATATTCCGGTAGTTAAGGAATCGTTGATGATTCTTCTTACTGCAGTGGCAGCAGAGGTTGTTAAAAGAATTGTCTTGAAAGTTTGTGGTGGACAGGGGTCAGAAGGGCTGCCGGCAGGCCTGCTTGCTTTGACCAGGTCCATAAATTCATTGCGTGAGATGTGTTGGAAGGAACGGAGAGGCTGGGTTAGAGTATTCTTGGATTGTTGTTTTGTGCAGGGGTTAGTGCTGGTGCTTTGTTTCTGTTTTAAGTACGAGTCCAATGTGTCTTCTTTGTCTGTGTAATGATTTGCCAGTTTGTCTGTGAAATCTTGAGTAGCAGGATGAGTTCCTTCTAGGCAATTTGGTTTGCGAAATTCATTGAGTATTTTATAGAATTCTTTATTTGCACATTTAGCATTTTGAATTTTCTTAGCTTTTTTGATAGCTGACTTGTATAATCTGTTAATTTTTTGTAGGTGAAGTTTGTCTTGTTTGGCGTTTGTGTTGAGCCAGGTACGTTGTAGCTTTCTAATTTGTTGTTTTGTGTCTTTTATTTCTACGTTTCTCCAACCGCTTTTTTTCTTTTGTGCTGCTGTGTGGTTTTGAGTGGTATCAGGATGTCAAAAGCTTCCTGTAGCCACTCATAGATTTTGAGCAGAAGTTATTGTTTCCAGATTTGTACTTGAAGTTAGTTGTGTTTCTAAGTGTTCCAAATTGAGTTTGTTCCACGGCCGATAGGTGGATGGATGTAAGCTAGTTTTAGGTGAGTCCCTTAGTGTTGTTTTATGTTGGAAAGCAAGCAAGTGGTGGTCTGACCATGTGACTGGAGTTATAGTTTGAAAGGTAACTAGTTCAGTATTAGCAAAAATGACATTTAGGATAGGTCCAGCGATGTGTGTGGGTTTGTGGACAATCTGATGCAGGTTCAGTGCGTCTAGGCCAGTGATTATTGTTTTTGGATGGGTCATATTGGGTTTGTCAAACCAAATGTTGAGGTCACCCAGAGTGCAAAAGTTGGAGTGTATTGTTATCAGGTTTGAAACTGTGTCTAGAAGTGCGTCTGGGAATGTCGCCTTGCTAGGTGGAGGTCTGTAAAGGAGCAGGAAGTTACAGGATGAAGACGGTGTAGTATTGCATCTTGTTAGAAGAGCCTGACAATTCTTTATGGAGATGTCATCAACTTTAGTGATATGCAATGTTTGCCTGAACACAATAGCTAGACCACCTCCTTTTTTGCCTATATGATTTTGGGTGATCGTTTGATAGTCTAGAGGAATGTCTTCATGCAGGACTGGAGCCATATCATCTCCCAACCATGATTCAGTTATGAATAGTATGTCTAGTTTTGCATCTGTGAGAAGGTCGTAGATGTGATGTTTGTTTTTGGAGAGGGATCGAGCATTTATTAGTAGACAGTTTAGAGAATGGCCTTTGGTGATAGTGAGACTTTGTTTTGTAGAAGAGTGATCAGTATTGTGTGGGTTTGTAGCAGGTGTGTTTTTAGTGCTGGCATTAGCTGTATTAGGATAGCAATCGTGTAGCTGTTCTGTATCATGTTCCTCATCCAGCATGCTAAGAAGGCATTTTGATGGGTCTGCGTGTGTATGTGGTGGAGATGGTGTTTGAGAGTGAGTTGGTGTGCTGTGTTGTTTTCGTGGTGTAACATTGTTGTGCAGTAGACATGGGGAAGCAAAGTTGTGAGGTGTGGCACGTCGCTTATGTTGTTTGCGTGTGTTTATGGCGGAAGGTGTATGAGTCAGGGGTGGTGGTGCAGCATGTGGGTCATGCAGTAAGGTTCTAAATTGTCCAATGGATGAGAGGCGGTTAGAAGAGAGTTGCTGTGTTGCTGTATCTGTGTTAGGTGTGGTGGAAGAGAGAAAGCTTGGCATTGGAGTTTGCTCCTTTGTGTGGTTTGAAAGGTGGGTGTATGTTTGTATTTTGTGATGGTAAGTATTTTGAGGTGTTGCACTTTGAAGATCTTGTTGTGCTGGTGTGTGTGATATGCTTTGTTTTTGAGGAGTAGTGAAAAGTGGTGCTGGTGTATTTGTTTCATGCAATGGATTTGGTTGTATAGTATTGTTTGTGAGAGGAGGTTGTAAAGTAGAGGGGGTGGTGATGTGTTTATGAGTAGAGTGTATGTTGTGTGTAGGAGGGAATGAAGTAGAAGTAAGAGTGTTTGTCTTAGACTGGTTTGTTGCATGAGTTAAAAAGTGTGGTGGTGTGCAGTGTGTGTGTTGTGTGTTAGTGTTATTATGGTAGTAGGGAGAGGAGGGTGTTGGTTGGACAAATGGTGGAAGGATGAATATATGTTTGTTAGTGATAAAAGGTGGTCTGTTAGATGTAATTAGAGCTGGGAGTGTGTGTCTGGATGGGATGTAGTTATGTATGGTGTTGAATGGGGTTGTGTTAGTGGTGAGTGGATTGGTTAGTGGTATAGGATAGAGTTGTGTACTGTTTGTAGGTGATGGTGGGTATGTGTGGTAGTTGGGATAGAAGGGTGTATACATGTCGTTTGGTTGGGTTTGTAGTGCATGCTGGTACATTGGTCCGTGCATAGGGTTGTGTGTGGTGTACATTTGGTGTGAATGTGTTACTATGTTTGTGGATGGTGTTGGGTGGCTCTTACTGAATGTGAACATGGGCAGCATTTCTGGCCCTACTCCCGACCAATCCCGAACAGGCTCAAACAGGTAATTGCCCTTGTCCTCTCTGCCCTTAACCTCGACACCCGGGCTGAGACGCCCTAAGCCTCAGCCTTTTATAGCCCTAGTAATCAGGTGACCCCTTCAGCCAATGGGAACCCTAGCCCTAACCCTATCCAGTCACAACACTAGCCCTAAAATCTAGAACCAATAGGAGACCAGGACCTTACAGCCAATCTCAGCCCTAGTCCAAGCACCCAATAACTTTCAAAAACCATGATCTCTACGTCCAATAGAGGCCCTAGCCCTACCAGTAGTCCCAACCCAAGTCCAAGCAACCAATGGCACAAGAAACCCTAGTCACTACTTCCAATAGAAGCCTAACCCCACTCTTAGTCCCACACCTAGTCCAGCAACCAATCACACCAGAAGCCCTAATCGCTACTTCCAATTAAAGGCCTAACCCTAGCCCCACCCTACTCCCAACAACCAATAACACAGGAAGCCCTAGTCCCAACCCTACATTGATTGAATCACAGACCCAGAAACCAATCAGAACCCTCAAATACCCAACCAATGAGGACACTAACCCTAATCCAATAGAAACATCAGATACAACCACCAATCAGTGTGCACATGTACCAACCACTAGCAGACTATATAAGGTCCCAGCGACCTCAGACAAGGTTTGCTGGCCAGGGAGTTGGGAGCTGCTTCTCTTGTTCAGAATCTCCTAGGAGACAGAAAGGCTCAATCCACACTTTGGACTTCTGCAGGTAAGGGCCTAACTTGTCCTCTGACAATAGTGTTTATATAAAACTTTACTCCCTCTCCTGGCCAAAAAACGAAGTGCACAGTCCCTATTAAACACAGTTTAAACAGCACACAGAAGATCACTGCTGCCTCAGAGCACCCTCTGATGTAGAATATCCCTGTTGCGGGGGGGAGAGGAGTGGCTGGTTTCACTGACTTGTTAACACAAAATGGTGGCTGGGGGTGCACTGCTTAACATACAGGTCTTAGCACAGAGACAAAGGGAAATTTGGAGGGAAAACTGATAGTCACCGGGAATGAGAGGGAAAACTACAGAGATTTAGGACTGCAAATCCCACAATTCAACACGTTAAATGGAAGCAATCATGGGCAGGAAAAACCACAAGTTGGAACACAAAACAGGTGATTAAATATGCAATCACGGGCAGGTTAAAACTACAATTTTAAACTGTAACAACCACAGGCAAAGACAGAGATAGGTAGGGACTGTAACAGAGCCATTAGTTGAAGATGTAATTAGCTTTTCTTTAGAGGAAACTGTGAACGCGATTAATTCACTCCAGACTGGAAAAGCACCAGGGCTAGATAGACTACCGGGTGATCTGTACCGATCTGAGCCCAACTTATGGGGCCCTCTGCTCCATATAGTTTTTACTGCCAACACACGAGGGGGGGATATTCCCGCATCCTGGAAGGGTGCCGAAATAATACCCATATTTAAACAAGCATTTGCAATGCAATAGGTCTCGCAGCTACGCGAGCCCAAGCCACCGGCACCGCACCCACCAATGCCTCCCATCTATGCTTTTAAAAACAAAACAAAAACAAAAGGCGTTGCTATCTGCAATGTCAACAGCTCAAACTCGCGCCAATGCGAGACCCACTGCACTGCAAATGCTTGTTAATTACTACTGGTCCTGGGCACTGGAGGAACCCGCCCCACGTAAAGCACTGTGTAAAGCTATAAAAGCAAATCATTGTGGAATTAAAGTGGGTTGTGAGTTCGTCGGTCGTCATAGTGGAAGGCTGAGGTTGTAGATGGTCATGAATCCTGGATTCTAGTTCAGTTATGGGGACTCCTTTGATGTTCCTGGTCCAGTGCTTAGGTTTGTCAGGTCGTGTTGGTTGGTTTCTGACATGCGCGTCAATATTAAACAGTATGAGGTGGTGGTCGGACCAGTCAATGGGAGAAATCGATCTCAAGGAGACCAGCTCATTTTTGGTAATGATTGTATCCAGAGTTGCTCCTTTGATGTGAGTTGGTTCATTGCAGAGTTGTTTGAGGTTGGTAATTTCAAGCAGGTTGGAGAGGTTCTGGGTTGTGGTGTCTTCTGGGTTTTTCCAGTGGATATTGAAGTCCCCCAGGAACACGTCTTCCGTGTCAGTGAGGGAGAAACGAGTTATTAGGTCGGTTAGTTCTTCCGTGAAGAGGGTACGATCACCTGGAGGGTGATAGATGGTGAAAATTTGATGGGCGTGGAGCCTTTGGCTGTAAGTTCAACACCTAGGTACTCAAGAGTCAGGTATTCTGTGGATTTTAATCTGGTAAGCTGTATTCCTTCTTTATGGATGATAACAAGGCCGCCACCAGTTTTGATCGGTCTGTCGTGTCTGATGATGTTGTAGCCTAGGGGGGTGAGAAGGTCTAGGATGGGGGTAGAGTGGTCATTGAGCCAGGATTCTGTGAGGAATGCGATGTCTAAATCTTCCACGAGTATGACTTCCGCAATGTCTGTGGCGTGTTGTACTGCTGATCTACAATTGAGGAGCATGCACGATAGAGGCCGGAGCGCCTCAGAGGTGGTGTGTGCTGTGTGAATGGAAGTGTATTGAGCAGGGGGTCTGGGCGAGAGGACAGGTCTAGGGATTCTATTAGTGCTCACTAAAACTGGGATTGTCAACGCGGCAGAGTTCTGGCTAATATCGAGGTAAGAGTCATTGATAACATCAGCTTCACGTTCTGAAATGGGTCAGAGTGTTCGGCTGGGACAATGAGCCTGATTCCTCATAGGATTGGTGGGCCATGGGGTGCCAAGTGGGGCCATGGAGGAGGCAGTCTGGGGGCAAGGTGTGTAGTTACCCGCAGTGTGTGAGCAAGGAGGATTAACTCGGTTGGGGAGGCTTAGATGAAGGTGTAGGATATCTGCCGCTAGGGAGTCTTTTTTCTGCTCCATTCGGGTCAGTAGCTGGGAGAGTGTGCTGAGAGGGCATGACATCTTTGTCTGGGGCAGTGTATGATCAGGGTCTGAGGAGGAAGAGGGTACTGGGTTGTGGGATTGGGTGGCATCCTTGGGGTTAGGAGTGGGGATAGATTGGACGAGAGGGGTCAGTTCGTTGATGCTTCCGGTCAGGAGGTTAGGAGGAGGTGTTGTGGGTCTTGCGTCCGAGGGAGGGAGTGAGCAATGGTAAGGAGGAAGTCCGTGTCCGGGGATTGGCGGTGTGATTAGCAGTGGGGGCTGTTAGGGCATGTGGCGGAGGGTCGGGGGAGAGGGAGTGAGCAGTGGCTAGCGGGAGGTCAGTGTCCGAGGTATTAACGGTGATGTTGGGTATGGGGCTGGTTAGGGCAGGCGGAGTAGGGACAGTAGTGGAGTTGGGGATAGTTCGCGATGGTAGAGTCGGGTCCCCAGAGGTCGAGGGGGGGTGCCTTTAGTAGGTTCTGTCACGGAAAGAAAGTCGTTAGAGTCCGATCTGGCTAGCTCCGAGTCAGTGGGGACAGTAGCGGAGTTGGGGATGGTTTGCGAGGGTAGAGTCGGGTCTCCTGAGGACGAGATGGGGGCACCTGTAGGAGGTTCGGGCACGGAAAGAAAGTCGTTAGAGTCCGATCTGGCTAGGTCCGGTTCAGCCTTGCGGTGTTTATTAACAGAGCGTTTGCTGTACCTGGTGATAGCAGTTGAGGCCATTGTAGAGGGTGTTTGGCGGTGGAGTGTGATGATGGGGGTAGTGAGATTGTAATTAGTGATGGTGGATGTCCATAAATTGTAGCATGGGTTGTCCGGGGTGGGAGATTGGGTTGTTTCTGGTTTTTTCGTCAGGGTGGGGGGGATTGGGTTTGATGGTATTGGTGGGTTAGAGGAGAGTAATGTTGGGAAGTGCCGATCAAAAATGGTGAGGTGCGGGTCAGTGGCCTGTACTGAGAATGTTTCCTGTTCTGAAGATAGAGATTGTGAGTTCCCCTTTAAAGGTAGGGGTGACTGTTGTGGAGATTTTCTCTCCATAGGGGATATTAACTGATTTGGTGACTTGAAAGTGAAGAAGGAAGGTGTTTTCCACTTAGTTGGGCGATTTGTGTAAAAGATGAAGTTAGTTTTCGTGTTGCCGTTAGTAGCGGTGTGGTAGTTGTCTACTATAAGTGTTTCCGGTGCTGTTTTAAGGTACTGTGCTTTAGGTTCTTTTTAGCATTACTAGTCAGATTTTTTGGGTACTTTATGGACCATGAGTTGGGACACGTAGCGCACGAGTTTAGAGTTCCAGGTGGGGTTTAGCGGGTGCATATTTTATGGCTGAGAGTTCAGGCTCTGTATGAATCTATGGGAGGAGAGGTAGGTTGCGTATTAGCATCTTGTTGCTGTGAATGGTTGGACTAAGAAATGAAGGGAAGTGTCAAATTATTGATCAGTTCAAGATGGTTGTTATCTTCTTTGATCATAGGTTGTCCCTTTTTCTAGTTGCATGGGGGGATAAAGAAGGTCAAATTCCATGTATAGTTGTCTAGGGAGGCGGCTGGTAGCATGAGAGGCCTGCAAGGCGCAGAAACTACACTTTTGTTTAAAATCTACTCAAGAGAACAACCATGTCATTTGATAAGGGACCTGAATGTACCAATTTCAGAAATTAAGGCGTAATGGTTCAGGCCATCTTCGAGGTCAATTTGAGCAGTGGCCATTTTGAGTATTGTCTTAAAGTGGGTGAATAGCCTTGAGAGGCTCCATTTTGAGGCTCATTTGAAGGAACGTAGTAAGATAAGGATACACGCAGTCTAAAGGAGGTCAGTTAACTTGTGAGTGAGCTGCCATTGTTGCAGGGAAGATTTAGATCGTAGAAACCGGGTGTAGGCGTCACTCCTTAGCACCCAAGCAAAGGCAATATGAAGGGAAACAAGGCGGATAAAAGCCTTTTTGCTTAGAACACAGTAGGCGTCATTTGCAGGCCATTAGGCGCCGAATACTGCGGAGGCAGCTGCAACAAAGTAGCCGCATGTACACTCTCCCAGCAGATTGACAGACAGATGGTTAACAACCTCATAAAAGAGAGTCTCCGGACGTAGCGCCCACGAGCATCTTAGCAGGCCGATGCAAACATGAGCATGAATGAATCCGGGCTGTAAAAGGCACCCGTAGGCAGCAGTGAAGACTTCGGTCGTTGCGAGACACGAAATGCCCTGCGGCCTTAAAGAAGATTGAAGAATTGGGGCGCCAAACATCCAATCCCCGAGGCATCGGCCGAGAGACTGACCATATCCTTGTATCGCCTACAAATCCCTCATTGCGCCAGCCAGACTGAGGGACCCAGACAGAAGCACCCACCGCCCCTCCAAATAATTCCAAATCTTGGGCCAGCCAGATACTGAGTGCCCTGTCGGAGGCAGGCAATCACACCCTGATCCGCAGTTCAAAAACTTAGGCCAGTCAGATACTGAGTGCCCCTTCGGAGGCTGGCGAAGCACACCCTGCCCCCAACCAACTCCGCTGACGATGCTGTTGAGGCTGCTCCCAGCTGCACCCAACCTGAGATCAGCCGAAACTCCTGCAACGCCTCAACAACAGAATTTTGGGCCAGCCAGATCAAGGGCCCCGGCAGATTCAGGCGGAAGCACCCACCTCCCTCATCAACGCAGAAGACGATGTCGGAGGCATAGGAGGTCGCAGCATCTCTGGGCCGTCGATGTCGGAGTCATAGGAGGTCGCCGCCTCTCTAAGTCATCCAGTTTCCCTCTTTTTCTGCATCGGCCCTCCACATATGTGAATGTGCCAGGTCAGTATAGGCGAACTCGTCGAGTCTGGGCCGAGTGTGCCAGGTCAGCAGAGGCGAGCCCGTCGAGTTTGGGTCGTCGATGCCGGAGGCATAGGAGGTCGCTGCCTCTCTGGGTCATCCAGTCTCCCTGCGCCAGGCCGGTAGAGGCGAGCTCGCCGAGTCCGAAGAGGATGGCTTCACACCGTGTCGTCCCACAGCCACAACGCAGCTTCAATTTTTTTTCTTCAAATTTTCATTTAAAAAAATCAAAAGGCATTGTTATTTACAATACCAAAAGCAACACCTATTGCATTGCATAGTGCGGTGCCCGTGAAGACGGCACCGCGCTTATTAAAGTTAAAAAAAAAAAAGAGTGTGTTGGGGGCAGAGAGAGAAGAAGACCTCTCTCCCGCAGCGCACCCCGGGCTTTGAATGCTACGGAGGCAGATCGCTGGGCTCCCAGGGTGTCCCCCCCCTCCACCGCCTGCTTCTTGATCCAGATGGGGGACTATACATACTCGGGCCGCCTCAGAAGCGCGCCCCATTGTTGTTTGTGGCTGATCGCAGGGTAACGTGGCATTTCCCCCCCACATGGCGCCTGGATCCTGGATGTGGGGACGTGCTCGAAGAACCGAGCCGCCTTCCAAGCACTGAGCGTTGACTTATTTTATTTTATTTTTATTTTTGTTAGGGTGAGAGAAAGAAGAAAAATAAAAAAAATTGAAGTTAAAAAATCTAACGGTCCTCAATTTGACCCTGCGCTGTTTTTGAGGACTCCTGTGCAAGGCAGGGCTGCAATGTTACGACACTCTGCACTTGCCTGACCCTAAAATGGCGTATGGGCGGGACGCGAGTGGGACAACTGACCCTCGAATTGCGATGTGTGTCCTGGAGCTCGCCCATCGCCAGTGCTTTAACTCCGGGAGTGTCTATGCGAGTCAGGGCTGCAATTTTATCGGTGCTTCAACACCATTCTGCTTCTGCTCATGCCTGACCCTAAAATGGCGCGGATACTGGACACGCGTGGAAAATGACTGAAGTCTGCCCATAGACCTAGCAGTGGGACACCAATAGCAAAAATAAATAAAGTAACAATCAACCAAACAACAATACATAATTCCAATCCAGCCTAAAAGATCACAAAAAGTCTCCTGAGCTGTCCCTCGCCCCTCGGATCCTTACTTCATTGACCACGGAAAGAGTGGATAGGATAGTAATAGGAACAAGGCCAACGACTCACCCCTAAAGGACCGATTTACCCTAGATGAAGGAGAAATCGAGGACTCTAATGCGCAATTAACTTTGCCCTCATCGATTCATATAGAACCAGTTCTCTCAGTCGTCAACTATGCGCCCTCTAAACCCCTCCCGGAACTCCAAACTCGCGTGTTACGGACCCAACTCTTGGTCCATTAACTACCCAGATAATCTGACCAGCAATGCTAAAAAGAACTTCAAGCTCAGTACTTTAAAACAACACCCGGAAACACTTATAGTAGACAACTACCACACCGTGACAAACGGCAACACGAAACTAACTTCATCTTTTACACTAATCGTCCGGCAAAGTGGAAAAACACCTTCAGTCTTCACTTTCATGTCACCAAATCAGTAAATATTCCATATGGCGAAAAATTCTCCACAACCGGCTCCCCTACCTTTAAAGGGGAACTCACAATTTCCATCTACAGAACAGGAAACATTCTCATACAGGTCACCGACCCGCACCTCACCACTTTTGATCGGCACTTCCCAACATTACTCTCCTCACTAACTCAACAAAACCACCAAACCCAACCTCTCCCATCCCCCTCCTCCCCGACTAACAACACGGAACCGATCCAATCTCCCCTCCCGGACGACCCACTCTACGACTCATGGACATCCACGATCACTCCTTACAATCTCACTACCCCGTCATCACACTCCGCCGTGAAACACCCACTATAAAGACAGCAACTGAGCACACCAGCAATCTCACAGTAAATAAACACCGTAAGGCTGATCTCGAGCTAGGCAGCCTAGACACAATCTTCGGTCTTCCCGCGACTGATCCCGCCACGCACACTCCCCTCTCGACCCCTGATGATCCGACTCGACCCTCTCAAACTATACCTAACCCCAGCAATGACCCTATTCCTGCTGCCCAAACCTTCCCCTTATCCATCGTCACCGATAATTCAGTGGACACCGACCTCCCTCAAACCACTACACACTCTCCTTCCTCTGTCCCACGACCTCATCCTCAATCAATCTCCACTTCTAAACTCGCGGCCAACCCCCGGGACACCGACTTCCTCCTTACCCTGGCCCACTCTCCCCCCTTGGACATTAGATCCATAACACCTCCCCCCAACACCAAATCTGGAAGCATTAATGACCCGGCCCCTCACGTTCATCCTATCCCCCCATAATCCAGTACCCTCTCCTTCCACAGACCCTAGTCATTCACGGCTCCCGCCTAAAACAAGAAGCTCTTCTAGCTCTATAACCCAACAACTGTCCCGAATGGAGCAGAAAATAGACGCCCTAGCTGCCGATATCCTACACCTACAAGAAGACCTTCTCAACCGGTTTAAACCAACGTGCTCAAACACTCAGGGTAGCTACGCACCTTCCCCCGCACAACCTCTCCCATTGCCCCACTTGGCACCCCACGGCCCTCCATTCCTGTGAGGAACCAAGCACATCGACCCAGCCGAGCTCTCCGGCCAATTTCTGCACTGGAGGCAGATGAGATCAACGACTCGTACCTCACAATGAGCCAGAACACGGCTCCTTTCGCCATCCCAGTTATAGTCGGCACTAACAGAATCCCTAGAACTGTCCACTCGCCCAGACCTCCCGCCCAATACACTTCTATCCACACAACACACACCAACATTGAGGCTCCCCGTCCTCTATCTTGCATGCTCCTCAACTGTAGATCAGCAGTACAACACGCCGCAGACATTGCTGAAGTTTTACTCGCTCATGAAATAGACATCACATTCCTCACAGAATCCTGGCTCAATGACCACTCTACCCCCATTCTAGACATACTCGCCCCCCCAGGTTACAACATCATCAGACACGACAGACCGATCAAAACGGGTGGCGGACTAGCCATCATTCACAAACCAGGAATACAGCTTACCACACGTAAACCTACAGAATACCTGACTCTTAAGTACCTGGGTGTCGAACTCACTGGCAAAGGCACCACGCCTATCAAATTTCACACCATCTACCATCCTCCGGGAGAGCGGGACCTCTTCGCTGAAGAACTAACCGACCTAATAACACGTTTCTCCCTAACAGACACGAAAGACGTGTTCCTGGGTGACCTCAATATCCACTGGAATAACCCAGAAGACACCACAGTCCAGACCCTCTCCAACCTGCTTGAAATAACCAACCTCAAACAACTCTGCAATGAACCAACTCACATCAAAGGAGCAACTCTGGATGCGATCATCACCAAAAATGAGCTGATCTCTCTGAAAGTGATTTCTCCCATTGACTGGTCTGACCACCACCTCATACTGTTTAATATTGACTCACTAGTCAGATACCAACCAACACAATCTGACATACCGAAGCACTGGACCAGGAACATCAAAGAAGTCACTATTACCGAACATGAATCCAGGATTCATGCCCTTCTACAGCCCCAGCCTTCCACTTTGTCGGCTGAGGACCTCACAGCTCACTTTAATTCAACAATGACGGAGGTATTAGATCAAGTAGCACCACTCAAACTCAAATAGCTGAGACCAATCAAATCTAAATCTTGGTTCAACGTGGATCTTAATAACGAAAGACGTCAACTCAGACAGTCGGAAAGGTCTTGGAAACTAAACCCATCGACTTTACACCTAACGCAACCTAGATCTGCGCGGCTGGCCTATAAAAAACAAATTTTCAGAGAAAAGGCCGCCTTCTTCCGCAACCAACTAGACCAGGCGAAAAATAGACCTAGAGAACTCTTCAACATTGTTAAAAGTCAAACAAACGGCACATCCTCACACGAAATCAAAGCCACCAAAGATCATTGCGAAGAAATTGCCTGCTTCTTCACAGATAAAGTAACAAAAATTGAACAATCCTTCATCCAAACCTCAACTCCCCCCTCCCTCTTAACCTGCCCCCCCTCATGCACCCTGGACCAAACTGAAAGAGATCATACCAAGGACAACCAGGTCTGCCTCCAACCAAAAATAATGCTCACTGGTCAGACTTCGAACTCATGTCGGAAAACGAGGTCTTCAACATAATTGCAAGCTTAAAGCCCTCTTCCCACACTATGGACCCCCTCCCATCCACAATAGTAAAACAACTCAATCACATCATTACCCCTTTCTGGACAAAAATCATCAACTCCTCTCTCACATCAGACTGTGTCCCAGACTCCCTACAACTAGGACAAATCACTCCCATACTCAAGAAACCAGGAGCCGACCCCAACGATCTCAACAACCTCAGACCTATCTCCAACCTCCCATTCCTAGCTAAAACATTGGAGAAGTGTGTTCTCCAACAACTCAACAAACACATTGACGATTTCAACCTCCTCGACACCTTGCAATCGGGATTCAGGAAAGGTTGTAGCACCGAAACAGCGATGCTCAATATTTCTGACGATATCCACAGAGCCTTAGATGAAGGCGAAGCCTGTCTCCTCATCCTTATTGACCTATCTGCGGCATTCGACACAATGAATCATCCAGCTTTACTTGAGACTTTGAAGAGGCGCTCTGGCATTAATGGCTTAGTACTAAAATGGTTCACTTCTTTCCTTCAGCACCGCTCGCAACAAATTAAAATCAACTCCTGTCTCTCGAGGCCAACAAAAGTCACACTTGGTGTCCCGCAAGGATCAATCCTCTCACCATCCCTCTTCAATCTCTTCATGGAACCCCTGACAATCATTCTGAAACAAGCAGGAGTTAACTACCACCTATAAGCAGATGACACTCAAATCCACTACAAAATCAAATCTCCCAGCGACATCCGTCACCTCAATGTTACACTAACCAAGATCCAATCTTGGTTCAATGCAAATCACTTAAAGCTGAACCCAGACAAAACAGAACTAATACTGTTCTCTACAAAAAAGTAACCACCGACCAATCCAAGACTGGCTCAAGAATCTTGATGCCCTAAACTGCTCCCTCGTCCTATCCGACTCGGTTAAGTCACTAGGCATTACCCTGGACAAGAACTTATCAATGAAAGACCACATCAAAAACTCTGCAAAAGGTGCGCTTTACTCACTAAAACACCTCAATTAAACCTTTCATTCCCCAAGATGATCACAAGACAATAGTACAATCCCTAGTCCTCTCCAAACTGGACTATGGGACCGCCATCCTAACAGGGACACCGAAAGCTCACCTAACCCCACTAAGGTCAGTCCTCAACATGGCAGCCCGACTCATTACTGGTGTAAAAGATTTGATCACATCACACCTGCTCTCAACTCCCTCAACTGGCTTCCCATGGAAGGTAGATGTATTTACAAACTGGCCTGCATCACACACAAAACCCTTCACTCACCATCCCCCAACTACCTTAATAGCAAACTAGTAAAAGCAGGAAAATCCAGAACTCTGAGAAGCTCCAACTCACTTCTTCTCATCCCTCCGAAAGTGAAAAGGAAAACCACTCAGTGTCGATCCTTCTCTGGTAATGTACCCAGGATGTGGAACTCACTCCCTAGAGACCTCAGATGCAACCCCTCCTTCTCCTGCTTCAAAAGGGACTTGAAACTTCATCTCCTCAACAAATTCTTTACCGACCAAGGTCAACTAACCTAGACTCTGACTCTGATAACCTAGTTGACCCCCCCCCCTCACTTGACCATCAAGGATAGGTGGTTACCGGACTGTGCCAACCACCTACTTTATTTTGTCTCCCTCCCCCTCACCGTTTGCCTAATTATTACGTTTTTGCCTATATCTTTCTTGCTTCCTTAGATCATGCTATGTAATGCAACCTCTATCTCTCACTGTGTTTGCCTAATTATTATGCTTTTACTTATATATTTTTTGCTTCCTTAGATCATGCTATGTAATGCAACCTTTATCTCCTGTGTATATGTAAAGCGCTCTGATACCCACGGGTCAAGCTAGCGCTATATCAAACTTTTAAAATAAAATAAAGACCTAAAAAGAGTGCCACAGATCGGCATACACAGAGGTTAGTTTATACTATGTAGGAATAACCCCAGCCATGTCTATATACAAACATGGAGATGAGCTGTGCCGCACGCAGTTCACAGACATAGAAAGGAATAAAGCTCACTGACCGGCCTTACCCTGCATACTGCTCACGGCCGGGTGCTGCGCCGGGGGCCCCGGGAGACCTGAGCCGAGCCCACCAGGATTGGGCGCCGCCATGGAGGGCTCCTGAAGGCCACAGTGCCGCAGCGCCCGAAAAGGGCGACTGGAAGAAAAAGTGAAGGAGAAAGGTGTCGGGAGAAATAGTGAAAAACATAAATGAAAGCGAGAAGGGGACGAGGAACTGAAAGATAAAGAGATGGTAGAGGGTGGTGAGAAGGAAAGAGCGAAAGTCTGCAAGAGTTCTAGGGGTCGGTAGAGTGCCGGCAAATGGTAGAATGGAAGGAGAAACAAGGGCGAGGAAAGCCAGGGAAAGGGCGAAGAGGTAAGTATTTGCATTTATATAATGCTTACTAAATAGCAAAGAGTGAGAGAGAATGAAAGAGAAGAGAAAAATAGATAGAGGAATGTAGAGTTAGAGTGGAGGAGAAAAAATCAATAGCAGGTGAGCTGGAGGGAGAGAATGAACGAGAAAGGAGAGAGAAACTACCTAACGAATCGGTGGGAAAGAGCGGGAGACAGCGAACTTGCGAGAGATAAGAGCGGGAGATGGGAGAGAAGAAAGAATGAAAAAGAAAAGCGAGAAAGAGTGTGACATAAGAGAACCACACGCCCTTTAATAAGCAGCAGAGCAGACAGAGGTGAGAGAGGCTCAACAGAACAACCCCTCGAGTCACATGCTCCATCACTACACTACAGGGAGTTTACAAGGTACACAGAATGTATGGAATCACTTCCCGCCGCCCCTCGATTTTGTACAGGATCCTGAATCGTCTTTAACCCACTGCCATGCACAGAAGTCCATCGCTCTCCAGGCTGATGTGCGCTTTGTGGGCAGCAATGCAAGCACCCAATGTCAGCAGCAACGTGGCTCTCCGCAGCCCCTAGCAAGACCGCAAGAAACCATAGGAGCCCTGGTCACGCCTGCAGTCACAGCCAAGGCTTTACTGTGGTCACTGGTGGCGAGCCGTGCATACACCCAGGATTAAGGTGCAATATTCACTTACACAGAAACAGGCTGACCAGGGAGGAACGTACATGAAAGAGGCCACTAGAGGCGAGAAGGCAGGGCATTTCCATGATCACAGTCAAGATACACCTTATGTCTACCCTCTTCGTATTATAAATGTATAACAGAATGCACAGTTTGCAGGGTTTCAGAGCACAATCTTGTCCCTGTAAAGTCCACATTCAAACTCAGGTCAGTGTGTGAAATCTGACATAGCAAAATCAGAAAACGCTAATATTATATGAAAAACATGGAATTCCAAACAGAGGCCGATGCGGATGCTTCTAGGCGCTTGTCTTTCCAGATCAGGGCAGTGGCATCTTGAGTCCGGTGTAAGCACGCGGGCACCTGACTTCTGTAAACAAGAGGTGGTGCACCCCTCCGCCCCACTGTCCACATCTGCACTCTTTCTCCATCACTCATCACAAGCCAGAAGGAACAGGGTTCAAAGTGTACTATTAATGGCCAGCGCGTGGGCACAGCGCCTAGAAGTGTGGGATGAGACGCATGCATTACAATGAGGGCTGTGAAACAGGCGCTACCCAGCCCCCGCCTAGTACACAAGGATATGTAAACACGCCCTTAACACTTGTCATGCTGTAAGCGTTAGCTGTGTAATAATGTAAACACTGTTTACATCACACAAGGCCAGGAGGTACAGCTTGCCTGTTCTGGTATTACAGAATGAACAACTTGTAAAGCTAAGCAGGCGTGATTGCACCGGTCTGCCGCCCTGGGGCATCCTAGAGCGCCGAATTTAAAGGCGAGGAACCGGGTTCGAGTCTGGCGGGAGGCTGAAGCATATTGTGATTCTGGGCAAGTCACTTCATCTCCCACTGCCTAAAAATGAATGTGTCCGTCTGTAATGAACTGGTGCTCATATAAAGCGCTCGGATACCTTCGGGTCGAGTTCGCGATATATAAAACAAAAAAAACAAAAATCAGTGATCTAAAAAGAGTCGCCTTTCGGGCACGGTGGTAGGACTGACAGTAAACGACGGAGAGAGAGACAGAGGGGCAGGGCAGGTGGGAGCCAAGGAGGGCCGGGGTCTCAGCGCACTTAGAGGGTCTCAGAGAAGGGCCGTGTCGGTGCGTGTGTGTCGGTGCATGCACTGCGCACACCTCAAAACTGACAGGTCTCTAGCGGGAGACTTAGATACACCCTTGCGCTTAGAATGACATATGATTGGCGCCAAGCGCTACGTTAGAGCAAATTAACACCACTTACAGGCAGGGTCGCCACCTTTCCAAGACAGAAATACCAGCCATTAGTAGTTGTTTTAAGATACTGCAAAGGCCCGGAGTTGATACCAAATAGGACTTTAAATGAAATGAAACGTTTAAATGAAATCGTAGGTATTCATTTGTACTTTTCTGCCTTCGTTTACTTTAATGTTTAGGGATCGTTAACGCAGCTCCAGAACACTTTTATAAGTGTTTTGTATTTATATTAACTGTTGAAGTTTATACAGGTATGGCCTAAAATACATGTGTCATTCTGATTATTTTTGTACCGAATGGGGATAACAAAATACTGGTGGTGCCTGCAGAAAACCCACAAGATGCTGTGCAAAGTGGGAAAAAGAAGAACTACTGAATCGGGAAAAAATATCCTCGGTTATCAGTAGTGCATAGAAACGACCGAAGCACAGGGTTAAGCGCAATATTAAACAAGCGCTCGCCATTGCGGGTAGGCAGGGGGCCATCTGTTTTCACTCAGCCGTGTTTATATTTGCATCGCGCTTTCACTTTAAGTGAAAGCGCGATGCAAATACACTCGCAGCCAGTGAAAACAGATGGCCTGACAAAGATAAGAAAATGCTTCGCGACAGCCGCAAAGCAGACGAGCCAGTCCGGATGGGCCGGACAAAAAGGCGAAAGGGCGGCAACAAAAATACCTCATTTCCAATGGCAGGCCACCGTTTAGCATAAACGGTGACGCCAGCCAATGGAAATGAGGGGCGGGGCTTCAAGCCCCCTTCTGAAATGTCCTCTGTCACTATAAGTCTCGCCGAGCGAGCAGCGCATGCGCTGCAACGCTAGGCGAGACCTAAAAACCAAGGGTTAAAGTAACCTTATAGTTAGGCGTGATAAAAAGATCTGATATTGTTAAAAAACAACCTTATAAATTCACTGAAATAACACAAAGGTTAAAGTAACATAATAGATAGGTGAATATGTCAGTGACAGCATTAAACTTTTGAAGCAAACACACACACATATATATTACCCTGTGGTTGGTTAGGATTGTGTTTCCATAGGAAATTCATTTTTTAGTTTGCTTATATCTTTGGCACCATTTGCTGAATCCTCACAAAACATTCCAAAAAGAACATTATTTCACCTCTGCTCCTTCCTGGAAAGTTTTGGCGTGAGTCCCAAAACACGTTTTCCCTTTTAATTTTTCCTTAGTAACTTTGGATTCACACCAAATTTGTCAGAAAGCTAGATCTTGGTCCAGAAAAAAGTGCTTTTTATGATTTAGTGTGAATAGATTCAGTAGTATATGAATAACTAACGCTCAAATAGTTTGTATATTTCAAACCACAGAGGATCCGTGGTCGATCTGCAATGGATTCGCAGATCTGCATGTTCAATCACGCATTGTGATTGGCTGGCCTCAACCTGAATGGTGGGTGCCATCTTAGGACTCGGGGATTCGGACCTGAGTCCTAAAAAATACAAGAAAAAAAGATTTAAGGGGGCAGGGTAGGGTTACCATTAGACACTGGGCCTTGTGGGGGGAGGAGGTTGAGGTTAAATTAATTTTAAAAAGTTTTTGGGGGTTCTGTGTATCTGCTGTGACACCCCGTCATTCGCGGCCTGGGAGATGCTCGGCCTGCCTGCAGACCAAGCCTTGCTGCCAACCCCCACATTGCGCATGGCAATGGAGTTTTGACACAGGTCCTGCACCCAACCTCATGCCCAAAGGCCATGCACGGCATAGGGTTGGCTTTATATTTGCTAACGAAATATTACTTTACATTAAAAAAAAACCAAAGAAATTCTCTGAAAAAAACAAAGGTTAAAGTGATGTTATAGTTAGGAATTGTAATTGTATTGTACTTTACATTACAAAAACCTTAGAAATTCACTGAAAACACAAAGGTTAAAGGGACGTTATAGTTAGGTGAAAATGTCAGTTAAAACATGCTGTTTTAAATTAGCAAATCAACTGAAATTCACTAGCTATAGTCCCAAGGAACTCTAAATCGTGCTCTAAAGTAACTCTGACTCTTGCCCTCGCCATGCACAGCTAATAACCCCACCTATTACATCAATCATGACATGATCTACGATTTCACTGCTAACAGTACGGCAACATCTGGAATTTTATCATTGATGAAAACAATGTGCAAATTGAGCAGAGATACCACAGAAACGACTGAATGGAATTACACCAAATTTAGCAGAAAGCTAGATCTTGTTCTAGAAAGTGTGCTTTTTGTGATTTCGTGTAAATCCGTTCAGTAGTTTTTGAGAAACTAAGGCTCAACATGTATGTATATTTCACACTGCAGATGCACTGCGGCATGTCACGTATCCTGCCATGCTGTGATTTGTTGTCCGCGCCTACCCACGGTGTTTCCATGGATCCACAACGTCAACCGCACATTTTGATTGGCTTGATGCAACTGAGGAAAAGTTGTGGCCACCATATTGCAACTAGGGGATTTGGTCCCTGAGTCTTTCAAAATAAAATGAAATAGAATATATGAGCTAGGGTAGGGGTGTAGAGGTACCCTGTCCCCCTCATCTTTGTTTTAACTAATATTTTCATCTAACTATAACCTCGAACCTTTGTTTTTTCAGTATCTCCCTATAACTATATCTATAAGTAGATAAGTACTGCGATTTCACACCATGAGTCTATTCAAATAAACTTACAGTATGAAATCGCAGGGGAGTGCTGTGTTTATTGGATTTATTGGATTGTTGTTCAATATACATATATTGAAATAATTTAATGATTTTGAAATTATTTCCTTTGATGGTGTTGTATTAAGTCCTTTCCACCATTATTTTCCATTGGAGTGTGTTACAGGACAGTACCTGAGCGGCCTTGTGTGGTGCTAAATTTACCCCAAGACTGGGCTGGAGTACAGCAACTTCTGTAGTGTCACTTTTAGGGCAGTAGTAACTAGAAATGAAGGGGCAGATTTACAAGCCCCTATGCGCCACTTTGCGTCATTTTTAACATGGGAAAAGTGACGCAAAAGTGGCATGAAGGCTTGTAAATAAGCCCGAAGTCTGTAAATAGAAACATTATAACTGTTTTGTGGCTGTTTTTTGTGTTATTATGCCCCTCTCAAAACTCCTTCTTACCCATCCCTAAGCCTCTTCTTAGCCCTCCCTAAACTCTCTAAATTAGTAGGTTATATTTCCCATTTTATCATCAATCTATGTAGTCCCTCCCACATTTACTACCAAGTTGTCATCATCATCATCATCAATTTTGAAAGTCAGAGACTATCATAAAAGCATACAAATATAACCAACAATTAAAATGCACGCAACTATGAATTGATACATTTACGATAAAACACAGCTCACTTTAAAAAAGCTCCCCATTCTAAGAAACACTCTTGTTAGGCCACATTTGTAAAAAGCATAGGGCAACTATGCATTGCTTAAATTTATGTATCCTTAACAACAGTAACAACAAATTTGATCTAGAAAACGTTGTAAAAGTTACATAATAATGTAAAATGCAATAGAAATTGTCACCATCACAGGTACATATTTTCCCTCTAAATTACCAAAATACCCCAAAGGAAAACTAAGATTTGATTTGATTTGGATTTATACAGCGCATAGCTGCCCCAGCAACGGGGCGTCCCAGCGCTACCCAAGGTACAGGTGACTAAAAACCGCCCAGACAGAAGATTAAAGTTATGCCGGGAAAAGCCAGGTCTTTACGGTCTACGGAACATCAGATGATTCTGGAGCCCTCTGATGGAAATTGGAAGAGAGTTCCAGAGTTTAGCTGCCAAAACTTTAAAAGAGCGACCACCCGCTCTCGCTCTTAGGACTCGGGGGGAGTACATGCGAGTCCTTGATTGGCTGAGCGTAAGGAGCGACTCGGAACGTACGGTACTAGCAAAGCTGCTAGAACCGGAGGTGCTTGTTGGGTCATGATTTTATGAGCAACACACAGTGTCTTAAACTGAATTCTTTTTCTACGGGTAACCAGTGCAATTTAGGTAGGAGCTTGGACACTGAGCATGACTTTGGGAGTGCCAGCAAGGTGCGGGCTGCCGCGTTTTGAATTCTTTGAAGGCGCTGAATACAGGATTTATTGGCACCTAGATATAGGAGTTGCCATAATCTAGCCTAGACAAGATCGTGGCCTGTAGAATGGTTTGACGGATTTTAGGGTCAAAGAACCCCAATAAAGGTTTTAACCCCCTCAGGAGTCCAAAACAAGTCCCTGCAACTAATTTAGATTGAGTGTCAAAGGACAGGCCTCTATCGATCCAGAAGCCTAAGTTCTTGACCGCCTCTTTAGGCAATGGTGCGGGTTTTAATTTGTCTGGCCACCATTGCTCTGACCACATATCACTGTCTTTCCCAAGCAAAAGTATCTCCGACTTGCTGGCATTAAGCTGCAGGCAGTTTGTTATCATCCAGTCGGCAATCACCTGCATATCTTCTTTAAATTTAACGAGGTGAGGGGCGTGGCCAAGATGGCGGCGGCGTAGGACGTGTGGCTTCGAGCTCCTGCCCGCCGCCCGCCGTAAACTGGCTTTTCCAGGCACTGGAGGAGCACAAACGGCTGGGGAAGAGCACCGGAGGGTCTACTGACCGGGACCCCAGCACACAGAGCCGGTGATTCTGCGGCAGCTGCTGCGAGCGGCGGACCCTGACGGAACCGCGGGCGAGGCGGTGCGGCCTCCCCCACGAGGGCGACTGGGTGGCGGCCTCAACAACGCGGCGGCCCGGAGTCCTGGGCCACCGAGGTAGCGTCTTCTTGCCCAGGCCGCCCCGGAGACAGCCCAGGCGTGGCGCCCGCTGCCCGGGTGCCGCCCGATTACCTGGGACCTCGGCCTAACCTGGGGGCCTGGTCCTGGTGACACACAGCGGAGCGGGAGCAGACAGAAGACCGTGGGCGGGCTCCGGCTCTCAGGCAGTGCGCCGGAAGAACAGTGAGCACCGCCAGGGCCCCTCAGCAGAGAACTGATCCGCCCTGCGGAGCCGAGAGGAGAGAGGCGGGACGTGGGCCAGGCCGCGAGATCCCCGGCCTCGATTTCAGGAGTTGCGGCCCCGAGCGTCAGCGGACACAGCAGATGCCCTGCTGGGATCCCGGGGCCCTCGCTACACGGCAGAGCCTGCTCGGCCGTCGACAATGCCGGCAACCCCCGCGACCCTGGTGAGTGAGAGAGCAGTGCCGTGGCCGGGAGTGGGAACGGGTGGAGCAGGCGGTGAGGCCCGGTCCACAGGACAAGACATCACAGCTGAGCGGGGGTGGCCCCGACCACGCAGCACAAGTCCTTGGGACCTCTGGGGGCTCGGGGGGAGCACCACCTGACCGGGCGGCGCTGGCCTTTGGCTCCCCCCCTAGAGCGGCCTGCTACTTGGGAAGTGGGCTCTCCTTCTTTGTGGCCCCTGCTTGACTGCTTTCCCCGGCCCGGAGGACCCCCCCTGCAGGTCGATTCACACTCCCCCACGGCAGTTGACGGTCCAGCGGTGTGAGACAAGGGGGACTGCACGGGGTCTCAGACGCTCCCACCACCCGTCATCTTGACCGGTGCCCGCCTCCCCCTGGTTTCGGGGCGAGGAAGGGGCATGTCCACGTCCAGGGCCAAGAAGGTGAAACCCCTGAAGGATATCTTTGGCCAATCGCAGTCCATCCCCAACATGGCGGCCGCAGCCCCTGAGGTCGGTGCCGCCGGGCCCGCTGCGTCCTCGGGCGACGAACCAATTACAAAGGCCTTTTTGGAATCCTTGTTTCACACCCTGAGGGAGGACATACAATCGGTCAAGACAGAGTTTGCGGCAGAGGTCAGGGTCATACGGCGGGACGTGGAGGAGGTTGGGGACCGGGTTGCCGCACTGGAGGAGAAAAATGACACGGCGGCCACTGAACTGACGCTACTCCAGCAAGAGGTCATTCGGCTGCAGGACCAGAATCTGGACATCCAAGTACATCTAGAGGATCTAGAGAACAGGTCCCGCAGACATAACATAAGGATCCGGGGGGTGAAAGTCGCGGAAGACACCAAAGACCTGTTCCAGTTCACCACGGCCCTCTTCCGCCATGTTCTAGGCGACTCCCATGCCTCCGGGGTTCACTTGGACAGGGCGCATAGAGTCGGTCCGCCCCGGGCACCCAATGCCCCCCCGCGGATATCCTGGTGTGTGTGCAGGACTTTAAGGTCAAGGAGGCCATTCTAGCCAGGGCGAGGACCCAACATCCCATCTCCTTTCAGGGCCACTCTCCGGTACTGTATCAGGACTTAGCCCTGGTCACACTCCAGCGCCGCAGGCGGTTTCGTCCCGTAACCGACCACCTATGACAGCAAGGGATCCCGTACTCCTGGGGTCACCCCTTCCGCTTAATCTTTCGTCATGGAGGCAAGCTCCACCAGCTCCGATCACTGCAGGACTCTTGCCGGCTGTTGGGCCTCACCCTACCCCGTGAAGACGATGACGGCCACAGCGCTGAGCCGGGACCTGAGATCTCCCCCTCGGGATGGCAGTGACAGGGCGGGAGGCAACGCTCCCAGAAGCCTCCCAAATCAGAAATCGTCAGAAGCCAGCAAGCGGCGCTCACTGCGGTGTCTGAGGCTCTCACGGGAGAGGGCCCCAGCCCCAAATAAAGAACTCAAACGGCGGATCCTCTCCTTGCTCCTCTACAGAGCTGGGCGGGCGGCGGGTGGAACGGCGCCTCGCCCCTTGGTCACCACATGCACCCCCCTCGATGATTGATCAGTCATCCCGAGATGACGGACATTGTTCTACGAACTTGACTATCCGAACTGTTTCCAATCGGTTGTTGTATTGGGACTTTGTTTTTGGGGTGTTTTGGGGTTTTTCCCCTCTTTTTTCTATTGGGGTGGGTCCCCTCGTCCATCTACTCTCGTTCCGTTATGCAGGCAAATTTATAGTGGTTGAGGGACACCTTTTTGTGGCTATGCATCTCCGGACCCATGCCGTTGCCTGGGCAGTACAGCAGCTTGCGCTCCCGATCGCCTTCCATGACACACACACATGTTAGGATCTTAACACTTAATGTACGTGGCTTAAACATCCCCACCAAGCGCAGGGCGATTCTCCACTATCTGGAACAGTCTAAAGCTGACATATGCCTGCTGCAGGAAACGCACCTTGTCGCCAAAGACCACCATAGGATGCGGTCCCGTGCTTTCCCCACACAGCTATTTTCCTCCAATCACACTAAAACAGCCGGGGTTGCCATCCTGGTTTCCCGCTCTTTCCCAGGGAAGGTGCTCCAGAAAGAAGCAGAGCGCAAGGGCTGCTTGCTCACATATCAGTTCCACGTAGCGGGAG
Organism: Calotriton arnoldi; assembly: GCA_963921515.1. Classification (NCBI taxonomy): domain Eukaryota; kingdom Metazoa; phylum Chordata; class Amphibia; order Caudata; family Salamandridae; genus Calotriton; species Calotriton arnoldi. Next base: position 144,006 of record CAWUFW010006454.1, read on the forward strand.
TCTCCTTTATAGCGGGTTCCATATATGCCCCCAATGAAGGCCAGGAAAAATTTCTCCATGACGCAATTAATGAGGCGACAGCCAACTTGGAGCGGCGCCTGTTACTGGGAGGGGACCTAAATCTGGTGTTTGACAACATCCAAGACCGCTCGTGTCAACGGACGGGCCAGGTGGGAGCGGTCTCCCCGTCAGGACTAGCTCGCCTACATGACCTCGACATTGTGGACCTATGGCGACACTTCCACCCCCACAGCCGGGCCTACACTTTCTACTCGGGAGCGCATAAGACGTATGCCAGATTAGATCACCTTCTCTGTTCCGCCCCCCTTCAAGCGCTGGCGATCGACTCTGAGATCCTGACGGCGTCCCTCTCTGATCACTCCCCAGTCATTGCCTCCTTCAGGCTCCCTGACTCGCGACCACCGTCGCGGCATTGGCGCTTAAGGGACGCCCTATTGCACCGGACTTCCACAGTTGACCAAATTAACGCGGCCATCACAAACTACCTCGCCCTCAACGCAAACACAGCTACCTCTCGGGCGACTCAATGGACTGCCCTCAAAGCGGTGATACGGGGGGAATTTATAGCCATATCAGCGGCTGAGAACATAGAACGTAGCCGCAAACGGGCCGAGCTCACCCAGCGTGTCGCGGAGTTGGAGCAGATGCACCAACGTACAGGAGCCAACAGGGCCTGGCGCCAATTATGTGTGGAGCAGAAGCAACTTGCGGCGCTTGACCAAGACCGGGCCGAGTACGCGGCCCTCCGTCTACGTCACTCCTACTACACTGGAGGCAATAAATGCGGTCGCCTCCTGGCCCACAAATTGCACGAGACTAGGCAGACCCGGGGAGTGCAGACCATCCGCGCCCTGGGGGGCGAGCTGGTAACGGAGGACGCGGCGATCGCGGAAGCCTTTCGAGACTTCTACGCAACACTCTACTCCGGCGCTGCACTGGACACACACTACAGCGCTGAGTACTTGGCGGTGGCACATATACCCGCTCTTACTAAGGCGCAAGCGGACAGTTTAGACAGGGATATAGGCACGGAGGAGGTGATAGCTGCAATCTCACGTCTTAAATTGGGTAAATCACCGGGGCCGGACGGCTACACGGCCATCTTTTATAAAACCTTCTGCTCCCAGATAGCTCCCATATTGCGTGACCTATTCAACGCTTTTGCTCAGGATGGGGCCATTCCAGAAGAGATGCTGGAAGCCTCACTGGTGGTCATTCCGAAACCCGGAAAGGATAGTACATATTGCAGCGCGTATAGGCATATCTCCCTCTTGAACGTCGACATTAAGCTTTACACTAGCATACTAGCTACTCGCCTCGCCCCGTACATGGCACAACTAGTAGAGCCAGACCAAGCTGGCTTCATTCCCCAGCGTCAAACGAGCGATAACACCAAGAGAATACTCCATCTGATAGAAAAAGCGTCCCGCACGGCAGGAGAGTACATGCTACTGGCCATCGATGCCAAAAAGGCATTCGACAGAGTGCATTGGCCCTACCTGGAACAAGTGCTGCAACGGTTCGGTTACGGCGACAAACTACGCTCCCGGATCCTCAATTGTTATCGCTCACCCAAAGCGACGGTGCGTGTAAATGGCCGGACGTCTTCGCGCTTCTCCATAGGTAGGGGCACTAGACAGGGGTGTCCTCTCTCCCCCCTCCTATTCGCGCTCTACATGGAGCCACTCGCCCTGCGAGTCAGACAGCACCCCCTTATCACGGGAATCAAATTCGGCGGGGACATCCACACCATCAGCCTCTATGCGGACGATATTATGTTCTCTATCTCCAACCCGGTAGCCGCGATGCGCGCTCTCTCTATAGAATTGCTCTGCTTTGCTAAAGCCTGTGGATTTAAGGTTAACTTTGACAAATCCATTGCACTTAACCTTTTGCTTTCCCCCGCCACACTGGCTCATCTGCAGGAGGAACACGCCTTCCAGTGGTCAGCCTCATCGATCCCCTATTTGGGAATCCAATTGGGGCCCAACCTGTCCGCCACTATTGAGCTTAACTACTCCAAACTTAGGGAGCAGGTCCGCAAGGAATTGGAGCGGTGGAAGCACCACACGCTTTCCTGGCTTGGCAGAATCGCAGCCACTAAGATGACAGTGCTCCCCCAGATACTGTACATCTTTCAGACACTGCCCCTTCGTCCTCCCATGGGCTGGATCCAGCAGACACAGGCGGACCTAGCGAATTTCATCTGGCAAGGCCGCAAGCCACGGTTTAAGCAAGCGGTCGCGGTTCTTCCGCCGGAACAGGGGGGAGTTGGGATCCCGGACTTACAGCTTTACTTTTACGCCGTCCAGCTTCGGTACTTAGTAGAATGGCAGCGTCTCGAATCAGAGAGACACTGGTTGTTTCAGGATCAAGCAGTAGCGGCTATGCCCCTTCAGGGCATTCCCTGCCTCCGGAAGAAACACAAGCCACTTAACCTCTACGCGTCACAGATCACGGGCACACTCATGGAGGCGTGGGACCGCACTAACACCGCGCACGAGTTGACTTCCTTCCACTCCCCACTGACGCCCCTCTTTAATAACCCAGATTTCCACCCCGGCACCGATCCCAAAGCCTTCGCAGCCTGGCGCTCCACGGAGTGTCGATCCCTTGGCCACCTCTTCGACTTAGAAGGGATCATCCCCTTCCCACAAATCAAAACGCTCTATGGCATTGCAGAAACGGAACGCCTACCCTATCTCCAACTACGACACTGGGCGCTTCAACCGCACACCAAACCCGGCGCTCAGCGTTTTCTTACCCCTTATGAAAAATGGCTTCTCACCTGCACCTCCGACAAACGAATTATTTCTGACCTATACAAGCAGTTGCTCTTGACTACTAAACACACTTACAACGCCGGTCGGGCGCGATGGGAGCGGGAGCTGGGGAGGACACTTAGCCACAAGGAGTGGGAGGGCGTCTACTATAGGGCGCGACACTCAGCTTACCACTCCGCACTCACAGAGACACTGACGAAGGTGGCCACCTACTGGTACTACACGCCGGAGCATCTTCACCAATTTGACACCAGACAAAGTGCCTTGTGCTGGAGGGGTTGTGGGGAAGTGGGCACCCTTACTCACATTCTCTGGGACTGCGCTAGCATCCAATCCTACTGGTCTCATATACTTAACGAAGTCGACAGCCACCTAGACACTACACTCCCTCGCTTCCCGGCCTACGTCCTTTTGGGATTGCCCAACCCCCTAACATATCCTCTTAGGTCTAGGAGGGGCCGGCTGATCGCCATCGCACTGGGCGCTGCTACACAGAATATTCTCGCGCATTGGCGCTCCAGTCAGCCGCCGACTCACTCCGGCTGGTTACAGAGGCTCTGGCAGGTGCTGGGAATGGAAAAGCTCACCCTCACTCTTGCGGGCAGGGGTCAGACTTTCCGGAACTATGGCGACCCTTTCTGACCCTTCTCACGGCAGAATTCCGAGAACTGACGTGCCCCAGATACCTCCGTCTTCTTCGCCTTGCGGACACACAAATCCCGCAAGCTTCTTCCTCGGGTAAACCAAAGCACCCACGCTAACTTTCGGAACGCTCCTATGGACGAGGGGAGGGGTGGAGGGTGGAGGGAGGTGGGGAAGGGTTTTGTATTGTTTGTTTTGTTTTCTTGTTCTCATGTATGATTTCTTTCTGTGGACCCGCTCCGCGTATCTTACTTTGCTAATGCCAATTCTAGCGACCTTTGAGGTTTTCACTGTGCTGTCCTCAGGGAGCTGAGGGTCTCTTTGTTCTTTGTTGAAAATCAATAAAAGAATTAAACCATAAATTTAACAAGGTTATTTTTGCACTCCTTAGAAAACGCAATGACCAATTGGGTGTCGTCGGCATAAGACACCAACGACAACCCTCTTCTTCTTGCTACCACAGCCAAGGGTTGTACGTAAATATTGAAGAGCATAGGGCTCAGTATCAAACCCTGAGGTACCCCGTGTCTGATGGCGGGCTCCTGGGAGTGGTAGGGTGGCACAGTGACCTGGAAAGATCTACCTTCCAGAAAAGAACGAAACCAGGCTAGGGCCAAACCTCCGACCCCAATCCCGTGTAGCCGCCGTATCAATAACTCATGGGAGACGGTGTCGAAGGGAAGTCAAGAAGAATTAAGGCCGCGGAGTTACCATCATCCAAGCTACTGCGAATCTCTTTGATCACTGCCAGCAGAGCAGACTCGGTGCTGTGGCGAGATCTAAAGCCATTTTATGAGGAGTCCAAGATTTCATTTTGCTCTACAAACTCAGTGAGAATATGGTTTACATGACATTCCGTAGCTTTAGCCAAGAAAGGCAGCTGAGAGATGGGGCGGTAATTGCCTGGCTCCGAAGGTTCTAAAGATGATTTCTTTAGGAGAGGTATTACCTTAGCATGCTTCCAGGATGGAGGTACGGATGCAGACGACAGAGATAAATTGACCAGTTCTCTTGCCGCTTGTAGAACAGAGTTATGAAATTGGCGAATTTGAGCTGGTCTTAAGGGGTCAGCTGGAGAGCCTGATTTTATTTTCAAAAAAAGAGATTCAGCCTCAATGAGAGATAGGTGGGTAAAGGAACACAATGTTTTTTTTGTGGTAGGGCCACTATCCTCAGACCATTCCACCATATTGGTACTAGTAGTGACCGAAGGAAAGCTATTATAAATATTCTTTACCTTGCTCACAAAGTACTCGGCCAGTTCATCACACTGAGTGTTTGAGGTGATAGGTGAATCAACTTTCGAGTTGGAGCATTTCATAGTCTTGAGAAGGGAGAAAATCATTTTAGAGGGATTGTTACTGTTCGATATTTTGCCAGCAATGTATTCTGCTCTAGCTCTCCGGACCAGCTTGTGGTATGTTTAAATTGAGTCTCGATATTTGTTTTTTGCTTCTGTGTCGTAAGCGCGCCTCCAGGCCCGTTCAAGTTGTTTGCAGTTTTTTTTTGCTTTAATCAAAGAATCGTTAAACCAGGGATTGGACTGTCCTCTTTCTTTGTTAGGACTAAGTTTGGCCGGAATACAACTGTCAAGAGCTTGGATCAGCCAGTCCTGAAAAAGCATATTGGCTGATTCTATATCTGGTGGCAGCTGGGGTTTATGACTAAGCAATAAATCCGTAAGTTGGTTGACATCTAACTTATACCACCATCGTTTCAATGTTGACCGTGAGTGGTGCTGAGCTGGCTTGCCTAGCCAACAAAAAGAGAACGGAACAAGGAAATGATCCGTCCAAGCCATGGGGATCGGGGGCACGACATTTATGGAGCCTAAGTTGGAAAATATAGGATCCAACAGGTGCCCTGCTATGTGAGTAGTATCAGAGACGCATTGGATCAGCTGGCAGGCCTCTAAGTCAGCTATAAAACTCGAAATGCCCGTCTTACAATTGTCTTCAAGATGTAAATTAAGGTCTCCTAGAATGGTGAAGTTCGCTGCTTTACTGGCGAGAAGAATGGTCTTGTTCACCAATTCTTCCCTAAAAACTTTAGATGGCCCTGGTGGACGATAGATGAGCAATCCAGAGACTGTCAAATTATTGTTTAAGAAGGTAATATATGGTACCAGCTCTAAATCTCGATAGCAGAGCCCTCTCCCAGTTATTAGTTACAGAAGTCAAATAGGGCTCCAAACTGGCATACATTTTAGAACAGCACATTACCAAACAAGCGGCTTATATAGTCCTGTTGAAAGCAGGTTCTGACTATCAAAAAGGAGAGCAGTGAGGCTTGGCAATCAGAAACAGTCTAAGTTTAATTAAACAATAATGGCCGGGAATAGAAGCCACATCTCTTACAGCTGCGTGCTGGAATTCAACTTGCAATTGGTACATGGCATGCTTTATATTGTACAGTGGGTGCAATAAAGAGAAGCTCACCCCCCTTTTGGCAGGAAATACTGGTGCAGTGGGCCATAAATTAGTAACCCTGAGCGGGTAACTCCAGCAGAGTTTGCGGAGATTCGCCTACCCTGCGCTACGTTGCGAACGCGGAGGTAGGCAAAACTCTACCTCCATGGCGGAACGGAGTTAGCCGCTCCCTCCCCCCTCCCAACTTATTTAAAAGGTAAGTGCCTTCTTTCTTCATTTTTTAATTAATTTGGGAGGAGGAGGGAGCGGAGCTCCACAGAGTTTTTTTCAATCTCCGTGGAGCTCCGTGTAGAGGCACTACGCCAGCTCCGCCCACCCTTATAAATTACATGTTAGATGCCTGATCCCAACCTGATAGAAGGGCCCATAAATACCAACTGGAGGTTACATTCTGAGGTGATCCAGGTGGCCGGCTGTGACGTGTGTGTGTGTAATCTAGGGTGACACATACTACTAGGCATTGTTTGGGCTTTACCTGATTAATGCAACTGGCTGGTTGCTCTGATAATCTGTCCTTGGGCCAAATGCAGGCTCTCTGCTGAGCGTTTGTTTGTGTTTATGAGTGTGTGCATCTGACTCATTTCTTAGGTATTACATCCTTGGGCCATTTGTGATTTACTGCTGCAATATTCCAAGTGTGTCTGAGGCTTTTCCCTATCTGGTTTTCCCATCACAGGAAGCGCTAGGGGTGGACAGAGGGCAGCTGTGTTATGCTGATCTGCTAAAGGGTGACTCTGAAACTGCAACAAATGTTTTATCGTGCATTTGGGTAGCGCAGGCAATAGTTGCTTTGTGGTGTGCTGGACTCCTAAAAGCACAACCTTTTTATAAATTGCTCCGATGCTAACAGTGCCAATATTTCCCTTTGGATACCACACTGTTCCAAAAACATATGACAGACAAGTTATCGCCTACCAAGTAGTAAAGCTACATGTGTGGAGATCTTCCCATAGAAAATACAGGAGAAGCAAAAGTGGAGATTTCCACCTGTAGGTTTGGGAATTGTAGTACGTTAAAAATGAAAAGACAGTGATGAAGAGGAAAGAGAGGAGGCGTGAGACATGCAAATGGAGGAGAAAAAGGGCATGAATGTCGAATATAGATTGCAGAGGAATGTGGTGTGAAGGGAAGAACAGGAGTGATTAAGACACTCTGAAGACCACTACTTCTTCCACAGATCTCAGTAATGTTTAATTCACAGTCTCACAATTTCAACATTGAAACAGTTTCCATAATATATATAGCAAAATTGATGTTACTCATTTATGTTATAGACATAAGAACCATTGAAAAAGCCAAATGGATGAAAAACAGCTGCCTACAACTAAACACCAACAAAACAGAAGTACTCATCATGGGCCCATACCCCGACGCCTGGAGCGACACCTGGTGGCCCCCCGCCCTCGGAAACCCGCCAACCCCCACAGACCACGCACGCAACCTGGGAATCATCCTGGACTCCGAGCTGAAAATGGACCGCCAGATCAACTCTGTCTCGTCTTCCTGCTTCCACACCCTCCGCCTCCTTCGTAAGACCTTCAAATGGATCCCCCTCGAACACCGAAAAACCGTCACTCACGCCCTGGTCACCAGCAGACTCGACTACGGCAACGCACTCTACGCCGGAATAAACAAAAACCTCACCCGCAAGCTACAGAACATCCAGAACGCCGCCACAAGACTGGTCCTCAACCTGCCAAAACACTGCCACATCTCCCAGCACCTACGCACACTCCACTGGCTCCCCGTCGAGGTGAGAATCACCTTCAAGATGCTCACCCACGCACACAAGGCCCTCCACGGCACCGGACCAGCATACCTGAACAGCTGACTCAAATTCCACGCACCCCAAAGGACCCTACGATCAGCCCAGCTCTCCTACGCCGTGGTCCCCCGCACCAGAAAGACCAGATCGGGAGGCCGCTCCTTCTCCTTCCTTGCGGCCAAAGCATGGAACGCCCTTCCGCTCCACCTCAGACAGACAACATCGCTCCCCATCTTCGCAAGAAACCTCAAAACCTGGCTCTTCGACAGACACCTGGCTTGGCAGTTCGGGCTGGACTGTTCCCATGAGGCACAGGGTCAAGACTGATTTGCATATGGCTGGGTTCAAACTGGAATGGCATGGTGAGCAAAAAAACGATGGATTTAGGCCCAGATCTCTGTACTGGGGTGAATGTATGACATTGTTCTGCATTCTGTCCATCAACTGTTGTTTTTGTCTTCGACAGACCCCCTCCTTGATGGAATGGAACCTGCACCCCACCCCCACCCCTAGCACCTTGAGACCCTTACGGGTGAGTAGTCGCGCTTTAACAAACCCCTGATTGAATTGTCCTGGGTGTATGTCATTTGATGTGTTATATATCTGAATGCAATGACAGAAAGCACAGAGAAGCAGCAAAATATATGTCTGGTGGCACACTATGGGAAGCACAGATTTTTAGTTTACATGTTCAAGTCACACCCTTAACTACATATCCCACACGTCTTTTAGAGACCCCACCCCCAGTTTTTTCATCCTAGTTAAAGCTGTGGATAAGGATACCAATTTCAAGGCAGCTCCTGCGTTACTAGTCAGGTATTGAAGTAACTTAAGCAGTATCTCTCAGAGGCCAGTGCAGAAAGCATGCAACATGTTCGGGCCTGCCAACAGCTATCTTTCCTTAACTCGTCTCATAAATGCTGCAACTAAAGTACATTTCCCCATCAACAGAAACTTTTTGAAGTCCTCCTTCTGCAGGAAAAGTTTCACAAAATCACTTTAGTGCCCTTTTAGGTCGAGCCTAGAGGCAGCGCGCATGCGCTGCTGGCTCTGCGAGGCATGCTGTATTGGAGTATGCACTGGAGCCCCAACCACTCTCCGCCCATATCTGTCATTGGCTTGTGTCATTGTCCTTCGTAAATGCTGGCTTCTGATTCGTAAATAGGCTTGTTAGTCCCTCCTTGGTTCCACCTTGTCTGCATTTGTTACCTCCCATAACGACTGGACCTTTTACTTGGCTTGTTACACGGTCTGTGTTATAAGTGGGTGAGCAGTATTTTATTCATTGACTAATGGTGACAATGACGGCTGCTTTTTAGGTCGAGCCTCGAGTAGCGCGCAAGCGCTGCTTAGAGGCGAAGACTTAATGTAAGCGAGTTTGAAAAGCAGTCCAACAAACGCTCGTGCGTCGTGGCTGGCCTTTTTGAGATGGGTACGCGCGGCAAACATATGTTTCCAATTATCGTGCCCAGACGCGGGCGCGATAAGTGGAAACACATGTCTGCCGCGCGTACACATCCAAAGGCCAGCCACGACGCACGAGCGTCTGGTCAGTTGAGCGTCTCGTCAGCTGGAGCAGGCTGCCGCGCTCGCTCGCCCCCGCTCCTCTGTGGTGCGCGCGCACCACTCGCGGGCTTGTTGTCATTCCGATCTCTCTTTCTCAGTCACTTAGCTCCTCTTTAACACTTCCTTCCGCTTATTTCTTTCCTTCATTGTTTACAATTCTATAAACAATTGGCTGTGATTGGGGCTGCATTATTATCGCCAATATCATAAAACATCGTGAACCTAGTCTCCACACTCCGTCTGTAGCAGTAAATGTTAATTCCTGGCTGTCAAAGGCGAGAAGCACAAGCAAATACATTGTATTCTGTAATACTGATAACTGGAAAGAGAAATCGTTTGAAATAGAGTACCATACCTTCAAAACATCGTTGCAGCCATTCACGTCTGCAGGACCGGAGTGAATATACACCGCTGCTATATTTAAGCAGCTCCTTAAGTTTCGGTTTCGTTCCATCACGCGCGGCACTCGTGATAACGTGTCAAGCTAGAGGGACAAAACAGCTGCCATATGATCATTGACTTTGTTCTTCAGGCAGGCAGTTGCTAACGCAAGAAGATATAGCGACGGGGAGAGGATGAGGCCAAACGGTCAGAACTACCGGCTTTGGGCCGACAGAGCCAACTTCCTCTCTCGCTGTTTGCTCAAGATCCTGCAGGTTTGGTGCTTGTAGCTGAGCTAAGACTGCTGCTGGCAGGCAGCTCACTGCTACATTGTATCTAATTATTTCCTGTGGCGCCACTCTCAGATAGCTTGACTTCATTGTTAGGCCAAATGGCTACTACCGTCACAGCCGGGGCGGGACAGACCGGTCAGATTAAGTTGATTTATTTTATAACGTCTTGCGCCGCGACGGGGGAGACGTGACGTCCTGCTGCCAAAGGCGGGGAGTTTGTTATGGGAGAATTTGCGGTGGGGCTTTAATTATGGCGCGTGCAGCGCTGTCTCCTTCTGCTTCTCGCACCGGCCCGGGCTGCTGTGTGCAGTCAAAAATGTAATGTGACCGGCGCCGCGCCTAATTCAGTTACAGCCGAGCTTCACGTCACAGCAGTGATCGGCGATTGCAGCGGACGGCGGTCGGAACACAACGCAAAGAAGAGAGAGGTAACTGTGTTTTACTCTTTGGATTACTTGTAAACTGTGCCCCTCCTAACTTAAACGTTGTTGCTTCTGATAGCCCTAACTGCTGCCTTTGTTGGTGCTGCTCCATTGTGGGGTTCAGCGGGCAGAGTCTTCGGGATGTCTGAGGGCATCAGGATGCCAGAAAGATGTTTCTGCACATAAAATGCGTACTGTTGGTTCAACTATGGGGCGAGGGTACAGCATGCCCTGTTACAGCTGAAGTTAGTCTCTCTAAGTCACGTGACATAAAGCCCACCAACTCGTGTTGGGACGGTCGGGGTCACTGAGTCACTCTGTGACTGACTATATGTGGTGCTGCTGCCTGTCCAATTACTTTCAGTGCCAGTGGTGTCACCAAAGTCAGCAGAGCCTCTGTGATAGCCGGTGGGTCATGTTGATGTGTGCCGATGCCTGCAGGGTTGGGCAGGTAGCAGCGCAGCAACGGGGGCGGCCGCTCGGGGTTAATGATTTTATTAGTGTTTGAGTGGAGTTCATTTGTGATATTTACAGTTTTGTTAACAAGACGCTGTACTCATTTGCGTAAAGTCTTATTTATTCAGCCTATACCTATTTCCCTCATTTTCATTGCTTGATTTTGCGCGCGAGAAAGTGTCACTCATAGTCATTAAATGTCACTCATAATTCAACTAAAATTATGAAAATGTCACACATAGCAATCTGAAACCTTGGCAGCTGTGTAAACCATTCTATATATTCACACCTTTCATCTTCTCCCTCATTATCTTTCATTCTTTCCAAATCTGAATTCATAGTTCATAGACGAGCACTTTAGATTGAAGGCTCCTGCTCATTAGAGACAAGCATTGGCATAGCCAATAGGTCTCGCCTTTAGGACCTTATAAGTGTTTAGCCATGCAACAGTTGATGTTGTTGCACCAAGGATATTGTGCTGCATAACTAAATACTTATAAGGTCCCAAAAGCGAGACCTATTGGCTATGCCAATGCTTGTTGTATTTGCAGGGACACTGCGCCACCTTTCATTTTTTTAAAATAAACTTGCATACTGAGCGCGGCACCTGCTTTAGGGACACCATGCTCAGTTTAATTTTTTTTTACTTTAATGTTTAGCGCAGCGCCCGCTTCAGGGACACCGTGCTCTGTTTCTTTTTGGTTTTTTAAAACTTTAATAGTGAGCGCGGCGCTTGCTTCAAGGACGATCTCTGTTTCTTTTCTTTTTCTTTTTTTATTTGTGAGTGCGGCGCCCGCTTCACAGGCAACGCGCTCTGCAATACAATAGGTCTCGCTTTTGCCGAAGTTTGGTGTTGTAAATGACAATGCCTTTTAATATTATAAAAGGCATTGCCATTTACAATGCCAATAGCTCAAAATCTCGCAATTGCAAGGCCTATTGCATTGTAAATGCTTGTTTTATCTCTCAGCTGGATTTTTGCAGCTACATCTATACTAAAATACTGCAAAATTATCTCTCCAAGTTCCAAAGAAGCTAGAGCAATATCAACCAACTTAGTTTTGGCTTAAAATCACAAGACCACATCTTCCCTACCTTGAAGTGCTCACAAGTTGGATAGTAATTGACAAAAAACGAAAATGAATAAGTACATACATCCATTTAAATAACCAAGTAATTGCCGGCGGAGCGCGCCGGGCATGAAATTCCACAAACTACTCCAATAAAGCCATCACTCAGGGGGTTATATCACCAGCAGTTGATTTATTTTCAGTTTACGCGTTTCGCCTGACACAGCAGGCTTGTTCAAATAAATAAATCTACCTTTACGAATTTGTGGACCCGCAAAAATGTAATGAAATTGTTAAAGTATCTACCAAAATGCTCTTCCTTTATTCTTTGATCCATCCCTGATTGCATCTTTGCTTTAATCTGCATCTCCCTACATGTCTATGTCCTATTTTGCATCAGTTCCATCCACTGGATATTGCTTTGTTGCCTAGCTTTATTTCTTACCACAGCTTAGTTCTGTTATTCTTTTAGTTACCTGCAACCCTTCTCTTTGCCTTTCTCAGTTTAAAGTTACCCCCACCAAGCGCTCCCCCCTTCCTTTCGATCCCCTTTAACTCTTCTGTCCAGGATGACCTCATTCTTTTCAAAGGCATGCAGCCTATTCCCCTATATATTTACACATCAAAGTGCTGCACAGTGCGCTGGTTGCCACCTGCCCGGTTTTTAACTGGCATGACCGTTATTTTATCTTCCCTGGTGGTACAAAATTTAGGAAAATCACCTAAAGCCGGTATTTTTCCCCTTATCAGCACATACTTTAAAAGTAAATGTAAGAAGAAAACACTTTAAAATGTGCTCTATGGCTGCCTTAATGATGCCTGACGGATAGTTAAAGTAAAGAAGGACATAAAGACCGTGTTAAAAGCGAATACAGGCAATTTCAAATAAGGTTCTATTTAGGTATCATGTCCTGGCCTTTGCAGAGTCTTCAACCGTGAACAGAAGGCAGCTTTCTTTCTCTGGGAAAGGTGGCGGCTCTAGCTGGCCCCTCCTAACGCCACGCTGAAATGACCCTTGTAAAGAATGTCTGAATCCCTGCTGTGCTTGTGATAAAGAGCTTTTTGAAGAAAGGCAGTTGTTTGATCCCAGCAGGGAAGACATATGCCAAAAGCTTAGTTGCCAGACCCTCTGGTAGTGTTGCAAGATAAAGGGGCAGGGATGAGACTAGCCTTTCAATAGCCCCTGTTAGTCCCTGAGCTTTTCAAAGGTTCTTTGTCCTGAAACAAGATGCCATTTCCTCGATTTAGCCAGTAAAGGTGTTGATCTTCATCCAGAGCAATGTGGCAAACATAGACTAGGAACAGAAAAGCTTCTTCCAAAGGCCTTTCACATGTGGCGATTTTAAGTTTTACTGTGGCCTGAAAATGTACTCAATTTGTGAGTTAGTGAAATGTAGCCCTTTTCTGAGGTAATATAGTTGTGTGAGCCATCAAACATTTTATCTGTAAGATGTTTTTAGGAGTTTTGCAAGCTTTCTTAGTTACAATGAGAATGAACTAGTAAGAAGCACACATCTATAGCTTCAGGAAGAGCCTACCACATGGTGAGAGGCTAGACCCTTTTGACAATAGTCACACAACATAAATCACAGGAACAGGCCATTAATAGTACAGAAAATGATTAGTGTCCTTTGTTTGCATCACCAAGCAAAAAAACTGAGCATGGAAACAGAAGCAGAGGTATAGCACCAGAAAAGAAGTCCATTCACAGCATAGAGACAAAGATAAAATGAGAAAGCGTTAATTTCACCCTTGAGGTTTCCCTGAAGTGAAGAAGCGATTCCAGAACTATAAGGAGTTAAATCTTCATACCAGCATATCAAAAATCAGAGAAACAGCAAAAGCAGAAAGAGTAATGGAATACAGCAGGAAATTCATTGTCAGAAACTACAAAATAAAAAGAGAATGTGCTGATAGGATAGAACATTTTATATGGAAGTGCAAAAGACTGCCAGAACGAGTCCCGGATGATTGAGGTGAGAAGAAAGATCAGCAGGGTATGTGCAATCAATGATGGTGACCTCCCCCTCCAATAGATACTACTACATCAAATTAACACTATAGAAAATGCTACTACATTGATGAAAGTAACTATTTTACAGGAACTTTTATTTTTATTTAAGGGTTAATGGATAATGTAATATTATTTCTTGAAATTAAAAAAATTACATATGAAAACGTATTAAAAATATACTTAACAAGCATTGGCATAGCCAATAGGTCTCGCCTTTGTGACCTTATAAGTATTTAGTTATGCAGCACAATATCCTTGGTGCAACAACATCAACTGTTGCATGGCTAAACACTTATAAGGTCCTAAAGGTGAGACCTATTGTACATGAAACATACAAAAGGTGATGGGAAGAATGTTTGCAATTTGTCTAACCCCTGGTAATCGCTCGGGTAGCATCCCAACCCATCATTCTTGGTAACAACCTTTTTAAGGACTTTGGACTAAACAGGCACATTGGTAATGTTCCTAAAGTGGGCGGAGGCAAGTTAAGTGATAATTCCTGTTTTCCCAGTCAGGGGGACTAACACTTCTGAGACTGAGAGGTTGATCAGGGGTGCGAACAGTGTGGCATAATCTACACTGCAGGCATGCTAAGGCTGGGTCTATAGCAGCGTCAGAAGGTTTTAGAGAGGTAAGCGCAGACAGAAACTGATCTATGCAAGTTTTGGAACAGGCTCTGGGAACATGTTCCCTGAAATTCACTTTCAGATGAAGTGGTGTTTTGTTTGCTTTTATGGTTGTAATTTCAGAAGTTGAGCTTTGTTTCGCTCACCTAGTTGTAAATGGCGGGACTTGGTCGCAGGAACACAACCCTGTGGGTCAGTGTACCTACAGTAGAGAGGTGTTTGTGCCCTGTAGTCCCAGAAAACCGATCACTGACACAGTTTGGCTTCAGATAACGCACTGCACATTCTGAACTGTTTTGCAACCACGTTTTGCACTCAGGACCTCTGGATGTTTTTTTTTTGTGTGAATAGTTTGAGGTTTTTTTTTGTTCAGTGCCTAAAAATGGGGATTTACCCGAGTAAGCTGCTTGAGTGGCGCCAGACAAACCCTTGGGCTCATTGTCGAGAATTCAGTGGTGTGCGCACTACCCACTCCAGGGTTGTAAGTCCAAACACGGGGCATATTTACAAGCCCCTTGCGCTGCCTGTACGTCACTTTTAATATGGGAAAAAGTGACTTACCGGCAGCGCAAGGGCTTGTAACAAGCCCCATGGTGTTCAATTCACGGCAGCACCCACAGGGTTTGCAGTTTTATTATAGCGCGAACTCGACCTGAGGGTATCAGAGCGCTTTACATGAGCACCAGTTGCGTTACAAACAGACACATTATATTTTTGGGGAGATTAAGTGATTTGCCCAGAATTACAGGATGCGTGAGCCTCCCGCCAGACTGGAACCTGGTTCCCCAGCTTCAAGGTCGGCCGCTCTGACCGTTAAGCCACATCCTCTCCCCAGGTTTTCACCTCCTTGAGTTATAAAATATATGATTTACTTATTATTGTTAGTGCCCTGCGTAATGCGTTTTCTTCTGTGTGTGATTATTATCTCTGTGAAACGTACATTTTTGTACGGGAAGCAGAGCACTGAAGGATTTAAAGACTAACAACTGTCATTTACAATGCCTAGAAACTACAATGTGCCGCATGACGCGCTATGTGCAAAGCTATTGTGGTGTGTCCCTGCGCACGTCCAGTCTCGGGAACCAATATAGTGTGCGTTAGTGCACGTAAGAACTGAAGGACACCCCTCACCCCAATCTCACCCAACCCGCAGTGCTTCCTTGGTAGGGGAGGGGGGTGCACAGTGACGCAATACACAAGCATTTGCAAAGCCAATAGGTCTCGCCTCTGCGAGAGCTATTGGTTTAGCCTATTTTAGCTGTGTTGCACAGCAGTGTGGTTGTGCTGCATGTCATAAAGGTTTGTAAAAAGACAGGTCTGTACATAGTAAACTTGTGCTATAATTCTCGCAGACTGGCTGTCAGGTGTGCGTTATTTTTGACTCAATTTTTTTTAATTGTTTTTTTTTTTAGACTTTTTCAGCATTTCAGTTTCAATCGGACTGTGCCTGCAGTTCATCAGATAAGCATGTAAAAATCAAAAACTACAGTCAGTTCATAGACTTCAGTCCCAAGAGCCTCATATATCGAAGCAAGAATCTTTTCAGTAAGTGCATATAATACTCGTGACATCACCAGTCTCCTACTACCATACATCTGGGTTCAGCTGTGATGTCATAAGGTCAGTTACAAGAGGCAGAATTGAGCAAATAGCACCTCGCAGCTCCATCTTTATCCCTACTCTACTCTACTCATGTGGACACGTATGGCTGTCCATAATTTGCCCTCTTCAGCGCACTACTGTAGGTAAGTGCAGGAGGAGTATCTACAGTTACCAGTAACAAGCAAACTGTGTTGTTTTAAAGACACCTAAAGACGACTGCAACTAAATTATGAGCGCAGATAGCAGTTTACTCTGGCCAGGACGTAGTTCTGCATTCTCCTGTGTCTGGACTTTGAAACAGGCTGCGTGGAAGATAAAGATAGGCTGCTGTAAATTTAAAAGACAAGGGTCGCTGAACTCAAAGTGATGAAAAGGGAGAACTGTTGCAGGCCACATGCCTGTCTTTATTACACACTCCTTTGTTCTTTGCAGACTCCAATAGCTGAGCTGACCTGACCTTACATCTGCTGGCTGAGAATGGTGGTGGCGGCGGCCCGTGGCACCGATTACAGAGGGGCCGGTTGTGAGGCGTCCCGGGGCAAGAAGAAAAGTAAAATTTGAGTGAAAACGTAGTCTAAAAAACAAACCACCCGGTAGCAAAATGCATCTGCAAGAAACTTAAAGAATGTGGGAACTTTTTTTTTTTAGTTAAAATAAATTCAAGGATTGCAACAGCAAGGCTGGGGAGGGCTGGCTAAACACAAGAGAGGATGGGCAACAGGAATTAGAGGCAGTGGAAGTGCACTGAGAAGTGGATGGGGAGTGCGTGATGGAGGAGGCCAAGAACAGCAAGAGACAGAACAAGGAGCCTAGGATGAATTCGAAATGCACTAAAGGTAAAGGAAGAAGCCGCCATGCGCTGATGACATAGAATGATGGGAGGACTGCTTAAAATGAAATTAAAAAACAAGCAATGAGTGAAGCAAGTTGGCACTCAGCGATGGGAGGGAAGTGGTGGGGGGGACAGGGCAACAACGAAGGAGCAAGCAAGGACAACAAAGCAACCAACGACAACGGGGCAAAGAACAAAAAGAAAACAAGAAGCGCGAGCAACAAGCATTGGCCGCGCGGCCGTGAAACTGACACGGCCGCGCGGCCGTGAAAGTGAAAGTAAGCGGGTTTTGGGAGTGCAGACAGTGGCTTTTGCTGGCGACCAGCTTGCGTTCACGCGAGCGTCCAGATGGCAAGGGAAGCCATATGGCGCCTGATCGCGTGTGCACGCTCGCGTGAACGCAGGCTAGTCCGCAGCAAAAGCCACTGTTTGCACTTCCAAAACCCGCTTACTAAAAGTCTCGCCAGAGCAGCGCATGCGCGCTGGCTCAGGCGAGACCTAAAAATGTATTAAGGGTTAGTAGAAGCTATTTAAATTAATTTAAATTAATGTAAATTTAAGGGTTTTGGTGAGGGCAACCTATTTCATTTCATTTACATTACTTAAGGGTTAACGTTAGAGTTAATTACTGAAAAAATTTATTAAAATGACTTAAGGATTACGGTTAGCTCAGCATTAGAATTAAGTTAAGGGTACTTATTCAATTTCATTTACATTTTGGACTAATTTATTTAAAATTAAAACAATGTATCATTAATAAGGGTGTCAGTCAATGATAATATCTAATTGAATGTAGTTTAGATTATCTAAGGGTTTGGTTGCCATTAGTGTTAGGTTGAGTTTTCTTTTTCTAAGACCAAATAAATAAATGTTGGTTTGTTTTAGGCTTAGGCTAAGAATAATTATTTAAATTAATTTAATTTAAATTATTAAGGGTTTGGGTCACTCATGGTATAAAGGTTTTGTGAAAGTAAGCAATTGCATTTAATTTAATTTAATTTAGGGCTAAGGTAAAAATTGTTGGGATTAGGTCAATGAAGTGATATAAATAAATATACATTTCTTAAAGGCATTTTAATTTTAAAAAGGTTGCGGCATATGCAGGTTTAAGGTAGGGAGGTCAAAGTAATTATAAATTGCATATACAAATTGCCTCAATGATCGTGTAGCTTTTGAGGTATTGGCATTGAAGTTCTAGAACTCAGATGTAGTGGACTGCTAGTTGATACCACAGCCAACAATTGTGTTGACAGAAGCAGCATTCCCATTATTTTATCTGCCATTGGAGACTAATAAGGGGTTGTTAGGCAATGAGTAGAAGTCCCAGATGTGCTGTAACAGTCTCAGCTTGTGGAGATCTGTCCCAGCCTCTCTGCATTTATCAATAGCCTAAGTACATGACCCATTTTGGAAGAAAGGTTTCTAATCTTCATAGGAGGCAATGTCTTTGAGGTCAATCTCTGGATGTTCTAGCCACCCACCCTGCCTGGTACAAACCATTTGCCTGTAGGTTGTAGCGGTAAAGTTCAGCCCTTTCAATCTCCTCCCAGCATATCTCAGACTTGTTGTAGACCTACCCAAATTTCACGGGGGACTGAAGACTCACCTCTTCTGTTCATCTTGCCCTTGCCACACAACGTAGCATAATTGATGTTGGGTTGTCTTTCTGACTGTCTCTTCCTTCCATACTGCTGGTAAAGGCATAAAACCAGTGTTTGCTCTTCCTGTTGCACTTTGGGATCCTCATTGAGCCCCTACTATTCTGTTAAAGATGTATGGTAATCTCTGCCTCGCAAGGTTATTATATTGAACAGTGGCATGGACACTGGTGATTATAGGCAAACTACCTTGTCTTTTTCACCTTGCAAATATCTGTGATTTGCCACCCCACAAAGCACTGTTATGTGGCTCAATAGCAGCTGTAGTACTGTACAATAACTCCTAAAATTAGTAATTAAATAAATACCTATATTAAATTCGTTTTATTAACTTGAGGACACAAGGGTTACATTTATTATTCTGAAACTTGATGCAATGAAACTGTGAAAGTGGTCATCAAAATGCTCTTTGTTAATATCTTTGCCCCTCCTTTTATATCTTTCTGGAATTTACCTACTATTAAAGCAGCTTCTTCAAGTGCACCATATTGGAGGGTTGTGAAGAACCCACTGCACCCCAATAATGGTTGTCTTTTACTACCCAAGCATGGTGCGGAGTGGGGTGGCATTTTCCTTGGTTGCATTCTGGCAAATGGTTATCTTGCTTTCACAATGCTCTTGCATGGCTGTGTGCATTTTTGAAACCACTTGGTATTGCCTTATTAACCTATATTATTTTTTATGCCAACTGCTCAATTTTGTTACTTCATAATTTTTCTAATTTTTCCTTTTGGAGTTTAAAGTATTTTCAGATATCATCCTATCTATTTTTCCGATAAGTACTGCACTCCTTTCATTGTTTTGCTATATATTTATTTCAGAAGGTGCGAGGGCAACCTGTGTGTAGTGTAGTGTTCTGGACCCCTTCCACCTGAAAACTCAGACAACCATTTGGAAGAGTGTCAGATGGCCGGCGGTTCATATGGTGAACGAGATGAATCTCACAATTTGGGGCTTGGCAGACAGCTGTTTGGTCGCAGCGGGGAAGAAATCGGCCTGAAAGCCAAGCCTAATTGCCAAAATATCTTGTGGGTGTTGCAAGATAAAGGGACAGATGTAGTTTCAGTCTTCCACTATCTTTTGTTATGTTCTGAGTAGCCACAGGTCCTGTGTCTTGAAATTAGGTGACTTTTCCTTGGTTTGATCAGCAAAATTGTTTGTCATGGAGCTGGCCAGGTCCCTAGCCAGCCCGAGTTGTGCCACTTGCATTACACGCATGAGGCTTTTTTTATTTTTTAAGGTAACGCAGTTGAAGCCGTTAAGCATTTCATCTGGAACACTTTTTTCAGGGTTTTACAAGCTTTGTTTTGAACAAAGAATGAACAAGTAAGTGGCCAATATAGCGCTGGGAAGCGTCGTACCCAGTGCTTTAAATGACAAGTACTGTCCGATTCTGAGTACCTGCACTTCTTCAAGGTGAAAGGGAGAGTACCTGCACTTCTCTGCATAGCTACAGTACATTTAATGGGAGAGTACTGGTACTTCTCAGTAACAAACAGGTATACTCTAGAAAGTGAGTACCAGTACTGCTATATTTCCATTTAACACATTGGTAATACTTAAATATCGCTGGGAAGGGCACAAGTCAAGGGTGCATAGGGGCCAATTGCGTCTACTCACTCTTTTCACAGAGTGGACGCCTTCTTCTCAGGAGCAAACAGGTACTCTAGATAGTGTGTACCAGTACTTCTATATTTCCATTTAACACACTAGTCATACTTAAATATCGCTGACCAGGGCACAAGGCGAGTTTACATGCGGGTACATGGTTTCTACCCATTCTTTTCATCAGGTGGACGCCGTCTCCCCTCCCAAAAAGTTGAACCCCACAGAAATATGTTGAACTCATCCTGGTGTTATTTTCAGACACCGGAAAAAAATTAGCAGCACCTCCACATTGTCCACTTTCATTCCGAGCAGCAACATGCAGGCAAGGGGGCTTTGTTATTTGACATTCCAGCAGAACCCAAAACAAAGGATGAAGAAACCGTCAGCGGACCCCACCGACCTCAAAAACTACCGCCCCATCTCGCTCCTTCCTTTTCCTGCCAAAGTCATCGAGAAGACCGTCAACAGACAACTGGCCGCCTTCATCGAGACGAATGGATCCCTCGACCACTCACAGTCCGGCTTCCGGGCCAACCACAGCACCGAGACCGCCCTCATCGCAGCCACCGACGACATCCGAGCCCTGCTCGACAACGGGAAACAGCGGCCCTCATCCTCCTGGACCTCTCCGCAGCGTTCGACACAGTCTGCCACCGCACCCTAGTGCAACGCCTGAACAACGTCGGAATCCAAGAGAAGGCACTGGAGTGGATCATCTCCCTCCTCGCCGGAAGAACCCAGAGAGTCCGCCTCCCCCGTTCAGTTCCGAGGCCACCGAAGTCATCTGCGGCGTACCACAAGGATCATCACTCAGCCCCACCCTCTTCAACGTCTACATGAGCCCCCTCGCAGCCATCGCACGCCAACACAACCTCAACATCATCTCCTACGCCGACGACACCCAGCTGATCCTCTCCCTCACCAACGACCCCACAACCGCCAAAACCAACCTACATGAAGGGATGAAGGACGTAGCCGAGTGGATGAGGAACAGCCGCCTGAAACTGAACTCAGATAAGACGGAAGTCCTCATCCTAGGATCATCACCCTCCGCTTGGGACGACTCCTGGTGGCCCCCTGCCCTGGGCAACGCACCCAAACCAACGGACCACGCACGCAACCTGGGCTTCATCCTGGACTCCTCCCTCTCAATGACCAGACAAGTCAACGCCGTCTCCTCGTCTTGCTTCAACATCCTACGCATGCTGCGGAAGATCTTCCGGTGGATCCCCACCGAAACCAGGAAGACGGTCACCCAGGCCCTCGTCACCAGCCGACTGGACTACGGCAACTCCCTCTACGCCGGCACCACAGCCAAACTTCAGAAAAGACTCCAACGCATCCAGAACGCCTCAGCTCGACTCATCCTGGACATCCCCCGACACAGCCACATCGCCGGACACCTGAGAGACCTGCACTGGCTCCCCGTCAGCAAGAGAATCACGTTCCGACTCCTCACCCATGCACACAAAGCTCTCCACAACCAAGGCCCCAGATACCTCAACGACCGTCTGACCTTCTACACTCCCACCCGCCAGCTACGATCGACCAACCACGCCCTCGCCGCCGTCCCCCGCATCCGAAGAGCCACAACGGGAGGAAGATCCTTCTCCTACCTGGCTGCCAAGACGTGGAACTCCCTACCCATCCACCTCCGCCTGACCCAAGACCACCTCTCCTTCAGGACGCAACTCAAGACCTGGCTGTTCGAACAGTAGCGGACCCCCCTCCCCCTAGCGCCTTGAGACCCTCCGGGTGAGTAGCGCGCTATACAAATGCTTGATTGATTGATTGATTGATTGATTGAAGGGGCCATCAGGCCTACTTTTAATTGAGTATCTGGCTGGGAGTTATCTGGAACCTTACACCTAGCCAGGAATGCAATGGAGGGTAAACAAAGGCTGACAGCTTGTTAGCACTTCACAAGTACTTAAGAAAGGCATGCTTTTAAATTTGTTCAGTCCCTGTATATGAGAGATATGCATGCCCGGTAAGAATGTCAGATGTGTTGGTCTGTCCTAGTCTTTACACATATAACCTTCTCATCCCAATCTAGGGTACCAGAGCACTTTACATCACACGTACACATTATACATTGACATAAATCATATGTGTGTAAAAAAATTTACAGAATGTGTTACGTAAGACAGTGAGAGTTACAAGGTATAGGGGTCACATGTCCTTCATAGCTCACTGTGCTATATTAGAAGGATTACAATTTATGAACTGCAAGTAACAAAAGGATCTATGTGTTAAAAGCAGTAACCCATGAGGAAAAGTGTTCTTCTGATCGGTATCATTTGTACCAGGACTCCATTGTTTTTCATTGCCATTTCGTGTCAAACACTTCCACCACGACCCACCTGGTCGTTTCTGCTGATGCCTGAGGAAATTCTAACTAACACGACAAAAACCATCTTGCAGCCTGCATTTCTGCCCAGGAACTGTCGCACACCCAACCCCCCTGTTCTTTGCAGTTCGACAGAAAACCATGAGACACTCACGCCCTGTGTAAATGATTTGTTTCCCATCTCCTGCTCCCTGCCTGGTAAACATCCTTGACACCGTGATCAGGTTATCTGGACAATGGTCTGACTGCTGGGTCTTGATCAGGGTGATTGGACAATGGTTTGAATGACCGAGCTTTGATCAAGCTGATCGAACAATGACCTGAATGACCGTGCTTTGATCAAGCTGAGTGAACAATAATTTGAGTACCAAGCCTTGATCAGGTCACCAATTACAAACACCGTCTGGATCTGGTTATCAACTGCAAACACTGCCCTGATTGAACAATGGACTAACAGCCAAAAGACTGGAATGAAAAAGTATAAAAGGCTTGTAAGCTGCGGAGTAAAGGAGCAGCCTCCTCTGTCTTGTTTCTAACGAGCTTGGGACTCTGTTCCATAGCCCGGGCTATTTGAATAAATCTGGGTTCCTCCTGCAGACGAAGGCTCCTGTGTCTCCTTTTACTACGTATGAAGGGTATGGAAGACTTGGGCAATTCCCCCGCCGCCGAGACCCAGTGAGTGGGTTATTCCGGTTCTTCAAATGGCGCCCGAATAGGGACTCCACGAGTACGAAGGTCAGGCCCGGTGGATGTGAGGAGGTGCACGGAGAGACTCCGACGGAGGCGCCCTACCCGAGGGATTCTTGCAATCCGGTAAGCCGAACGACTCGCCCGCTGTTCCTCCCCACCCGGTCTGGGCCACATGACCGCGTCCTCGCTGGAGTCCCCTAGCAAATAATTTCTGGAGCAGGACACAACCCTACGTCTGCAGAAGAGAACTACCCCTGTAAGGTAAGGGTGGACTGATCACCCACCAAGTCTGTATGATTCTGCTGTTATTGACCTTTGCAAAAGCCAAGCAGGCGAGGTGAATTTTAAAACCCGCCGGTGTCTGTTACCTATTTACAAGCATGCCAGTCAGTAGTAAGTTCAAGAAATTATGTTGTTGTATGTGTACGCAGGACTCCCAGCTGGAGGCGGCTTGTCCGCTTCCTCCAGAAGGGACCCCTGGCCATAAGATGTATGTTAAACATGGCCCTTCTGCCATAATGTTTTCCTCATTCTGGGTAAAATATACGAAACAAAGTAACGCGGAATTACAGTGGCCACTTTTCGGCTCCTTTAATTCCTAAGTTCTCACCAACTTAGAGGAACAATTAATGAAAAGAAAAACGCGCCCGTCTATGTTTGAATCTGTCCGATTTTGGAGGAAAGAGATAGAGCAGAGAGCTAGAAAGCAGAAGGCTCAAGAAAGAAAACAGGAACGCATGTCAATGGCCGACCACGCCAGAGTAAATTTACAAAATCAAATGACAAAATCGGTAGAAATAGCCAACAGGGAGCATGGGGCCCGGGTACAAAAATGCTATCCAGCTCGTGAGGAGAAAAGAAAGGGCGATATGGATGGGGGAGAAGAAGGTGATTCCTTGCTTGATACCATGCTAGAAAGCCCTCCTGCATATGCCCCAATGTACCCTGCCCTGACGCCTCACACCCCACATGTCCCCCCGCCACCGCCCACTCCTGCCCCCACTGCCCCTCCTACTGTTCTTCCTGTCACACCAACCCTCCCGATTTTTCCTATGACACCGACCACGCCCGCTAACCCTGTCCTCACTGCGGGAATGACAACAAGTCTCCATCCGCCCAACCCCTGCGGCTTTACCCCTACCCGCCCTTTTCCTACTTCCCCGTGGTCTACAGTTAAGCAGGATGTATATCAAATGTTCAATTCCCCCCGACTGGCCTCCTTGCGCTCTGCAGTCAGCTTTTCGTCCTTTCGAGAAAATGACCTACAGAAGCAACAGTGTGAATGTTGGATAAAAAACGGGAATATTTATGCCTTTAAAGACATATGGTCCACCTTTTCCCAGTGGACGATTATGGAACAGACCACCTGGGCTGAATACATGTGTACACTGGTCATGCAAAAATTTGAGAATGCGCTTATGCAGATACCCACTGGATTAATGGACCTTAGGTCACAAATAAGAAGAGGCGATGTTCAGGAGAGGGGATGTTTGGTGCTGTGTCTGCTTTAATGGCTTACCGTGATATGACCGCTTTTTCCAACACCCCTCTAGAGACAGCTATGCCAATGAGAGAGCGGCCCCTGTCTTTGTTAACGCACTTACCGATGCCCAAAATAATGGCCGAGGGGCTGTTGAGGCACACTGGCGCAGGCTTTGGGTTCATGTTCCTTGGAAAAGGTCAGAAGTAATGCAGTTAAAAGAACAATTACCAGATCCCCGGAAGAATCCGGCTGCCTTTTACAGAGAATTAGGTCAGATTATATCTGCAGGTACTCTCGTTCTTGAGGATATAGATTTACTTTTTGGTACGGTTGTTCCCACTAAAATTTGGGACAAGATTCGACATACTGATCATGAAGTGGCGTTGGGAGGTAAATGGGCTGACCTAGAGGCTATGGAAGAAGCAAGGGTAGGAGGGACTAAACCAGAAGCTGCCATCCTGACTTTGCCCGGTAAAATAATAACGTTTATGAAAACACTTTTGCCGGAAACTGTCATTAACTGGGATAAAATAAACGCCTGTAGGCAGCGAAAAGATGAAAATGTGGCTGACTTCTTTACCCGTTTTGAGACAGAATACAAGGGACATAGTGGTTTGGATCCCCGGACCCCAGGTTCTGGCCCAGTGTTTGTCGATAAGTTTGTCAGCAACTTGCTTCCTGAGATTTCCACCAGGCTTAAGAAAGTTGAAAGTACGTGGTCTGCCCAAACTATCACTGGTATCTTGGCTATGGCACAATATCATGAGAATAGGGAGAATGAAGATAGAGACAAGGAAAGTAAGAAGGTTAGGGATCTTAAGACTAAGGCACTTCTGCAGCAGGCTTACCCTCCCGAGGTCCCGATGCCCGCGGGAATTTCAGACCTCAACCCCAACACCCTCCGAGGGCTCGCCAGTCTACCCCCTCCAGCCCTCAACATACGGGAGCCCTCCAAACAGATCAGTGTGCTTATTGTAAGGGGTACGGCCATTGGATAGACGAGTGTCCCGTGTTAGCTGAAAACATCCGAACAGGGAAGACTCGGCCTCGCGCTCCCAGGGAGGGAAGGCCGACTAGGGACCATGGCCCGCCCCATCCACAGGATAAAGAACGTAGGCCCAGGGATCACGTTCCCGTCCGGCCGCGCCTGGCCAATAGGTTTGATGGGTACGAAGCAACACGCACTTATTACAATGATGATTATGACGAAGTTGATGAGATAGGGTCCTACCAAGCATAGGACAGCCAGGAAAGGGGTATTACCAGAGTGCAAATTCCAGTGGATCAAAGGGGCCCGTATGTTCAAATGTCAGTTGTGGGAACGATCAGAATTTTCTTTTGGATACTGGGGCCACCAGGTCTTCTATTGCACGTCTGTCAGTCCCGGAGGCACCCCTTTCTGGCAAAATAAATGTCTCCGTGGGTTTTGCAGGAACACCTGTGACGAGCCCTGTCTCTGAACCCCTCCCTCTCGATATTGGCCCTGCACATGTTGACGCTCCCTTGGTCCTTACTACAGGTTGCAGTGAAAACTTGTTAGGCATGGATTTACTGAAAGCTCTGTATGCGACCATATCATGTAGTGCCCAAGGTGTATCCCTAACAATTTCTCCCACCGCAGCTTCCTATATGTATCTGTCTGGTCCCCTCCCACCAGAATTGCAGTTTTTACCTTCCTCCCTCTGGGCATCATCAGACACTGATGTAGGGTGTCTCAACATATCCCCTCATGTGGTACGCATCCAGCCAGGTGCACTTCTCCCCCGCCTCCGGCAGTATCGACTACCCGCGGAAGGAGAAATGGCCCTTTTAACAATAATATCTGAATTAATGGCCAAGGGCGTAGTGGAGGAAACACGTGGCAATATCTGTAACAGTCCCATTATTCCCGTTCTTAAAAAGACCAATGGAGATGCTCTCTCCCCTAAAATATACAGATTCGTGATTGACCTGAGAGCCCTTAACAAAATAACAATCTCCCAATATCCTGTTGTCCCCGACATTACAGCCCTCTTAACGATGGTCCCTTCTGACGCAACGCACTTTTCTGTCATAGACCTGAAGAATGCTTTTTCAGCATTCCTATACATCCTGACAGCAGACATTTTTTGGTTTCTCCCTTGGTGGGCGAAGCTTTAGATTCTGCCGCGCCCCTCAAGGTTTCACCGAGAGCCCCAGTATCTATAGTCAAGCCCTCAAAAGTCAACTAGATTCCTTGGAACTCCTGATAACTCCACACTATTACAATATGTAGATGACCTCCTCATTGCTGCAAATTCTGCCCCATCATGTAAAGAAGCTACTCTCTGTTTGTTACACCACCTTGCCCTCCATAATCACAAAGTCTCTTTAAAAACCTTCAGTTTTGTCAAGAGAAGGTGACCTATTTAGGTCATCTCCTCTCGAAGGAGGGAAGGCAGCTCACCGCTGATCGTGTAGCCATTATCAATGCTATGACGGCCCCACGAACACAAAAGCAGGTGCGAGCCTTCATAGGCCTAACCTCATACTGTAGACAGTGGATTTCCAACTTTTCGGCCATGGTCAAACCTCTTCTTGCCCTCACCACTAAAGACATATCAGACAGTTCCTTTCCATGGACTAGAGAGCATGCGCAGGCCTTCCAAGATTTAAAGAGGGCTCTATGTACTGCTCCAGTCCTCGGTACTCCTGATTATAGCAAGCAATTTTT
Organism: Calotriton arnoldi; assembly: GCA_963921515.1. Lineage (NCBI taxonomy): Eukaryota > Metazoa > Chordata > Amphibia > Caudata > Salamandridae > Calotriton > Calotriton arnoldi. The sequence continues at coordinate 171,389 of CAWUFW010006454.1, forward strand.
TCTTTTTGTACATGAGACAGACGGCTGTGCATGCGCTGTCTTGACCCAGATGTTCGGAGGTCACCATAGGCCATGTGCCTATTTTTCAGCCACCTTAGATCCTGTTGCAAGGGCTCTCCCAGGATGCCTACGGGCGACCGCTGCGGCCGCCCTCATGGTCCGTCAGAGTGCGGGGATCGTCATGAACTCCCCTGACTCTGATGGTCCCCCATTCTGTAGATACCCTCCTTAATAACACCAAGACACAGTACCTCACTAGCGCACGACTCACAGGATATGAACTGACACTCTTTTCCAGCCACATTAACATCAAGAGATGCACTGTACTGAACCCCGCAACATTACTCCCACTGGATACTCAGGATGCCCGCTTAGACCCACATGACTGCATATTAAGGACAGAGGAGGAGACGAAGGGACGGGTTGACTTACAGGATACCCCGATAGCAGAACCAGAAGGTACACTATATGTGGACGGATCATGTCTCAGAGGGCCAGATGGTAACACCTCAGCCGCCTATGCCCTCACGACATTAGGACAAGTAGTAGAAACAGCTCAGATTCCGCAGTGCTCTGCTCAAGCAGCAGAATTAGTGGCCCTCACTAGTGCCTGTGAGTTAAGCAAAGGGATGACGGTAAATATTTATACTGACAGCCAATATTCCTTCGGGGTGGCCCACAACTTCGGGAGGTTATAGAAAGAAAGGAATTTCCTTACTTCCCATGGGACCAAGATTCAACATGGCCCCCTAATTCACCGATTGTTAGACTCCCTGACACTCCCCAGAAAGGTGGCCATTACAAAATGTAAGGCCCATAAGAAAGTGACAGATGATGTTGGGAAAGGCAATGCCCTGGCTGACCAGACGGCCAGACAAACAGCTCTTAGAAAAAGGGAAGGAATGTATGTAGGAGGTCCCGCTAGGTGGGTGGCAGACGAGGGCATGGTTGAAAACACAGTACAGAGTGTGATCGATATTCAGTCCCATACTACTCCTGAGGAACTACGGGTGTGGAAGGAGCAATTAGCAAAGGAGGGAATTGATGGTTGCTGGGTCCGCACGACTATGGAAAGACAATGGATGTTACCTGACAGTCATGTGCTACCAGTAGTTACGATGGCCCATGGTCCTGCTCACATTAGTGCAAAAGGGATATGTAAACTGTTGGAACCTACATGGTACAACTCTAAGATACCAACATATGCTGAAAAGCTGGTTAAAACATGCATGATTTGCCTAATGTATAACCCAGGAAAAGGCACAGTTACTCCTAAGGGAGGATTCTCTCCTCCTACCTTCCCTTTTGAAGTCCTCCAAATAGATTACATCCAGATGGACCGATGTAACAATTTAAAATATGTCCTAGTGGTGGTCTGTACCTTCAGCCGATGGGTGGAGGCCTACCCCGTCAAAGACTGCACCGCTATCACTACCGCCAAAATGCTATTAAAAGAGTACCTCCCACGATTCGGTTTGCCCCGCTTGGTCTGGAGTGACAACGGGACACACTTTACGGCTCAAATTATGGAATATATCTGTACAGCATTGGGTATAAAACAAAAATTTCATGCAGCTAACCTGGGGGTCAGTCAGCAGGTCTAGTGGAGGTGTACAATGGCATCCTAAAAACTAAAATGGCCAAAATAGTAGCTGAGACAGGTGTCACTTGGGTTGATGCTCTGCCCTTGGCCCTATTATCTACAAGAACAACAGCCCACACCAGGATAGGGCTATCCCCCATGAGATTGTGTTCGGGAGGCCTGCCAATGTATGGGGTGTCCCGCGGCCTAAGAAACTGTCTGATGTTGAATACCCTGTATTAACTGATTATCTGTACAGTCTAACTAATACCTTTCGTACTCTTTATCACCAGGTGCATGAGGCCATACCTGACAAAAGCGAGGGCCCAGGACACGTTATCCAACCTGGTGATTGGGTCTTAGTAAGAAATTTTCAACGGACTAAGAGCCTCGAACCCCGCTGGACACAGCCCCGTCAGGTGTTGCTGGCCACCCGCACCGCCGTGAAAGTAGAAGGTCGGAAGAATTGGGTGCATTCGTCCGACTGTAGGCGTGTGCCTCTGCCCCTCCCCTATGATCAGTGGGTGAGGGAAGGACAAGGAGACTCAGAAACAGAAACAGTCCCGACGTTTGTCCCATTCAGCGATGCCAGACTGCATTTTACATCTACGGAAGCAGAGAGTGACAGTATACTGAAAGGAAGGGTGGAACCCTCCCTTAACTCTGCTCAACGTCCAGAACAATTGTTTCCCGACCATACTGACCCTACTTCCGACCGATATAACTTGCGCCCCGAGGAAGGCTTGCCTTTGACTTCGCCAAGTGCCTATAGGCTGTAGGGCTGTGATCTCCCGGCCGAGAGTAGTGCTGGTGTGTCAGACTAAGGTACGCCATAGGGCTCTTGGCACCTGCGCCCAGTGAAGCAACCACCAATCACAGACAGCCACTAGAGGTCCCTGGCTTAGCACAATGGCTGCCGTCCAAAACACTCGAATCCAGAAACAATATGTCAGTCTCCGACATAGTAAATGCTTCATGGCCACCGTGGTGACGCTGTTTGTCTCCCTCATCCTGTCTATTCTTGGTTGGCTGTTACTAATCTACCATCCTGTTACCTCACCAACCCCTACCCCAACTCCTGCAGAGCACCAGTATTACACTCTACCAGCCCACGAGTTACCCCGCCGTGCAGAATTCTTCAATAACACCTTCATCCAAATGTTGCATCATCATCAGCTGATCATGAACATTTCCAACTGCTGGGTTTGCGGACTGATGTCGCATTCCATGATACACCCTGTCCCATTCTTTCCCTACCCCTTTTCCATCTCTGGGTCTTGTCTTGCATGGTGGATGTTGATACAGGAGGCCTACACTGTCAATGGTACTGCCAATTCTGCCCTTGGAACATTTCAGGATGACTTCTGGCGGAACAGATCTGGCCATGCCAATGCTCCTTTTGCCCGACCAGCTCATCCACATCGCTACTATCACCAGATGAACTCGGTGAGATGGTAGTATTCAACTCAACCACTCGACGAACATTATCCAGATTCCGCACAAGAAGGATACTGCCCGATGAACGAGACACTGTGAATGTCATAAATGTGCAAGGCCGTGTCTGCATCCATGGCCTAGGGACTAAGAAAGTTGGTACCAGTACTTGTAATATCACAAAATCTTTAAACTCTACATCTCCTCCGAAGCTGGTGGCATCCCCCAACACCTATTTTATCTGTGGCACTGCCGCCTACACTTGGCTCCCCCGTAACTGGTCTGGTACCTGCTATCTGGCCTTCCACCTTCCGCCAACGTATTCTACCCATGGGAGTTACCACCTGTTGATGAAGGGCGCTCTGCGTCGCTCACGTAGGGGCATCATATCAGCCGAGGATACAGCAGGCCAGGAAACAGGGGACTTCCTTAAAGGTTTCCTTCCATTCTGGGGCCCCATGGCAAACAGTCGGGCTGTACGAGGACTGACCAGGGTCCTTGAAGCCACCATCACAGTAACAGCTGGTGCCCTCTCCAACATCACTGCAGAACTACAGGCGGACCGTCTTATAACACTGCAGAACCGCATGGTCCTAGACGTCCTCCTTGCTGATCGTGGTGGTGTGTGTAAATTGATCGGCTCCAGCTGCTACGTGTACATCCCAGACAACGCACCTTCAGTGTACTATGCCATCCAACGTCTGCATCGCCTTTCTTCCGAAATTCATCTGGATAAAGGCAACTGGTCCCTCACAGGCTGGATCTGGGGCCTCCTTTCCCAGTGGGGGTGGAGGGTCCTCATCTTCCTTGCCTTGGGAATAACTGTCCTGGTCTCCTGCTGTTTGTGCTTTCAGTGCCTGCCAGTGCTCTGTACAATGTGTGTCCAGACCATCCAGCCTCCACCCTCCAACATTCGCAACACCAATATGATGATGATGCTCCAACAAGAAACCGATGGCCTTATGAACATTGACATTTCTTAAAGTATTTGCCACTCAATGGCAAAAGGAGGGTCTGAGGAAAAGTGTTCTTCTGATCGGTATCATTTGTACCAGGACTCCATTGTTTTTCATTGCCATTTCGTGTCAAACACTTCCACACGACCCACCTGGTCGTTTCTGCTGATGCCTGAGGAAATTCTAACTAACACGACAAAAACCATCTTGCAGCCTGCATTTCTGCCCAGGAACTGTCGCACACCCAACCCCCTGTTCTTTGCAGTTCGACAGAAAACCATGAGACACTCACGCCCTGTGTAAATGATTTGTTTCCCATCTCCTGCTCCCTGCCTGGTAAACATCCTTGACACCGTGATCAGGTTATCTGGACAATGGTCTGACTGCTGGGCCTTGATCAGGGTGATTGGACAATGGTTTGAATGACCGAGCTTTGATCAAGCTGATCGAACAATGACCTGAATGACCGTGCTTTGATCAAGCTGAGTGAACAATAATTTGAGTACCAAGCCTTGATCAGGTCACCAATTACAAACACCGTCTGGATCTGGTTATCAACTGCAAACACTGCCCTGATTGAACAATGGACTAACAGCCAAAAGACTGGAATGAAAAAGTATAAAAGGCTTGTAAGCTGCGGAGTAAAGCAGCAGCCTCCTCTGTCTTGTTTCTAACGAGCTTGGGACTCTGTTCCATAGCCCGGGCTATTTGAATAAATCTGGGTTCCTCCTGCAGACGAAGGCTCCTGTGTCTCCTTTTACTACGTATGAAGGGTATGGAAGACTTGGGCAATTCCCCCGCCGCCGAGACCCAGTGAGTGGGTTATTCCGGTTCTTCACCCACTTACCCATCTACATAAAGTAAAAATCTGTCATCTGTGTGTCATATGATATGCTTTGCAGGAGACATAGTAACCCTCTATGCTACTTTGATTCAAAACTGGGACTAGATCTCTCCAGCAGTTAATTCACCTCCAGAGTTATCTAACCATTATTATTCCCTGAGATTTACTGGGCACCCAAAGATCTATCCATCAGGTGCCTTAAACCCATAAGATATTTTAAAATGCAGAATTTGTAACCAAATAAGCAGAAGATATTTACTGCCACTGTTCTCCTTGTTGCTACTTTATTTGTGGCAGAGTTTAAAAAATAAATGTATAAGTTGAGGCCCAGATTTTGCATCAGGGTGTGTCATTGTTTTGGCACAACTCTGGCGCAAAATCTAATTTGTTAAATATTGTAATGTGCTCAAATGTACTCATAATAAAATTGCTAAACATATGTGGGAGGTCTTAAAATCTGATGTAACTTTCTGTGAGATCATAGGTTGTGATGCCATTTCCTGTGAAGCCACGTGTGATGTCACGCTCTGTGATGTCATGCCCTGTGATATCACATGCCATGATTTCACTTGCATACTGCCTAACTTGGTTAGTCCCCCCACTTCTTTATTTAGGACTTGTGCCCTGTCCCTGGGAAGCACACGCAGTGAGCTGAGAGGCTTGGCGTTATTTAAATGAGTCACATGCAGTAAAAGTTGTGAAACAAAAGTTTAATTGCCAGATGAAATCATGAACAATACAGAAGAGGCCTTTGCTTGGCATGCCATGACACTGAATAACAGAAAGTGACCCGGTAGAATACCCGGAGAATACAAAAGGCATTAAATAAATCAGGAAATTCATTAACAGGAGCTACAAACGGAGATGAGAACCTTGTCGTAGGACAGAAAATGGCATTAAAACATTATTTAAACATGAAACAAACTACCACAATAGGTCATAGGGTCTGGCCCCACAAGGTTTAAAAAATTTGCAATAAGGATCAGAAGGGCCAGGGTTTATATCAATCCATAATCTTTTTTTTTCACACTAATACACTGATGCATCGCTACATCAATATCTCTACCTCGAGATGATTACTATAAAAAAATTCAATGTACATTTAAATTAAATTACATTTTTTTCAATAATTAACCCTATCCATAACACTTAATTTATATACAGCAGATCAAATAAAAAGTATCTTTTTTTATGTTCCTAAATTAATTCACATTAAGTCAAATCCAATTCAATAATTTACCCTAGCTTTTAATTAATTTTTAATGAAATTAAATTAGTAACCCTGACCATAAATAACTTTTATTCAAATTAAATAACAATAAATTAACTATTTTCCTTTATTTAAATGAAAATACCAACAACTAAATTAAGTGGTACGGTTGATGAATTACTTTATTTAACATTGATTCAATTTAAAATAAAAAAATAGTTGCGGTCAGGTTTCCATAGATATTTTAATTCATCACCACCTATTCTCATCCGAGACTGCTTTCCAGGTCCTGTGTAAGTTGCATTTCTAGCTCCCCTCCCTGCCACGAGGTTCTGAGGGCTCCTCAGCGGATGGCCGTGTGAAGCGTACCACGTGGAGCACGAGGTGGCACTGGGTGAGCTGGTGAGTCTGCAGTAATGAGCTTGGCACACTTGTATGGCATGGCATCATTGGGATCATTGCGTTCATTTCCCTGCGCGCCCGGGGGCATTTTTCAAACCTCTGCATATTGCTTTATTATTTACTCTACTTCGTATCTTTCTCTCTGTTATTCATCACTTTACCATTTTCCTTTCCGAGTTTAAAGTTTCTTCTAACAATAATCTCTGCCCCACCCTCCCTGAGAGCGGCTGCGCTTCTTTCAGAGAGAGACAGCTCGCTCTGCTGCACGTTTACACATTTAAAGCGAGGGATGCCTGTGTGCAGTGCAGGGGGCTGCGCCTCCCCAGTTCAACATTGAAAACGCCTTTTTAAAAGGTGCCAAAAGCCCTGCTTTGCAAGTGTCAAGGGAGGAGATTTTTAAAGGGCGTCAAAAGCCCTGTTGTGCATGTATTGAGGTGGCGGGGAGGTTTAAAGGGCGTTAATAGCCCTGCTCTGCATGTATTAAGGGGGCGGGAGGTTTAAAGGGCGTCAATAGCCCTGCTCTGCATGTATTAAGTTGGCGGGGAGGTTTAAAGGGCGTCAAAAGCCCTGCTTTGCATGTATTAAGGAAGGGGATTTTTTAAAGGGCGTCAAAAGCCCTGCTTTGCATGTATTAAGGAAGGGGATTTTTTAAAGGGCGTCAATAGCCCTGCTCTGCATGTATTAAGTTGGCGGGGAGGTTTAAAGGGCGTCAAAAGCCCTGCTTTGCATGTGTTAAGGGCGGTGATGATTCTCTCAGGGGGCAGGCAGGCAGTTTGATCTCAGCAGGGAAGTAATTCCTCACAAGCTTTGCCGAATGTCTTGCAGAGTTTTGAGATAAGGGGGCAGACGTGGGGCCAGCCTTTCAAAACCCCTTGTTAGTTCCTGAGCAGTTTATACTGATTTTTGCTTAGCTGGGTAACCAAAGATGCTTCACTGCACCAGGTGTGGTGTAGGGAACGTACCGTGAGTGCTGAGCAGCTACCTCCAGAGATCACAGGTTTAGCATTAATCAGTTTGTTTGGTCAAGCATGGGCAGTGCATACGCTGCTCTGCGAGGCATGCTGTATTCGAGTGTAGACTTGAAGTACTGCCCCTCTCCGCCCATATTTGTCATTGGCTTGCGTCATTGTGCTTCGTAAATGCTGGCTTCTGATTCGTGAATAGGCTTGTTAGTCCCTCCTTAGTACTACCGCCTTGTCTTCATTTGTAACCTCCCATGAGGACTGGCCCTTTTACTTCTGTTGTTACACGTCAGGTGCGCAACACCCATTGGGCTGAACGGGCTTCAGCCCCCCCCAACCTCCCCCCCGTCGTCATCTTCAGCCCGGGCTGCCAAGGTTCAGATGACAGCACGACACACTTTCCTGATTTACAATGATCTAAAATAATGAAAGTATGAAAACCGTTTCCCCAGTTTCATTTGTATTAAGGCTCCACTTTTATTCTCGGATGCTTTAGAATCCGAGATTGTGATTTTAATGACCCCTTCTGAGAGGCCCAGAACCAGCCGGAGGCAGCCAGCCTCTGAAAGGTTCAGCAACCCTCCCTGCCCCCCACCTTTTGTTTTCTTTGAGGGTGGTGCCACGGAGGTGATATCCTTGCCTGAAGCAGGGATTTCACCTAAGTACTTTTGATGCGCTGTGCAGCATGGAGTCGGAAGATGTGCACAGCAGGGGGATATGACACCAGCAGGAATTCCTTTACAAAGGAAAAGCGTCACCTGCACTGGCCATCCCTTTACCCCTGCTGTGCACATCTTCCCACTCCCTGCGCCAAGAGTCCTGTTGTGTGAGCTTGAGTTTCATGACTGACCTCTCAAGTGAGGCCCCGCCTGCCTTGGGCATTTTGGACACTGATTTTTTCTCAGGAGCTGTCCTTACTTGTATCCAGTCTGTACTTGGAGCGTTGTTAGATTCGGTGCTCTTCATTTTGTTGTTGGGAGGATAAAAAGTTGAGTGGCTGTGCCGGGAATCAAGCTTGTGATGCGTAGGCTACACATGAGATCGATGCAGCACATGCTCAATCCGCAGATCTGCATGAGGGGAGGAGACACATTGGGTACTGTACAGGCATTCTTCGTGTGACCCGCCGTTGTGCGCACAGTACTTCCCAGGTTTACACGCATTATCAGTTTCCTGACTTAACACAGTGAATAGGGGCGCGTAGTAGTGCTGCTCATTGCTTCCTATGGCCCCTTCATTGGTTGGAAGTGGTTGTTGGGGTTGAGAGGAGCTGTGAATGTGCGTAAGCACGGATATAGCGCCTGGTGTGTTTTGGCACTGGTGATAGTGCTCGTGCTGGCTATCAAAGCAGCACATTGAGGTAGGGAGCATTGAAGCCCCTACAGTTGGTGCCTGGGGTGGCGCTGTCACCAGAAGCTGGCAACAGTGGCCCAACTTTTAATAGGAAGGCGCTAGCAGCCATGCGGAAAGCAACTCTTTAATTTAATGCTTGACTGGTCCGTTCTATGATCAATCCGTTTTTATCATTTTTAACAAATCTTGCCACTGAAGGGCGTTACTTGGTTGGAAATAACATGTTAGGCCCTGGTTCCCCACAATGCTTGTTCATCGATGGATGTAGGTGCTTGGATTCGGTTTCTGCACTCCTGGGTGGGCTGTAGGGTAACATGGTGAAGTGAGAGCAGAGATCCTGCGTTGAGAATGATGGCTGTGAAGTTGTTCGACACCTGGTGTGTCCTCACCTCACTTCACAAGTGTGATGGAGGTGGTGGTCAGGGGTGCGTGCTAGGCCCCAGTTCAGCTGTGTGGACTTGGGGCAGTGATGCCACAGATACCTGCCCCCATGTCTGCTGAGTGGGCCGGGCATTGGTACTATGGACGGGTGGTACTTGCAAGTGATGCTGTTGCGAAGCAGATCGTGGCCTCATTTTCAGCAAGTGGCCTTGAGGCAGTGGTGCCCCTGGCATGTCCTTGCAAGAGATGAGATGCTGATGTGAAGCAGAACAAGCCCCCTTATCTGCTGAGTGGCTCCGGCCAGTGGTGCCACGGGTGGGGGGGGTCCCTGTCTGTGATGTCGTTTGAAGCATATGGGGCCCATTTCTAATACACCCAGTCAAGGGGTAGGTTGGCCTTTCTAAAGTAGTCTGCAGGACTGTAACAACAGATGATGGCCGAATATGTCTTCCATGTCCTAATTTTGGATTGGTAGTATGTGTATTGCAGACAGGTTTGTAAGTTTATTTGTGGATTTTTAGTTTATTTTCACGTTTTTCTTCGATTCACCCTCTATCTCAATAAAGACCGATAAAACCTGCCAATCTTAAACATTCACTGTGCTGTAATTCAATTGTTACACAATCATAATACACATTTTAAGATGCCTCTTGCAAGTAACCAGCAGTTCTTTGTAAGAATTTCCTCCATCTGAAGCCAGGCCCAATGTGTTAAGCTGATATATAACACCAGGCTTGTTCCCAGGCCATGGGTCTAGCCTAGGATAATTACTTTTTCTTAGTTTCATTTCATATTTCGTTTACTAGGCAAATTGGCTTGGGTGTGGTCTCGTTTTGTTATTTTCTTCATTTTTTAGTATTACTTGGCCATTTGTTAAACATGTACGCTAGGAGCCTCTTGGTGCTATAGATATAAAACTGATAACAGATTCAGCTTGGTGGAAGGAATTATAGTGTGAAAATACAGGTTTTTAGCTTTTTCCTTTATTTCAGGTGGGATAGTGGTCTGTAATGGTACGGAATGATCTAACACCTAACACAAACACACAAGTACAAAAACACTTGAAAGTCTTAGTTTATTAAATGCAACTTTATTCTACATAGATTACCTTCCTTATGCATTTAGATACCTTTCATGTACTTATGTATCTTTATATTTATTACTTTGCACTACCCTAGATCTCACCATATATCTCTCGCAATATATTCTCTACCTCCACTCTGACTCATCACAAACCTCTTTCTACTACTCTCTCCAATGCACTGCCCTATTTCTAACCCTATACCTCTATCAATATATTCTCTACCTCCACTCTTCCATTCATCCTAAACCCCATACTCTTCCCTCCTCTACCCCTCCTCCCATCATCTCATACCTCTTTTACTATTCCGATCTCCCAAACAAGCCTTTCTAAACCCTTCCCTCTGACTCGTCCCCCTCCATCCCAAACCCCCTCCCACTGCTATGAACCCCCCCAAAAAAAACACATTCTAGACCCTTCCTTCTTCTATCCCTCCACTATTCCTTTTCAATACAAATAACAGACTAAGACCTCCACCACTCAGATTAATTTCATATTTCCCTATACCAGTTCCCCACTAATCCTGTTTGGGTTCCAGAGTAGCGTGCTACCCACCAAAAAGCGCTTCAACACCTCATATGGGGTAGTAAGTGCTATATAAATGCAAACCTTTTCCCTCTTCTATCCCTCCACTATCCTTCTCAATCCAAATAACAGACTAACATATCCACCACTCAAATTACTTTCATATTTCACTATACTAATTCACCACTGATCCTCTATGGGTTCCAGAGTAGCGTGCTACTCACCGAAAAGCGCTCAATCGCCTCGTCAGGGTTAGTAAGCACTATATAAATGCAATTACAATAGGAGCTGCACCAGCCGAAGAGGTGAGGATTGGAACTTTGTGACAGGGATATAATTACCAAGTTCTGTGTTTTTCGCAGTATCAACAGCCTGGCATTTGACCTGTCTTCTGAAGAACAGCAAATGTAACATGATATTATCAAAATGTAAATGCTTTATTATTTCACATGCACCCTCTGAATTCCAGCATGGTTATTTTGGGGTGCTGCTGCACAGCACCCCACCCACCCCTACTTCCACTGCCTATACATTAAAGCACCATGCTTTAACCCTTTGGGCGCGGCCGGAATTTCCCCGCTGTGCGAGAAAAATCCACGCTTGCGCAAATCGGACGGCTGCCGGCCGTCCGACGCACACGCCCACCGTGACGTCGGAAGGCCGGGGGCCGTCCGACGCATGCAAGGGGTTAATGTCTGTACTGCCAATAAATTAATGTTTGTTGGTGCTATAGTTTGTAACAACACTGCAAATGGACACATTGCAAAATCTGAAATTCCTTCTGTGTCTTTGGGGGGTGGACAGAGTCCCCTTTTTTGTGTGAATTATATCTGTGAACAGTCTAGGTTTTTCAGAGAGTAGCATGTTGTTCTGGGCTCTTTTGACCCAGTTTCATGGGCATTCCATTAGAAAAAAGGGTGTAATTTTAACCGTCTACATAATATCATTGTGAGACAATATAATGTATTTGAGTGACACTTTATTGCCAGATGAACAAATCCCTTGTCTGTTATTATATAAATGGTTCACATTACCCTCAGGTCTCCATTTTAATTCTCATAAAACTGATTGTTGTTCAGTTTCGAATGCAGAATTTGCCACTTCTTTTTCTCAGCTTGGCCTGAGCATTACCCGATCCTGATTGTCTGCCATTTTAGCCCCGCCCCATTGATTAACATGTTAACCACGCCCCTTTGTTTGCCATGTTAGCCCCCCCGAAGTTAAGACCTATTTGTGCCCCTGTTACTCAGTATGTCTTATTTAGTCTGTAAACACTATTTTCTTTTAATGAGTTTCTCCTACTGAAGGCACGACATGCTTTCCTGCAACATGCAGCGCGACATGCGCGCTTTCACTTTCCTAGCAGCCCTGGACGATGGCGGCTGCTTCTTTGACATGAAATAAGTCTAGCATTTACAAGAGTTTGAGCTATTGGCAATGCCTTTTATTTATGTGTTAATTATCAAAACAGATAAATAAAAGGCATTGTCATTTACAATGCCAATAGCTTTAAATCTCGCAAATGCAAGACCTGTTGCATTGCAAATGCTTGTTTTGTGACCTGAAGCTCACCTACTTCTTGGAAAGAGTCACTTTTTAGATCTGTCATTAGCCTACACCTTTTGATTTTACTTAAATCATATACCTACTTATAGGGAATTTCAGCCAGCCCTCCACTGGTGTGTTAATATGTCATTCACATTTTTCTTCCGCCTACTACAGCAACAGTACGGGGCAGAGGGTCAGCCCACTTCAGCCATTGGCTAACTTCACTGTGAGTGACATAATTTTACCCTTTCACAAGGAGCACATCCAAACACAAAGTAGTTTCCCAAAGGGCCAGGACAGTTATGGCAATGTGTGCTTTTTGAGACCACAGAAATATTTTCGTTTTCAGACAATAATTTTCTAGATTGATGAGGGCTGGCATCTTGTCCAACAATAAGGTTTTGCAAAAACCATTCCAAAACAAAGCAAGCACTGGCAAAGCCTAAGGCTGGCGGACAACGTCAAATCTATTGATTTTGCCAATGCTTATTGTATAAACGCAGCACTTTTTGTGGTAATATTTAATTAGAGGTGAGCGAGCCAACAAATTAACATGGAGACCAGAGCAAGAGCCAAGCCAAAGGTCTGGCTTAACTGTTAAAGCGCATGCACGAACTACGCCCTGAAAATGTTTGCTATGTAAATCATTCAACAAACATTATGTAAAATATGTCAAAGTCTCTTCAAAATTCAAAGCATTAACATGTGGAAGCTTTGACAATAATACATCGCATTATAGCACTGCACTCAGAAGCACTTATTAAAAGTGATAGTTTTTAAACATGATTCATTAGTGAACTCAGAGGCAAGACAGGTGTCATGCAAACCCTGTACGTGGTCCAGATTATTATAGAGCAACATTATAGTCTGTTAAATCAAACATAATATGTTTTAGAGCAACTGGTATTCTGAATTCATATATTTCAATGTACTTTTGTACATGATAATGAAGAAAAAGGAGTTTTGGTGAAATTAAATATTTGCCTAAGATCACACAATTTAAGCGGGGAAGCCGCAATTTATTCAGATTTTCTGGTTTCATTTTTGTACAAATTAGCCACTAAATGGGTATCTATTTGTTGTTCCTCTTTTTATGTTAACTGTTTGATTTTACCTCTCTGTGCAATTTTCAGCAGTTTTTATATAGCGCAAACTTGATCCAAAGGTATTGGAGCTCTTTACATGCGCACCAGTTACATTACACAAGGTCACATTCACTTTTTATAGGCACAGGGAGATTAAGTTGTGAACGCACAAATCAAGTACACTTGTCTGTAATGAGAGACAGTAATCAAACACAGTCATGGAGATATGTTTAATTTAAGCTAGAGCTTCAAAGATAAGCAGCGGTCAGCTTCTAAGTATGCTCTGCCAGACTCAGCTGGCGCAATCTTTATATTCAGTTTGAAGTACATTGAAATACATTGAAATAGCTGAGTCTGACATGTGTGCAGACAGTTGATTTTGTAAGTTAAGCTTTATACAATCACATCTGGAATCTTGGCACAGCATGAATACTTTCTCACGGTGTCAGGACAGGTGCGGTTTCGACATATGCTGTTATCGCTCTTTCTTATCTACTTCTTTTCATTCAGTTCTTAAAAAACAAAGGGGAAGCGAACCAGCATAAACAGTTCTCGGACTTTACTTACCCCTCATCTGACCTGCATGCAGAAGCCACGGTTTGTACAGCTGCATGGCTCATGAAATCACAGCGAAGACAACATGGAAGAACAGGTGCTCAATATGACATTTATGCTCCCACAAAGTGATTTGCCCAGAATCAAAGGATGTTGAGTCGATGTCGAGAATCAAATCTTGTTCCACCAGTTCCAAAGTCGGCAGCTCTTGCTGCATCCTGGGTAGTGAGAGGGTGGCAACCAGAAGCCACATGAAAGCTTGGCCCATTATGGGCTCAATGTTCCAACAGGACCTCGAGATGAGCTAGAGCCAGTCTTCAGACTTGAACCTGACTCCAGCTTTCAGTGGCTCACCCACCTCTACATTTAATCTCGAAGATTTTTTATCTGTATATGCTCTGTTTCAAATACAGAGATGCACTAGTGACTTAATGGCTAGAGCGGTCGACCTCGAAGCTGAGGAACTGGGTTCGAGTCTCGGCAGTGACACTCAACATCCTTTGATTCTGGGCAAATCACTTAATCTTCCCAGGCCTAACAAAGTGAATGTGTCCATCTGTAATGCAACTGGTGCTCATCAAAGGACTCTAATACCTTCATGTCGAGCTCGCGCTATATAAATCTCCCAAAAAAATAACCATTGCATTTAAAGAATGGTATCACAAACTGAGGGCACTGACGCTAACCAAGAGAGTCACAAAACATAAAACATTGTAAAAGACAAATGAATTATATAAAGAAGCCTCCACTAGGAAAGAAGATGTAAAGTTTGCTTTTTTGTCACACCCTAATTCATGAATATCAATTCACCAAGATGCCAGGGGTAACAGAGCAGTATCAAGCACCTTTTATCCATATGATGACATCACAGCAAGCAACATATTACCTTTAGCCTGATGACATCACAAGAAGTGACCAATATAGATACGGAGTGATCATGTAACCCTGTGGGATGAGTAAAATGTGTACATCTAGTGCTGGTTTGAGGAAGGAATTCTACAATAACTACTACTTGAAATGAGATTGCTGTTTTGTTTATATTTTCTGGCCTTTTACAGCAATATTCTGTGTTTAATTTCTACTCATAAACTATTTATAGTGGCTAGTACTTTGCTTACTAGACACAAAGGCTTGGAATTCTACGCCTTTAGCACTATGCATTTCTATTAATCATTAACTCTCTAGGAGTGTCCTAAACCCCTAACCTTCTTACTATGTTAGTGTCTCAGTGCCAGAACACCTAAACCAGTAACCTTGAGCTCTGTTTAAAATATGAAAATAAATTAGCATATGGCCCTCGTCCTCTAAATTGTAATTATTTACCAAAAAACAAAATTTCACTACATCCACATGCATATAATGAGGATTTGTACATTTATGTAAGCTTTATTGTGCAAAATACGATAATGTATACACACGTATTTGGAGCACAAGCTGCCAACTTGTGATGTGCCTTAACTTAATTCCAAACAAGACAACATCACTGCACTGTCATAAAAAGAAAAAACTTCCATTTGTAAAAGAAAATTAAATCTTTTGAATATTATGTTTTGCTACCTAATTTGAATTTCTCACAGAGTGCAGAATTGTTTGATCTTCACTTTTGACAGCACTGACTACTGCCACCCACGAGTCAAAATACCACTTCTGATGGTACCAATAGCCAAGCTTTAGCATACTTCATAGTTTTGTACTAACATTCCATTTATAGAGAGCACTGCAAATCATGTGGCTCATTTTAAACTAAGTGATGATTATATATATATATGAGTGACTTTCCTAGCTCGGTGTGAATAGCACTATGCTAATCCTATGCTTCAAAACTCTGCTAGAAAAAATAGATATTTGAGGTGAGCAGTTTTAGAGTGTTGGTGGTGTTGTAGAGTGTTCCATGTAAAGGAGCAGCTCTCCACCTAAAACTTGGTAACTACCCAGAGTTTCCTACTTCCTTATTTACATAATGTATACAACACTCTAAGCCTGAAAGTGTTGTATTCCTCTTAGGATGTCCATACACGGGCTTTCCTGTATCATGTCCTTATATAGGCACAATTCGCCCTGCCCTTATATAGGCATAAAATCCCAGTCCTTATTTAGGCATTAAACCGTGCACTCCAAATACAGGCATGGTCTCCGACATCCGTCCACCCTAACGTCACAATGAGTTCTTGAAGAACATACCCTTAGGCTTCGGGAGTTTCCCTAGCACAGGACTATTGATTTCTTCAAGGACTCATCTATTATGCATGAACCGTTATACCTTAGGGGTTCATTCATGACGTCTTCCGCTGACCGATTCACGTCAATGCTAACATTGTGAGGTACCTCTCAGGTATAAATATACCTTCCCTAGCCCTTGTAAATCAGAGGAGACCTCGACTTCAGAGGAGCCCGTTTCCCGTCCTGACGCACTGAGAAGACGCTGTCATCCCTGCATGCAGAGAGTCCAGCTTCCAGTGATCTAACTTCCCTTGCGGGGTGTTGGAGTTCGAGTCTGGCAAAGAGATTCCCACCTCTCTCATTCTAAAGGTATGGAGCTGACTAGAACCTAGAGGGACTCTTGGCATACTAGGCATACTAGACTTAACATACTCTTAGTATACCATAGTAAGGAATACTTCACCTACTACATACTCTCCCTACACCTAGGTTAGGTTAGGTACATTGGGGTAGAACTAGCTTAGAAACGCATCGTATGAGTACTCGCATTTTTTAGTCTGTGTTATTTATGTGAATGAATATCTGCTAAAAGATAATGCTATTGCAGTATTATTTATTTCTACTGCTTACGCTGTACATGATTTATCTTGCATACTGTCTTGTGATCGTAACAGCACATTTTACTTACACGAGAAACAAGACTGTTCAATAAATCTTTTATTGAAACGCCCGTCTATTTCTTTCTGTGTAACTTTGAGGAAAACTAAGCATGCACGATTGAGCTGAGTGAAATAGTTATCTATTGTTTCCACGACTCTGGGACACGTTCTGATTCTAAAGGGAAACAAAGTGGTCATGTTTTGCGGCTGCCAGAAACTACTCCCTTCTTGTTTGTCAAGGAGTTTCTAGTGGCCTCTGAGCTAGCTGGCACAAGTAATTAAGTTTAATATACTCGATAGGGACATACTGACCTCAGTCCTATGTCAAACCTATAGGGTATATTATTCCAATGCGCAGAGCCTATTAGGGAAATAGGAGCTACACTACATGGCGCCCAACGTTTGGTAAGGCGGTAATTTAACGCTAGATACTGAGTAACTCAGCCGTGCTTTTTCTCTCAGAGACCCCTACCCATATACTCCAAAAGACGTCTGGAGTGGGCAGGGTTAAGTATCCACCACGGCTACACAGGGAAACACCCTATATATTAGCTGTTTGGTTTGCTCAACGTTGAAGGATACAGTGTTCCAAAATATTGTGCACCTTATCTTTGTTTCCTTGAAACTTGTTCTACATTTTTCAAACAACAAAATGCCTGGCTCCGAAACGGTGGAAACGGTGGAAATGCGGCTGATCCAGCCCAAGCAGCAGTTTTTAACATTACAGGTTTAATTGAAACCGAGGAGGGTGTTATAGACATCCCTCAAAACTTAAGAAGAGCCATCACTCTAAAACTTATAAAACACGGTCTGCCACCAAGAGGTGGTAGAGCAGTTTTCGTGATAGAGGCACACGAATCCTTTCAGACAGAGGTATTCTATTCATGGGTAATATTTCCTGAATCCAATCCAGTAACACACATGTTTCACTTCTACAAAGAAGATGATCCACCAGAGGAATATATTCCTTTCGAGGATATAGAAATTCCATTAACATACCAAGAGCATCAGCTCTGGTTTAAAGGCGCCCTAAAACATCACAAAAACATTACCAGGCTCGGTCCACTAGGTAGACCAGGAGCAACATGGCCGATTCTAGCCGGCTATACACCTCATCCCGACATTGAAAAAATGTCAGACGAGGAATTACTTACTCAACTCACAGAGTTAATAAAAATATACAGACAATTGGTCCAATATGTCATGCGGACTTTCACAGTCCAGCAACCACTGACACTTCCAAATCCAACTCCCCAACAGGGGAATACACTAAAAATTACACCACAGACTCTCTACGCAGTCATGGGTAAAATGCCCACAAAACGTGAGCAAATTCCATTCTGGATAGCTCAAAAAATTACTCAAATCGAAGCAGTATTTCCAAATACTAGCCCGTATGAGAAACACAGAATCCTAACCATCAGTTTACTGATGGGGATTACACCACAACTGGAAGACTGTACCACTTGGGGCTCAGTCTTTGCTGCCATCTATACTAAAACACATGGTATTCCATCAATTGCGGTAATACCTGATGTCCTGAAACAAATTCAAAATGAATATGGGGCAGAGCCTGCTCTAAATTTAGGTATGAAATTACTGAAAAATTTCGACCAGGTCTCAACAATAATATTATCCAATATTAAAGGGGAGGCAGCAGCAGTGGCGATCCGCCAAAAATTAAGGGAATTCGATGTTACAGAACATCAAACTGAACTACCCAGAATAATTGAACAATCTTATGCAGAATTAGGCAGAGATAGTTTGGGTGGAAGACCAGTGAAGCCGAAACTATCTGAAAGTCCTGAGAAGGACTCTATTAAACAAACTCCTACATCTTCTAAAAAGAAGTGGGAGTCTACTAAACAAAAATCAAACGAGAAACGTTCTCAATCCCGAGGTAGGTCTCCTCAAAAGGAGCCCTCTGAAAGGAGGTATAACCTCAGGAATAGGGATAATTTGAGAAAACCTGACAGGTATCAAGATACTGATACACGTTCCTCTCGTCCCTTTCAGATCTCGTCAAGGACTTCGGAAAGAAGAGGACGATCAGAACATAGAGAAGAACGCGTGAAATCCAAAGAAGAAAAACACGCTCCAAAAAATAAAACAAAACCTCAATTCTCCAAAAGAAAGTAGCAGGTCTGAAGATCAGACATGCCGAGAATACTGAGAACACAACTCAAGAACGGAGAATGGGCTCAGACAATGCTGGACAGTGCAGCAGAAGTCACAATAGTTCGCCAGAACCTGAAGGAACTTCTGGAGATAGTGGACTTGAATGAGTACATTACAGTTGAGACTGTAGACACCAGGGTTAGTACTCCACAAAGGTTATATGAAATAACACTCCGGATGGAGGGAGACAAACCTAGACAGGTGAAAGCACTTTTTGGGGAAAGACTATCAAGGGGCTATGACATACTTCTAGCAGAAAAAGACTGGCCACCACAATTTGTCAGGGAGTGCCATCACGGCGAGGACATTATTATGCCTGCCTTCTCCAACCATATTCCAATTCATCTAAAATATACATATGCCAGGAAATGGGCAGTAGCCCAGGCCCCAGCATTATATAAAAATCATGTAGGATGGGATGAGGACTCACCTCACCATAAAATACATCTGAAACATGAACCAACTGCACAAAGGCAGTATCCAATAAAGCAAGAAGCTAAAAAACAGGTCAGGGAGATCTTAGATTAACTTGAATACCAAGGGGTGATTGAAACATGCACCTCCTCAATGAACAATCCTTTGTTTCCTGTCTCCAAACCAGACAATACATATCGTCTAGTTTTGGATTACAGACACTTAAACACTTGTTCTAAAGCCTTTGCAGTGCAAAATGCACATAGCACAGCATTAATGAATAACATTGTGCATAAAAAATACAAAACAACATTAGACATCTCAAATGGTTTCTTTTGTCAAAACATAGCACCTGAAAGCAGGTACTTAACAGCATTCTCCATAATGGGGACCCAGCGTCACTTTTGTCGACTCCCACAAGGGTTCAAGAACAGCCTAGGTTTATTCTCAGCGAGGGTAACGGAGTTACTACAAATTTATGACAATGAGACATTGTCCTATGTCGATGACATATATCTAACGGACGATGACCTGGACAAACACTTGAACAGGGTAAGCACCATTATACTGGGCTTCGCCTCTGAGGGCTACAAATTCAACTTTAAAAAGTCCCGAATTGCCCATCTCAATGTCCTATTTCTAGGATATGAGCCTTCAAGTGAAGGTAAGAGCTTGGCAGCTAACTTTTTAGAAAAGTGTGCGCTGCTCCAACCTCCAAAAACGCTAAAAAACTTACAATCCATCCTGGGTTTCCTAAACTTTGGAAGAACATACATTCTAAATTACGCAGAAAGGGTTAAACCTCTCTACGCATTAATCAAACCTGATTTTTCAATCAAAAATTGGACACAAGAACACACAGAAATCTTGCGTTCACTCCAGGCTAACATGTTAGCAACAAATCACTTACAAACACGCGTAAGTCAACGCAATTTGGTGATCCGAATAATTTCGGGTCAATGTGGATTCACCTACTTAACCTTCAATGAGGGTGAGAAAATACCAATCGCATACAAATCTCATTTGTACACACAAGCGGAAATGCGCTTCAGTTCAACTGAAAAAATGCAGTTCAAACCGCTGTAGCAAAAGAAAGAGCCTTAGCCCAAGGGAAACGCATTATTGTCGTAACCCCAGTACCGGCTTTAGAAGCGGTCACAAAAGCAAGCATTCCAAATGCTAAAGCATTACATCCAAGATGGATACAATGGGTTAATTCTCTTGCTGCAACAGATGTTGAATATGTTTTTGATCCTGATTTTAAAACACAAGCATTCCTGCAATATGAACAAGAATGTCCTCTGCCCACTGAAATTCTGCCTCTCGATCAGTACGAATTTATAATTTACACTGACGGATCCGCACAGCCAGCAACAGGGAGTAAGCAAGCTTACAGTGCAGCGTGTGCAATCGTTAAAGGTCGCATGCGAGATGGCATCTTCAGACCTATGGTCACAAAAACACAGTCTCTAGGAGATTGTACAGCTCAGCGAGCTGAACTACAAGCATTCAAACTGGCACTTGAAAGTACAGATCGAGAATTCCCCACACTGATACTGTGCGATTCCTTTTACTGTGTTCAGTCGTATAATGACTATATACAAAACTGGCTTGAAAATGGTTTCAAAGATGCGAAAGGTGGCACAATAAAGCACAAAATGCTTTGGGAACAAGTAGTTCAGTTGAAAAACGAACTACCAAAGGCTCACGTGATCCACACACTGAGTCATCAACGTGATGGCGTTCACGTTGCAGGGAATTCATTGGCTGACGAAGCCGCAAAGGGGGCTGTTCAGACGGCTTCCGTAGCTGCGATCACTCGTTCAAAAACAAAAATAGACAGTGAGATAATGTTGGCTGTCAATGCTACAAGCAAAGGCAGTGGTGCAGCATTACCAAAAAGTTTCCACTCAAGTACTCTTATGTAATTGATGCGTACAGTGTTCCTTTTGCTCGAATCCCTGGAGTGGGGGATAGGGTAATCCCAAACAAGGAACGTAGATTAGGACTAATCCTAGCAGCACACGAAGGGATAGCTTCTGCCCATGCAGGTGTTTCTGCAACAGTATCTTTACTCAAGCAAAGATATTGGTGGCCTGGCATTAGAAAACAAATGAAGAACTATGTTTTAGAATGTGATATATGCCAACAGATGAAAGTCTCCACAGTGAAACGCCCTGCGCAGACACCCCTGTTAATTTCAGACAAACCACTAGCTTGTGTTTACCTGGACCACTGCGGTCCCTTGCAAAGGGACGGTAACTATAAATATATCATGGTTGCAGTGGATTCATACTCTAGGTTCCTATGGATATGGCCTCAGCGCTCGGCTGGCGCTCGAACTGTTATAAAAGATTTGCGAGTCTTTATCGGCACATACGCAATAGGCACGCTACATTCTGACCAGGGCCCTGCGTTTAGCTCTCGGGCTTACAAAGAAGCCATGGCCAGTCTGGGCGTTGCATTGCGGTACTCCTCTCCATTCCATCCTGAGGGAAATTCGGTTGTGGAAAGGAAAAACCGGGACATAAAGCAGTCTATAACAGCTAGGGTATTAGTTTCGGGTGATGGGTGGGTCAAACATCTTTATGGGGTCCAACGCTCATTGAATAACCTGCCAAGAAGTTCTCTAGGAGGGGGCACTCCATATGAGGTCCTATTTGGGATAAGAATGTGGGTACCAGATCTCGATGACGTAGGCACAGAGGTGGAAAATAAAACGTTTGATATCAAAGATCGTTTGGCTGTTTTACAGGAACTGAATGAGTTAAGAACTAAACAAAGCAACGTATCCCTACAGCCAACCACCACTGGGGAAAAACATCGGTCCCAGCAAGGCCTGTCTGGATTCCAAAAGTTGGGGATCTAGTCAGAGAAAAGATTGCGGACAAGAAGGAATTTGGACCTTCTTACAGACAACCAGTACCTGTCCTAGCAGTTCAAGGGACAAGAACAGTACTTCTACCGCCCCTTGCTGGAAGAAAGGAGAAAAGATTTGTGTCCATCGACCTCATCAAACCACAGTATGTGGCCAATACTAAATAGTAGGGCTCGTGGACTCCGACCTAGTAGCAGACGCACTCCTCTCGCTACTATCCAAGAGGTTCAGACTGAAAGACTGATAACAATCGAGAATTCAGCTGTAACAGATGGAGGACTAAGCAACAACGCTATGGAACTCATCCCTCTTGAAAATCAAGTAACAGTTCGTCCAAATACACCTGTCTACACCAATGTAGCAAGTGATCAACTGGTTCCAGCGATTTCTACTAATCCTGATGCAATTCCAACAATTGACAGAACTGCTTCTGGCTATTTCATTAACTTTGATACGTTCTCAGAAGATCTGAGTGAACCTGAAACGATGCCAGCATCATTGAAATTCAAGCAGCAAGTACAAGACTTTCTTCACTTTTTGAAAAAGACTTATTTGGTTTCTCCATGGATTGAACTCTGGATTATATCTGGACTTTTTGTTTTCCTGCTCTGGCTAGCTTTGGTTACAACTGTGAGCGTGCTTATAAGTGGCAGATACATCCATGTGAATACTGAAGGAAAAGACGTGAACGTACCTTTGAGACCTCATAAATCTTCCCATCGTGAAGCAAGAGACTTGTCATCAGTGAACATCACAGCTGTTCCTATACAGGATGGTATAGTGTGGGACAAAACAGATTTTGATATCTTCGGCCCGGCTGAACAATTGAACATTCCACATTTGTTTAAAATTTCACTAAGTGATCTAATTTCGTCCAGAACCTATTCTGATGATTGGGACTTTGAGACTGTTAATGACATAATGTTTGACTTAGAAAAATCTGCTGCATTTTCTAAAAATGAATATTTAGAGGGTTCATCAGACTATGAAGAGCTGTATTGCTATAACCACTATGGTCATCATTATTTGCATAAATCTGCATATCCTAGAAATGTGTTTATGTTTAACCAATGGGAGCATTGTCCTACACCACCACAAGGTAGTTCAAAAACATTTGCCAACAAGTTTCCATATTTTTCAGGTTACAATACCTCTGATCCAGAAACGTTTTACTACAAAAATGTAAACAACACAGGACTGAAAATTATGTTAACAAATACAAAACAGATTTATTCTGCATTATTTATTGCCCAACTGTCTAGACAGGGTTTCGACTTATGGAAAGACACAATAGACACAAAAACTGTCTGGGGTACTAAAGATTGGCAAGTGCAGGGGATAGAAGCTTTATTTAGAGCCTGCATGATCACTGAACAAATAATGTTTTTGAATGAAACTGTCCAACAAACATCTTGTCTTGGACTAGCCAAGATCAAAGATATGAAAACACCTTCTGTACCAACACCTGCAAGTGACAATAATACACAAGCAGTGGTGACAGTTGACAATATACTACAACTCAACAGATCTAATCCTAATTGGAAAAAATGGTTGATCTGGCCCACAGACACGAACAACTGTCAGGAAAGATTCCTGAATAAAACTCAGGGCTTTACTATTCATAGGCCAGACCCAAGATACGTCCAAAGACAGCATCCGGGGGTAGTAACAACATACAGTGTAGGAAAATTATGCCTCGATTGGCTTCAGAAATCTACACTACAGGATGTGAAACAACACTTATCCTTACTTAAAGAAGACGCAGACCTTAGGGAATTCTTGCTTGGACCAAGAAAACCGCGTCAAAAACATTTCATATATGCCGGCATTTATGCTGCCTATAATGAAGCATGGAAAGTATCACAGATGGAGGCCGCAGAATGAATACGTGAACTTGATTGTATTAATTTAGAGAAAACCCTCTCTGTGGTCGACAATGGGTTAACAACTTCGTCCTCCAGAATATATTCATTGGATGGCATTGTATCCTCTGCTATCGACATACTAGAACAAGATTTGGCGATGTTACAGCAAGGCCAATCTCAATTACGTTCTATTGTGTTATTAAGCTGGACGCTGCAATCTTTCCGAGCGCGCTATGTGCCTTGGCGTTTCATCAACACATCGGCTCTGTTTGCAGAATACAATCTAACTGATAAACAGATCGAACTGGCACAAAGAGGAGCAAAGTATACAGTGCTGAGCATTGAAAAACTGGAAAAGTTACCATTCACAGTGGCAGAAAAACCAGCTACAGAATGGCTTATTCATGG
The DNA here is from genome assembly GCA_963921515.1 of Calotriton arnoldi. Lineage (NCBI taxonomy): Eukaryota > Metazoa > Chordata > Amphibia > Caudata > Salamandridae > Calotriton > Calotriton arnoldi. Next base: position 195,869 of record CAWUFW010006454.1, read on the forward strand.
CAAAATCACATTACCTGTGACTACTTTTCAGTTTCAGTATTGCCTCAAACAAATGCAAGCAGGCAAATATGAAAGGTTGGGTAAGGAATACATTAAGACATCTTGGGATTTACCGTATACATATAGATGTTGGAGTGGGGATCGTGAAGTTTTTTTGAGCGGTACACACTGTAAACATGCACTGAGCGGTTCACTTATATGTCAGGACATTTCTTTACACGGGACTTGCAATGGTTCTGTGGCAAATTTGTCTTGCCATCAGCAGGGTACACCAGCTGCTGTGATTAATCCAACGTTTGGACAACTTTCTAATGGGAGTTACCTCATGTTGAATGATCAGAGTTGCTGCGGCATGTTGCCAGGCATCCCATATCTAGTAACGGTCAACTCCAGGGTCACTTGCTGTATGCAAGTATTGTTTCCCCCAATAGACACAGTCAGGGAGTCGCCTTTGTGGCCTTCGCTGAACGTCTCTTTTATAAGATTTGATACTTTAAGCAGAATGAAAGCCATGCTTTTACAGCAAACAGTGCCTTTGACATCGGCCAAAGAAACCTATGATCTACAAATAGCAAGGACTTCGGCTGAGATACAGACTTTAATACGTACAAACTGCCCTATACATTTTGTAGAAATGATAACACGTATCTTCAACATGTCTGATACAAGTGGAATTGTACATGTATTTAAGAGCATCTGTACCGGTCTGTTAGCACCTTTCCAGGCAATACTCGGAATAATCCCGAACTTTGCACATTCGGTGTTTGGTGGCATACCATTAATTCTAGCACTTGGTGCCGGAATTCTATTTCTCTTCCTGCTATTATGCTATGGCCAGCCTATTCGCAGACATCACTCCGAGCGAAATGGAGAAAGCTCTCCTTGAACGAAAGTGCCATGAGCGAATAGTACAGCTTTTGGGCATGACTCGTCTACGGGAACTTAATACCACGTGGTTCCTGTCATTCAGACCAATCTGGCAAGATTGCATCTTACCTGTTCTACGATGCCTGCTATGCGGTGAAGAATGCGTGTTGGACACCTGTCTAACATTTCCATCAGCGACGCCAACGGATGTCGATACTCTGCTGGTCCCGATAACGGCCCATGCTCTGTGTTGTCCCCAGAGGCTGCCAATCCTGATGTCAGCATTCATTGAGATCTCACAGACGCTTCCGGCTGCTGCTGAGGTACGAGAAAGATCTACAGGCACACAGGTAACAACGGACGCGAACATTGCTGCGGCAACCTATGCTGAAAGCGATGCTTCACATCTCTGTGCAATTAATCTACTACACGAGGTGTTCCAACTGACACCAACTTCAGTGGACGATGTTTTGTCTACAGAAATAGATGATCTCATGTTTACACCAGACCCGTAAACTGACTCTGATTCAGCCCACAGTGTTCCAGAGATGCTGTAACAATTTGGCCTTCACACTACAAAAACTTGAAACTCTTCCCAAAATTGAACCTTTGACCATTTTTTTTTTTTTTCTCTTCGAACGAAAATGACACTTCAATCTGCTTAAAGTAGAACTAGCCGTATAGTACAGACTTCGAGGTACTTCCTCAGACACTTTTATCATCGTGTTAGTCTAAAAAAGTTCATTAATTTCCATGACATGAAATGACTTTTGATTTTGGACAACTTATCGATCATTTTTTTGTCACATGTAAATATTACTGCTTATTTCATTCAAATTGAATTTTATTTTTAAAAATAAAATGAAATGAAAAGCAATGCTTAAAATGTACAGTACCTTTTGCATTCTAATGGGTTTTTTAAATGCCTTTTTAAACGGTTTTAAGAAATATTTTAGCAATATGCGGTACTCCATTTAATGTTTAGCATTTTAAATGTTTAGCATTTTAGTATTATCGTACACACGAAAGTGGAGTGGGTGTTGTATTCCTCTTAGGGTGTCCATACACAGGCTTTCCTGTATCATGTCCTTATATAGGCACAATTCGCCCTACCCTTATATAGGCATAAAATCCCAGTCCTTATTTAGGCATTAAACCGTGCACTCCAAATACAGGCATGGTCTCCGACATCCGTCCACCCTAACGTCACAACGAGTTCTTGAAGAACAGACCCTTAGGCTTCGGGAGTTTCCCTAGCACAGGACTATTGATTTCTTCAAGGACTCATCAATTATGCATGAACCGTTATACCTTAGGGGTTCATTCATGACGTCTTCCGCTGACCGATTCACGTCAATGCTAACATTGTGAGGTACCTCTCAGGTATAAATATACCTTCCCTAGCCCTTGTAAATCAGAGGAGACCTCGACTTCAGAGGAGCCCGTTTCCCGGCCTGACGCACTGAGAAGACGCTGTCATCCCTGCACGCAGAGAGTCCAGCTTCCAGTGATCTAACTTCCCTTGCGGGGTGTTGGAGTTCGAGTCTGGCAAAGAGATTCCCACCTCTCTCATTCTAAAGGTATGGAGCTGACTAGAACCTAGAGGGACTCTTGGCATACTAGGCATACTAGACTTAACATACTCTTAGTATACCATAGTAAGGAATACTTCACCTACTACATACTCTCCCTACACCTAGGTTAGGTTAGGTACATTGGGGTAGAACTAGCTTAGAAACGCATTGTATGAGTACTCGCATTTTTTAGTCTGTGTTATTTATGTGAATGAATATCTGCTAAAAGATAATGCTATCGCAGTAATATTTATTTCTACTGCTTACGCTGTACATTATTTATCTTGCATACTGTCTTGTGATCGTAACAGCACATTTTACTTACACGAGAAACAAGACTGTTCAATAAATCTTTTATTGAAACGCCCGTCTATTTCTTTCTGTGTAACTTTGAGGAAAACTAAGCATGCACGATTGAGCTGAGTGAAATAGTTATCTATTGTTTCCACGACTCTGGGACATGTTCTGATTCTAAAGGGAAACAAAGTGGTCATGTTTTGCGGCTGCCAGAAACTACTCCCTTCTTGTTTGTCAAGGAGTTTCTAGTGGCCTCTGAGCTAGCTGGCACAAGTAATTAAGTTTAATATACTCGATAGGGACATACTGACCTTAGTCCTATGTCAAACCTATGGGGTATATTATTCCAATGCGCAGAGCCTATTAGGGAAATAGGAGCTACACTACAAAAGGGTATTGGTTAGACTTATACTGGATGCTCCCTTGTGCCTGGACAAAGCTATGTCTCTCTGCCTTGTGTCAGGGACTACTTTTATTCATTCCAGGTTGACTTAGATGGTATTTGACAGATCCAAAGCTGTAATACTGTGCTTGGAATAGTAAAAGCCTTTTGTAATTTTTCAGTTCAGCGCGGATGGTGTCGGCACACAAACCTATGTCTCCTTTACTCTTCCAATGCGCGCCAATGGCTTGGATCGGGAGGGGTGTAGTCCTTAACGTACTTTGATGCTCTCCAAAGGACATGTCCCTACTTAATTAAATTAAATTCCATGCACTAGAATGACGCTGTAATCATCCTCAGTAAAATGACAGACAAGGGCTAACGTTTAAATGTTTACTCAAGGAATGTAAATGCAGAAATACATCAGCTGGACCATCAATTAATTAAGCATATAGGCATATTAATCATAAAGTACAAGAAGAATTCAGTAAAGTTCTACTGGAAATCCAGCATAGATTCGCCATCTATGAAAGGGCAAAGGTGAGCCCCCTAACACTGAGAAATCACGTCCTTTTATAGAGCCTTAGACAAAGGACTTCATACACTTACTTCACCAATATAAGTTTCACGGGGATGCACCAATGAGAAACATGCAAGAAGAAACATTTTACTACAAAATACATTTGAGGATTCTCTTACAATTCAACTGCATTAGACTTAGGCTTCTCAGAATCTATGCAGGTGACATGACCTGCTACATAGTATGTCACTCAGGCTGAAACAGTTAGGTTGTCCTTCATTAGTTATATTGCATTCAGTGTGACTGGGAAAGTCTTAGGGTCACATGTTCAAAGTATTTTTGTGTTTGCAGATGCGCTGAATCGCAGAATCGGCCCGTTTGTGTACGCAAAAAGGCTTTTTGAAACATACAAATCCCTATTTTCAATTTGATAACCTATTACCGAATCGCAATCCCAATTTGCGTTTCAGTATTAGGTTATCGAATCGCGAATAGGGACTTGTACATTTCAGAGGAAGGGGAGAGTTTAGGGCGTCCCTTCCTAATACGAATTGCAGTGGTGTGTGTGAATGTTTTGCGACCGAAATGTGGTTGCAAAACATTGCATTTTACTGCCTACTTCAAGTAGGTGGTAAGCCATTCACTGTTATGAGCCCCAATGTACCCCAATATAGGCCTCGGTAGCTACTCAACCTTTTACCTACATTTGTCCTACCTTGCTCTGCATAACGGTTCTGGCACTGACCTTTTACATAGTTATAGGCTGAATAAATGTTGATCAGTTTTCTCCAAAACTGGCCTCATTTATTATGCATGAGGATTCCTAGTATCATATCTTAATCCCCTGCCCAGGACGTACGCAGCAGGACTACCATCTTCTGTATAATAACTCTGTACAAAAGTCACCGCTAACATCATCCTTGGACGACAGGTCCACTATACATAATGGCAAGCCATTACATATCTAGGTAGAACCCCTGAGGGTATTTTGTGAGTATAAAAGAACCACATCTTCGCTGGGTAACCAGAAGAGAAGCTTCCACGCTGAAACTAGACGCTGAGGTCCCTGCCTGCAGAAGCTCCAGCACGCAGTGGTCTGACATCCCTTGCACTGTTTCCACGATTCCTGAAGGATCAAGGGTTGTCATGTTCGATAGTTGCCAGAAACTATTTTGCCTTGGTAAGGTTAGTGGGCTTATGGTGGCACTGGGAGCTAGCTGGTCTAAAGGCTAACATATCGTTTGGGGGTGTCTAGAATCAGTCTGGACACAAATCCCTTAGTTTATGTTGTCTAAACAAGCAGATGTATGTATTATTAGGAACTACACGACATCACAAATGGGAAGGGCTCCCCTTTGTAAATGTTTGTTAAAACATTTTTAAGAGCAGGTAGTGGTCCCATGGACCACTGCCTACTCTTAAAAAATGAAAAGAAAACTTTTCAGTCGGCTGAGCGTGTTGAGCCTGGTGGTAGAGCCTCCATTCATGCTCATCTCCCTGGCTCGGAGTGGCACGCGACCAAGAAAAACAAACCGAGAGGGAGAGGAATACAACTGAAGAATGGGTGAGTGGGAGGGACAGTTGCTGAGCTCAGTTCTGTCCCACCTCCTAGAGGCCATAGTTGGGAATGGGAGCCGGGGTGCTCAGCGAGGCAGATGGGATCTGGTGAGAGACACTTATACAGGGGTTTGTGTCCCTACATTACTTACCATTATTTTTGCTTTTTTTTTTTTTTTAAATTAATTGTGCTTTTTGGGCAAACACCACTCACTATCCCTTTTTGACAAATTCCCCAAAATGTTTATTTTAGGTTTTGACAAATCAAGTCACAGAGTTATGGTTGTGGGGTACCAAAACGCACTACCAAATATGGTACTCTTAGACAAACCTGCGTACACAATTTATTGCAATTTTGACTAGCTCAATTCTCCGTTTATTGGACAACAGGTAACATTTTAAAATGTCTTTATTGCATTTTTGTGAAGTACTATAATAACTGATATTGTGTTTCTTTGGGCAATGCTATGGTCTTTATTTGGGGTTTTGTTTTGGGTAGCACTGTTGTGTTTGCCCTGCTCCTCTCGCCAGAAAATCAAGCGCTATGATGAGGTCAGTGCTAGCCATATCATAGTGTTTTTTTTCTAACTTCTAGCCATGCTGCACTGTACAACATGGCTAAAAGACATTGACAAAGCCAGTAGCTCTCTCGTAGGTGAGGCCTATTGCCTCTGCTAAAGCTTGTTGGTTTTCAAAATGTGGTCACCCAAATTATGATGACCCTGCTTTTTACCTTCTGACTTGCCCTTAGTACTTTTGACCAATCTGTAGGACACAAATTGAGGCAACCGTCATAAAGGTCACCCCCACCCTAAACCCACTTCCCTTTTATTTAGACTCCAGGACTTTGCCCATTCTTTGTGTATGCGCCCACCTGCTAGCCCACAGTTTCAAACTGTCCTGTGCTGCTGAGGACGAAAGAAGAGTTGGAAGCTATTTGCTGCCTGCTTTTTACTGACTGCCCCAGGGTGAGAATCAGGACCTCCACACGCTGCTCAGGCTCCAGGTCATCTAGTGCCCCAGGCACACCTCAGCAACATCCCTGCCAGGATTCCCAGGTCAAGGCATTATGAGCTGTTCCAGCTCAGGTTTTTCTTCTTTGAATTCTGGGACATGTAGTCTTCTTTATTCCATTATAAAACCAGGCCTACACTCTGTAGTTTCAGAATGCAAAGAAAAAGAAACTGGACTGGGGCATGCATGGACCTAGGAAACTTGGCAGCTATGCCTCCCTACCATACTTCTCACTTCGAAGATGAGCTTCATGCTGAAAATGAGAACTATCAATGTGCCACCCAGCCCAATGCCTGTACACTGCTACAGCCAGGTAAGAGATTATTATTGGAGTGAAACCATGTACTCTACAACAATGTGTAAAGTTGACATAGAGACAGTAATGTAGTTCCTGTTTAAACTTCACTCATTTATCAGTGCAAAAAACCAAGGGAACTGTGATCCTGACTAAAATGGAGGCAGGGGTAGAGATGTGGCAAAACAAATAACAATTATCTAATAATTTTACTGGCATTTGACTTGCAGATAACTTGTGAACACAGTTTTATTTATAGACCCAGATTACATTTTACCCTAATGTCAAGGTTCTGTTTTTTTTCTGTTTTATGAAATATTTAATAAATATATTCTGATTTAAACGTTTTGGAGCCCAAGCAAAAAAACCTCATTGAATTAATCATGTTCATCCCTGATTTAAATTCTGCATGGCTTTTTTCATGAAGCAGCTGCAAGAGACTCCTAAGCAAGATCCTTGATATGTGTGCAATTCAATCATTTGCTAGGACGGCTCTGTTAGAGGTGGAGTGGCTTGTGTATTCTTCCACTCCCTGAAACACAGTACATTTGAATGTCTAGTGGTAGGATCTTTAGGACTTCTGTTTCAAACCTTTACATTTTGTTACTTTCCACCTGCTGTTTTTTCCTGTTCTACATTTTCTCACATTTATTGTTTAAAGATGTCATGCATTGCTTTGGAATTCATGATGGGCCACCATCATATTAGTAAAAATAGACTTTTACTAATATCATGTTGAGCTGTTCACCATAAGCAGGGCCACACACCACTTGAATAATGCTATTCAGCAGCTGCTATATTTGTCACATAATCTGCTGCATAAGCTTAATAATTTATTAAAAAAATGATTCTAGCTCAAATGGATGGTAAGTTACTAAAGCCTGCGAAACACCAATTGCAGCACAGTGGAAAGCCATTTGCAAGCTGAATTGTCAACCTTTCAGTTGCTTATTCCTCTATTTAGCTGTTAAACTGGTACTAATGATATGAAACGTTTCCCAGTGCTAATGTTTCTAAAAATGTCAAAATAAGTAATATCATCAAAAAATGTAGCCATTATGCTGCATAATGTGTCTTATATTACTGCATAATTTTGTCAACCCTTTCACATAATTTGGTCCTCCATGCCACATACTACCAGTGGCCCTTAATGTTGGCGATAACTGCCTGTGAAATATAATGCAGACTCCTTAAGTGAAAATAAATGAAAGATAAACTAATCAGTGGAAATGCATTGTTTTGGTAAGAAAGCTTAGTTGTTTAAAATGAATACTTCAGAAATCTGTGTGTATAACTGGTTGATGCACTAGCAACAAGTGACTTGTGTGTTTATAGACCTATGCGGTCCCAGCCTGGGAGAGAAAGCATTGTGAATACATAGGTCAGTTTAAACAATGTTTTAGGCTGTTCACAGTATACGATAGGCTGGCACAAAATGTGCAAAAAGACTTAGGAATAAATATACTAACACTTTTCACTAGTGTTGCTTTACAAAAGTGACACAAACCCAGGGAAAGTGTTGTGTTGGGATTTACTTTCCAACACTAGTTCTGATTTGCGTTAGAAAGTGGCCTAATGTAATACAAAGTAGAGCTATGTGCTACTTTGCAGCAAGGAGGAGCTCCAAAGGTTGTACGTGGGTATTCCTATGCAACCACCCATGGGTTTTGATGCAGAGCCCCATCTCCGACGAAAAGTAGACAGGACTTTGTGTCAAAAATCTGTGCTTCATTGAGACAACTGTAAAGTTTTGTGAAAGTGTTAAAGGGTAGCCTTCCAATGCAAAACCTATGCTTGACATCACACGTCCACCCTTGCACCCTTGCTTTATTGCAGAATGTAAATAACAAAGCATACTTGCAAATTGCGACTACATGCCTGCCTTTCTTTTTCACTTCAGAACTGTGTGATTGTATTTATTTACGTTTATAGGAGCCTGCCACTGACAACAGGCACTTTGTATAGTGTCAATGAAAAGTCCCCTCTAGAAACTTACTGTCTCCTACACTTCTGTCAGCATGGATGGCACTATGCTAATCCTACCCTTGTCACAATGTTCCAAAGAAAGATACTGCTCTCCACCTGCAATTTAAGAACTACCCAGAGTTCCCTACTTCTACTATTTTAAAATTGTCGGTGTGCCTGGATAATATTTGTATTTGTGACTGTGATGCAAAGAAGCTGTTAAGCATGATTCATTCAGCCATGCCAGTCTGCACCAGTATATGGACACATCAGGTGCATTATGGGACTGGTAGGATTTCATTTTGGTCATGTGTCTAGTGTGTTTTAAGAAGTGTGACTTAAGGCAGTATGATCTGGCTCACCTGTGAACAAGGCCACACTTGGACTGCCGAAATGCATCAGGATTGATTTGCTGCCACTTTTATTACAATAAATGCCGGTGCCTCATCGAGTTGAGCTTCGCTCCTTCCTTTGCTGTGTTTAATTATGGGGCGCTCCATGCCCGTTTTTGCGAACCTGCCCTACAGGGATTGGGGCTCCCATAAGTTGGAGAACCTTGTGTGGATTTGATTTGGGGAGCATGTCCCGCTCGCCCATGTGCAAACATAAAGGATTACCCAGGTATTTCAGCATGTCGGTGTGAAAGGAAGACAGGAGGAGGGATGTCTCCTCTTGCCAGTTCTGTTCCACTGGTGTTTCGATAGGAGACATGGATGTGACTTTGGAAGCAGTGATGATGAGCGAGGCTGCATGAAAGGAAATATAAATTTGAAACACACAGGGCTTTCAATTTTACAAATGTCCCTGGATAATATTTGTATTTGTGACTGTGATGCAAAGAAGCTATTAAGCATAATTCATAGAGCCATTCCTGTCTGCAATAGTTTATGGGCACAACAGGTGCATTATGGGACTGGTAAGACTGCATTTTGGCCACGTGTTTAGTGTGATTTAAGACGTGTGACTTATGGCAGTATGAACTGTATGATCCGGCTCACCTGTGAACAAGGCCACACTTGGAAAGCTGAAACGCGTCAGTATTGATTTGCTGGCACTTTTATTACAATAAATGCCGGTGCCTCATCGATTTGAGCTTCGCTCCTTTCTTTGATGTGTTTAATTATGGGGCGCTCCATGCCCGTTTTTGCGAAGCTGCCTTGAAGGGATGGGGGCTCCCATCAGTTGGAGAACTTTGTGTGGATTTGATTTGGGGAGCATGTCCCGCTCGCCCATGTGCAAACATAAAGGATTACCCAGGTATTTCAGCATGTCGGTGTGAAAGGAAGACAGGGGGAGGGATGTCTCCTCTCGCCAATTCTGTTCCACTGGTGTTACAATAGGAGACACGAATGGGAATTCAGCAGCTTTGATGATGAGCGAGGCTGCATGAAAGGAAATGTATATTTGAAACACACAGGGCTTTCTATTTTAAAAATGACTGTGCGCCTGGATACTATTTGTATTTGTGACTGTGATGCAAGAAGAAGCTGTTAAGCATGATTCATACATCCATTCCAGTCTGGAACAAATTATGGACACCAGGTGCACTTTGGTCCTGATAGGATTGCATTTTGGTCAAGTGTTTAGTGTGATTTAAGACGTGTGACTTACAGCAGTATGGTCGGGCTCACCTGTGAACAATGCCACACTTGGGCAGCCGAAATGCGTCAGGAATGATTTGCTGCCACTTTTATAACAAAAAATGCCAGTGTCTCATCGAGTTGAGCTTCGCTCCTTTGAGATATATATCTATATATATAGATGTGTATATATATATATATATATATATATATTCACTGAAAAAAACAAACCAAAGATAGTTGAAAAAAAACTGCACACTAAGGGCCTTATTTCGATGTCGGGCACAATTGCTTCCGCCCGGCACCGATTCAGTCCTGGGACCGACCGACACCCAGTTTGCTTTGAAGATCATTTTCTTAGAATTTTAAGCCGTTTTCCTGGTGTTCAACACCTGCAATGGCTGAACAGCAAGATCCTGGTGTTTTGCTGTAGGAAGAAGAGGTGGAGTTGCAGCAGTAAGAAGAGGAGGTGCAGCACAGGAAAAAGCTCAAAGAGTCGATAGTATGCACACTTTTCTAACTACATCCTAGAGTGCAAATTGTCAACGTAAAACGGGTCACATGCAACATCTGCAATAAAGTGATTTCTCATGGTAGTGTGATGAAATACTCATTTGGTACCATGGCAATATGAAACATCTGCAGTCAATGCATCCGACCAGATTTGTGCATGCCCAAATGAGGCGACGGAAGGACATTGATAGGCCGGAGCACAAAGATCGGCTGCAGGCATTTCTTTTGCTGCTTTGACACCGGAAACTTCTTTTTCGTCATCGCCGTTGTAATCACCAACCGCTGCATCTGGCCATGTATCAGTACCTGGTAAAGGTAAGTGTAAGGTAAGTGAAACACGCCTTATGATGGCTTCATAGTAGATGGTAAGTTTATAATAGACTACTACAGTGCAATCTGATTTTATGTAATAAAGATAACACAAGTCAATACATTATTGTTTTCCTTTCTATGTGTTTTTCAGACATGAGTAACATTTCAGTTAAGATACTATGTATTCATTTAGAACATTTACAGTTCAAGAAGATCATATGATAGTAGTCATCATAAGAAACTGGTGAAAAATAAATCACTTGGATTGTAATAAAAACCTGTAGATGCTGCGCATGTCCAACTGTTCATATATCTAACTAAGTAATCTGATATATGTGAAAGCATAAAAGTCAGCAATACTTACAGTAGATTTTTACAAATGTCATCACCCATGCCAGGCGACCTAATGACATATTTCCCGAAGTATCTAAAAACAATTCACAAGTACTATTTTAGCTTTATAACAATGGTAACATCTTAACTTAGAACTTCTGATGTAAAAAAATAAGGTAACTGTCGTAAATCTTTTGGCGGTCAGAGTAGTATCATTGCATTCTGTTCAACTTGTGTTGTTCTTTAAGTAGAAAATGTGGTGTTCTGATGCTACAGAGTGTCCTTGATGAAAAAGTATGGCACTAGTAGTATAAGTGCATCCTGAAATAGAAATTTGTGAAGCAGTAAAGTTAGAAATAGACATATTTTTTTCTGTTATTCACACTACATCTTTGAACCATGAAAATTAAATATTTGGCTACCGTTGGAGACAAGTTCTAATCTGCAGTTCGGATATAATTTTTTTTGCACAGCTTTAGATATTAAGGGCTAGATGTACGAACGATTTGCGGTTTGTAAACCGGTCGCAAATAGGTTAGCAACCAAAAAAGTGGTGTTTTGTAATGTACAAAGGCCATTCACTAACCAAAAATAGCGATGCGACGCATTTTCAAATCACTATTTTTTACTACCGATATTTGCAAGTCGCAAATACAGATAGGTATTTGTGACTTGTGTACCTTATGTTCGGGAATGTCGCAATTAGCGACAAGAAACAAAAACGCCCGTTTGCACATGCAATTTTGCACTGATTTATTTCAGGTGGTAACTGTGCGCAAACTATAAAAGGTGGCACAGAATGCATCTGGGGTTTCCATAATGCCTGCATTGTATGTGATTGTGAGGAGGGTGCGACTACTGCCTCCAAAACAGAAGAGGAAGAGGAGGAGGAGGAGGAGACAGGAGAGTATCTTTAGAACCAGGCTTACTATTTTCCAACAGACAGAGGAGAAAATCTTTGAAAAATACAGGCTACGTAGTGCAGTGATACTGGATTTAATTGAATTGCTGAAACTACATCTTCAGAGCAGTACGCTGTGCAGCAGTTCCATCCCCACTCATGTGCAGTTGTTGTGCTCACTGCACATTTTGGCCTTGGGCAGCTACCAGCACGTGATTGCTGTTGCTTGTGTGGTGACACAAAGTGCTCTGTTGTACGTTTCTAGATGCCATGCTCCTAAACATCAACAGGTACATATACCTACCCAGGAATGCAGAGGAAATTCAAAGCTCAAAATTAAACTTTTACAGTGTGGCCAAATTCCCCAATGTCTTAGGGTATGTAGACCGAACACACGCTCCTATTTGTACTCCAGCCCATGTAAAATACCTCTTTTGGAATAGGAAAAATACACATTCCCTCAATATCCAAGTTGTTTGTGATGCACATGATTGAATTACAGATACAGTGGCAAAATACCCAGGGAGTTCTCATGACTCATACATCTTCAGGCACAGTGGAATACACCTGGAAAGAGGGGATTTTAAGGATGACAATTTATAAGGTAATTTGATGGTGCATCATGACACATATGAGTGTGACCGTCAAATCTTAGGTTCTGCGATGCTCACAATTATGTCTTTTGTTCCAGGTGACAGAGCGAATGTGTTAAGGCCTTGATACTGACCCCATAACTAGCCCCGGAAAACCAAATTGAAAGGCGTTACAACATTGCTCATCGACACACCAGAGTGGTGAATGAACAAACATTTGGCATGCTTAAATCTAGATTTTGGTGCCTTAACGAGAGTAGACGTACATAATAGTATGCTCATGCAAAATTGTGGCGACCTGTGCCACGTTGCAAAACATAGCGACTAGGGGCCTGATTCACAGAACTAACTTACGTCAAAAACGTAAACGTAAACGTAAACGTAAAGTTAGTACTTTTTAGGTATTCACAGAATACACTTACTCATTTTGATATTCACAGAATGAACGTACTCATTTCGGTATTCACAGAAGTTAGTAGTCCTAACTTTAGGACTCCTAAATGCCTTCTGTGAATACCGAAAGTCTTAAAGTTAGGATTTTTCTCAGTTTACTACTCCTAAACTGAGAATAATCCTAACTTTAAGACTTTCGGTATTCACAGAAGGCATTTAGGAGTTCTAAAGTTAGGACGACTAACTTGTGTGAATACCGAAATGAGTACGTTCATTCTGTGAATACCAAAATGAGTAAGTGTATTCTGTGAATACCTAAAAAGTACTTACTTTACGTTTACGTTTACGTTTACGTTTTTGACGTAAGTTAGTTCTGTGAATCAGGCCCTAGGTGCGGAATACCCATCACTTTGGAGGACACCGAATTTGAAGATGAGGATCCTGAACCACCTCTTCAGCAGCCTGGAGATCACAATGCAGCAGTGGATGGGAGAAGCCAACGGGATCAGATTACAACAAATTACTTCTCAAGGTAAGTTCTATGTGACAAGACAATCACTGAAATTATGAAAGCAGTGTTGATGCAAACAAAGTAAATCAACCTTTAATGTTAGACTACTATCTCCATTTTTTAAGTTGCAAACTGTATGATAACCAAGTGGTCAGTAAAGTACAAACAATTGTTGGTTTCATCACCAAAATAATCTACGGCAATTATGCCAGTATGACCTCAAATATGCCAGTATGACCTAACAACATGATGTGTCCATCTCTGCTTTCTGCAGCTATGTCCAACATGTCCTGCCCCTACTTGTTCTCCAGTAGAAGTACGGCTGCTACTTCGCACGGCATGTGCAACACTGGCAGACACACTGCTAACAATTGAGATGTCCTCACTATCCTGAGAGGCATCTCCAACACCACTTGCTATCTGTGAGTTTTGTAGCACTTCAACTGCAGACGTGATTTGCCCTAGGCCCCTGGCAACGTCACTACTAAAGTGTCCCATTTTCACCTGCAGGGTAACTGTTCTCCTTGACAGAATGGAAGTGGCATTGGCCAAACAACCAATGGAATGGGTTAGGCCATCTATTTTAGCTGCAGTGCTATGATCTCGATGCCTGCTTTGATAGGCACGGTCAGCCCCCATGTGCTGGCATAATTCCTGTATTGCGGTGGTTACGCTGGCCACATTGGTGTTCATGGTTGCCAATTGTGTCCCCGTGTTCTCAAATCCAAATGAAATGCATTGCTGCATGTTGTTCATCTTCCTGTTCATGAGTTTCATCTGCTTGTAATGCAGAGTCTGATTTTCAATCATAGACACCTCAAGGCCTCCAAACAACTTTGCATTGGTTCTACAGTGTGATGTGCCTCATGGCACTGACTGCCCTCGCGCCCTAGAACACACTGCTGTTGTTGCCTCACACATGGGTGCTGGATGGGATTGGTTGGCAGAGTGACTTCGTCATCCTCCATTAATGCTACCTGTGGTGACAATGAGGCAGTGCTGCATTAGGCTGGTGTTGTGCTTGGGTGATTGGCTAAGGAGGTGGGTTCCTCAGCTGCCATGTTTGCATCCTCCACTCCCTTCACTTTGGTGTCATCACTGTGTACCTCATGGAGATCTGTGGGAAATAATGAAATTCTGTTTACTCACTGATCGATGAGTTATCACTGTGTATGTTTAGATATCAGTAGCCCAATAAATGTATACATGTGACTTCTGTGCTGACTTTTTGACTACATGTCCCATAATGGATTATAACAGTACTTTTTTGATTAACTTGAGGAACATCCGTCTGATGTATGCTATAGTTCTATGTGGACTTGGACATAGATGTGAGGTCTGAGATGTGACGATAGGAAAGAATTCAAACTTAGTTTGTAAGGTGCCAGGTGCTGAAGTGTCAATGTTCCCAATTCCCACGACAACCTTAGGCTTCAAGGTGGTCTCAACCATGGTCTCCAGTGCAGTGGGTGGGGGTACAGTTGGGGGCCACATCCTGTTGCCCAGGATTCCGACAGTCGCCTTGCCACCTTTTCTTTAGCCTGCGACCTGAGGTCCTACCACCTCTTACAGATCTCATCTATGGGGTGGTGGGTGACTCCAACTGCATTTATTTTTTGTTGCATTTCCTGCCAGATTTTTTTTTTTTGTTAGTCTGGGACAGTCATGGATGCCCTTTCAAACAGTACTCCACTCACAGCTCTCTTTAGTCAGGATCGCCAACTCCTTTTCTCAAAGTTTCAATTTCCTTTTTCTGCATCCTGCATCCTTTCCTAAACTTTGGCTGGCCAATGGTGCAGATGGACCTTCTTTGGGGTTTGGATAGCTGTGCTGAAAATGGCAGCTGCACTGCACCTCCACTCCACATTCACTCAGGCTGGTCTCCAGGCAGGTACTGTGAGGCACTTCCATGTTCAGAGGTGGTTACCCATGACCAGAAAGCTAATAGCGATTTCCAAAATTGCGAAATGACTTGGTAGCAAGTCGCTATTTCAGGACTCAAATTATACGTACATCAAGAATTGTGATTTCTTAATTGAGATTCGCAATTAGGTAATCACAATTCTTTGTGTTTACACTTGTAGCCCTATATTCTTACATGGAATAGATTTGCAATATTTTATTGGTAGATATACAAATCTTTCAAATTGTGTAACAGTGGAGCCTGAATGTAGACAACAGGAGCATTCATGTTCCCAAGAGTTCCCAAGAGTTTCCATAGCTATTATTTCTAGCACAGCCATACAGAATTCCTGAACATCTTGTTATTCATTGATAGAAAATTGAATAGGTCCTCTCCACAGATCTACCATATTTCCTTTGGTATCTGTTGAGTGGCATATGTGCTTTTGTGACAGGATGTTTTAATGAAGATTTATTAAGGTTTTGCAAAAGCTTTCATCTACATGCTGGTGGATAATTTCTTTGATAGATGGTAGGCACAAAAGAAGATTAAAATTTACATCGCGTTATGAATTTATTTTATTCTGATTTTGAAACTGATGCTCTGTTATTTCAGTGTGTTTGCTTTTCTGATTTTTTGGGTATATCCAATTCTTTTATGTCATTGTACTTTGTTTAAATTTTTCATTTAAAAGCCATTTTAGGTTTTAACAAAATGGGATATTGACCAAGATGAGGATCTTATCTGTTTCACAAATGATTATATTCGGTTACACAGC
This sequence comes from Calotriton arnoldi, assembly GCA_963921515.1. NCBI lineage: Eukaryota > Metazoa > Chordata > Amphibia > Caudata > Salamandridae > Calotriton > Calotriton arnoldi. The sequence goes on from CAWUFW010006454.1 coordinate 212,157, forward strand.
TACTGCCTGCATTAATTCTTGTCTCATCAAAATTGGTAATCTGCAGTCCTGTAAGTTTTTTGACGCCAATAAGAGCAACATATGCTCTACCCTCTTTGAATACTGTTGAGCTTATCTTAATGAATGCATAATCTATTCCTAGTCCTTTCGATTGTGTATTGTTACAGCATAAGCCAAATAAAGAGGAAACTGTTCTCTACGAAAATATAAATCTTTCAGAAGAATCTTGCTGCATACTGGGAGATGTGTTTTTTCTGTTTAATGTGGTTACATTTCACCACACTAAAGTCAATGTCTTGACTTTTCCAGCCATAACAAAGTCCAGTACAAACCCCATGGTTCCATTTACTGGTCCTTCTCCTACATTAAATTGCAATGTAAAATTACATAACAATTTTACATAGTTGTAAATCTTTCTCCAGTCCCACTGTATGTGAAACTGATTTTTCCATCTTTTGTAATTATGGGGCCCATTAGGATGGCGGGGGCGATCCGCCCGCCATCCTGCCATGAATGGCCCCCCGCCACATTAGGATGGCTGGGGGGTCCCGGCGGACGGGAAGACCGTCTGCCGCATTTCCGCCGGTCGACTCTTCGACCGGGCGGAAAACTGCCAGGATATGGCGGCGGTGTCTGCAAGACACCGCCATCCACATTACAATGCCGGCGGAGTCTTGCCTTTCCATGGCGGCATTGCCGTCATGGAAAGGCATGTGGTTTCCGCTATTGGGGGCCCGTTGCGGGCCCCAGAGTGTTGGGGGTGGGGGGTATAGGTACCCCCCTACATTGGCATGGACAAGGTGGCAGGCACCGCGCGGTGCCTGTCACCTTGTGCATGCCAATGCACAACGTGCATCCACAGCATTGTGGCTGGCGGTGCTGTGAGCACCACCCGCCACAATGTTGTGGATGGGGGATGCCACTGCCACCGTGGTGGTGGCATCCTAATGGCCACAGCGGGACCACCGCACTCTGTCGGACGGTCCTGCATGCCGTTACGGTGGCGGGTGGACTTTGTCCGCCCGTCATCGTAATAGGGCCTTTAGTAGCTAAAATGTTGCTTAGTACATGATCCTCCACTTAATCTTTAGAAGGAAGATGTACAATTGTTTCTTTTCCAGATGTAGCACTTCATAGTTTAATTTAGCACATTCTTCAACAGTTGCCATTAAACAAACAACAGGTTATGATTGTGAAAGATGATAATCCATAAGTTTAGACAGTGAATGAAGGTTTGGAAATAATGTTCTTGTATTTTTTGTCCTTAGCATAATCTTTGCTTTATTTGTTACAAGGTGAAGGCCTTTCAATACCTTGGCATATTCTTCATCGTTAACTTTTCTCATATTTTGTGTTAACTCTGTATATCTGAAATGCAACCAAATGTTAAAAATAATTAACAACCTTCCACGTGACCTTAAATACTTTAGTACTTGCTAGTATATAGTATAGCAACGGGTCATTAACTCATGATTTCTCCACACAAGGATTTAAGTTTCATAAAAAACCTCTTTTTATTATATTTCATTATTCACTTATTTAAAAGCAAGCACATAACAATCTTAATTTATATTGTCACATTATTTTTAAACATTGTTGTTTCTTTACAATATATTAACAAATTTCAATAATACATTTTCTTATAATGATCACAATCTGTGCAGAAAACTCATAATCTGTACACAAATTCTTTAGATCTTTCCTCTCAGGAAACTAACATCAATTTTACTAACCATAAATGTATACCCCACACTGATACCTCATTCACATAGTCAACACTCATATCACTGACACATACTACACACATTCACACTCCCCAGTGCAGCATCACATACACAGATGAAAAAAACTCTGGGTGGAAACATCAACCCTCAGATGCTATGCTGATGGCTGGGGCATCATACTCTCAGGTCGACGTACGTTTCAATGGACATGACACATTGTCTCCATCTTCATCAGGACCTATTGGTTTTTTTATTATTATTTTTTTCTTGCAGGTAAACCGTGGGGATTCTGTTGCTTCTTGCTGGAATATAGTTACACTCCAGCCGGAGTAATAACGGCCCCTGAGCCCTTGAAAGTTACTTGGGGTATCTGCAGTCAAAAGCTAATTTTAATCTCCGAGCGCATCCTTATTTTTGTATGTGAGGAACTCTCATTTCATGCATCAGCGCGATAAGCTCCGATCATTCCGACGTAGGGGCTAACGGTATCCGCTATCTTTTGTTTTGCTTTCAAATTTCTTTTTGATATAGGTAACCTTGTCGATTGTATGTTGAAATATCCTGGACCCCAGAGCTCTCTGGCAATATCAGTTCGTTTCATCAATGCACGCTTTGAAGATCTAGGAGGGTGTGATGGCGTCGTCGGTTAAGCACTCCAGGAGCAAGAGTGAAAATTAAATCAGCAGCGCTGCTGATTTAATTTTCACTCTTGCTCTTGGAGTGCTTAACCGACGATGCCAAAGCATTGACGAAACGAACTGATATTGCCAGAGAGCTCTGGGGTCCAGGATATTTCAACATATAATCGACAATGTGTAAATTATGTATGTCCTTTTTGACTTGGTCCATGCATTTTGATCCTCATCCATAGTAACCCTGGGTAGGTAACTCCGCTCCGCCAGCGGAGTTTGCGGAGATTTGCCTACTCCGCGCTCCGCTGCGAACGCGGAGGTAGGCAAAACTCCGCCTCTGCGGCGGAGCAGAATTAGCCGCTCCCTCCCCCCTCCCAAATGATTAAAAAATTTAAAAAGAAGGCACTTACCTGCTTGTCTGCCACCTCCCCTGCCTGGCCGCTCTCCTCCCTGTTCCTCGCGTCGTTCTTCAATGAAAAAAACACTATGTTGTACGTCTTGCGTGTGCGCATGCGCCCTCAGCACACACCGCACTTTGATACACTTTGCTACCGCCTTGAAGGCAGTCACATTGTAATACTATTGGCGGGACCGCCGACAGCAAGTGGGGCAGTCCCGTCTCCGATATGATGGTGGTCGGATGTAAGTCCGACCGCCATCATAATGAGGTCCATAATTCTGTGGGGGTTTTGCAGTTAATATCTGGAATATTAGCATTTGCTTCAAGAAGAAATTGATACAAGTCATTCCGGCCATACTCAGCACAGCTTAAAGTAATAAACCAAGTAAGTGGTCCTAAATTTCTGAGCATACATTACAATTCTCTGTGTCTTAGAAACCAATATTCATTTGTCCCTTGTCAACATGCCATAATGTAGATCAAGTTATATTCTAGATGTTCATCTTTGTCGTGCACCTTTTCAACAAAATCCTGTGTTGTTATATTAGTAAAGCCAGTTCCAGTTCACATAGCGTGCAACAGCATATTAAGTGAGTGAAAGTTCACTTTCATATAGTATTGTGAAAATATAAGGAATAGCTTGTCAAAAATGAGGTTCCTTTGAATATAATCTTGTAACTTGATATCCACAGGCAGAAAGTTTGACTGGGCAATCATCATATCATTCACCTTTTCCAGTGGGAAATAAATATGGATAACATCTTGCTTCTAGTGTTTTTTCCCAAACACTAATAGGCTGTCCTTTAATTCCTTATTTATTGATTTATTTATTCAGTGTTTTATATAGCTCGGACATGACCCAATAGGGTATCAGAGCGCTTCACAGTTACATAGTCTTAATCTTAGTACAGCAATTTTGACACGAGCATGAGTAAATAAAGAGCGTACAACACTTTGAGAGAAACAATTGTGCTTACAAGCTCATATGTATATATACATTGATTTTAGCGAGAAACATTTGTGCTTTCATCATCATTTTCATCATCATATATACAAGTCCTGACGACTACTATTGATCGATTTGTATTAACAGGGTGTGTGATCTGGGAAGTAACCTAACAGAGTCTAGTCTACTTTTCTTATGGAAGGAATTTGCTCATAAGAAATGTCTTAGCTTCTTTTTTGAAAGCTGAAGTGGACGCGATTTTTCTAATGTTCAGAGGGAGTGAGTTCCAAATTCTTGGTGCCACACCAGAAAAAGCTCTGTCATACGTTCTCTTCTTTTGGAAGAGGGCAGGTTTCAGTAAGAGATCTCCATGGCTCCGAGAGACTCTACTGCCTCCTGATAATGTGATTTTCCGGGCTAGACTTAAAAAAACAAGCACTGGAGACTGCATGTTGTTTTTTTTTTCATTTTGCCACAGATCCTCCGCGAATTTGCGGCAAAATTAAAAAAAAAACATTTTTGGATCCAGGCGGGGTCCCTCTGGGACCCCACTACCAGGCCTAAGGGGTCAGGGTATTTCTACCATGCCCCCTTGTGTCTTTTTTTAGTTTTTTCTAAGGACTCAGGACAGAGTCCCGTGTGCTAACATGGCTGCCACCGCTACCTGGTTAAGGTGGTGGCAGCCAATCAGATCTCAGTTTGAGATCTGTAGGGATCCTCATCCCAAGATATACGCAGTTTTCGAGCATTAATTGCTCAAAAACTACTGAATGGATTTACACAAAAAGCTCTCTTTCTGCACCTAGATCTAGCTTTCTTCCAAATTTGGTGTAAATCTGTTCAGAGGTTTAGGCTGTAGCTGTGTCTTAAGTTCCTATGGGAAAATGAATGGAAAACAACGCATTTTGAGACCCCCCTTTTTTCTCGGCCCGCCTTTGACAGATCATCCCGAAAGTTTCCATGCGCAAACTAGTAAAAAAAGAGCACTTTTTTGGAAAGTTAAGTGGAGATTCTTCAAACGGCGTCAAAGTTTTAGCAACACAAAAATTAATTTCCGATGGAGCCACGATCCTAACTTTAACTACCCAGTGGCAACCTCATGCACAATATATGCATATACACACACACAAACATATATATATATATATATATATATATTTATATATATAGATATATATATATATATATATTGTATTGTAATTGCATTTATATAGCGCTTACTACCCCTGACGAGGCGTCAAATCGCTTTTCGGCGAGTAGCACGCTACTCCGGAACACATAAAGGATTAGTGTTAAATTAGTATAGTGAAATATGAAAGTAATTTTAGTGGTGGATCGGTTAGTCAGTTATTTGGATTCAGAAGGATAGCGGAAAGATAGAAGAGGGAAAAAAACATTTGTATTTATATAGCACTTGTTACCCATGATGTGGTGTTGAAGCGCTTTTTTGGCGAGTAGCACGCTACTCTGGAACCCATAAAGGATTAGTGTTCAAAATTAATATAGTGAAATATGAAAGTAATTTGAGTGGTGGATATGTTATTCAGTTATTTGGATAGAGAAGGGTAGCGGCCGGATAGAGGAGGGAAAGAGGTTTGTATTTATATAGTGCTTGCTACCCCTGATGGGGTGTTGAAGCACTTTTTTGGCGAGTAGCACGCTACTCTGGAACCCATAAAGGATTAGTGTTGGATTAGTATAGTGAAATATGAAAGTAATTTGAGTGGTGGATATGTTAGTCAGTTATTTGGATTGAGAAGGGTAGGGGAGGGATAGAAGAGGGAAAAAGGTTTGCACATATATATTTCCAACTGCTCACTTTGGCTCTGAAGAAGAAGAAGGGATTTCTTTGAAACGCGTTAGCCAAGAGGACTTAAACACGGGATTAGAAGCTGCCTGTCTTGTTCAAATAAAGGATGTTTCCTTACCTGTAACGGAGTGCGGCCTCAATTGCTGGAGTAACTCTTGGGACATGTTTACACTGCGACTTTAGGCCGTGGAGGCGACGCACCCCCCTTTTGACATCAAACATGGGGCCACTCGAGGTGAAAATTCACTTTGAATGCAGCGCTACAGGTCTGTCAAGCCAGCCAGGCAGAGTCCGATCCAGAGGCTCAATGTGGGCTGCCTAAACTGTCCTTGCATTACAGTGAGCATTGGAACCCCCCGGAGGGCAAAAAGCATGCATAATAAATGACTTCAGTTACCAGCGTGCAATGCGAACATATTCAAATGAAATGGCACACCGGAGGCCAATTGGTGATTTAATAAGCACGCAGGGTCCTGGGGTCACGTACATTATTTCCAACTGCTCTCTTTGGCTCTGAAGAAGAAGAAGGGATTTCTTTGAAACGCGTTTGCCAAGAGGACTTAAACACGGGATTAGAAGCTGCCTGTCTTGTTCAAATAAAGGATGTTTCCTTACCTGTAACGGAGTGCGGCCTCAATTGCTGGAGTAACTCTTGGGACATATATATATATATATTACCCAGTGGCTGTGTCGCAACTGTGTAGTTAGAGTTGAGACCACATTTCCATAGGAAAAGCATTACTTGGCTTGCTTATAACTTTGTGACACTGTGTGACGAATCTTCACAAAAGTTTCCAGATAAAATTCTCATTCACCTCACCTCTTTCCAGGAAAGTTTTAGTGTGATGCGTCAAGCGTGGGCTTAGAAAAAGGGGGATACCAAAATGGGTTTTCCCCATTCATTTCTTCATAGGAGAAATTAGCCAGCAAAACAACTGAACATAATTGGCAGAGAGCTAGATCCTGGCCCACAAAACAAGCTTTTTGTGATTTGGTTTAAATCCGTTAAGTAGTTATTGAGAAATTAAGGTTAAAAATGTATAGCTATCTGGACTGTTGTGCTGAAATTAAAAAATTCAAGCCTTCGTATTGGCTGAGGGGCTTTTTCTGTTCTGAGGGAACACTCTGATTGCCTCGCTGCAACATGAAACCAAATTTTGCGACAGCTATTACAAGACTCAAAGACTTGGACTCATAGACTTGGTCCTCTGTCCTGAAAAGGTTTTGGAAAAAGGACATAAGAGGGCACGGTAGGGATACATTAACCCTCCAGCCCTTATGGGGATCTGGGATTGCCCCCTGGGGGTTTTGGGCTAATTTATTTGAAATAAAAATCCTTTATAATAAATAAGGGTGTTGGTCAATGATACACATTTAATTAAATGTAGTTTAAATTAATCAACGGTTTGGTTGCCATTAGGGTTATGTCAAGTTTTCTTTTTCCTGAGACTAATTAAATAAAATAATTTTGGAAAACATTTTGGTTAGTTTTAAGCTTAGGATAAGGATAATTATTTAATTTAAATTATTAAGAGTTTAATATTTTAAATTATTAAGAGTATGGGTCACTGTTGGTATAAAAGTAAGCAATTGTATTTAATTTCACCTGATATAGTGCTAAGGTAAAAAATAGATTTAGGATTACATCTATGAAATTATTCAATTAAATATAAATGACAAAGTCATTTTAATTTTACAAAGGTTGAGGTAGATGAAGGTTCAAAGTAGTAGGGTCAATGTAGTTATGAATTGCATTTACAAATTACCTCAATGATCTTGTAACTATTAAGGTGTTGGCATTGATGTTCTGGAACTCTGAAGTAGTAGACTGTAAGGTGATAACACAGCCAACAATTATGTTCACAGAAGCAGCCCTCCAATTATTTTAAGTCGCATTGGAGACTAATAGGGGGTTGTTCTGCAAAGATGAAATGTGCCAGGTTTGCTAGAACAGTCCCAGTTTGTGGAGATCTGTCCCACCCTCCCTGCATGTATCAATAACTTAAATACATGACTCATTTTGAAGTAAGGTTTTCTAACTTTCATAGAAAGCTATATTTTCTGAGATCAGCCTCTGAATCTGCCGGCCATACACCCTGCCTGGTACAGACGATTTGACTGTAGGTTGTAGCAGCATAAAGTTCATTCCTCTGGATCTCCTCCCAGCATATCTCAGACTTGTGGTAGACCTACCCACATTTCACAAGAGACCGAAGTCTCACTTTTGTTCATCTTGTGAGAAGGAGATGGTTCTGTCCCGCCACACAACTCAGCATCATTGATGTCTTGCTATCTTTCTGACTCTCTCTTCCGCAATACTGCTGGTCAAAGGTATAATACCAGTCTTGGCTCTTTCTGTTGCACTTTGGGATCCTCATTGAGCCCCTAGTATTCTATTAAAGATATATGGTAATCTTTGCCTTATATTGTACATCTGCCTGCCTTATTTCGAACAGTGACATGAATACAGTTGATTAGAGACAAACCACCTTGTCTTTTTTACCTATAGAATTTCTGTGATTTGCCAACCCACAAGGCACTGTAGTGTGGCTCAATGCCAGGTGTAGTAATTTACAATAACCCCTAAAATTAATAATTAAATAAATACACATTAAATTAGCTTTATTAACTTGAGGGCGCAAGGGTTACCTTTACTATTCTGAAACTTGCTACAATGAAACTGTGAAAGTGGTCACCAGAATGCTCTTTCTTAATATCTTTGCCCCTCTTCTTTCTTTCTGGGATTTACCTATTATTAGAGCAGCAGGTTCAGTTGCACCATATTGCAGGGGTGTGAAGGGCCCAATGACCCCAATAATGGCTTCCATTTGCTACCCAAGCAGGTTGTGGAAAGGTGGGGAGTGCATATTCCTTAGTTGTGTTCTGTCAAATGGTCCTCTTGCCATTACAATGTTCTTGTATGGCTGGGTGCATTTTTTAAACCACTGGGTATTGCCCTATTAGCCTACTGGAATGTTTGTGCCAGCTGCTTAGTTTTGTTACGTCATCACCTTTCCCCTTTTGGGGTTTAAAATATTTTCATGTATCATCCTCTCTATCTTTCCGATGACTACTGCACTCCTTTCAAGGGGAGACAGCTTGTTTTGCTATATATTTAAAATCCTGAAGGTGAAAGAGCAGCCTGTGTGCAGTGTGCAGTATACCAAGACAGCCATTTTAAAGAGTGTCATATGCTGACTGAGATTAATCTCTCACTTTGGGGCTTGGCAGGCAGTTGTTTGACAGCAGCAGGAAAGAAATTGTCCTGAAAGCCAAGCTTAATTGCCAGAATTCACAGGCCCTGTGTCTTGAAATACTGTTACGTTTTTGTGGTTTGTTCAGCAAAATTGTTTGGCATGGAACTCGGCCAGGTCCCTCCGAAGACCCTTTCTATTTTACTGTGGTCTGAGCATGTACTCAGCCTGTAGAGTTGTGCCACTTGCGTTACACACAGGTGGCCCTTTTTAGGTCTCACCTAGTGCAGCGCTTGCACTGTCTCTTCGAGACTTGTTGTGTTCAGAATATGGGCTTTACGCTCCGCCCATTCCCCACCCTGGTTTTCAATTGGCTCCCTTGACTGTATTTTGAAAATGCTTTTTTTTCCTTTGCTTAATATGTTCATTAGTCCCTCGTTTTCGACTGTTGTTACCTCCCATAAGGACTACCCTGTTACCTGTAATGTTGTTCTGTCTGTTTTATTTACAGATTCGGAGCACTATTTTGTTAATCACTTTTTCGTACATGCTGTTGCAGGCACGACAGCTACGGATTTCCCTGATCGAATTTTAATAGCATTGCTTTTCAGCATGTTTGTTTTCCTTTCTGCCCTCTCATCGCTGCAGCACACGGCACTGCTTGTTTCCTTTTGTGTTGGCACACTCTTTGTTTATTTGCACTGCTCGGACCATTCTTAAGGTTTCTATTTTGTTTCCGTCTTTCAGCCTGCACAAATTATTTTTGAATGTTGTTTGTTTTCGTCTGGGCGCTTCCCAGGACATTTATCACTGGGACCATATTCATTGCATTTTGTATTATGTCTTTGCTTTTATCTTTATGCATCCTCATGTTCTGCGATGTTATGCAATCTTTTCTTTTCCTGTGTGTATGTAAAGCGCTCTGATACCCACGGGTCTAGCTAGCGCTATATAAAACTTTATAAATAAAAGTACTGTGCTTGGTCTTCCAAACAAAAATTAAAAAAATCTGATTTTGTCTGGTAAAATAACTTAATGCACTTAGCAACTTCTACAATGAAATATTACTTGGGTTACATTGCATGTGATACATTTACAAATGCAAAGGTGGTGTGTAGTAAGCGCACATTTTTTATTTATTTATGCGATTTTAAATTGCGCATACTCTACCCAGAGATGTCAGAGTGCTTTACAATAGAGCGAAGTATATTAGATCAGACATTACAGGTAACATGGTAGAGGTGACAGGACGTATAACGACTAGAGTTACGCAGAGTGAAGGTTACACATTTACAAAATATAGATTCACTAACAATTGCACATTGCAAACTAACGTGTGAGCGATTAAGGTTTCAAAAGTACATATTCCATCGTTGAAGCAGAAGGACAAACTAGTTCTCCAGTGAGGAACAAGAAACAGTCAGAACTATTGGTATCAGTGTCTTTGGAAGAGAAGGGTTTTAAGGTCCTTTTTGAAGATGCGGAAAGAGGTGGTAGTGCAAAGGTATGGAGGAAGTGAATTTCAATTTCTGGTCGCCATAAGTCTTTCTTCTTTTGAAAGTGATATTTTGTAAAAAAAAAAAAGACATATTATGTTTACTTGGAAGCCTGTTTAAAATGCAGTAATTACAAGACAGTAACTTTGTATCTAGTTCCCTATCAATGGGAAAAACCATAAAACAGCAGATGCTATTTTATTGCAGCCTGTTGTTGCCCTTATCTACAGTTCATTGTAAAGTGTTCACACCACATGCAAGATATTTTATGGGTACTCAAGGATGCAGACAGCCTTGTTTAGATAAGGATCAGGATTCAAACACCATGTCTGTTTCTCAGACTGTTTTGCCATATGGTGTAATAAGCAGAAATTAACCAGTACTTTTAAAGCAGTGCTTCGGTTTCGCATCATAAAAAAATCATTCCAATTTGGTCAACGCAACGGACGCTTTATTTTCAGCCCACATTTATGGCTGCTTTTTGTTGAACATGTTTTGCTTTGGCGAACTTTTCATTTATTTGCAGCCTGCAAAAATTATTTCTCACGTCAGGGCTGCGTTTATTTCATGATTGCTGCCCTTTGTTTTTACAAACTAAAGTTTATTCAATTGTTTGCACACAATCACTGTCTTTCTATTATATGTAACGTTGCTTTCTTTATGTGCATGTTGTCGCTGGGACCCATTCCTAAGGTTTGTATTTTGTTTCAGTGGGCCCCTCAGGCACATGAGTGAGTCCCTGTGCCACTACACCTCCTGCACCTATTTATTTATTTTATTTGAAAAGTTTTATAAAGCGCGAACAAGACCCAACCGGGTATCAGAGCGCTGTACAAAGAGGAAAGCTGACGTATACGTACAGAGACAATATAAATACACTTACAAAAAAAAAAAGGAAACATGAGAGGAACCGGAGGCAAAAAGTAAATGAGGGTGCTAGGGGAAGAGTAGGTAGCAAGTGAACAAACAGGTAACAGCCCACCTAGATGAGGCCGAGCAGTTTCATCATCGACTTACTTCAAAGACAAACGAGATAAGTTTTAAACCCCCAGTAGAAATGATTGTCAAGCACAAGTTTCAAACATAAAGTGAAAGTAAATTGTTAAGCATACAATAAAACACCCAAGCACACCCAATAAGGCAACATGAGAGGAACCTGAGGCATAAAATAAATGAGGGCGCTAGGGGAAGAGTAAGTAGAAAATGAACAAACAGTAAACAGCCCACCCAGATGAGGCCGAACAGTTTCATCATCGCCTTACTTCAAAGACAGATGAGATACCTTTTAAACCCCAAATAAAAATGATTGTCAAGCAAGAGTTACCAACATAAAGTGAAAGTAAATTGTCAAGCATACATTTCAACACAACAAAGTAAAATGGCTTGTCGAGAATGCATGGTAATTGACTAGCAAATGACATGGAGGCTATTGCTGATGCAGTTCTTCCAATAGTAGCCATTTGACCTGTTTTTTTAATGAGGCAGTCGAAGGGTTGGCTCTGATCTCTGTTGGTAGGGCTTTCCAAATTCTTGGAGCCAGCCCTGAGAAGGTGCGATTGTAAGTTCTTTTTTTATTGAATTTCGGTGGTTTCGGTAGTAGGGTATTGGAGCTTCTTAAGTTTCTTCTGGATCCGGAGAGCTCAAGTGTTTTTTGCCAGGTAAACGGGGCTATTGAAATGTATAGCTTTATGTGTCAGGCAGGCTATCTTGAAGCGGATCCTAGCTTCAATGGGGAGCCAGTTAAGCTGGATTAAGTCAGGTGTGATATGATCATGCTTTCTTGAACCTGTGATTAGTCTGGCAGAGGCGTTCAGAGTAGCTCTTAGCGGCGCTAACATAGATTTAGGAAGACCAGCTAGGGTCACCAATCCATATTCTACTCGTGCAATAACTAAGGATTGGACTGCTGATTGCATGTCTTCGGGAGGTAGGAACGGTTTGATTTTCCTAAGAGTGTTGAGCTGATGGTTGGCACTCTTAATGGTTGCACTGATGTGACCTTGCATGTTTAGAAATTTGTCTAGGGTGACCCCTAAAGAGCAGGCGGAGTCCACCAAATGCGGGGTGCAGTTGAGTGCTGAGATTTTTTGATCCAGTTTTGCATGGGAGCCTCGTGGTTGCGTGGGGAAATCAGGAGCAATTCAGTTTTGAGAGAGTTAAGTAATAGGTGGTTATGTGTTAGCCATTGTTGAGTTTTTTGAAGCGCTCCATTAAGAGTTTTAATGTCATCTGGAGAGGAGATCTTCAAATACAGTTGAGTGTCATCCGCGTACATGTGGTACTGAATGTTTGAGTCATTTAGAATGGCAGTTAGAGGTTCCATGCATAGGTTGAAGAGCGTGGGCGAAAGTGCAGAACCTTGAGGCACCCCAATAGAGACTGAAGTGATGGTCGCCAAAGATTGGTTGACTTTGATTCTTTGTGTTCGGTTATGCAGGAAAGAGGAGAACCAATTTAGGACAGGGCCCGATAGCCCCATCCTGTATTGAAGAAGGTTAATCAGGTTATCATGTTTGATAGTGTCAAAAGCAGAGGACAAGTCCAGAAGGATTAGAAGACAGGGTGTATCTTGGTCCAGAGCTCTCAATGCGTCATCAACAATGTGAGTTAGCGCTGTTTCTGTGCTATGACCTGATCTGAAGCCTGATTGATGTTGGTCTAGGAGCTGAAATTTCTCAATGTGGTCGCAGAGCTGTGTGTGAACACATTTCTCTAGCAATTTCGCTAAAGACATGATGTTGGTGATCGGCCGGAAGTTACTGGGATCTGTTAGGTCTGCATTGGGCTTCTTGGGGATGGGTGTGACTTGCCCCATTTTAAGGCAGTCGGGAATCCTCCCCTGTAAGAGAGATTGTTGGATGATCCTGGACCAGAGAGGCAGAACTGCCAAGTTATGGAAGCTATTCCCCTGTTTGCATCAATGACTCCAAATATTGCTCATAATCTAGCAGTCTTTTCTCAAATGTGACATTATCAGACAAAGACTCATATCTCTGAAACATGTTCAGCAACCAAAAACCTATTTCCTCCTGTTTGGCAATCAATCACATTGCTTAGCTATTGACATTTTTTAACTCTTGCCCTAATGTGGCTTCTGGTCATCTATGCGGTTCTACCTGAAGAGGGCACACACTTTAAATTTGTTTCTGTGCCCTTAAAGGCAAGGGAACAAAAAGCATCTCCAAAGAAAGTCTGTAGCTGGCTATGGTGCACTAAACCAATCTGCTTATGTCCAGAGCTCCGATTGGGTTAGTAGTGTACTGCACACATCTCTACAGCTGAATGTCTGATCTCCAAAGTCCCACTTCAGTTTCTTTTTTTTCCTTTCCTTTTTTCACAATGTGTACGTGCACTCCCTGGTATCACCTAAGTGATGAAATTCGGGGCCCCAGGATCTGCGTCAAACATTTGACGCTCTTTGCTTGCAGAAGTTGGAAGTCATGTGATTGGTTTGGTGTGACAGGTGACCCTATGCTTCTGGATGTAATTATGTAGATCACAGGTCGTGCAAATAAAATACAATGTGTAACCCACATTTGGCAAACCTTGTATCTTTAGTCATGCCAGTCAGATAGTGGTGTACCGACCTGATTAAACTGTGCATCTGATAGGAAAATCTATAGTTCTGGCTGTGTGTGATAGGACGGTCTGATTAATTTGAGTGTGTGTTTTACAATGTTTATTTCTGTGCTGAAGAAGCAACCTGTAAATGAGGATGGTATGCCCACTAACTGCTGAGGTAAACTCTCCCAGCAACAGACAGCTCCTTAACCTTCCCGGGGCAAAGTCCAATGCATCCAGTAGTGGGGCTTGACCTCGGACAACAAAGGGCTGCTGAGCAGAACCAGTACAAAGACAGCTAAACTCAAAGACTGAAAAAATGGAAGGGTCACGCTCCCCACCCTTGTGGGCATTTCACCACTAACACTGCACTGTGCTTGTATATGCAAACGATACCAGCTGTGTTCTGCTGTCAATAGAGTGCCAAACGTTACCACTTCAAACCAGATGCCCCTCTTGGTATTATTATTGTTTTGTTTACGGTTGAACTCCCTGGAAATTCTGCTCCTTGGTATGCATGCAAATGTCAGATCCCTGGAGCACAGCTTCACAGATGTGTTTCACTATCTATAGCAGCAAAGTACAACCCAGTCGTACAACGAGTCCATTGTGCTCCTGGACCTCTTTCAACTTATACTTGTAGCATGATTCCATGGCAGACTTTTCTCATGGAGCGATGCCAATTTTGTTGTACATTTTTAAAAACTGGGAGTCTGTGTGTAATTTGCTTGACTTCTGGCTAATACACCCATATACTTTAGGCTCGAGGCCTGGAAAGACCAGTCCACGTTGGATACTTTTATGTTTTTCCTATTTTTTATTATACATATATTTTGGGGTGTGTGTATCACACTCTCGATTGTGATAATTCGAAAACTGCTGACCCATTATGAAGCTTGTTTCCCTCAGACCGCAACCTTCTCACCCTTTGATTGTTATTAATCCTTTTTTACAAGTTTAAATATTACACACTTTTTTATCATCAAATACGAAGGATTTTACTTCATGTACTTTTTGCAATAAGAAACTACCTGAGGAAAAAAAATTCTCATTGGATAATAAACACAGTATATGTTTTCACTTCTTCTATATTATTTTGTTACCTAACATGGAAAATTGAATTTTAAATATACGTATGAAAATAACATAATTCACAATACCAATACCTCTAAATTTCACAAATGCTAGACCAATTGCATTGCAAATGCTTGTTTAGGTAATGCAGTCGGCACCGAGCAGGTGTGTGTGCCTTGCTCTAACTTGGTACGATAGTTAATTGAAAAGCCAGGCCTTCAGCTTCTTGTGGAATACAAGAAGAGAGGAGGAGGAGGCTCTGATGTGGAGAGATGAGGTTGTTCCATGCTTTTGGAGCGACGTAAGCAAACGCTCATCCTCCTGATTTGACTCGGTGTATGCTTGGGAGTAGCAGTCCTGCGGAGCCGTGGTGTCTGGATGGTTGGTGGAAGGAGATGCGACTGTTCAGGTAGGTGGGTTGTGGAGTGCATTGAATTCTTTGAAAGTTCTCTGAGGTGTGGTGTAATGTGAGTTCTGTGTGGGCGGTTGAGGAAGAGTCTGGCTGCTGAGTTCTGTTTGGTCTGTAGTCTTCTAGTGAGTTGCTTGGTGATGCCGGCATAGAAGGTGTTCCCATAGTCCAACTTGCTGGTGCATAGGGTGCGAGTGACAGTTCAGATCTAGCTCATGAGGGACATGTGGGCACTATGAAATGTAGAGTTCAAGAGGATTTTTAATGGCTGGCCCTTGATAAATCGGTCAAAAATATTTTAAAGGATTCTTTTTCTTGTGTCATTAACAACAAGCCACGGTTCCCTTGTTGGTCAAACCAATCGATGTTCCAGTTCTCCCTTGGACTAAGTTGGCAATGGACATGCTAGGTCCCTTTAACATTAAGGGAAAGTTCCCAATTATGCCATAGTGATGATGGATTTCCATTTGAAGTGGCCTTAAGTGAAGTTTGTGGACAATATTACCACAGGAGCAATCACTGATTTTATGAAAGAAGGATTTACAGGGAAAGGTACCAAGAGCAATTGTGACTGATATAAGTCTACAAGCGGTAGCCAAGGAATTGGAACACGTCTTAGTCCATGTTGGTGTAATATACCCCAAAACCTTGTTTTATCTTCCCAGAAGCAACAGTCGGATGGAATGATTCAACTAGGTAATAATGGAACAATTCCAGCTGGTTTTAGATAGTGGTTTGGGTTGGAAGGAGGACTTACATTGACTAACGTTATGTCACCTTTTCTTCTGTTGAGAGGGAGAATAGATTGCAGTCTGCTCACCAGAAAATGGATGGGAAGGACATAAGTCCAAATTGATAAATTGAAGGAGGTGTGTGATGTCAGGAAAGAAGTGTAGTAGAAGTACAAAGTAGAAAACAGGATAGACGTACCTGTTGAAGAGGAAGATTGGATGAGAATTTAGAGTGATTGAGAAGCAAGAAATGGGCAAAGCATATTTTCAAAATCCAAAAGGGTGAGAGTGGTGAGGAAGATGTGTTAGTGTTGAGTAGTGGAAAGGTGTGGAGGAAAAATAAGATTTACAACATGCCTGATATTGTGAGGGAGAAACGTTTTAAATGGATGGAGTAGAAGTGGAGGATGTGGGCACTGGCTAGGTATTTCTGACTATATCATCAAACCAGGAATGGAAGAAGAAAGCAAGGTGTGCTCTTTCGTATTTAATGGATTATGTTGTGACTTAAATCTCGTTCATTGGCGACATGTTTCTGTTACTTTTATTGCTGTCCGACAACTATTTCTTAGTTGGTTAATAGCATCTGTTTCCTATTTCTCATTTATTGTTGGAAGGAAAGAAAAAGTGCTGTGTTAAACCTTGGACCATAGGTTATGGAATATTGTGGATCTTGGGGTATGTTATTTGAATTGTAAAGGGATGTGGGAGGTGATAAATTCAGGCGAGTCAGCTGCTGCCTGTTGGCTGTTGTTGGCCAACCGACTGAACATACTGTTTTGAAGAATAAATACCTTTATCTCCATATCATAGAATGGTGGTTTCTTTTCAAGTACACCTGTACTTGCTTGGTTGGCTTTATCAATCTCATGTGCTTGCTTTTTATTATTCAGTGGCCTTATTCCCTCTTTGCATCCTTTCTCTGCTTACAATCCAGGAACTACTTTTATCTTTTTCTGTTAGCACTCCTTGGAAAGCATGTTTCCTCTCACTCTTGTGTGCTTGTTTTGCTTTATATATTTTGTTTTATGTTTTATATTTAGCTCTCCAAGGGTGTATGTCTTTAATTGCTATTTCCCACCCCACCCACTCTTTCCAACTCACATTCCCACACACTCCATTAGTCTGTTCCTCCTTCACACTTTCCTGCTTTATTTTGCATTTTCCTTAATGTTTTTATTACTTTTTTCTAAGAGACAACTGTACACTGCCTGCAGGCCATTCACTGCCTTTCTTTTCCTGTTCTAGCACATTTGTTTTAGTTATTTCATTTACTGCTCAGAAATGGCTGTTGGACATCTTCAAACAGTGAATTAAATTTAGAGCAAAAAGGCAAACCAATTGATGGTCTGCCACCATGCATGCACATCTGTTGTTACCTCATGACACATAGCATGTACTGGCAGCCATTTTGGAATGATTTCTCCTTGAGAAAATGCATTCCAAGATAGATGACTGCCCATGGGTGCACATACGTCATGATGCACTGGCAGCCATTGTGGAGCAAGTTTACTCATCCCCAGCATCCCAAGATGGCATCCAGTGCTAGCTTAAGCATGGTCACACAGTAGTGGCCATTTCGATTTTTTTCGTTTTCAATGCTTTAGAAACAAGCATTGGCAAAGCCATTTGCTAGCCAGTCGCACTGTAGAGGCATGAACTATTGGCTGTGTCCATGCTTGTTTTTGAGATATCACAGTGAATATGTTTAGTAAAGGATCACATATCATGAATACCGGTCCAAATTACTTCCATATATTTGCTTATTATTCTGAAAACCAAATTTTGCCATACTGCACACCAGAAAAACCAACCCTACTAAATTTACTAGGATAGATTACCTTTATCAAAATGGACTATACTTTGTAGAGGAAAAAAAGGAAACGTGTTATAATTATGGCGTGTACATTCAAGGTGAAAATGAGAAAAATCTTCAAACCTGTAAGATTAATTTAGTAAAGGAGCCTGCTGAGCCACCAGTCTTTGAGAATAGAATAGTGTGTAAAATGATTTGTTTTTTAATATCTTACATTTTAAGTTAGTTAATTATCTGCTTAATAATTTTCAGAGATGGCGCAACATATTGAAGATGAACTGTTTTGCTAATACAGTGGGTGATCATTTTATGATGCTAGGAGTGATATGTAGAAAACAAAGACTTTAGAAAGAATATGGAAAAATGTAATATGAACATTCCACTGAAATAACAATGCAAAATAAATATATAATATTTAATCCTCCCACAAAGAGAGCCTGGACACAACACACTTAACAACTACAGAAAATGGCAAACATATTTATACTGCTTTACTTTGTTTTGGGCTGATTTACCAGATTATCTGTGAGCTGATATTTTGAATCCTCCAAAATATAGAAGTAAGGAGTTAGTGCATGTCACTACACTGATGATATAGTTATAGTGGACAAGATGCTAAACTTTCTTCAAAAGCAATATGATTCCCTAGACCATTTTGTCTCAAATAAACAAACCAATAATAAATGTATAGAACACCAAGTCAATGTATTTTTGAAAGAGTCAATCTAAGTCTACTTTGTATATAAATATTTTCCCTTTTGAAGTATGATTATTACAGAATGGGTTGATTAGTATAAAAGTTTGAATTACTAGATTGATACTCACTTGTTACCTTTGGATAGTTATTGTGACTGAACAATTGATAAATTGGAAATACTGTTGAAATACTGTTGACCCTTTGCTTCAGCTCAACAACACTTGAGTCATCTCATAGTTGTGGTATAGTGCAGAGGTTTAGGCATGTTCACAAATACCTTTACCCAGTTCTGAAATAGGGACTGGTAAAATGTGGTAGGTCATCATCTCAATAGGGTCATGGAAATAACTTTCAGCAATATATTCTGGGTAAGGGTTGACATAAATAAGTACTGAGTTCCAAGGCCTATGTATGACAGGGGCATTGCGGTCCGGCAGGATGGCTCTGGAAGTTAAATGTTCCTCATAGAGAAATGCAGTGATCTTCAATTCACAAGACTAAATCCAGGCAAGGTGTCTCAACCTTTAATTCTTGTGAGTTTGGTAAATTGATTACCATTCAATTTGGAAATAGTAGCATCTATTACTTATAGCTCATTAATATGGCAGGGGTGCGATTTGAATCACTATTTAATCGCTATTTGCGATTTGAATCACTGAATAGAAAACAAGTTATTATTATAACAATACTTTAAGAATAAAAGTAGAATATGACTTTTCCAGAGTATTTCTTTTAAATAGAAGAACCTATCTACTCTTCATTACTCCTCCCTAAACCCTTCCTTAGCTCTCTGTTAAATCCTCCCACTTAGAAGTTCATATTCCCAATTTCTCCATCCCTCTCCTTAGTCCCTTCTACATTTACTACCTAGTAGTAAACTTACATGTGTGGAAATCCCCCCATAGAAAAAACAGGAGACGTGGAGGTGGAGATTTCCACCTGTAGATTTGTGAATTGCATTTTGTAGTGCAGTAATTAATACTACTTTACATAGTATCAAATGCAGTTTCTGAATCGGGCCCACAGTATTTAAATCTGCAGGAAACAAAATCAACAAATTTTACTTTAACAAAACATATTATGAAACATTGATGCATGTAGTGTTTCACAAATGACCGAATGAGACATACAAAGGTAAGAATTGGGAGATTCTCCAATTCTGGGAGACCCTATGGACGTTGGCAATATCTTTCACTAGTAAAAGTAGAACCTTAATCAAAACGATTTGAAAATCAATTCAAAAATTTGAAAGATAGGGCCTCACATACCCCCCCGGGTGTCATGCTTCATCATCGGCCATCCTACCACGCCACCACATTCTCTAGTGGCGGATCAACTTCACCAGTGAGATTATTGGGAACATAAATGGATGAGGGTTAGGGAGGGATCCACACACAGAAAATGAAGGAGGATGCAAATGTAGACAGCTCACTTTTTCCTCTCGGTCCCCTAATTCCTTATTAGAATTGGGTGTCATTTGTTGAGGCCTGTTGCAACACCACTGTTACAGCGCTTTATTCTTTTAAATATAAACATGCATTATTTCCTACCAGTAAAAATCCATCTTTTGTGGATGAAAATCACATTATGATGGACTTTACAACAAAATAAAATTTGCAAAGGTTCTTATGCAAACCTTCCAATCTTCAAAGATGTAAAGTTCAGAAGCTTGGCAAGTTCCTTATCTAAATTTCTTTGTAGTTTCTTACTCTTATCTACATTTAGCGATGCTGAAAACATATGTGATTTACCATTGACAGTCTAGTTAGATTCTTCTAACAAAACAGCAATTGTTCTGCAGGAGACCAACTGAAATGTAGCCTTTGAACCAATTAGAAACCACAAAGGTAAATTAGCTTTGCAACTTAAAATGCTTTTTACCTAGCTTAAAAGAGCAAGGTAATTATATAAAATACCAAAGTTTAGAGTATGAAATGAAAAAGGGGGGTTTGGGGAGTGATGTCACAGATACCTTGAATTGAGTAAAGTACAGTACAGGCCCCTTGTGGATGCTGGACCTCCAGCAACACAAGGGAACACATAATCATGTTCTGGGACATGTTCTGCAGGGATATGGCTTAACGGCTAGAGCGGCCGACTTTGAAGCTGGGGAACCAGGTTTGAGTTTGACAGGAGGCTCAAACATCCTGTGATTCTGGGCAAATCACTTAATCTCCCCGTTCCTAAAAAAAGAAGGTGTCTGTCTATAATGCAACTAGTGCTCATGTAGAGCACTCTGATACCTTCAGGTCGAGTTTGCGCTATATAAAACTGCAAAAAAAAATGAGGCTAACAATTTCAAGTCAGCCCTTCTTTACTAGTGAGTTATGGCTGTCACTGTAGGAGTATCTCCCTAAGGCTAGTGCAGAAAGTATGCCACTTGTTTGGGCCCATCAACAGCTACCTTTCCTGCACTCTTCTCATAAATGCTACTGTGGATTTGGGGGTCTCCTCAGAAGACCACCCAAAGGTGCAGGGTCACCCTTCGTCCACTGGAGCACGGAGAGAAAAGATGTTTATTTTGATCTCATGAGAGAGAGAGCATCAAAAACAGACACCCATAGCTGTCTGAGGAGGCAGTCTGCTGAGTACTTTGGTTCCGCATCTTATATACCCTTCATCCCCACCCTGTGCGTGTAAGGAGAACAAACAAAAACCCATATTTACAGACAAGCAGTGGTCAATCTGATAAATCAGCAGATGGTAGCTGTTGGGCCCCTGCAGGGCGTAGGCGGAAACCATAATTACACTACAAGAAGAGGTCAATCTGATAAGTCAGCAGATGGTAGCTGTTGGGCCCCTGCAGGGCGTAGGTGAAAACCATAATTACACAACAAGCAGAGGTCAATCTGATAAGTCAGCAGATGGTAGCTGTTGGGCCCCTGCAGGGCGTAGTGCGCAGGGTGAAGACGATAAGCATCTGGGAAACTCCCTGTCCGACTGGTTGGGCATGAGTTGGTCAGTTTGTGGCAGGCCGGGGCACGGACAGGGCGTGGGCGTCCGTGCAGGAATGAGGCAAATCAAGAGTGAAGCCCCAGAGCGTTCGTGATACAGAGAGAAGGTCAGTAATGAAGGGTGAAGCGCAAAATGGCGGAGCGAATGGAAAGATAACAGACATACTTTTCCACACTACAACCCAAGTACATTTCTCCATTGACAGAAACTTTGTGCAGTGCTCTTTCTCCAGGAAAAGTCCCACAAAATCATTTTAGCGTTCACTTTATTCATCTCTCTGCTGGATTATTGCAGCTACATCATTGCTGAAGTACTACAAAACAGACTCTCCAGTTTTAAAGAAACTAGAGCTATATCAGCCAACGTATTTTTGGCCTACAATCACAAGCCCAACTTTGAAGGCTTTTCACTGGATTTTCTATGTTGAGGATGTTGTGCATGGTGCTAAAACACTCTGTGAATATATCACTTTTTCCACCCTACCAGCCACCCAGGTTTCTATAATCAACCTCTCTTAACCTACAAACAAACCCTCCCCCCCCAGCCAGGTACAGAACATCAGGCATTAGTTTGTTACAGGTATTCGGTTCTATACTCTGGATTGCCCTTCGAGAACATATCCAACGTGGACAGGAACCTACTGAAATCCCACAGAAGATCACAGTCTCACCCCATCTTCTCAGTTTATGACTAGAACATGGCTCTCTCCTCCTTCCCCACACAACTCAGTATCCTGACTTGCCATTCTGTTGTCTTTCTGACTTTCTTATCCTACCATCATCCCGTTCTTTTAAACAGGGGTCTCCAACTTTTTCTTTAGTGAGAGCTACTGCTTATCAGTAAAAATCATTGTGAGATACTGAAAGCCAAGCCACTTGTGCAGTGTTACCAGACACCCATACGTCCAGCTTCATTTATTTAAGGCTAATGACAATAGAGCCAGATACTGTGGTTTAAACAAAATACTTTGACTAGGGGCCCTAAGTGAGAGTGTGGTCTTTGGCAATGTATGAATAGGTGTGCGTATGAATGGGATATATGTGTATGGCTAAATGAGAGTCTGTACTGTGTTCCTTCAGCGCACTCTGATTTCAATCCTTGCTGTATAACTTTTTGTGCTCAAATATTATGTTCAATTTATTCTGTGTGCATCCCCTGTGATAAGTGCAATGTCTCCAATCTTGCACTGTATAAACAATAAAACTGTGCTTGAAGTGGAACCCCACTTTCTACTCCTGGTCGCACTTTTAAATGAGAGTCTGCGTCATATGCAGTTGTGGCACAGGGCATGCCTTTCACCATATCTGGCACCGTTACACGTATAACACAAACATACACCCATTTTTTTTAAATGGGGAAAATTTAAACTCCCAAAAAATGTTCTGCAAAAATGTTCATAATATGGAACTTTTTAATGCACTTTAAATTTCTCCCACTTAAAAATGGCTGTGTTTTTCAGTTATAAATATGACACTGTATCTATAAGCCACTGGGAGCAAAATGCCTGCTGTGTGTAAATGCGACACTTTGAAATGGGAGAAAATTAAACTGAAGAGTTAACTTTATTGGTTCCATAAAACTCATCATTTAAATTTTCTCCCATTTCAAAGTGTCGCATTTACAAACAGCAAGCATCTTGCACCTAGTGGCCGGTAGACTATGGTTCTATTTATAACAGAAAAATACAGCTGTTTGTTTAAATGGGAAGAATTGAAAGTGAAGGAACATGCTTTTTATTTATTTATTTATTTTATTTTTTATTGGCATTTTTGAAAGAAAATACAAGAACTCCAGTACACTAGCTATGCATATACAGGATTAAAATCTGCACAATCAGATCATTGCGGGTGTTGTATAATATGCGCCCATACCATGAATATCCAACAGAAAAATAAAAAAGACATCCGCATTACATTGTCCATCAAGTAAAAAACATATGGGGAACATGATCACAAGACAAAGTCTTTTCTCATATCATTTGCACTGCATGCAGGCTAACTGTGAGGAAAGACAGTTTTCAACATTTCACAATAGCCCAACAGTTGACTCTGTGTGTGTCGAGACGTCTCCGTCTGACCCCTGCCTCTCCCGGGCCCAAGTGATGAATGGCTCCAAGATGTCTCTATGGCTTGAAGTGGGAGGCATCAGTTCCCAGAATGTGGTTAATTGGTAGTGACCATATGTGACGTCCCTGATCCACTCCTTAATGGAAGGTTCCCTCCTCCTCCCCCAGTGCACGGCAATCTGACGTTTGGCAAATAGAAGTAATAGCGCGTGTAGTTTGCGGACCTTAACAGGCGTGTCTTTAACATAGCTCAGCAGGCCAAGCAGGGGGGTGGGTGACAGAGACGTACCGAGGATCTGGTTTATCAGCGTGAAGATCGTGGACCAGAAGGTCACCAATTTCGGACAGTCCCATGCCATGTGTAAGAAGGACGCAGGAGTAAAACCCACAGCGCCAGCAACTTTCATCGTCTCTCAGCCCCATGCGGTGTAGACCTGTAGGTGTCCTGTAAAACCGGTTGAAAGGAAGACGAAAGGCAGGTCTGTGGCAGAGTTTCCTTTATTTCAGTGCGGTCCCTCAGCTTCCCCGGCAGCAACTGCCGAGCTGCGCATTCTGTGTTCCATGCAAGGAACTGACATCATAGAATGCCCACGAGAAAACCCCACAAGAGATCCCAACACACCCCCCTCCCTTCACATAAACAAAGAACGGAAACTTATAGGACAATAAAACAAAAACAAACTAAAATCTAACATAATCATGAAATTTGGTGGGGGGAGCTCTAGTTCTAGGAAGGCATTGTCGAGGAACAGTGTCCTTGACAGGTACAGGAATCTTCGGGCTCACCACAACAGGAGGCAATGACGTACAAGGAGTGTCCACCCCAAATTTACCTTTCACAAACTCAGTTTTTGACTCCGGCACCACTGAGACAGCACACTTGTTCCAAATTTTCCCATTCTCCAGTACAACAACTCAGTCTCTCACCTCTCTCACTCTAACAGGAGCAGAAAACCGAGAGAATCCCTTACGAACAAGAACAGGTTTCTTAATCCTAACCCAATCCCCATTACGCACAGGAGATATTCTGACACAAGCAGATGCATACTTGGCCTGGGCAGCAGCCCTGACATCAGCTACTTTGCCTAACCTCTGCAGATCCACATCCTTCCTAGACATCCAGTCCTTATTCAGCTTGGAACCAGCCACCCTACCTCTTAACAAAGTGAAAGGAGACATGCCAGTACTAGCGTGAGGGGTAATTCTCATTGCCCACAACATATCAGAAATCACCACTCTCCAGTGCAAGCCATTGATTGAAGCCAACTGCAATTGATCCTTGATCACACGGTTCAGCCGTTCAACCAAACCGTTGCTGCGGGGGTGATAGAGGGAGGTGAGAGTATGTTTGATGCCATGCATCTTCAGAAACTCTTCCATTTCCACAGATACTAATTGGGTGCCGTTATCAGTCACTAACTCCTCCGGGAACCCTTCCCGAAGAAAAACATCCTTGAGGAAACTTATCACAGTAGCAGAATTGATCCCCTCCACGAACCTGATTTCAGGCCATTTAGACATATAGTCAATCAACACCAGAGCGTATTTGGGAGAACTGCCCAACCCACCAAACGGACCAGCTATATCGAAAGCCAACTTGCACCACGGTGAGTTCTTTACAGCAACAGGACAAATGGAAGAGGGATAGGTCACTTGAGACTTGTCGCTCAGAACACACGCCCCACAATCACGAACACAGTGCTCAATGGACCTATCGACACCCGGCCACCAGAAATCCTCCCTAACTCTCCGCTTCATGGCCCGGATGCCCATATGACCTTCATGGGCCAGATCCAAAACCTTCGTGCGCATGGTCATGGGGACAACCAGTAATCCACCTCTACGCAGAATCCCGTCTACCAGAGACAACTCATCACTTACCCTCATAAAAGTAATTAATTCAGGAGCCAAAACCGTTCTGTTGGGCCAGCCGTGAACCACAAAGTCCATCACCTTCTTGATATCAACATCCTCAGACAAAGCCAGTTTCCAATCAACCTCAGACAAGGCGGCTCCTGTGTCAGCTACCGTACCAACAGCACACACCATGTCCAAATGTTCACCCTCAGTGTCGGAGACAACTTCAGTGAGGGGTAACCTGGACAGACAATCAGCTACACGATTTTTCACACCTGCCATATACTCCAGACGGTAATTAAATTCATTCAATCTGTACTGCCATTTGGCAATACGTGGAGTGGCCCTGCCACCACCCTTGGTGGTAAAAAGATCTACCAATGGTTTGTGGTCAGTCCTAAGAACAAATTCGTACCCCCACAAGAAGTTACGAAAATGCTGTACACCCCACCATAAAGCCAAGGCCTCCTTTTCAATCGTTGAGTAAGTGCTCTCCGCTCCCCGAAGCGCTCTAGAGGCAAAAGCTATGGTCTCCTCCCTATTGTCAGATCTTTTCTGCATAAGGACTGCCCCTAAGCCCGCATTACTAGCATCAGTGGTAACAATGCAGCGATCATTAATGTTAAATAACTTGAGTGGGCGTGCTTGCACAATTGCCACTTTCAATAACTTATATACTTAGCATTCTTTTTTAGGAGCTCACGCAAACACACAGTCCTGTCAGAGAAATTGGCTACAAATTTGGCGTAGTACTCAACCAGCCCAAGGAAAGAACGAAGCTGGTCCTTGTTCTGCGGCTCAGGTGCGTTTTGAATGGCATCTAGGAGCTTTAGCTTGGGTTCCACCCCGTTAGCAGAAATGTGGTGCCCCAAATAATCTACACCATCTTGAAGAAATCTGCATTTGTCTTTCCTTAATGTTAACCCACTAGATTTGACAATCTCCAATACCTGCTTTACCCTGGCGTTGTGTTCTAGCACAGTTTTCCCGTGGATTAGGATGTCGTCTTGGAAAAAAACGACTCCCGCAGTGTCCTTAAACAGGTTCCCCATAAGACGCTGGAAGACTGCGGAAGCCGACGCCAACCCAAATGGCATGCGTATATAACGGAACGCCCCTTCAGGTGTCACAAAGGACGTGAGGTGTCTCGAGTCCATGCACAACTCGACTTGATCGTAAGCAGAGGAAATGTCAAGTGAGGAGAAATACCTAGCACCCTCCAAAGTTGACAACATCTCGTTAATGTTGGGCAGGGGTTGGCGGTCCACCCATATGCAGGCATTAAGGTCGCGCAAGTCCACACACATTCTGAGAGATTTGTCTGCCTTGCGCGCCAAAACGATGGGGGACAACCATTCGGACCCCTCAATGGGCTCAATTACCCCCTTTGTGCACAACCGCTCAAGTTCCTGTCTAAGCTCACCACGCATGCTAAGTGGTACCTTGCGCACTTTATGTGCAACAGCCCTTGCACCCTCCTTGAGAATGATACGGTGCTGAAAACCCTTGAGCTTACCCAACTCCCCACTAAAAATACCAGGGTAGCTATGAATCCAATCCCCATTGGATGACAATCCAGTAGTAATTGTGTGCACAGGTGTGACAACAGGGAGGTTAGAATAAAATTGTTTGGCTTCATGTTTCGACAGGACCATATCAGGATGATTGGGGTCAAGAATGATTCCTAGCTCACCTTGTTCCTCCCATCCCAACAAGTTTGCACCTTCTTTTACAATGAATATAGTCCCTTGTGCTGAATCTCCCTTGAACTCTAAATTGCCTATAAATTTACCAAGGACCTCAACTCTTTTACCACCATAAGCAAAAATCTTTATGTTGGATTGACCAACAGGAATATCACTCAAACTTTCCAATTCTTTGGCATTAATGAGGGTAAAGGGAGAACCAGAATCGGCAAGAAACTTCATGTTCTTCCCGTTCAGACTTATGGTACACGCAGGTGATTTCCTTCTATGGGGTTCTACAATGGAGGCAATTTCTACTACACCATCTGATGGAATAGGGAAGAAGACAACATTAATAATTCGTAACTTTCATTGTCATCCCCATAGTCAACACAGTCCTCTTCAATAGCTTTGACAGTTCGCGATGGTTCCTTATGAGGCACCGTAGCCTTGCACATACGTGCCAAATGTCCTTTCTTCCCACACTTAAAACAAGTTTGATTTATGGCAAAACAAAACCTAAAATTGCCAAAATGAGATCTGCTTCCACACGATAACAAGAAAGATCTTGTCTTTCGGATTTGGCTTTTGACAGACTCGGTGCAGGTGAAGAAATGCGAGGCACATTCATGCTGGATCCCTTGGTGCTTTTAGTAGTAGTTCTTGTACTAACTAATTTTATTTCTTTGGAAGATGCAGATGGCGCAGACACACATATCTCTTTCATGCACAATTGAGAATGCTAAATCCGTATTTGTAAAGCGCGAACTACTCACCCTTACGGGTCTCAAGGCGCTGGGGGCCGTCGTGGAAATTAAGTGAGCTATTGCCCAGAGTCACATGGTGCTGAGCTGAGCTGCCGCCGGAGCCGGGAATCGAACCGTGAACCCTGTGCTCCGAAGTCAGCTGCCCTGGCCGCTGCACCACACCTCTCCAATACTTCTCGCTAAAATGAGAGCAGTCTCCAAGTCAGGATCCTCAGAAGATAACAATTTCTCTTGAATCTTTTTGTTGCATGTGCGTTCAATTAGCTGATCACGGATTATCTCATCCCTGAACTCCCTATAATTGCAAGAGACGGCTAAAATTCTGAGAGCAGCAACGAAATCATCTATGGATTCCCCAGGAATTTGAGCTCGTTGCAAAAACTTGTGACGCTCTAATATTATGTTGCGCTTGGATTGAATCTTTTGTCTAAAGTTTTAACAAGCGAAGCGTAGTCATCAACAATTAAGGAATCACCTTCATCACCTCCGCTAATGCATGTTCTCACAAGTTCAAGGGGTAAGGTCTTTAAAATGTTTCTCCCTTCAGCACCCAAATTATAAACGAGTAACGCTTTCTTCTTTTTTGAAGTGAAGGTATCGCCATCAATCGCCTCAATGTAGGCTTCAAATGTCTCCTTCCACTGTTGCCAAACAACAGGAGGAGTACCAGGTGACTGCAAAAAGGGAGGAGGCGCAATTACATGATCCATTTTGTGGCCGTGCGTGGGTGAGTTGCTGCCCCAAAAGTTACAACCAAGAAATGATCAACCAATGCAGTAATGGTGATACACTCTGCTGACACGCGTGGTGTGCGTGTCACCGTGACAACAATATTCCGAATGCGTGTGTTGCTGTGCGTGTTACAGTGAGATCACTCCAAACACAGTTTAAAGGAAGTAGCACACCAGTCTTGGCGAGATGCAACACTGTCGCAACAGTGTACTTGCACTGTACTTGCAGTGATCACCATGCACAGTCATGTGACACACCAGGTGTGTGTGTCACCGAAGAATCTTCACTGAAGATTATATTCTGCCCCATTGACAATGCCGCATAGTGGGTGAATGAGCTGAACTGAACTTCTTCATTAAACTCCTTGCCTGTGTTTGCACAGTCTGCCAGCTTGTTGTGTGAAACAACACAATCCCCAGCTGATACATGCAACCAGGCTTTGCCAGAACTGGGAATCAGTCAATCCAGACTCTGATCACTTATGCGCTGAGGTTACCCACTTCAAGATGGCACTTACGTTTCTCTGCGCAAGTACGTGACGAACGGTAGGCGCGCACCAGTCTTTTCTTATCAGATGCGCGCATGCGTGAGAGAGTGAACACAGCGCGAGGAGCGTTAATCTTGGTGAAGAGTGCGAAAATATCGGAAATCTCACCGCAATCTTCGGTGAAGACGGGGCTTTCAGGATAATGCTCCTCAGGTCCACTCCCAGCAATCACACCAGGAGCGATCACGGGGCAAAGGAAGGTTCACATTTTCATGCCTCCGTTGCGAGACTCAGCGTCGTCTCGGAGCAGCAGGACGTCCCGCCGCACACAGTGAGGAAGACAGAGGGCCGGACCACTCGTCGCCACTGAAAGGAAGACGAAAGGCAGGTCTGTGGCAGAGTTTCCTTTATTTCAGTGCGGTCCCTCAGCTTCCCCGGCAGCAACTGCCGAGCTGCGCATTCTGTGTTCCATGCAAGGAACTGACATCATAGAATGCCCACGAGAAAACCCCACAAGAGATCCCAACACTGGTGGAGGAACTTGAAGTGAAGCAGGCGAAGCTTATAATTGGGGGACAATTCTGTGAGTTGGCAGCAACTATACGACCATTGTTCCTCAGTGAGCGGAACAGGAAGCTCGTTGTTCCACCCCTGAAACGCTCTGGGTTTCACTAATGGTGCTGTGTTTGGCATGTGTATATAAAGACGTGTGACAAGCTTACGAGGTGAAGGTGAGCTCAACAGGTTCTCTAATGCTGACAAAGACGGTGGGGGCGCCGGAAAACTGTGATGCAGGGAGCGACAGGCGGCCCGGAGCTTGTGATATAGGAAAAGTTCGGCAAATGGCACCGATTGACCCTCGTCCGCAACTGGGGGAGATCGGAATGTGTCCTTGGGGTAGAGGTCTGCAAATGTATGGAGGCTCAGCTTTTGCGCCATTGCTCTGCTAAGTCCATCTTTTACGTTAGGTAACATAGGGTTATGTGCTTTCGTTATAGAAGGGGCATACAGTACGGGGGCGCCCGCCCTCTTACGCAGTTCGCCCCATGCCCAGCATAGGGTTTCCACAGTGTCTATGCCTTCCCGAGGGCGGCGGTATGGTTGGTACAGCGCAACACGAAGCGGGACAGGCGCCACCACGTCAGTCTCCACCGCTACATGAGGCTGGAATGGTGTCGGGTGAACCCAGTGTTGGAGGAACTGAGCCTGAGCGCACCAGGCATATAGTTGCATATCTGGAGCCCCCAGCCCACCTTGTTTCATCGGGAGTGTCAGCAAATCCCAGGATACACGAGCTTGCCCGCCTGCCCACACCAGGGCAACCAGCAGTGATCTCAAGGACTTGAAAAAGGCATGTGTGAGGGGGATCGGAACATTCACAAATAAATAAAGAAATTTCGGTAATACTACCATTTTAGCTAGTGCGATTTTCCCTGCCAGGGACAACGGGAGTTTAGCCCATAGTTTGACCTTGTCC
The DNA here is from genome assembly GCA_963921515.1 of Calotriton arnoldi. NCBI lineage: Eukaryota > Metazoa > Chordata > Amphibia > Caudata > Salamandridae > Calotriton > Calotriton arnoldi. The sequence continues at coordinate 242,672 of CAWUFW010006454.1, forward strand.
TCCAACCAGGTAATGGCATGTCCATAATTCAGATTCCATACTTCCTGCAGGTTCCGGCTGATCCAGATGCCCAAATATTTGACCGCCTCAGCCTCCCATTTCAAAGGGAACTCAGAGGTCACCGGAATTGTGTTATCCGTCAAGGGAAACACGACGGACTTAGCCCAATTTATAGAGATACCAGCCAGTCCTCCAAATCTAATGAATTCTCGCAAGACGGGGTCTAGATTTGTCACGGGGTCAATAATGTATAGTGTGACATCGTCAGCATATAATGAGATTAGGTACTAAACCCAATCCCCCTGGCCGTGTGGTGCTGCCTGATACGCGCAGCGAGGGGCTCCATCGCGATCGCGAAAAGAAGGGGGGATAGTGGACATCCTTGCCGCGTGCCACGCGAAATAGGAAAAGGGTCCGATAGGAGGCCGTTCACTCTGATCCGAGCTGTGGGCTTAGTATATAACACCCGGATGAGATTAATAAAAAGCGGGCTAAACCCCATGCGGCCGAGAATAGCGAACAAATAAGGCCATTCGAGCGTATCGAACGTTTGGTAGCGTCAAGAAAGACTGCAGCAGCCTGTACATCTGGGTGGAGGTAATGGAGCACTGACAAAACAGTTCTGAGATTATGGGAGGTGGATCGCCCGGGAATGAATCCCGACTGATCGGGGCGAGCTATGAGGGGAAGTAGAGGTTGCAGTCTATTGGCTATCAATTTGGCCAGGATTTTGACATCCACATTTATTAGTGACAATGGCCGATAGGAGTCCAGCTCGGTCTCAGGTTTCCCGGGTTTTAACAGAGTGATTATTATTGCCTCACGCATCGTGGGCGGTAGTATACCAGTGGTTTGGGCTTCCTCATAGAGTGCTATCAGATGTGGTGCTAGTTCCTCCACGTAGGTCTTATAGAAGGCTGTGGTTGGCCGTCAGACCCAGGGGCCTTGTCTAGCGGTAAACTTTTAATGACCTGCGATACATCTTCAACTGTAAACGGGAAGTCCATGTAGTCTCTGTATCTTTGGCTAAACCAGATCAACTCCAAGGAATAGAGAAAGGACTGCATTCCCTCTGGGCATGTCTCTTGGGGGCAGTATAGAGCCAGGAATAGAACGAGGAGAATTCGTCCAGGATACCCGCTTGTCCCCTAATAGTATCCCATGCATGCTAGTCAGCTCGGGAATGTAGGCAGTGGAGCACGGGGTGCGGATCATACTAGCCAACGTCCTTCCTGGCCTATCACCCTCCCCATATCGCCGCGCCTCGGCGTATTTCCCAAGAAACTTAACCTCACGCTGCGCTTCGTCATCATAGTCGAGCAGCTTGGACTTTAAAAGAGCCAGGACATCAGGGTCATTGGAGGAATAAAATTGTGTTTCCAATCCCCTGATTTGAGTCTCAAGGGAGGCAAGCGAGCTCCGTATGGCTTTTAACACTCCCGCTTGATGAGCTATACACTGACCTCTAATAACCACCTTAAATGCCTCCCAGAGGGAGGCTACTGTGTCCACCGAACCAGAATTGAGTGTGAAATAGTCAGTGATATCTGTCCTTATTTCTTCCTTGAAGGCCTCGTCTAAGAGTGCATGTTGTGGGAGCCGCCAAGAAAACATGCGTGGGGGGGAGTCGGGGAGTGCCAGTTTCAAAAGACATGGGGCATGGTCTGACAGGGATCTCGGCAGGTGAGACACCTCTATGGTCCAGGTGGCCACATCACGAGAAACCAGCCAAAAGTCCAGGCGGGACCAGGCACCACAGTGCTCAGAGATGCAAGTGCCTTCCCTAATCGCAGGGTGTCTACAGTGCCAGATATCAACTAAATCTCCGTCTAAAATTATGGCATTTAGGGCCTCACTTGCCGAGGGATGCAGGGCACAAGCCGCCTCCTTCCTGTCCAGCCCATCATCCAAGATGGCGTTAAAATCCCCCTCCCCCAGATAATGGTACTGCAGCCGGTCGCCCTGACTCTAGCCCAGATGTCCTGGAAAAAACCCGGGGAGTCCACGTTAGGGCCGTATATCGTGACTATTGCAACAGGGGTTCCGCCCAAAGTGCCCAGTATGATTACAAATCTGCCTTCGGGATCCCTGTGTAGTTCCCTCTCCCTCCAGTCCAGGCCCCGCTTGATCAACACCGCTACTCCGCGGGAGTAGTTGGAGTAAAGGGAGGAGTATACGTGGCTCCACCGGTTGTGCTTCAGCCTAGGGGAAGGCTCGACATTGAGGTGGGTTTCCTGCAGTAGACATATGTCTATGTTGTGTCTCAATAGGTAAGCATGCACAAGCCTGGATTTCCTGCCATCATTCAGTCCCCTAATGTTCCATGTCAGAAAATTCAAATTGGTAGCGTGGTGTCGAGCTGTACTAAGTGCAACAGAGCAGTGAGGTATGGGCAGCTCAATTTAGTCTTAGATCTATCCATGCAGATACACAAGCAGAAAAAAGTTATACTGGCAACAAACGTAACAACATGCCCAACCCCCAACCCTCTACCCACTCCAACCCCCCAATCAGGTTGTAGATAAACCCCCCATATACATATAAAAAACATAACAAAGCAAAGAAAGTAGACCATGGGAGATCTCCCAGTGGGGGCATGGGTCACCGGCAAACACCCCTGTCACACGACAGGGTGGCTGGGCTAAACCATAAAACCGGAATCAGTTATCGAAGATGTAAAAGGAAAAGCTGCATACCAATGGCGGTAATCAGCACCACAGACATTAAAAATATAATGCAGAGCAGACAACAGCTACATATGCAATGGGAACAGGGTTTGCAATATTTGAGGAATAACATGTAATCAGTCATTATCACTGAGGTTGGCAACATTGTCAGCAGACTGTGAGGAGCGTGGCGAGCGCCGCACAGCACAAATGTGTTTAGCATATTTGTGGGCTGATTTCGCATCTGTAAAAAAGTGTGCCTGACCATCGTAAGAGATTTTAAGTTTAGCCGGGTAGAGCATGGCGTATAGAATTTCTGCTTTCTGTAGAAGGCGCTTGGTAGGGAGGAATTCCTTGCGGGCAGCCTGAACTAGGGGGTGAAGTCAGGAAAAATAGAAATGTTATTTCCCTGATAGTGGATAGGACCGTGAGCCCTGGCTGCTTTGAGGATAGAGTCTCGGTCCTGGTAATTTAGGATGCGCGCGATGATGAATCTGGGAGTTCCTCCAACAGGTGGCCGGGGACCCAAGGATCTGTGGGCTCTTTCTACTACAAAAACAGAGGATAAGGCCGAGGGAAATAAGTCACGCAACAGTGTTTTGACATAAAGTTCCATTTTAGGGATAGTGGTGGTCTCTGGCACACCGGCGATACGAAGGTTATTGCGCCTTGAGCGCGCTTCCAAGTCATCATTCTTGGCTTGGATGACTGAAAGAATCTTCTCCACACCAAGGAGATGATGTTTCGATTCAGTTTGAAATTCGGTGGCCTCAATGACATGATTGTCGAGAACATCTAGTCTGGTTTCATGAATATCAACCTGTCGTTTCACAGAATCAAGCCTGGAAGTAAGTGCATCTAGCTTAGTGTCCATGGACCTAAGGTTGGAACGTATGTCCAGCATTATAGAACGGAGATCTTCTTCCTGTGGATCGTTCTGGGATTGAGACTCTGGGTCCGGCTCGGATGTAGGGTCCATGTTACGAGTGTGGCGTTTGTTTTCAAAGTTGATTTTGGGCTGCTTTGGATCGTTCTTGCCCATAGTGCATTCCGGGATACAGAGCCTGTGACGATTGGACAGCTACTGGACAATGTGGATGAGAATTCCGGGCATGAAGCGCAGCGGGAATCTAGTGGATCCCTTGGCAGGGCGGACGCGCGCACCGGGTCCGGGGCCCCAAGAGGCACGAACGGGCACAAACCCCGCAGCGTATAGAATGGAAAGGGAGTGCGGGGCTGAGCCAGACCGTGCACCCCGCGCCCCAGGCCAGCGCCCACTGTCGCACCCCCCCGGGCTCCAAAATGCTCCCGGTACTCCAGCCCCATCACCTCACGCTCCACGCGCTACGCCCAGCACTCCCGCACCCAGTACAACTGACAAGCGCGAAAGGCCTACGGGCAAGCACGTATTAGCACAAGGCGCAAAGGGCAGCAAGCTCAGGTGGGATCTCACTGTGGGTATGAAAGAGATCTTGGCCGGTCCAGATGGCAGCAGGTTGATCATAATTTCCTGGAGCACTGCTTGCGGTCCAAGTGAGGAGTTCGCCGCCAGCCTGGTATCGCGGCCCGACCCCCGACGCCAGTGCCCCGAGGGAGTCCAGCGTCGCACCGCACTCAAGAGTCCGCAGCCCCCTCGCCAGTCCTCATGCAGCTGTAGGAAGAAGGTAGGTGAGCAGAGCACAAAGCAGATCTCGTGCCAGCCCGCAATCGCAGCACTCTCCAGGGCCAATCGCAGCCGGAGCGCCCCCGAAGTAGGCGCGCTTGGCGACAGTAACCAGAGGGCCTCGATCTTAAGCCTGAACTGTGTGAATCACTAAGGCCCGAGTCCCGGCATCCGCAGCTCCGGCACACGCAGTCGTATTATGCAGCTGGGTTAATAGGGGGCGGTCAGGGGTCTCCGCTGGCAGCAGGCACGAAGATGGCACAGGTTTGCGTGGGATGAAGCCGCGGGAGGCTCCGCAGTGAGCCGCTTCCTCCGTGCAGTCGGTGCGGAACCCAGGCTCCAGCACAGGTCAGTGTATCATCTCTGGGGCAGCCGCGGGCGTCCGGAGGATGTAGCAGGCAATCAGGTAGCAGACCAGCAACTAGGCCGCAGCCGCGGACTGGAGCAACGCCAGCAGCGCAATGCACGGCACGCGCGCACCTCAGCGCCTACACTCCAGGTGAACGAGTCCGGCCTCAGCACGCGCCGCGGCAGCCACCGACAACCCGGGGCCACAGTGGCAAAATCCGCCCCTCACGATGAAGCAGCAGAGAGTCCGGGGGCCCGCTGCGGACTGCGTCGGGCTGTGTCGTGGGTACAGTGCCCAGGCGATTCTTGGACTCGGACACCGCACACGTCCCAGGCGGTTCCGATGGTGCAAAACGGGTAGGCAAGGTGCCACAGGTGTCAGGCAAATAAGCGGCAGTCTTTCAGGGTGTCCGGAATCCAATTAACGGCAGGAGGATGCAGGATAGAGAGCCCAGTCGGCGGAGCTCGCTCAGAAAGCGGCCATCTCGCTGCACGGCCAAGCCACGCCCCCGAAGGAACATGCTTCATAAAATATTAAGACGCAACTGCCTAAATTAAAAGTGGAGAATAACATTAAGGGGCTCATTACGATGTTGGGCAGAAAGATTCTGCCCGACACGACTTGGAATCGGGACCGACCTACTCGCGGTCGGCGGTACTGCCCGCCGCATTACAATGCAACCGAACACTGTTCAGTCGGATTCCAATTGTTTCCTATGGGAGCTTGTGCTCCACCCGACAACCGGCTGTAACACAGGCTCCTATGGAGAAATGGGGTGTGTGTAAAACCCTGCACACTGTCGCAGGCACCCACACGGTGCCTGCCACATAGTGCTGGGTTTTACAGGGGGGTCCCTTAAATACCCCCTCGGCCACCAACCATCGACCACAGGATGAAGGGGGCCCTGCCAGGGGGCCCCCAAAGTCACAATCCGACAGCCGTTCCGTGTCAGACAGACCGGCACAGAAAGGCTGTCGGAATCCGACATCGTAATCCCGAGGATGGAAACGCTGTCCATAGGGGTGTACGATGTGGTTCCGACCAACACTAATACTCCGAGAGCTGGTCGGAACCAATTTAGAATGACCGAGCAGTTTACCTTCATCGTAATCGGACCGGCGGATTGTAAACCGTCTGATTCATTCGGAAGGGCTCTGACACGGTGGAGGAGATTCCGACTGTGTAGAGGAGGCTTTCCATTCAACATCGTAATCGGCCCCTAAGACTCAATGTTTCATTAAAGTATTTTTGTTCACTTTAAATTGCTCCCATCTAAAAAAAAACATACAGTATTACTCAGTAATATTTATGACATAGTGTCTACTGGCCACGGGTGCAAGATGTCTGCTGTTTGTAAATGCGACACTTTGAAATGGGAGAAAATTGAAATGATGAGATTAAACAAATCCAAATAAGCATAAAGTTAACTTTTCAGTTTAACTTTCTCCCACCTCAAAGAGTTGCATTTACATACAACAGGCATCTTGCTCCCAGTGGCTGATAGATACGGTGCCATATTTATATCTGGAAAATATAGCCATTTTTTAAGTGGGAGAAATTTAAAGTGCAGAAAAATGTTCCATTTACTGTTTGTAAATGCAACATTTTGTTAAGTTTGTTAACTCTTAATTTTAATTTTCTCCCATTTAAAAGCATTCAGAAACATCATTTTGTTTTCAGACTCCAATATTGAGTTCACAAGGACTTTCATTTAAGACTTAAATACCTCAGTGCTTCAGTTCATCACCTCTGTGACCTTGATCATAAATCTGCCCCCCCACTGCTCATTATCAGGCCCTGCTATCTGTAGCCTGAAGATAAAAATTTAAAATAAACATAGCCTTTCCTTAACTTCAAAAAGAAAATCTGACTCTGTGCTAATTCAAAAATGAACTCAAGGCTGTGAGCTATTTTGAAGGTGTCTGCGACCTACAGGAAGCTCAAGATCGACCGGCCGGAGACACCTGGTCTAAAGCTTTAAACCAGTCTTAGCTTTCACCATCCAATTGGCACCATATGATGTTCATTGGGATTCCTCTACTATTGATTCACTTTCAGCTCTGTGCACTACAGAGGTTGTCTTAAACACTAGCATGGGCACACTTGATTTTAAGTGAGCCATATTGCCTTTCTTACCTATGCAGGTTCTTCGATCCCCCTGTCGTGTAGTTCCTATAGTACCCATGCAGGACCTACGCGTTTGTATAACATAAGCTGTGGGCTTGGTGGCAGACTGACTCTGTGCACCCCCACCACGTATGTTAGCTTGCTGTGCATTAGCTAGCTCACAGTGCCACTAGAATCTCCTCTTATCGGGGAGAGATTAGTTTCTGGCAACCTTAGACCATGACAACCCAAATTCCTCAGAATCGTGGAAACAATATACTACTTTTCGCTCAGTCACTCGTGCTTACTTATTCGGTTTGTCTCAGAGAGTTACACAGAATAAACAGTCGGGCGTTTCAATAAGTATTTATTGAACAGTTGTTATTCTAGTGTAAAATAGATGTGCTGCGGCAACCAGCAGACAATAGCAGAGATATATTATCAGCAGTACGATAAAAGCAAAGGGATAGAACAGTTCTACCATATTGCAATAATCATGAATACATACATGAATATAAAAAGCAATATGCGAAGTGCGCGTACTCCTACGATGCCTAACTAGATGTACCTGAGTGTACCTAGCATATGTGTAGGTCTAAAAACCTAAGAGCCAAGAATCCTTCTAGGATTTAGTCGAACCCCCATACCTGAATAGAGAGAGTGTGGGACCCCGTCCTGGTCTCGAGTTGAACACCCCGCAAGGGCTGTGTCAGACCGCTGTCAGCTGGAGCGACTGCATGCAGGAGCCTCAGCGTCTCTGGTCAGTGTGTCAGCATGGAAGTCTCGGTTCCCTCTGTCTTACCGGGGCAAGATGTGGTATATTTATACCCTGAAGGCTCTGGTTGCTTCGTATGGTTTGTATTGGCCATGTTAGACGTGAGGAAGACGTCAGGGGTGAACTTTGTACATACATATTATGCAGGTGGTGTATTCCTAGAGAGCCATGCATAATTGATGAGTACAGTGTGGGCCTGTGTTTGGGAAAAACCCTGCTGTATTCAAAACCACAGAATAGATAACGTTCAGCCCTCAGAGCACGTTGTGTACTAGTGAGGACCAATGTAGGTGAAAGATCATGCCTATATAAGGAATCATGACTATAATAGGGCATGTACAGTTATGACCATAATAGGGCATATGCGGCTTTGACCATAATAGGGCAAGTACGAAATGACCATATTAGGGCAAATATGAATACGTCCATTTTAGGGCATGTATGAACTGGTCTACATTAGGGCCTCTATACGGGACATAACACCCACTCCTCTTCCGAACAGGATGACAATGACCATACTAAAAATCTGGACAATTTAAAAACATTTTAAAAGCAAGTAAAAACATGGTTTTAAAATTGTTAAAAAAAACTTAATTTTTTTTTACAATTCAGCTATTTCCAAGTGCCACTAAAAAAGAAATGTCTATTTTGTTTCTCTATGTAAGTTGCTTCACTCAAAGCGGAAGAAGACCATGCTTTTCTCAAGCAAAAGTGTTAATTTAGGAAATGTTCCAAATTTGCTCGCTTATTATGAAAACGAGTGGAGAAGCCGAATTCTTTCACAGGACGCGATGAGCCAATTCGAGATTAAGTGTCCTGGCTGGGAAGCACAACATTATCTGTGTGAGCTACTGCAGACGAAAAATCCAACGCCTCACAGAAAACGTCAATCGCACATAGATGGAATGTAGCACTGCCAACAGTCGATGCTGCGGCAGCTTGTGCGGCAGTTGTTACCTGGGTGCCTGTGGAGGAGTCACCTAACACAGCAGGAGCAAACGGCACCTGTGGATTCTCCAGGAATGCATTCATCAGAATTGGAATCCACTGGGGACAACGCAGAGCATGGGCCTTTATGGGGTCCAGCATTACATCCGTGTCCGGAGGCGCATCTGATGGAAATGTTAGACAAAGATCCAACGAGCATTCTTCTCCGCAAAACAGGCATCGAAGAACAGGTAAGATGCAGTCTACCCAGACTGGTTGAAAGGATAGAAACCAAGAGGCATTGAGTTCTCGCAGGCAAGAAATGCCCAGAAGCTGTACCATGCGTTCACGGTATTTCCGCTCCAGGAGCATGTTCGCCATTCCCTCGGGAATTGGGCTGTCCATTTCGTAGCAGTAGTATTATGAATAGGACCCCTGCAATCAGCAACAGGATAAGCGGGAGTCCTCCAAATACGCTTCCCAATAAGGAGTGTATAAAATTTGGGATTACTCCGAGGACTGTCTGAAAGGTGCTTAACAGTCCTGACCCTATGGTCTTAAATAGTTGTACAATACCGCTCGTATCTGACATATTAAAGATACGTCCCACCATTTCTACGAAATGAAAGGGGCAGTTTGTACGTATAAGCGCCTGTATCTCAGTCGAGGTCCTTGCAACTTGAAGTTCAGAGGTTTCTAGAGCGGAGGTTAAGGGCACGGGTTGCTGTAAAAGCATGGCTTGCAGTCTGCTCAGAGTATCAAATTGTACGAAAGAAACGTTCAGTGAAGGCCATAGTAGCGCCTCCCTGACTATGTTTAGTGGCGGAAACAATACTTGCATACAGCAAGTAACCCTGGAGTTAACAGTGACCAGATAAGCGATGCCCGGAAGCATTCCACAGCAACCTTTATCATTTAGCATCAAGTAACTCCCATTGGAGAGCAGCTGGAAAACCGGTGTGATCATGGGCGCTGGGGTCCCTGTCATGTGACACGATAGGTTTGCTACTGAACCGCTACAGGCTCCGTGTAGTAAAATATCATGACACATGAGAGAACCACTTAAAGCGTTCTTGCAGTTTGCACCGCTCAGATACACTTCTCGATCCCCATTCCGGCATCGGTATCTATATGGTAACTCCCAAATTTCCTTAATGTAACCCTTACCCATCTTTTCATATTTGCCTGCCTGCCTTTGCTCAAGGCAATACTGAAACTGAAACGTAGTGACCGGCAGAGTGATTTGGCCATGAATTAGCCATTCAGTTGATGGTGACTCGGCTGCAGTGAATGGTAACCTTTCCAGTTTCTCAATACGCAGCATTGTATATTTGGCTCCCCTTTGTGCCATTTCTGTCTGTTTATCAGTCAGATTGTATTCTGAAATCAGAGACGTGGTGTTTGTAAAACGCCAGGGCACATAGCCTGCATGCAAAGATTGTAGCGTCCAGCTTAGCATCATAATAGAACGTAGCTGAGATTGCCCGTGTTGTAACAAGGCCAGATCTTGTTCTAATATGTCGATTGCCGAAGACACAATGTTGCCTAAGGAGTAAATCCTAGAGGTCAAAGTTGTTAACCCATTATCCACTACAGCTAATGCCTTTTCTAGGTTAATACGGTCTATTTCCCGTATTCTTTCCGCGGCTTCTTGTTGGGATATTTTCCAGTTTTCATTATAATAGGCATAAATGCTGGCATATATGAAACGTTTCTGACGTGTTTTCCTTGGGCCTAACAAGAAATCCCTAAGGTCCACATCAGGTGTGAGTAAGTTTAAGTGATGCTTTACTTCTGTGAGTGTTGAGGTCTCTAGCCAATCAAGGCACAACTTCCCAACACTGTTGGAAGTCACTACCCCTGGGTGTTGTCTCTGTACTATGGATACTAAACCCTTCGGTTGTATTCATAAATCTCTGTTGACAGGTGTTTGTGTCAATGGGCCACATCAGCCATTTCGTCCAATCAGGATCTGATCTGTTGTACTGGAAATGTCATCTGTGATGGTGTAGGAAACCCGGGTGAGTTCAGTTCCTTGTTCTTGGCTAGTCCAAGACAGGATATCTGTTGCACAGTGTCATTTAGAAATATTATCTGCTGTGGAATGAGGAAAGCTCTAAATAGCGCTTCTGTTCCCTGGACTTGCCAGTCCCTAGAACCCCAGATTGATTTTAAATCTATAGTGTCCTTCCATAGGTCGAAACCCTGTGTAGACAACTGGGCCATAGAGGAAGCAGAGTAAATCTGTTTGGTGTTAGTCACCATAATTTTCTGTGCTGATGTTGTTGCCACTTTGTAATAAAATGACTTTGGGTCAGATGTATTAAACCCTGAAAAGTATGTGAATTTCTGTGCAAAAGTTTGCGAACTACCTTTTGGAGGTGTTGGGCAGTGTTCCCACTGGTGGTATTCAAATACATTTCTAGGTGTTATAGATTTGTGTAAGAAATGATGACCATATTGTTGGTAACAGTACAATGTATCATAGTCTGAAGTACCTTCTAACATTTTGTTATTCAGAAATGCAGCAGTTTTTTCTAAATCAGACATCATATTGTTTACAGTTTCAGTGTCCCAATCATCAGAAAATGTACTGGTGGTAATGATATCACTTAAAGAAATTTTAAATACATGTTTAAGCTTTAAAAGTTCAGTCGGACCGAATATATCATAATCAATCTTGTCCCATACTATATAGGAACATCACAGGAACTGCTGTGATGTTCACTGAAGACAAGTTTCTTGGTTCACGATGTGAAGACTGGTGTGGTTTTAAAATCAAATTGACTCTTTGGAGATCTGGAGGTATCGTCCATTAATAAGCATACTAAAAGTTATAATTAAACCTAGCCAGAAAAGAAAAAATAAAATCCCAGTGATATACCATAGTTCAATCCAAGGTGACACCAGGTAAGTCTTTCTAAAAAAGTTCAAAAAGTCAGTGAGTTTCTGTTTGTGTGATTTTTTGGCTGGTGTCGTTTCCGGCTCTCTTGGATCCAGTGAAAACGTATCAAAGTTCATGAAATAGCCAGAAGCAGTTCGATCAATTGTTGGAATTGCATCGGGATTTGTTGAAATTGGATTTTGCTCTTGACGAGGCATGTTGACGTAGACGTCTGTAGTCGGTCTGATTGCAACTTGGTTGTTAAGTAGAGTTTCTTCTTGTTGAAGTGGAACGAGTTCCATAGCATTGTTGCTTAGTCCTTCATTCCGTACAGGTGGCTCTTCAAACGTGATGAGTCTTTCTGTTTGAACTTCTTGGATTGTAGCGAGAGGAGGGCGTCTGCTACTGTGGAGTCCACGAGGCCTACTGTTTAGTATCGGCCACATAGTGTGGTTTGATTAAGTCTATTGAGACAAATCTTTTCTCCTTTTTTCCGGCAAGAGGCGGCAGAAGTACAGTTCTTGTGCCTTGGATTGCTAGGACCGGTACAGGTTTTCTGTAGGATGGCCCAAATTCTTTCTTGTCTGCAATCTTTTCTCTGACCAGATCTCCGATTCTTGGGATCCAGACAGGTCTTGCCATTACTGCCTTGACTTCCTCAGTGGCGGTCTGTTTCTGGAGCACGTTACTTTGTTGTGTTCTGGATTTGTTTAGATCCTGTAAATCAGCCAAACAATCATGGATATCAAAGGGTTTTTCATCCGCCACTGTGCCTTCACAATCAAGATCAGGTACCCACATTCTTGTCCCAAATAGGACCTCATAGGGAGTGACACCCCCTAGAGAGCTTCTTGGCTGGTTATTTATTGCTCGTTGTACCCCATAAAGGTGATCGACCCATCTACCGCCCTTGCCTAATACCCTTGTTGTTAAAGATTGCTTTAAGTCCCGGTTTTTCCTCTCCACGACCGAATTACCCTCAGGATGGTACGGTGAGGAGTACCGCAATGCTACGCCCATTCCTTCCATGGCCTCTTTGTAAGCCCGAGAGCTAAACGCCGGACCACGGTCCGAATGTAACGTGCCAACTGCGTATGTGCCGATAAAGACTTGCAAATCTTTTATAACAGTTCGAGCGTCAGCTGAGCGCTGAGGCCAAACCCATAGGAATCTAGAGCAGGAATCCACTGCAACCATGATATATTTCTTGGACCCATCAGATTGTAGAGGTCCGCAGTGGTCCAAATACACACATGCAAGAGGTTTCTCTGATTTCAGCAATGGTGTCTGCACCGGGTGTGTTACGATGGAGCCCTTCATCTGCTGACAGATGTCGCACTTTAAGACATAGTCTTTGGTCTGCTTTGTTAACCCTGACCACCAGTAGTGCTGCTTCAGTAAAGAAATAGTTGCTGTAACGCCTGTATGCGCAGAACCCAAACCCTCGTGTGCTGCTAAAATTAAGCCTTGCCTACGATCCATATTTGGTATTACTCTATCCCCCACTCCAGGAATCTGAGCATTTGGAATGTTTTGTGCATCTAACTTGAAGGAGTACTTGAGTGGAAATTTTTTAGGTACTGCTGTGCTGCCTTTGCGTGAAGCATTGACAGCTACCATAATCTCGCCGTCTATTCTCGTTTTTGAACGAGTGATTGCAGCTACGGAAGCTGTGCGAACAGCCCCCATTGCGGCTTCATCAGCCAATGAATTCCCTTCAACGTGAACGCCATCACGCTGATGACTCAGTGTATGTATCACGTGAGCCCTTGGTAGTTCGTTTCCCAACTCCACAACCTGTTCCCATAGCATTTTATGCTTAATTGTGCCACCTTTTGCGTCTTTAAACCCGTTTTGTTCCCAATGATGTAAATATTCATTGTACAACTGTACACAGTAAAAGGAATCACACACAATCAGTGTGGGAATTCGTGTTCCGTATTCACCAGTGCCAGTATAAGTGCTTTTAACTCTGCCAACTGAGCCGTGCAGTCTCCTAGAGATTGCGTTTTAGTGTAACTCGGATGGAACTTTCCATCATGCATGCGACCTTTAACAATCGCACACGCTGCGCTGTAAGCTTGCTTACTTCCTATGGCTGGTTGAGCAGATCCGTCAGTGTAAATAATATATTCATACTGATCTAGAGGCAAAATCTCATTTGGTAGAGGATATTCTTGTTCGTATTGCAGAAATGCTTGTGTTTTTAAACTTGGATCAAATCTGTATTCAACATCCGTTGCAGTAAGAGAATTAGCCCATTGTATCCATCTCGGATGTAAGGCTTTCGCATTTGGAATGCTAGCTTTTGTAACAGCTTCTAAAGCTGGTACTGGGGTCACGACAATTATGCGTTTACCCTGAGCCAGAGCTCTTTCTCTTACGACAGCGGTCTGCACTGCTGTCAGGATTTTTTCTGTTGAAGTGAAACGCATCTCTGCGTTTGTGTACAGGTGTGATTTATATGCAATCGGTACTGTTTCGCCTTCATTAAAAGTCAAATAAGTGTACCTGCATTGACCCGCTATTACTTGGATCACCAAGTTGCGTACGTTTACGCGTGTCTGTAAATGTTTAGAAGCTATCATGTCTTCCTGTAGGGAACGCAGGATATTTGTATGTTCCTGTGTCCATTGTCTGACTGAAAAATCAGGTTTTATTAAGTCGTATAAAGGTTTTACTCTTTCTGCGTAATCCAAAATGTATGTTCGACCAAAATTTAGGAATGCCAGAATAGATTGTAAATTCTTTAATGATTTTGGAGGTTGGAGCAGCGCACACTTTTCTAAAAAGTTAGCTGCTAGGCTTTTTCCTTCACTTGACAGCTCGTATCCTAAAAATAGGACACTGAGGTGGGCAATTTTTTATTTATTTTTTTTAATTGTTTTTATTGGCATTTGAAAAAAGGTCATATACATCGTATAACAGGATTGCTGCAATATTGTAACATAAGAAGTGATATTTGAATGAATTCAAAACAGAATACAGAGAGAAAAAAAAAAACAACAAAAAAACGAGGTAGCATCTTGGAAATACAATAACAAAGTTACAACGCCAGAAGGATCTATACGTGAACTTGCGTCATGAAACAGCTATCTGAGAGCTGAGCAAATAAAAGGAAAAAATCAATGGCGAAACTCCGTGCCCACAAATGATCACAAACGGAAAATAGAAAGGACACATATGAAACACAGTTCAATTGGCTTCTGGAGTTTGAGTAGTGTCTGTGCCGCGAGAGGACAGCCATGCAAGAAACGGACTCCAAATATCTTTGGGTCGGGAGGTCAGAGGTAAAAGCTCCCAATAGGTATTGAGTTGTTCTTGGCAAAATGTGACATCTAATATCCAAGAGGTGGTGGTGGGTGAGTGTTGTTTGCCCCAGTGCATCGCCACGCGCCGCTTGGCCAGGAGTAGTAGCAAAGCCAGCAACTTGCGCTGCCCGGGTGGTACTGCTTTAACATAGCCCAAGAGACACAATTGTGGGGTCAGAGTCAGTTGAGTGGCAAGAATTTCGTTAATAAGACAGAGTATGTCCGTCCAATATTTCCCTATTCCCGGACAGCCCCAAGCCATGTGCAAAAAGGAGGCCTCTGGCGCTGCGCATCTCCAGCAGTTCGCCTCGGGCCGTAAACCCATCCGACAGAGTTGCAGTGGTGTCCTATATATACGATGTAAATATTTAAAGTGGATAAGGCGGAGTCTGTGGTTAGGGGAGAGCATTTCCAATTGTCCACAGCAAAACTGCCATTGTGCTTCTGTCAAGGGGTCAGGCAGCTCCGTGTTCCACCCAGCTAGGGCACGAGTGTTTAATGTCGAGGAGGAGCGTTGCATGCTGTTGTAAAGTTTAGTAACCAGTTTATTTGGCAAAGAGCAAGTCAACATCAACTCTAGGGCAGGGAGAGGGGGAGGGGCGCCGGGAAAGTGTCATGTAAGGTGCGACAGGCTCCTCTGACCGAATAGAACAGCAATAGATCAGAAAAGTTAGTGTGTCCGCCTGGAGAGGGCGCAGGAGGGGCAAGGAACGAGTCACCAGGATATAAATCGTTAAATGTCTCCCATCCAAGAGCGTGGGCGCGCGAAATGCTACCCCTGTTGTCCATCGCCTGGATTTGTGGGTGGTGTGCGAGTGGGATAGATGGGGCGTAAAGAACGGAGAGGTGAGCACGATTGCGTAACTTGTCCCAAGCCCATCTCAAAGTATCGGGTGTGTGTATAATAGTTTGATGGCGCTTGAAGGGTTGATATAGGGCCACCGCCAGTGGCAGCGGATCTACTATTTGGGCTTCCACCGCAACATGTGGCTGGAAGGGAGTTGGAAATAACCAGTGGTGAAGGAATTGGGCTTGTGCACAGAAGGCATAAAGTGCCAAATCAGGAGCACCTAGGCCGCCTTGTGTTAGTGGCTGAGTGAGGACCTCCCATGCGATGCGGGGTTGTTTTCCGGCCCAGACTAAAGAGATCATAGAGGATCTAAGAGTTTTCAAGAATGATTGGGTAAGCTGCAGGGGGAGATTAATGAATAAATATAAAAATTTGGGGAGTACAATCATTTTGGCTATAGCGATACGGCCGGCCAGGGAGATGGGGAGCCTGGACCAGATCTTTATCTTCTCTTCCAGCCAGGACATCAGGCGACCAAAATTCATCTCCCAAAGCACCTGAGTATCAGTGCTAAGCCAGACTCCCAGGTAGCGGACTGGGCCGGCGGCCCATTGGATAGGATAGTCGGATTCAAATATTAGAAAGTTAGGAGTTAAGGGAAATAGAGTGGATTTAGACCAATTAATATTCACCCCAGAAAGTCCCCCAAGCCTGGTCAGCTCGCGCAAGATCGGGTTAAGGTTGTCAATTGGATCTCGAATATATAAGGTAATGTCATCCGCGTATTGGGAGATGATAAGGTCTCTCATGGGAAAGTCAAGGCCTCGCGTTTTGTGGTGCTGTCTGATTCTGGCCGCCAAAGGTTCCATGGCGATGGCAAATAGCAAGGGCGACAAAGGGCACCCCTGTCTAGTGCCACGTGTGATTGAAAAAGGGGCTGAGATCAATCCGTTAGCACGAAGTCTTGCCATAGGCCGTGTGTATAATAGTTTGATTTGTTGAATGTATTGAGGACTGAAACCAAGGCGAGCCAGAACAGCAAAGAGGTAAGGCCATTCGAGCGAGTCGAAGGCCTTGGTGGCATCTAGGAAGGCAGCCAGTGCAGGGGTGTGGGGGTCGAGCTGGTGTAGGAGAGAGAAGAAGGTCCGCAGGTTGTGGGAAGTGGAGCGCCCTGGTATGAACCCCGATTGGTCTGGTCGGGCTATCAGGGCCAGTAAAGGTTGGAGTCGGTTCGCAAGGAGCTTGGCATAGATTTTATTGTCTATATTGATAAGGGAGAGGGGACGGTATGAATCGCAGTTGTTGGGGGGTTTGCCTGGTTTGAGAAGGAGGGAGATAACCGCCTCTCTGGTCGTCGGGGGGAGTATACCTCTCTCAAAGGAGTCAGCATACATTTCCGCTAGATGAGGTGCAAGAATGGAAGCGTAGGTTTTGTAGAAGGAGGTCGTTAGGCCGTCGAGGCCCGGAGCTTTGTCTAGGGGGAAGCTGTTAATGACCTGTATGATATCTGCCTCAGAAAAGGGCTCATCTAAATATTTCCTTTGAGCATTGCCCAGCCATAGCAACTCAAGAGAGTCCAAATAGGTAGTCAAATCAGAATCAATCTGAGGGGTGGAGGAAGAATAGAGAGAGACATAGAAGGCGGTAAGGCGGTCATGGATCTCTCTGGGGCCCCTGATCGACTCACCATTGGTGTCCAGAAGCTCCGCGATATAAGAGGAGCCGCGAGAAGGTTTCAGAAGATTTGCAAGTGTTCTCCCGGGCGATCACCCTCCCCGTATCGCCTAGCAGTAGCATGTTTCCAAAGAAACTTAAGTTCCCGGTCCGATTCTTCGGTGAATTTTGAGAGTTTCTCACGAATGTTTGCTAGAACAGATGGGTCTGGGTGCAGGAAATATTGTGATTCCAGTGTCTTGAGTTCTGTTTCCAGTCGACCCAGTGTGCTTCTAAGCGCTTTCAAGACGCCAGCTTGGCGTGCAATGCACTTTCCCCTAATCACCACCTTAAAGGCCTCCCAAAGTGTCGATGGGGAAGAGACGGAGCCTGTATTTAATGCAAAATATTCAATGATGTCAGCTTTAATTTCAGCCTGGAATGCTGGATCTAGAAGAGCATGTGGGGGCAGACGCCAAGTGAATTCACGCCGGATAGAGGTCGGGAAAGCGAGTGTGCAGGTGCAAGGGGAGTGATCAGAAAGTGTTCTCGGGAGAATTTGTGTGTCTGTCGTCCATGCGGCCACGTCGACAGAAACGAGCCAGTAGTCCAGTCTGGACCAGGAACTGTGTTGTGTGGAAATGTAGGTGCCCTCGCGTTTCTGAGGATTGAAATGTCTCCAGGTATCGACCAGTTGGCGATCAGAAATGATTGCATTAAGTGCTTGGCAGGACTTGGGATGCAATGCCCTAGCGGAACCCAACCGATCCAATTCATCGCAGAGGATGGCGTTGAAGTCTCCCCCCCATATAACAGTATTGCAGCCCGTGGCGGTTATGTGGGTACAGATCTCATGAAAAAAATCGGGACTATCTACATTGGGGCCGTAAATAGCAGCCAGGATCACTTGTGTTCCCCCCAGGGAGCCTTCTAGAATGACGTATCGCCCTTCAGAGTCAGTGCGTGAGTTTGTGCATTCCCAGTCCATGCCCCGCCTGATGAGGATAGCCACCCCTCTGGAATAGTTGGAATAAGTAGAGGAGTAACACGCTTCCCAGTGTTTATGTGAGAGACGGTTAGTGTCGGACGTCAGGAGATGAGTCTCCTGCAAAAAGCAGATATCCACTAGCTGCCTGATTAGATAAGCATGTACTAAGCGAGCCTTTCTGTGATTATTTAGGCCACGGATGTTCCAGGTCATAAAATGATAAGTCGCAAGCGGGGAGTGTACTGACATGGAAATTGGAAGTGACGTATAATCACAGTTTCGTCTACAGAGACTAGAATAAAAAACAACACAAGCATCTCAGGAGTGTCATCAACAAATAGCCGCTTTACAGTCAAAGAGATAAAAAGTGAGAACTTTGGCGTTGTGTCAGCGAACAGTGCATGCATACCTCAGTAACAAGAAAACAGAAACCCCACCTTCTAAACCCCCACCTCCCACACCAACCCCCAAACAGGTTGTGAAATCCCCCCACCCACCCACCTCAAAAAAATCCCATAACCAAAGCAAAGAAGGTAGACCATGGGAGATCTCCCAACGGGGCATGGGTCACCGGCAAACACCCCTGTCACATGACAGGGTGGCTGGGCTAAACCATCATTTCCGGAACCAGTTAACAAGGATGTACAGGAGAGAGCTACCAGTCCATAGGTGTAATCTGCACAACAAACATACAAGATATATTGCAGAACAGATGGCAGCTGAGAATACAATAGAATTCAGATTTGCGATACTTAGAAAGAACATACGATCAGTCGTTATCACTGAGATTGGCACCATTATCAGCGGGTTGCGATGAGCGTGGCAAGCGTCGCTCGGGTACAAATGTGTTTGGCAAATTTGTGGGCGGACTTCGCATCTGTGAAAAAATGTGTTTGGCCATCATGAGAGATTTTAAGTTTGGCCGGGTAGAGCATGGCGTATGGAATTTCTGCTTTCTGTAGTAGGCGCTTGGTATGGAGGAATTCCTTGCGGGCAGCTTGAACTAGTGGGGTGAAATCAGGGAAAATAGAAATGTTATTTCCTTGATATTGGATGGGACCATAAGCCCTAGCTGCTTTAAGGATAGAGTCACGATCTTGGTAGTTCAGGATGCGCGCAATGATGAATCTTGGAGTTCCTCCAACAGGCGGCCGAGGACCTAAGGATCTGTGGGCTCTTTCTACTATGAAAACCGAAGAAAGGGCCGAGGGGAACAATTCGCGCATCAGTGTCTCGACATAGGGTTCCATTTTGGAGATTGCAGTGGTCTCCGGCACACCGGCGATGCGAAGATTATTGCGCCTGGAGCGCGCTTCCAAATCATCATTCTTGGCTTGGATGATTGAAAGAATTTTCTCCACACCGGTGAGGTGCCGCTTCGATTCAGTTTGAAATTCGGTGGCCTCAATGACGTGATTATCAAGAACATCCAGCCTGGTTTCATGTGTGTCAACCTGCCGTTTCACAGAGTCAAGCCGGGAGGTAAGTGCATCTAGCTTAGTGTCCATGGATCTAAGGTTGGAGCGGATGTCTAGCATGATAGAGCGGAGATCCTCTTCCTGTGGGTCATTGTGGGATTGAGACTCTGGGTCTAGCTCGGAGGCAGGGTCCATATTGCGAGTATGGCGTTTGTTATCAAAATTGATTTTGGGCTGCTTTGGGTCGTTCTTGCCCATGGTGCAGTCCGGGATGTAGAGCCCGTGCTGGATGAATAGCTATTG
The DNA here is from genome assembly GCA_963921515.1 of Calotriton arnoldi. NCBI lineage: Eukaryota > Metazoa > Chordata > Amphibia > Caudata > Salamandridae > Calotriton > Calotriton arnoldi. The sequence continues at coordinate 262,505 of CAWUFW010006454.1, forward strand.
GGCAGGAACCACAGCGGGCATCCAATGAGTCACCCGGCAGGGCAGACGCGTGCACCGGGCCGGGGGCCCCAGAAGGCACGCACAGGCACCCAACCCCACGTATATGGGATGAAGAAAGGGTGTGGGACCGAGTCGGGTCGTGCACTCTGCTCCCCCGGCCAGCGCCCACTGTCCCCCCACCCCCGGGCCCCAAAGTGCCCCTGGTACGTTGGCCCCGGCACCTCACGAAGCAAGCGCTAAGCCCGGCACTCCCGCACCCAGTGTAACTGACAGGCGCGAAAAGCCGTCGGGCAAGCGCGCGCCAGCGCAAGGCGCCAAGATCAACAAGCCCAGGTGGGCACTTACTGTGGGATAGTAGAGATCCTGGATGTCCCAGCTGGCAGTACGCTGTGCACGAGTACCTGGAGCTCCACGTGCAGTCCAAATGAGAAGAGCTTCGCCGTTCAGGTGGTGGGGCCCGAACTCCAGCTCCAGGGCCTGAAGGAGACCAGCGGTGCAACGCACTCAGACGTCCTCAGCTCCTGCGCGAGACCTCATGGAATTTGGAAGGCAGAGAGGCAAAGCGCAAGATGGTCCATATGTGGGATCGCGGCACCCTCCCAGGCCAATCTCGGCCCCAAGCAGACGAATTCCGCGACAATCACCAGAGGGCCCCGGACCCAGGCCCAAGTCGCGTGGATCCGCGTAGGCCGAGTCCCGGCACCCGCGACTGCAATGCCCGCAGTCTCGCCACGTAGCCGGGAGAGTAGGGGTGGCCGACGAAGAACCCAGGGCACAGCGTGGGCGGATACGGCCTCTCTGGGGCAGTCGCAGGTGTACAAAGCCGGCGGCGGGCAGTCCGATCGCGGTTCAATAGCTAGGCCGCCACGGGCCGGAGTAGTGTCGTCCGCGCGGCACAAGGCCCGCGCGCGCCCAGAGCCGATACCTCGGGGAAAGCGCCCGGCCTCCGTTCGTGCCCCAGCAATCACCAAGAGCCCAGGGGCTGCGGCGTCAGAACCCGCCTCTCCGATGGAAGTGCCCGTGAGTCCGGGGGCCTGCCGGAGACGGCCGCAGGAAGTGCCGCGCACAGCTCAGGGGCCGCCAGAAGTCGCGCCGTCCGTCGGAGATGAACGGACCCAGCACACGTCCCAGGCGGCACCGGCGGCGCGAAATGGAGGGAGAGGGTGCCGCAAGTGTCCGGCGAAGGACTGGAGGTCTTTCAAAGTGGCAGAGACTGGATTCACGGCAGGATAGTGAAGGATCAAGAGCCCAGCCGGCGGAGCTCGCTCAGACAGCGGCCATCTCGCTGCACGGCCAAGCCACGCCCCGAGGTGGGCAATTTTTGATTTCTTGAAATTAAATTTATAGCCCTCAGAGGCGAATCCCATAATAATGGTGCTCACCCTGGTCAAGTGCCTCGGTAAGTCATCGTCCGTCAGATAAATATCATCCACATAGGACAATGCTTCTTCATCCAAATTTTGGAGTAACTCCGTTACTCTTGCTGAAAATACCCCTGGGCTGTTTTTATACCCTTGGGCTAGGCGACAAAATTGTCGCTGGGACCCTAACGCACTGAATGCTGTCAGATACCTGCTTTCAGGCGCTATATTTTGGCAAAAAAATCCATTTGAGATATCAAGTGTTGTTTTGTATTTTTTCCGCACAATGTTATTCATTAATGCGGCACTATGTGCATTTTGAACTGCAAATGTCTTTGTGCAAGTGTTTAAATGTCTGTAATCCAAAACTAAACGATATGTGTTGTCGGGTTTCATTACGGGAAACAAAGGATTGTTCATAGGTGAAGTGCAATTTTCAATCACCCCCTGGTATTCTAGTTGATCTAGAATATCCCTGACTTGTTTTTTAGCTTCCTGCTTTATAGGGTATTGCCTTTGAGCATTTGGGGAAACTTTTAACGGGATCACGTGGTGGGTTGAATCCTCATCCCAACCAACATGATTTCTGTACAATGCTGGAGCTAGGGCAACCGCCCACTCCTGCCCATATGCATGTGTTAGGTAAATGGGAACGAGGTCGGAAAAGGCTGGAAAAATTACAGTTTCTCCCCTAGGGCACTCCATGACGAATGCTGGCGGCCAGTCTTGTTCTGCTAATAGAATGTCATAACCAGATGACAGATTTTTCCAAAATAGACCTTTAATTTTTCTGGGCTTGTCCCCTCCATCCGGAGTGTTATCTCATGTAACTTATGTGGGACACTTACCCGAGTATCAGGTGTTTCCACCGTGATATACTCACTCAACTCCGCTATCACCAGAAATTCCTTCAGGTTCTGGCGAGCTATCGTTACTTCTGCCGCGCTGTCTAGCATCGTCAGAGCCCACTCCCCGTTCAGAAGCTGTGTCCTCAGAATTCTGGGCATGTCTGATCTTGACACCTGCTACCTTCTTCTTTTGAACTGAGGTTTTGATTTTTGTTTATCTTCTTTTTAGGTGCGTAGTCCGCAGCGCGTTGCGTGTCTCTGGACTTTGTACGCTCCTCTGACCGTCCTTCCCTCTCGGAGTTTTTTGATGAACCCTGAAAGGAACGAGAGGAACGAGTATCAGTAGCCTGATACCTGTCAGGTTTTTTAATATTATCCCTATTCCTGAGGTTATACCTCCTTTCAGAGGGTTCCTGTTGAGGAGACCTACCTCTGGATTGAGATCGGTTGTCTTTAGACTTTTGTTGTTTTTTATTTTCCCACTTCTTTTTAGAAGAAGTAGGTGTCTGCTTTGTAGTGTCCTTTTCAGGACTGCCCACCAGTTGCGGTTTTAATGCTTTCCCACCTAAACTGTCTCTGCCTAGTTCTGCATATGCAGTTTCAATTATTTTGGGTAGTTCGTGTTGATGATCCTCTGGACTGAACTCCCTTAGGCGTTGGCGGATCGCCACTGAAGCTGCCTCCCCTTTAATATTAGCTAGTATTATGGCTGATACCTGGTCAAAGTTATTTAGTAACTTCATCCCTAAGTTAAGGGCAGGCTCTGCTCCGTACTCATTTTGTATCTGTCTCAATACATCAGGTACTACTGCTAAGGACGGGATACCACGTGTTCTGGTATATATGGCAGTGAAGACTGAACCCCAAGAGGTGCAGTCCTCTACTTGTGGTGTGAGACCCATGGGCAAGCAGATTGTTAGAATTCTGTGTTTTTCATAGGTGGTAGTATTCGGGAATACCGCCTCAAGCTGAATTATTTTCTGAGCTATCCAGAATGGTATTTGTTCGCGTTTTGAGGGCATTTTGCCCATTACCGCGTGTAATGTTTGAGGAGTAATTTTATTTCCTGTACCCTGAACTGGAGTACTGTTTGCTGCACCTGCTGGTGCAGGTTGGATTGTTAAAGTCCGCATGACAAATTGTGCTAAGTTTCTGTAGATTTTAATTAAATCTGTGTGTTGTACTAGTAAGTCTGGCTGTGGCATTGTGTTAATGTCAGGATGCGGTGTGTAAGCCGCTAGTATCGGCCATGTGGCCCCATCTCCTCCGAGCGGGCCTAATCTTACTCTTTGTCGTACGTGGGGTAGGGCGCCATTAAACCAGTAAAAATGTTCCTGGTAAGTGAGTGGAATTTCTATGTCCTCAAACGGGGCATATTCCCTTGGTGCATTTTCTGCTATGTAGTAGTGAAATGTTTTTGTTATGGCATTTGCTGCTGGGAATGTAACCCATGAATAGAACACCTCTGTTTTGTTTGATTCGTGTGCCTCAATCACGAAAACTACCATGCCACCCGTGGCTGGTAAACCATTTTCTAATAGTCTTATGGTGACTGTTCTTCTGAATTTAGGTGCAATCTGTATTGCATCCTCAGGATCTTCTCCTCCTGTCAAGAAATTCAGGTCAACTCTCTGGTCCCCTGTTTCGGTGTCAGACATTTTTAGAGGAAGTGTTCAAAAGGAACTAAGCTAAGGTGTTATGCACAATTTAGGAACTAAATGTCCTTTCAAGCTTGATTAACCAACAGCCAATAAATAGTATTTTTGTACTACTCAGCTGCGGCGGATTTTGTGCCCACCCACTCCAGACGTCTCTGGGGTTTTGTGAGTAGGTTCTCTGAGAATAGCACGACTGAACTACTCAGATTCTACTGTTAAATAAGTACCAAACCAACGTTGGTGGCGCCATGTCGTGTAGTTCCTATAGTACCCATGCAAGACCTGCGCGTTTGTATAACATAAGCTGTGGGCTTGGTGGCAGACTGACTCTGTGCACCCCTACCGCGTATGATAGCTTGTTTTGCATTAGCTAGCTCACAGTGCCACTAGAATCTCCTGTTATCGGGGAGAGATTAGTTTCTGGCAACCTTAGACCATGGCAACCCAAATTCCTCAGAATCGTGGAAACAATATACTACTTTTCGCTCAGTCACTCGTGCTTACTTATTCGGTTTGTCTCAGAGAGTTACACAGAATAAACAGTCGGGCGTTTCAATAAGTATTTATTGAACAGTTGTTATTCTAGTGTAAAATGGATGTGCTGCGGCAACCAGCAGACAATAGCAGAGATATATTATCAGCAGTACGATAAAAGCAAAGGGATAGAACAGTTCTACCATATTGCAATAATCATGAATACATACATGAATATAAAAAGCATTATGCAAAGTGCGCGTACTCCTACGATGCCTAACTAGATGTGCCTGAGTGTACCTAGCATATGTGTAGGTCTAAAAACCTAAGAGCCAAGAATCCTTCTAGGATTTAGTCGAACCCCCATACCTGAATAGAGAGAGTGTGGGACCCCGTCCTGGTCTCGAGTTGGACACCCCGCAAGGGCTGTGTCAGACCGCTGTCAGCTGGAGCGACTGCATGCAGGAGCCTCAGCGTCTCTGGTCAGTGTGTCAGCATGGAAGTCTCGGTTCCCTCTGTCTTACAGGGGCAAGATGTGGTATATTTATACCCTGAAGATTCTGGTTGCTTCGTATGGTTTGTATTGGCCATGTTAGACGTGAGGAAGACGTCAGGGGTGAACTTTGTACATACATATTATGCAGGTGGTGTATTCCTAGAGAGCCATGCATAATTGATGAGTACAGTGTGGGCCTGTGTTTGGAAAAAACCCTGCTGTATTCAAAACCCCAGAATAGATAACGTTCAGCCCTCAGAGCACGTTGTGTACTAGTGAGGACCAATGTAGGTGAAAGATCATGCCTATATAAGGAATCATGACTATAATAGGGCATGTACAGTTATGACCGTAATAGGGCATATGCGGCTTTGACCATAATAGGGCAAGTATGAATATGACCATATTACCGCAAATATGAATACGTCCATTTTAGGGCATGTATGAACGGGTCTACATTAGGGCCTCTATACGGGACATAACACCCTCCAACCACAAAGTGCTCTTAACTGGCCTACTAGTGGACCAGTACTTGACATAAATTACAGACTTGTGGTAGACCTACCCAAATTTCACAGGGGACTGAAGCCTCACCTCTCCTGTTCACCTTGTGAGAAGAAGAAGGTTCTGTTCTCACCACAGAACTCAGCATCATTGATCGAATTATGGTACTCTCTGCCTAGCAAGGATATCATATTGGACAGTGATGTGGATACAGTCAATAAGAGGCAAACCACTGTGTCTTTGTTACCTATAAAATGTCTTTGATTTGCCACGTCCCAAAGCACTATAATGTGTCTCAATAGTGGGTGTAGTAATTTAGATTAACCCCTTAATAATTGAATAAATACCCACATTAAAATAGTTTTAACTTGAGGACACAGGGGTTACCTTTAGTTCTCCCGAAACCTGATGCAATGTAACTGTGAAAGTGGTAATACAAATACTCCTTGTTAACATCTTTGCCCCTCTTTTTATCTCTCACTGGGATTTACCTAGTATAAGTGTAGTGACAGTTGCACCCAGGCGCAGGGCTGTGAAGGGTTCTCTGCACCCCAGTAATGGCTGTCTTTTACTAACCAAGCAAGGTGCGGGGGCATTTTCTTTGGTTACATTCTACCAAATTGTCCTCTTGCTATCACAATGTTCTTGTGTGGCCGTGTAGATTTCTGAAACCACTGGGTATTGCCTTAGTACAGTACCTTATTTTTTATCTCAGCTGCTCAGTTCTGTTACTTTATCACCTTTCCCTTTTGGAAGAATCATCCTGTCTGTTTTTCAGAAAACTACTGCATTGCTTTCAAGGGGAGGCAGCTTGTTGTGCTATATATTTAGTTTTGAAGGGGCAAGGGAACTTGTGTGCCGTGTAGTGTTCTGGACTCCTCCCACCTGCAATCTGAGAGTGCGCTTATAAAGTGTCAGATGGCCGGCTGTGCATATGTGAAGGGAGTGACTCTCACACTTTGGGGCTTGGTAGACAGCTGTTTGACCGCAGCAGGGAAGAAATTGGCTGGAAAGCCAAGCTTAATTTCCAAAATATCTTGTGGGTGTTGCAAGATAAATGGACGGGCGTAGTTTCAGCCTTACAGTGGCTCTTTTTATGTTCTGAGTATTCACAGGTCATGTGTCTTGAAATTACGTGATTTGTTCCTGGTATGACCAGTAAGATTGTTTAGCAAGGGGCCTGGCCAGCTTCCTCCAAAGACCCTTTCTATTTTCTTGTGGTCTGGGGCTGTACCCAGCCTGTAGAGTTGTTAGATACCTATGACCCTTTTTGAGGTCATGCAGTTGAAACATTTAAACATTTAATCTGGAAGACTTTTTGCCATGGACTTACAAGCTTTGTTTTATACAAAGAGAATAAACAAGTAAGCGGCATACCAATATAGCGCTGGGAAGAATAATACGTATATAGCCCTGGGAAGCACCCATCGTGACTTGAGAGGCCTGGCACTGTTGAAAATAGTCAGATAGAATAAAAAGTTGAGAAAAAAGTAAAATCGCCAGAAGAAGTCATAAACAGTATAGAAGGTGTCTTTGTTCAGCACAACGTGAGAATAAATAACAGAAAGCCGGGGCGTAGCTTAGCTAGTGAGATTAGGGAGGGGGGGTGAGGTTGCAAATTTCCCAACTAAAAATCAGTATGCAGAAGGGAGTGATGACCAAAGTTTGGGATACACTGTTCCAATTAGGAACAGGTTCAACACATATTTACATTAGGTGGGCCTCTGTCTAAGTTCCTTTTAAAACAAGCATTGGCATAGCCAATAGGTCTCGCCTTTGGGACCTTATAAGTGTTTAGCTATGCAACACTTGATGTTGTTGCACCAAGGATATTGTGCTGGATAACTAAACACTTATAAGGTCCCAAAGGCGAGACCTATTGGCTATGCCAATGCTTGTTGTAATCTGAAATCCAGCAGACTGCAGGCACAAAGTACTGTTCCATATTTTCAATGCTACAGACTTTAGGCAGTAGACTACTGCTTTTTTATGGCAACACAACAACCTACAGATGTCTTGGGGCAGCTGTTTGTTTTACCTTTTGGAAGGCGAATGCCAAGTTTGTGTGTCAGAATCAAGGGGGATATTATCAAATCTTCGCGCTAAACATCGCAAATCACGCTTAACGTGATTTTGAATATCGCCGCCTATCGCTGGTTTACATCGCCGTGTTAGCGGCGTATTTACAACATCTTGCTCACAGGCGATGTACAAACCTGCGATAGACGGCGATATTCATCATTAGCGTGTGAAATCAAGCGATGATTTCACACGCTAATGAAAAGCTTGATAATAGGGGAGTGTGGACGTAACCAATCAATCCACCTCCCATTCAAAACATGCCTAAGTCAAGTTTTGACCAGGCGTTAAGGATCCTGCGAAAACCGCGGTTAGCGCGGCTTTCATCATCGCTTCGTGGTTCCGGGGCCGCGTTGTAAATAACGCGATGTCCTGTTCGCGACCTTTTGTCATGGTGTTACAGGAAGGAACGCCTACTTTGCATCTCATTAGCAATGTATATCGCTAAGATGCGTGGCGTTACAAAAACGGCAGCTAACATGCGCTAATGCATGTTAGCGCCGCCTTGCTAATAGGGCGATGAAATTATCGCCGCTAAAGCGGCGATAATGCCCTTGTAAATATGCCCCCAAGTGTACAAAAATGCGTGCACGTTTTTGGCCTCAAAAGCGAATCGATTCCAAGAGGTCTCCTCCATCTATGATATGGTTGCGAAGCCCTAAAGGAAGGAAGGGGTGCCAATAGGTTTAAGAAAACTAAAACAACAACAACAAAAAACAAAAAAAAGGCATGGTCAGATTTATTAGTGGCCCATGCGCCCCCTAAAACTCATATTTATTGGTGATTATAATATGGAAAGTAGGCTTTGTGTTTCGCTTTATAAAAGGTCAGGAAGTGCTCATTTATGACAACATTGCAGCGCGCATGTAATGTTGATTTTTGTAATGCTGCTTAGGTTACATAAAATAAATAAAACACACGCACAAAAGTCAGAGTTTGATGGGCCTCCAGGGCCAATACTGGGCTGCCGGCACAGGAAGACACATTGGGATGCAAATGCTAAATGTAATATAGTGCAGTCTGCCTCCCCAAAACCCAGATTCCCCTCAGCTGTAGAGTGTCAGGCACCGCCATATGAATTTAGTTGATCTTACTTAAAAGGCTTTTTAATGCGCAGACCACGTCCATGCCAGCCGTGATTCATGCATTGTGAAGCAAAGTATGTATCGCAGCATTAAAGCGAAAAAAATATACAATAATAAATATAACAGAGTCCACTTACACAGAAAAATACAGAATTGCCTCTAGTGCTTAAATAATGGGATGATACTGCATACACACACGCGCCTTCAGAAGCAACACATTGAGGTGCAACAGCATGTTTATTTTTATATTTTGTAGAGCGCAGCGGTCACCATAATAGGGTTTCTTGGCACTGGTGCCAGTTAACATTTTACGAAATGACATCAGGTTATCTAGACTAAGACAGGATAGAAAATGGCAGAATATTCCAGTGCCTGGCTGCAGCCACAGTAAAGACCCTACAGTAAGTCATGGGGTGGGCCTTTGGTAAATTAAATGTAAACCTGATTTATGGCATGAAAATTGTGGATTGCATTATAACCCACCTAGGAGGCACTTTGACTAACCACTGGGTAGTCTAAGCTGAAATTACAACCTGCTGAGTTGACTGAATATCACGATGAGGACTAGAGAGGTATGACTGACGTAAGGATGTCTGGGGTGCCATAGCTAGAAAGCCAGTTTACAAACCGTCACAAAGCTCACCCCTGTGTTGTCTAATTTTAACTGTTCATGTCCTGCAGAATGCCTCAAGGAAGGTATTGTCCGTCTGCACTGCCTCCAGCTCCTAATTCCCTGCATGTGTACCGGTAGGTCCCAACCCCCAGCTCGTCGCCATGGAAATGAACACAGTAACCACCAGATGACATGGAGTTGTACTAGTGACATGTAATTGATAAATTAGCAGTCCGTAAATGTAAGCAGAACCTCCAAGGTAGAAATAGGGGCATAATGCAGACAGCACGTATTTTTAAAACAAAAAGTCAAGATATTTTCACCATGTTTCTAAAAATAAAAAAGTGTTCATTACTGGTGAAAACAACATGCAATAAATTATGTTTTTCAAAGTAATGCTAGATGTGAAACAAAACACTATTGGCTATTGTCGGAATTCTGTGATTTAAAAACAATTGTAATCAAACCCCATAATTCACAAGAATCACAACCTTTCAGTGAATCACTCTGTATCCCATGAAAAGGGGAGTATACATTTTACATGTAATATGCAAGGATGCACTATATTAAGGAGTCTGCTATGGCCTATTGGTGCAATATCGGGGTGAGAGGGGCCTTTATTAAAGAGCTCTGCCTCAGTCTCCCGTTGCCAGTATTCCTCGGCATCGACACACAATTACTTTTATCATTTGTATGAAATGATAGATTTCTTAATACATGGAATATGTAAATCTCACTTTAGACATACACTCAGAATATGGCTTTGTGTATGCTGCCGGCATTTCCTCAATCGTCTTTGCATCTCTAAGCTTGCACTCTATGTGAACTCTCCATCTGTCTCGCATTTGTTAGGATGGGAGTATTTTGAAAAAATCTTAGTACATAATGGCGAAAGTCCAAAGTGCTTGGTGGTGGTGGAGGCGCAAGAAACACGAGCGTTGCATGCCTGTTGACAGTGCCAGTGGGAGGAGGCCTACTGAAAGACAGCTGGTGTGTAGTGTTGACCTTTGTATAGGCCACATACCACACAAACGTAGTCTTGTATGCGTGTATTCGGCTGTATAAAACACTATTTCAATAGCCCACTGCAGCCTGTTTCTCAGCTCTTTGACAATGTAAACCCACTGAAAACCGGTTCGTGGGGGGAGTACCCCAAACAAAGAGTCCAAAATCCAATGAGGGGTGGAGGGCAAGTAAAAACCACTGAAAAGCAAAAAGGCACCCAGATGACCGCTGGAGACAAGCCAGGCAGTTGGGCTTCTAAAAACTAACAGGTCTACATGGTAGGTTGCCTTATATCCCCAAGTTCCCAATACCACCCAAAACATGAAAAAAAAACACACAAAAAACACAGCAATGCTGGGGAATTGTTTACATGGCGAGCAGGGCAGCACCCTCTCCATCCACAGACAACGTGCTTTATGGGGCCGGAGACCAGAAGTTTATAACCGCTGCATTGATTAAAGATTAAAAGACAACATATTGGGCAACAGCACGAGCGACAGCATACCTTCCCAGCCTCGCTCGAAGATAAAAGTAAAGAAACTGAAAATGCACCTCCCACAGCGGCGGCCTTTCCACCATTCCAAAACATAAAACACCGCTTTAAAAATGAACCATAAAACAGCGAAAAATAGAGGTATAACTTGAGGGAAAGAAAGGAATCTTCAATCTTCATTCTCTGCCAGTTTAAGAGGGAAGGAAAGCGGTTTAAAAATATACTTGTCTCTCCCCTCTCGTGCTTACAAATTGCGATTTAAAATGCCTTTTTGTCGAGCTGCTGCAACTAGTTAACTGGTCCTGGGCATAGGGCAGCACATTCAAAGAAGCGCTTTGTAATCGGATCCCACCTCAGCTTGAATTTGCCTGTACTGAATAGAAGGATTTGCGCCCCAGCTGCCTCCCTCTCTGGTTTTGTTTTAGCAGGGCTTTGAAGAGCATACCTGAGAGAAATCCTTCAATTTGTAACAGCGAGGCGGGAGAAAAGCACAAAAAGTACAAAAAAAAAAAAAAAAGGTAACACTACGTGACGCACATCTAAAGATTTACAAACAATCAATCATAGCATTTGATCACATCTAGTCAGGGCTCTCCAAAACTCTCTACCCACCAGTGAGAAGTAAAAGCGAATCCAAGGCCTAAGGCATGAGCCAGAGGCACTACTGGAGTACCAAAAAACAAAAACAAAGCCGTACTTAATATATGCCCCATGATGCCTAGCAAAGGATCCTACGCATTAACTGCCTCATCTTCGAAAACCAAGAGAAAGCACTAGGACTAATCTGGGCTGCATCCTCTGGAATGACTTATCACAATAATTCAATGAATTTGAACACTGCCAACTAGGAAAAATACTGAAAATCTAACTGTACGCTACAAAAATGATTTACATGAACCTGCTGCCACATCTCACCCATTTTCTTCAGCTCTGAACACCGTGAAGCAGTTTGTTGGGGCGTTCGGACCTATAATATTTTATTCTCTATCAGAGAGCGTACTATAACAGTCAGCTGTAGGAGTGGTTTCTTAAGTATAGCAGCCCTGGACTGTCAGCGAGCCTATAACAAGCAGAAAAGTTTTAATGGGACTAATGCAGAACAAGCATTGGCCGCGCGGCCATGAAACTGACACGGCCGCGCGGCCGCGAAAGTGAAAGTAATCGCGTGGGAAGCCAGATGGCGAGGGAAGCCATATGGCACCTGATCGCGCGTGCACGCTCGCGTGAACGCAAGCTGGTCGCCAGCAAAAGCCACTGCTGTTTGCACTTCCAAAACCCGCTTACTAAAACTCTCGCCAGAGCAGCGCATGCGCTGGCTCAGGCGAGACCTAAAAAATAAGTTAAAACCATTTAGTCTAACGAGGACGACGAGAAAAACCAACAAAGGCATAGGAGACCCGACTCAGGGCCCCCGAACCCAGCTCTCAAGCCAAGAATGCATTCATTTGGCGGGTGGGGTCACACTGAAAACACCCCCCTGCATCTATGACCCTGCAGAAAGTGACCTGGTTGAATACCCAGAGGAAGCAACAGAGGAACAAGCACAGGCAAAGCCAATATGTCTCGCCTATCAGCTATTGGCTTTGGCAATCGGGTGGGAGTGGTGAACAGGAGATCGGGTGCGGTTGGTGAACGGTAGAGTAGGTGGGGGTGGATAACAGGACTGGTAAAAAACACCTTATGAAGCGGCCAACGCTGGCTGCTTCATAACGCTTTCTTTCCTTTTGGCTGTTGGAGGGGGAGATGTGGAAGAAATAGGGACAGGGGTGGTAGGGTAGAGAAGAAAGCAGATGACAGAGCCAGCTACAAAAGATGAACTCTGAGAGTGCCCAAATCTTGGCACCAGCTCAACATCCTGTGACTCTGGACAAATCACTTAATCTCCCATTGCCTACATAAAATTAATGTGTCCATGAGTAATGTAACTGGTGCTCGTGTAAAGCACTCCAATACCTTCGGCTCGAGTGCGCGCTATATAGAAACTGCAACCATTAAAAAAACACTTAATTTTCTTGTGTAATTTTGTTACTACAATTGTGTATACTGAAATGAATCGACTTCAGCTCACAGAATGCACAATGTATTATATTGTAACCCCAAACTGGAAATAAGGTGCTCTCGTGATAGAAGTCATCTGATAAAATAAGCAGCAGGTCTCTCAATTATTCAGTCATGACGTTTGACATGCTCAGCCAGTTTTTACTTTTCAGTCAACACGACATTTTTATGCCATGCGTGCAATTGTAAACAATGAACTACAATTCCCAGGCGACACCATTATAATGGTTGTAAAGCCAGGTCTGACTTGTGACATAAAGCGGATCACGTGCCATGCATAGTTTCATTGATTTTTTACCCTTACTTTTTGGAGTGTAAAATAAGCATTTTCTCCTGTTATTTTTAATCAACTCATACTGCATGTTATTTTCCCACAGGTCTGAGGGGCTGAGAATGTTGCTGCCTGCTCCATGATGTGCCTCAGCCTTCAATGTTAACGTTAGAGGGAAGAGTATGTAGAGTGACGGCCAGAGCTGCCAACTGTAGCACTGGGAATTCTGCACCACTTATTTTAAACAGAGTTTTCAGCTTTTTCATGACTCATTTCTCCCTGATGGAAGACAGCAGGAATGGAATGCAAGACCTGGAGGTTGCAGCACATAAAAACACTGTGCAGACCCCCAGAAGAGGTTACAAATTAGATATAAAGTAGTTGAAATGCATTTAGCTGTGTATGCGTTTGGATGACTGCTGAAATACTCGAGTAGCTGACGATGCATTTACGTATACGAGCCATACACTGCATGCAGAGTCTCCTTTATAATGAAATCTGTTTGACCTTTGTGTCATTAATACATTTATGACATTCTTTATAATTTATCTCTTTTTCATGTCTACACGCATTGGCAGAGAGGGCAGGGTGATGGGAGGGGTGTAGAAGAAATAGTACCTGCATCGCAGCAGACAGGCATTAATCAAGTGGAATTAATCTGTGCTTGGCCCGTGCTCCTCAAAAAGAAACGGAAGTGACGTATCGGCTGCGCTAACCAATTATGAGGTAGCAAAGAAGAGCGACACAGGAGTCAACCTGTGGTAAGCAGCGGCAGGATCAGAGCCAGCACCCCCCCCCAGAGACACCAGCCAGCCCACCATCTCCAACTTGACACCGATCACGACCGTTGACACCACCACGACCATGAAAGGCAACCACTCGGGGGCCCCCACCGACCCCTGCCCCCGCACATCTACCACAGAGACGCAGACACCATCGCACCCGAACTACAATGCACCATCAACACCACCTTCAAGACAGGCACCTTTCCAGACGACTGGAAGCGCACAGAAGTCAGGCCCCTGCTCAAGAAGCCCACGGCGGACCCCACAGACCTCATGAACTACCGGCCCATCTCGCTCCTCCCCTTCGCAGCCAAAGTAGCAGAGAAAACAGTCAACAGGGAACTGACACGTTTCATCGAAGAGAACGCCGTCCTAGACCCGTCCCAATCCGGATTCCGAAGCAACCACAGCACCGAGACTACCCTACTTGCCGCCACAGACGACATTCGCACCCTCCTGGACCAAGGCCACTCCGCAGCCCTCATCCTACTCGACCTGTCGGCAGGCTTCGACACCGTCGCTCACCGCACACTAGTCGCCAGACTACACGACGCCGGCATACAAGGAACAGCCCTGGACTGGATCCGATCGTTCCTCACCGGAAGAAGCCAAAGGATCAGACTACCTCCCTTCCTCTCCGCCCCCACGAAAACCACCTGCGGAGTCCCACAGGGGTTATCGCTGAGCCCGACCCTCTTCAACATCTACATGGCCCCCCTCGCAGACATCGTCCGACAACACGGCCTCAACATCGTATCCTACACCGACGACACCCAGCTCATCCTCTCCCTCACCAGAGACCCCACCACCGCAAAACTCAACTTCCAGAAAGGAATGCAAGACTCAACGCCGAGAAGACAGAAGTCCTCATACTCGGAACCACCCCATCAGCATGGGACAACACCTGGTGGCCCAGCGCCCTCAGAGGCCCACCCACCCCCTCAGACCACGTCAAAAACTTCGGCATCGTACTCGACTCATCACTCACCATGAACCGACAGGTCAACGCCGTCACCTCTAGCTGCTTCATCACCCTCCGCATCCTTCGCAAGACCTTCAAATGGATCCCCCTGAGTCAAGGAAGACAGTCGCCCACGCACTCATCACCAGCAGACTGCACTATGGAAACGCACTCTACGCCGGCATCAACAAGTCCCTACTCCGCAAACTCCAGACTATACAGAACACCGCTGCCAGACTCGTCCACGGCATCCCCCGGCACGAACACATCAGCCAACACCTACGGAGACTCCACTGGCTCCCCGTGGAGAAGAGAGTCACCTTCAAAGTCCTCACCCATGCCTACAAATGCCTACACAACAACGGACCCAAATACCTCAACGACACAATCAACTTCCATGTACCCAAAAGAAACCTCCGATCTTCCAACCTCGCACTGGCCAAAACCCCGCGCATCCACAGAGCCAGAGCAGGCGGAAGATAGTTCTCTCACATTGCAGCCAAAACCTGGAACGAGCTACCGGCAGACATCAGACACGCTCCCTCCCTGAACACCTTCAGGAAGACTCTCAAGACCTATCTCTTCGGCTAACAGATCTGCGTATCCCCCCCCAGCGCCTTGAGACCCCCAAGGGTGAGTAGCGCGCTTACTAATCCCTGATTTATTGATTGATATTGGAAACAACAGCCCGCAAGCGAGAGCATACACGAGCGCATGTTCACGCAGGCTTGATCTAAAAAATGAAATGCATCAGGAAATTCATTGGCATGAGCTATAAACTGATAGGAGAACCTGCTTATAGGTCAGAAAATGGCATTAAAACATTATTTAAAATGAACCAAACTTCCAAAATAGCTCAGAGGGTCTTCCCCCACAAGATTTAAGCACTGGCGTAACGAAACTTGAGGGGGCCCCCCTGCAAGGTACGTAGAAGCAGGGCTTTAAGTGGGATGAAAAAACTGGGGTGTCTCTCAAAGGGGAGTGGCCAATGTAATTAAGGGCGTGGCTTAAAACACAAGCTAAAAATCTGTGCTAAGTATGGTGTGCCGTCCGACTTGTATTTTGCGGTTTCTATTTTTGCATCCAGATATATGATACAACAAATAACATCATACCTACAACAAGTCAGGACTATTGGCTTTGTCAGTGGTTGTTAGTTGCATAAGATAAATAAGCAGCAACTATGGCTTGTGTATATAATATTGAAAAAGCTTCCACTTAAAGCCCTGGTGACACCACGACAATGTTGCTGCTCCTGAGTTTCCAAAAGAGAAGGGAAATCCAGAGAGAAAATGACTCTAAAGGATTTCCCTTCCCATACAACGCTCACCTGGCATGACTTCATGCCGTAACTTCTCCACTAGTGAGAAGTGAGCAGTGTGAGCACGCGCACATCGATGTGCCTGCTGTCACTGCAGTCCGGGAAGAAACGGACCGCCTGTGCCAGGGCACAAAACAGAGCCCGATAGAGACCCGTCTCGAGGCCCCGTTTAGAAAACTGCCGGTGCTCAGCACCGGTGAGACCCGTCCCACTTAAAGCCCTGCGTAAAGGGGCCCCCTCTGGGCTCAATCGGGAGCTCTCTGGCCAGAGTACTGTGCTGAGGGGGCCCCCTGGAGCTTGGGGCCCGTGTTACGCCACTGGATTTAAGCAACAAAGATCAGCATGGCCAGCATTTATATTGATCCACAATCCTTCGTTTCATTGACACTAACACATTGAAGCGTCGCTACTTCAATATCTCTACCTCAAGATGATCACTATAAAGAGTTCAACTATAGCGATGTAAGTACACTAGCATTTAATTGATTTCATGGTTTTTGTATGTATTTAATGCATATTTAAATTAATTTAAATTTTTACAATAATTAACCCTTTTCATAACACCTAATTCGTGTAAAAGAAATCAAATAAAAAATAAGTGTCCCTTGCCATACTCCTAAATTAATTTACATAGAGACTAATCTAAATAAATCATTTACCCTGACCTTTAATTGATTTAATTTTAAAGAAATTGAATGAGTAAACCAAACCATAAATATCTTTTACCTAAATAAATAATCTTAAATGAAAAAATCTCCCTTATTTAAATGAAAATGCTTCCCAACTCAATTTAACGGTGGGTTTCATGAATTGCTTTATTAAATATTAATTCGATTTAAAACAACTAAATAGTTACGGTCAGGATTCCATATGCATCTTAATTTTATTTACCATGTCCTGGGTAAGTTACATTTCTAGCTCACCTCACTGGGGTTCTGAGGGCTCCTCAGCGGATGGCCGTGTGAAGCGTACCACGTGGAGCACGAGGTGGCACTGGGTGAGCTGGTGAGTCTGCAGTAATGAGCATGGCACACTTGTATGGCATGGCATCATTGGGATCATTGCTTTCATTTCCCTGCGCGCCCGGGGGCATTTTTCAAACCTGTCGATATTGCTTCCATACTCTACTTTATATATTTCTCACTGTTATTCATCACTTTACCATTTTCCTTTCCGAGTTTAAAGTTTCTTCTAACAATAATCTCTGCCCCACCCTCCCTGAGAGCGGCTGCACTCGTTTCAGAGGGAGACAGCTCGCTCTGCTGCACGTTTACACTTTTAAAGCGAGGGATGCCTGTGTGCAGTGCAGGGGGCTGCGTCTCCCCAGTTTAACATTGAAAACACCTCTTTATTAAAGGATGCCAAAAGCCCTGCTTTGCAAGTGTCAAGGGAGGAGATTTTTAAAGGGCGTCAAAAGCCCTGTTGTGCATGTATTGAGGTGGCGTGGCGGGGAGGTTTAAAGGGCGTCAATAGCCCTGCTCTGCATGTATTAAGGGGGCAGGGAGGTTTAAAGGGCGTCAAAAGCCCTGCTTTGCATGTATTAAGGAAGGGGATTTTTTAAAGGGCGTCAAAAGCCCTGCTTTGCATGTATTAAGAGGGCGGGGAGGTTTAAAGGGCGTCAAAAGCCCTGCTTTGCATGTATTAAGAGGGCGGGGAGGTTTAAAAGGCGTCAAAAGCCCTGCTTTGCATGTGTTAAGGGAGGGGATTTTTAAAGGGCGTCAAAAGCCCTGCTCTGCGTATATTAAGGGTGGTGATTCCATCAGTGGGCAGGCAGTCAGTTTGATCTCAGCAGCAAAGTAATCCCCTGCAAACTTTGCCACAATCTCTTGCAGTGTTGCAAGATAAGGGGGCAGAAGTGGAGCCAGCCTTTCAATACCCCCTGTTAATTCCTAAGCAGTTTATACTGACATTTGCTTAGCTTTATCACCAAAGATGCTTTACGGCATCAAATGTAGTGTGATGTACATATCTTGGGTGCTGAACAGTTCCCTCCAGGAGACCCTTCATAGGTCTGGTGATTGTCAGTTTTTTTGTGCCCTGGAGCACACCCACTTCTAAGGAAAAGTCACTTTTTAGGTCTGGCATTAGTCTAGACCTTTTCATTTTATTAAACGTATACATATCATATGCCTACTTGAGGGGCGTTCAGCCACCCCTCTTCATCCATTGGTCTTTTACTATCTCATTCACAATTTCTTCCGACCACTACAGCCGGCAGTTTGGGCCAAAGAGTCAGCTGACTTCGGTCATTGGCCAACTTCACTGTGAGTGACAGAATTCTGACTTTTCACGAGGAGCACATCCACACACAAAGTAGTTCCCTCAAATACCAAGGACTTCTATAGCAATGTGTGCTTTTTGAGACCAAAATAATAGTTTTGCTTTTAGCCGATGTTTTTTAGGTCTCGCCTGGCGTTAGCAGCGCGCATGCGCTGCTCTCGCCATTCGAGGGCCTTTTGGAATCAATACGGATTCCAGATGTGCACGCGGACGGACAGAAGATGTGCACGCGGGGACTGGATGCTTTACTCGCGGCGTGAGACGGACGCACTATATTTTTCACACTGGCGACAGCTTGTCTTCTCTTCTCTTCGCTCCTCCCCTCCTTCACTATTCCACAATGGCTTCATTACTTCACTACGCGGCGGACTCCAATGTTCCGTGTTTCTTTACCATTGGCAATAGCGCTAACCTATCAGCGCACGTCTTACTCGGCTAACGTATGCCCTTATAGCTCTTCGGCGCCAACTGGTCAGTTGATTTCTACCTGGTTGGCGTGATGACGGTTTGCCGCGGACTTGCTGTAAGAGATGCTTTATTTAGTTAATAGGGGTTTTAGGGCGCGATTGTTGATATCGGCAGCATCTACGTTTCTACTATTCTGAATCCATTCTGGCAGGCTTGATGTATTGCCTTATGTTATCAAGTCTATCCGCAGGGGTGACTGTTTTCAGTACACAATCTGTATTCTTTGTGTGAATGCCCGGGACGTTTGTTTCTGTTGGTTTTGTTTTTTACTTTTTTTCTGCACATACATGCAGTATTCTTGGCCTTCTGGCATGTGCGCATTGTAACAGAATTAACTTGATCTGCTATCCGCATGGGTGACGGACTGCTACACACCTGTTTCAAATATGAAGTTCTTTACTAAGGGGCTGTTTATTAATGTCATTCGGAGACAACTGCGCTTTTCCTGAGTATTGGGAGCCCTTTTGACCCAATATAGTAATTTATCCGGTTTACATCTTTAGATTATGGGCTCTGTGACCGCGTTTTCCCTTGGCCTACTTGATTTGATCAGTCTGTCTTTTTCTGCTAAAAGTTTTTTGTCAGCATAAGAGGCAGGAAACGCTCAATAAGGTTGCTACATTATGAGATATCCTACTAGTCACGACCGGGGCTTATTAATATAACTTGAATCTGTCGCATTTTGACTCATTGATATTCTCAGTGTTATGGCTCCCCCTCCCATCGCAATATCCCCCCAATAAATCATTACGCCATTACAGCTACATAAAAATAAAATTTTTAGGTCTCGCCTGAGCCAGCGCATGCGCTGCTCTGGCGAGAGTTTTAGTAGGCGGGTTTTGGAAGTGCAAACAGCAGTGGCTTTTGCTGGCGACCAGCTTGCGTTCACACGAGCATGCACGCGCGATCAGGCGCCATATGGCTTCCCTCGCCATCTGGCTTCCCTCGCAATTACTTTCACTTTTGCGGCCGCGCGGCCGTGTCAGTTTCCCGGCCGCGCGGCCAATGCTTGTTTTTGATGTTGAGATCTGCATTTTCTTGACGTCCTTGTTTTTTATTTACTTTTAGCGCGAGGAGCGCGCTTCTCGGTCTCCCTTGTTATTCACCCGGTGTCCATGTCGTGTTGCCTTTAGACTCTCCCTCTTCTCCTCATGCCCGACCCCGCTCCTCTCCCGTTGTCCATGTTTCCCTGCTCCTAGCTCCAAGCCTTCCCCGTATCCCGCTTTTCATTCACCACGTCCCACTTTGCACTCACCCAGTGTCCGTGTCGTGTTGCCTTTAGCTTCTCCCTCTCCTTCTCGTGCCGTTCAAGTTGTAAATTCCTAGCTTCCCTCCCGCTGACCACCTTCTGACTCCTGGGCAGCTGAACAATGGAGGCGACATCGCAGCGTGCACTCCATGCTGCTTTACTGTGTAGCGAGTCCGTGCCTCACGTAAGTCAGTTTATTTGTGTGACACTGATGCTTAATGCATTTGTTAGTCATATGCAACAGGTTTCCCCTATGGGTGTGAGTAGGAGGGGGTGGAATTAGAGCAGTTTTCGTGACTTCTCCTGCGACTCATGCTTTGCTCACTCAAGCGCGATGTGGCTGCTATGTCTGTACACTTGCAGTGTGCGAGGTGGCTGCTGTGTCTGTAAACTTGCAGTGTGCGATGTCTCTACACTTGCGTTGTGCATCAAGCCAAAGCGGATCTACTCACACTTTTTCTCGATAGCCGTATGGGCTAATCCAGAATATCTGGCACGGCTTTCCGTGCATCTTGGTTCCTATTACAGGATTTGCCTTCTTGGAAGTGCCTCCGTTCAGTAACAATTTAGCAATATATGTTTGCCAAGCCTTTTACCTAAGAGATCTGTCATGAGTTCTGGCCTCCGGCACGTCATGATCTTTGTGTGTGTAGTAACATTCACATTGCCTTTAAGGACCTCCCCCTAGCCCTTACGTCACTTTGAGTCCTTGGATGGAGTGGCGACTGAGGTCGGTAGTACACACGGAGCACACACATTATGTTGTACCCGTGTGTCGAACCTTCTTAGGGAACTTGTAATCGAGGTGCCAATATCCTTGCGATTCTTTCCTGCTGTCAAATATCCCCGGCTGCATGCCATTTGGGTAAGCCTTCGCACTCGCTTTGGTGTTAACTTAGATAGGCTACTTCACTTCGGGGAAAGTGACACGCTTTCTGTGTATAGCGGCAGTGTGATACATTTAAGTTCAACAGAGTTCTCAATGTATTGCAGGAAAGCAGTTTTTATTTTTGCCCCCGAATCTTTGGCCGTTAGGCTAATTCACATAAAACGTTGCAGAAATTATGCCTAACATAAATATGTTGCCATGAGAATGGACATCATTTGTTTCGGTGTAGAGCAAAATGTCTTCATTATTTGGAGATTTTAGAGCATTTTGAAATTCCTTGCATTTGTACTGCATGAGTTTTTAAACACGCTACAAAATCCTGTCCTCTGCTTCCCCCTAAGTGTGGTTGCGGTAGCCTAGTTTGCAGGAAAATAAACTAGCTGAACACTCCAGATTTCACTATAATACATATAGTTACATTCTGTTTAGTTAATTTATTTGTACTGCCTAGCATTTTTGTTCTTGAGGAAGAGTTGGTATGTGTTTTAAGCTTTTAATGACAATATACTTTTTGAAAAGCAGTTAATTGCACCATATGTACAAAATGTGATAACCGGATGCTTTATTACCAATGAAAAAGGGTACTTAAGAGAAAACAATATACATGGATTGTGATCTAAATATGAAACATTTGAAGCTCATCTGGACATTGATGCATCCTTAAAAAGCATTTGTTGCTCTTTTATGGCAGCTCCCCATACGTCAGTATGTAGCAGGAGGGTGCATGGAGCCACGCACTTCAAAGCTTGTTTTTTTCTTAAAAGCCATCGTGCTTATCTTTGGTATGTAGTTATGCTGCAAAGTGACTGTAAATCTTGTTGCTTTAAGCATTCCACATAGTGCTCATGTTTTCATTTTTACTCCCTCTGTCTTCCGTCGCCTCTTCCCTCCACCCCTCCCAATTAACCCCAGCCAGATCGCCCTCACATCCAAACATTCTTTATTTAATCACTCTACAGAGTACATTTTTTCGCTCCCCCACCTCAAAAACCTGCAAGCACTTCTTTCATTCCTTTTTTTTACTTTTTGCGTTTTTATATAGCGCAAATGAAGGTATGAAAGTGCTTTACATGAGCACTATTTCCATTACAGAAATGTGCCCAGTGGGGGATAATGTGCTGCATAACTAAACACTTATAAGGTCCCAAAGGTGACTCCTATTGGCTATGCCAGTGCTTGCATTATTTTATAGCCTCTACAGCCAGAGAGGGAGCCATATGAGTCACATTTCAGTTAGACATCACAGTTCCTTATTTAAAATGGAGACAGGGTGATGCAGTTAAATTTATTTTAAGACTGCAATACAACGCAGTAAACTGTGGCAGTCCATGAACTCAGATAGAGCAAGGTTCATGCACTGCTCAAACAATTGTACTTCTAAATTCAGTGCATACTTTTTAGTGTGAGGTGTGTTAAATCTCTTATCTTATTGTGTTAAGCATAACTTGCCCTTTACATTTATTCTTCAGGCTGTTCAATACTCTAGTTATACATTCGCACACAAAATGTTATAGGCTGTTCACTTGCATCAAGGCACTTGCCTTTCTGTTTGTGCATTGAAAAGCCTTGCAATGTGTCCATAACTGTTTCCAGGGGCAAGCATGTATTCCTAATTCAGACTGCATGATCCATCCACTGTATAGTAATTGTATAGCTATTTAATCCCTGGCGGCATAGCACCCAGGATAATATACTGCATTGCTAAACACTTATAAAGTCCCAAAGGCCACTGCACTCCAAACCAAAATACATATATAAAAGACATTGTCATTTACAACGCCAATAGCTCTAACTCTCCCAAATGCGAGACCTATTGCATTGTAAATGCATAGCCAATAGGTCTCGCCTTTGGAACCTTATAAGTGTTTAGCCATGCAACAGTTGATGTTGTTGCACCAAGGATATTGTGCTGCATAACTAAATACTTATAAGGTCCCAAAAGCGAGACCTATTGGCTATGCCAATGCTTGTTATTATTTGACCTACTAACGTGAGTGTACTAGCGACAAGGCAGCTGTGTCCACATTTTGCCCGTCACATCAGGCCTGTTTGCCGGCTGGGAGTCGCTTGGTCTGTAATTAGTCGCCACTCATCCTTCTGCCTCGCCTCCCTCTAAATACAGCCAGCACACACCCCGGCTGCTTGAGGATGCATTAACACGCTTCTGTTCTAGAGTTCCCCAGCACGAATCAGTGTTACCCCCGTTCTGTGCGCTGCAGCTGCTGCAGGCGCCTGTCCCCACTGCGCTCCAGGCCCCTTCCTGAGGATGCTGCATGCACCGTTAGACCTGGCAGCCCTGTGTCCCACCCCCGTCCCCAATCTCACCCTCCTCCCCGATGCCATCTAGGGACGCCCAGGCTGATAGCTCAAACCTGCCAGGAGCGGCTGTGTTCACATCACTGTATCAGAGAGACCCCACCAAGGAGACAGGGACAGATACAGCCGTGTGTCGGTGACAGCACATGCATTTATTCACCACCAAGTGCATTCTACAGCATTTGTTTTCATGGGGTGATGTCAGTGATCCGAAAACTCGTCTTTATGCAGGCAGATGCTGCCTGTTCCCTGCCGAGATCACGGGGCCTGTGCTTCATGTTAAAACTAATAGCCCAATCTAAAGACATGCACAGAAACACACGGCAGACCCGCACACGAGGTGCTGGCTAATTCATCTCTTCCTGCACTTTTAAGTATTTAGAGAAGAAAAGTGGTGTGATAATCTTCTTGACTTTGCCCATTTATTATTGCTTTATTTGGCCTGGCGTTAGCCAAGACCTTTTGATTCCTAAATGTATGCATAAGTAAGCCCACTTCATTCATTGGTCTTTTGTTATCTCATTCATATTTTTCTTTCCCTCCTTACAACTTCCAGCACGTGGCATTGGATCAGCCCACTTCATCCATTGGATAACTTCCCTGTGAGCAATGCCATTCTTCCTTTTCACTAGGATCACATTCACACACATTGCAAGTACAAAAAAATTTGAAGAAATGATTTTTATGTTAATTCTTTTTATTAGTCATTCAGCTGTACATAATGTCTTCTTGGTTATATATAAGGTAACAAAAATGCTTATAACACTTTTTTGTTATGACTTTTCAACATGCTGCACAGCAGCCACGCTGCTCTATGAAAGCTTAAAGACATTGGAAAAGCCAATAGCTCTGGCTAAACAGTTATAAGTTTAGATTGTGATGGCTGGCAGTAACGTTCTGCAAAAACCATGTCAAAACAAAGCAAGAATTGACAAAGCCAAAAGGTTTGCAGCCAACACCAGACCTGTTTCCTGTAATTGTTTACACAGACGGTTACGTTTGGACCTTCGATACGGATCTTCGCTTTCGGGCATGACTTAGCCCTGGGAATTCCCTTTTGCATCCAGCGCAATACACTGGAGCATTAACATTGGACTTTTCTTCATGATTGTGTTGAGCTTTCGCTTCGCTTTACTTAAGCCCTGATGAAGTTCTCCTTGAGAGAACGAAATGCGTTGGCTGAGCTGAATGTGCTATTAACATATGGGAAATACTAATTTGAAATAAAGACGTTTCATACAACAAGAGTGTCTTGGACTTCATTGCCTGGCGCACACCCACTTGCAGCTGCAACACCAGACCTGTTGCCTGTAATTGTATTTATATAGCGATTGCGACCCATGACAAGGCATTGAAGCACTTTTTGGCGAGTAGCACGCTACTCTGGAACCCAAAAGATTAGTGGTGGATTAATATAGGGCAGGGGTCTCCAACCTTTTCTTTAGCGAGAGCTATTTCTGATCAGTAAAAATCATTGTGAATTACTGAAGGCCAAGCCACTCGCACAGTGTTACCAGAAAGCCGCACATCCAGCTTCATTGACTTTAAGCCTCATGTCCATAGCGCCAGATACTGTGGTTTGAACAAAATACTTTGGCTAGGGGCTCTATGACAGGGCTGCCATGTGTGTCAGTGAGAGCATGGTCTTTGGGGATTATAAACATGTGTGCATATGAATGGGATATATGTGTATGGCTAAAGGAAAGCCTGTGTCAGATACACTTGTGGCACAGGACACACCTTTCACCATATTTGGCCCTTTCACCATATATGGCACCATTACATGTATAACACAAAAACATACAACCATTTTTTTTAAATGGGAAAATTTTAAAGTGCCGAAAACTGTTTTGCAAAAATATTTATAATATGCAACATTTTTCTGCGCTTTAAATTTCTACCACTTAAAAAATGGCTGTATTTTTCAGTTATAAACATGACACCTTATCTATCAGCAACTGGGACCAAGATGCCTGTTGTATGTAAATACAACTCTTTGAAATGGGAGAAAATTAAACTTAAGAGTTAACTTTCTGTTTATATGGATTACATAAAACTCATCTTTAATGTTATTCCCATTTCAAAGCGTTGCATTTACACACAGCAGGCATCTTGCACATAGTGGCCTGTAGACATGGTGCCATATTCATAACATAAAAATACAGCCATGTGTTTAAATGGTAGGAATTTATAGTGAAGAAACATGCTTCATAAAATATCAAGACGTAATTGGCTTAATTAAAAGTGGAGAATGTTTAATAGAAAATTTTTCTTCACTTAAAATTTTTCCCATTTAAAAAAACCCAGTGTATTATTCAGTGATAAATATGGCGCAATGTCTACTGGCCACTGGGTGCAAGATGTCTGCTGTTTGTAAATGTGACACTTTGAAATGGAAGACAATTTAAATGATGAGATTAAAGGTTCCACATAAACATAAAGTTAACTTTTCAGTTTCATTCAGTCCTCTTGTCTTTTTTAATCTATAGATACATTCCAATGAGGTTTTTCCAGTCTGTCCGCACTTTCCACTTTCACTTCTCTTGTCTCCGACACCATTGTACTTTCCTCACTTGCTCCCTCAGTCATACCATCCGGTATTTGATCTATTGTCAAGACTATCTCCTGTATGTTCTCACATACATCATCCACTTCCTGAATCTTTTTGCTGGCAACTTTTATTTTGCACACTTTCGCGAAATGTCCTCTTCTTCCACAGCTCCTACAAATTGCATTCCTTGCTGCACAGCCTATGCTGGAGGCAATATGCCCATAAGCACCGCAGCAAAAACATTTGGTCTTTTTAGGAGTAACATCCCTCTTGTCACTCTTGGCTTTCACAAAACCTGTTATTTTCTTTTTCTCCTTTTTTCCTGTTATCCGTATCTTCCACCACATCTACCATTTCCCTTCTACTATTAGATGTACCATCCATTTCGCTTAACCACACTGCCATGTGCTCCATGCCTTTAGCTATTCGCATTGCCTCACCCAACGTGGGGTCTTTGGCTTAACATTTTTCCCTTATACTCTTATTGTTCGTACTTCTTACAATTTGATCCCTTATCAATTGATTTGTCAATTGCTTAAATCAACAGGATAAGGCTCATCCCCTAATGCAGCAATGGAAGATGCAATATCCTCAGAGATATCTCAGGTAGGTCCTCATATATTCACCTTCCTTCAACCCCCAAAAGATGAAGCAGGATGACTTGCCTCCTAACAGGACCATACTTATCACCCCAAATCGCTAGTACATAGGTCAAAAACAATTTCTTCCACTGTTTCCAAGGCACTACAGGATCACCAGGAGTGGATAAGAATGGTGGAGGAGGTGCCATGCTTTTGTCTGCCATGTTAACTGTAAAGGAAAATCTAATACAAAAACTTAAAATAAAAAAATTAAACAGGAATTTAATACAATAAACTACAATAACAATGTAACACAATAAACCTGTTGCAGAATATGTACAGTCTTCTCTCTTTTTTTTATTTTCTGATAGTTGCCAAGAACTTACCTCTAATTACCCAAAAGAACTTGCAGATTGAAGAATTAATAGTTCTTCTTCTATTTGTTTTCCAGCTCCAAGAACCTGCCCCCTCTACAGTTCCTGAGGAAAAACAACAGAAGAGAAAGGATCCCATGAAAAAGGCTCCACAGTAAGTGTTATGCTGGTGCATGACGCTAAATGCAGCTACTACAGCACCCAAATCAATCGCCACCAACACACTGCGGCAGGTGCACGTATGCTTCCCACAGACACTGACAAGAACAGGCATGTGAAAACTCTTTTCACCCCCACCGGAGCAGGCACAAATGACAGGTACATGAAGGCTCTTCACTCTTGTTGGAGCTCGCACAGTCTTGTGCTGTTCCCTTTGTTCTGAGAAGGCTTGTGCAAGGCCTTCTCACCCACCGGATCTCACGCAAAGGAGCAGGTGCATGAAGAGTCCTCGCAGTCACCGGACTCACCAGTTCCAAGATATGGCTAACCATGTGCAAATAACATGCACTGGAGCTGCGATGGCCCCCTAATCACTGTCTTTGTCAGCTTCCCCAATTACCCCGGGCAACTCTTACTCCTGCTTATCTGTTACAAATCATCGCCCTTGGGGTGCCAACGCTGTCTCACTAGTTCCCTACTCGGGCTAATTGTGCTCTAATAACACGTGTTGGGGCCTGCTACTTGACACTTGAGTCAATGTCTTTCCTGCTCACACGATTACTCCAGGCACTTTTTACACCTGCTGGATGTCCTCAGTCAATACCATCGGGGTGTCGATGATGTAACAGGAAAGAAGGGAAGCTTGGTCCTCGACTCCTCTATTCTTGGTAATCAGGGATGAGATGTTGATTTAACCTGTCCCCCGCAAAGGCAATCTCATCCTCGTTGCCATGTAAATATGATTCGTAGTCGCAATGCCTATTAAAGATCCTACCCACATCGCAGGGCACTTGCTCGACCCCATTTTCATGTCCGGCTCCATGTGCAGATACTGGAAAAAGATATCAGAAGACCAGTGGAACAAGGATCTCAACCCCCACCTCCCACACAAAACATCCGAACCCTCCTACCATCAACCCATGTATATTTGGGTTTGTCTGAATGTTTGCCACTAGGGGTTCCATAGATAAGGTAAAAATCAGCTGGGATAGGGGGCAACCCTGTCTCGTTCCTCTAATGATGGGCACGTCAGGGCAATAGTGGCCGTTAACTTCGATTTTGGGTTTTTGAAAATTAGCCTGAATGAACGTTTTCATCTTAGGGCCAATATGGATCTTGCATAGTAATGTAATTAAGAACGGCCAGTCCACCATATCAAAGCCTTCTCTGCGTCAAGGGAGAGAAGAACAAGTGGCTGGTTCTGCTGTTTGGCTGCTTCTATTAGTGTTACAGCCAATCTGGTGTTGTCATTTGCCTGTCTATTTTTGATGAATCCTGATTAGTGATTGGTGATGAGGCGCGGCCATATTCCATGTAGCCTCGTGACCAGGATAGAAGAGTATAGCTTTACATTACAATTGAGAAGGGCTATCGGCCTATATGACGGGCACTGCATCGGTTTCTTGTCTGGCTTCAATAGGAGAGTAAGATATGAGCCCAGAATAGTGTCTGTGACCACTTTAGACGCTAAGGAGTAATTGAAAACTTTTGTGAGGGGTTCAGCTAGTACTGAGGCGCAGGTCTAATAAAATGTGGCTGTGAAGCCATCACATGCAGTGGATATTCATGCTGATAAGTGTTTGGTGGCCTCCCATACCTCTTCAATTGATATGTTTTCCCCTAAAATGCCAAAGTCCACCTCCAAATGTGGGGGATCATATTCTCAGAGATAGTCAGCTTGTAATTGCTTATCAAGATCTTGTGCATGAAAAAAGGCTGAGTAGTACAGTTGAAATACGGTGAGGATCTCAGATCTGTCATGTAGGTGTATCCCCTACTCACTCTCTATGATGTGGATGTGGTTGCGGGTTACCTTTAAGCAAAGTTTACATGCTAACAGCTTGTCTGCCTTATCACCTTTCTCGTATTAAGTCTGATTAGTGTAGAGTAGTGTTTTTGGCTGCCTATTGATCTGAATTTGTTCCAACTCCCCTCTTAACCTGCCTAAATCTCTTAGGGTTCTCACCGTACCTCCTTGTTTGTGTTGTGCCGCCACCTGGGAAAGTTGTTGCTCTACATCTATTTTCTGTTGTTTGGCTAGAAACTCAAATGTGGCCATATGGGAGATGAGCTCACCCCTGAAGACTGCTTTGACGCATCTCATAATGTCAAATGAGTCACCTTCCCATTATCATTTTCTGTGAAGTAGTGTTCTATAGTCTCCCTGGAACGCTCCAAAACAGTGGGGTTTCTCAACGTCAATCCGCTGAGCACCTAAGGCTTGGGGAATGGTTTTTGGGGGGGTACAGTTTTTATTGTCATCCATGCGTGATCTGACAATGATTGGATATCTATGCAGGAATCGAGGAGGTAGGTAGTAGGCCCCTGGAAGTGAGGAAGTAGTCAATCCGTGAATGAGTTCGATGGACATTGGAATAAAAAGTGTAATTCCTTTCCCCAGGATGGTGGTGGCACCAGATCTCTACAAGGCTGAGGTCTCGCATCTGTTGGATAAATGAAGGGGGAGGGCTTCCCCTTGTTTGGCATGGAAACGATCAATAACTGGGTTCAGTGGACGATTATAGTCACCACCAAGACGCTATCACCCACTGCAAATTGTCCAGTGACACTATCTTTAGGGGTGTCATTGTAAGTACGCATGATTTGGGATGGGCAAGAGCAGCCCAAGACATGTCTAGTGGTGACCTGTATGTGGTGCTAAGAGCGTGTGTCACGTTACATAGGAAAGGTTGAAGGAACTTCTAGGTGCGTATGCCAACTAAGGTGAAATACTGTAGAGAGAAACAGCAATAGGGGGAAATCCCCCGAATTGGTGAGCTTGGTGGTCACCCATGTGATCGTGATAGGATAACAATTAGTATGTCTTTGGTGTAACTATAGAAAATAGGGGCTGGCTCCTAGGACTAATAAGAGAGCCCTCCCTCATCCCCCAATGTATGGGTGGTGTATAGTGGTTGATGCCGACGACTGCAAGCAACAGACCTACGGAGCGTGGAGCAGATCATGAATGTCATATTGCATACTTCCAATGGATTGTTACTCCATTACACTCCCTCTTCTGAAGCTGACAGGCGGCCATCCTTGTCCCCTTGGCGGCAAAGCCTGCGCACTCTTCTGCAAGAGGAGCGTGATGACTGAAAATGCCAGCTACCCCTCCCCAGTCCGTCAAGATAGTGCATGTCAGTTCTTGAGTATGATCCTGAGAGGAAGGTGAGGGAAGGCCTAATATCTCTCGGGCCTCCAGGTGGTTTTGCACTGCAAAGCCTTTTTCTTTGTATGTAAATAGGAGCTGGAAGGGGTATCCCCGTTCATAGGGGATTGTTTTCTTTTTGTAGATGCTGAGTAATGTTTCTAAAGTCTTTCTGGCAAGCTAAGGTGTGGGCCAAAACATCCTTGAACAGGAGGATGTAATCTTCCCGAAACGTCAAAGGTTCCTGTTGGCAGGCCTTTTTCAGAATATCGTCTTTGATGCGCAATTAATGGACACATTTGAGCATATCAGGAGGGAGATTCCTTGTTGTTGGCTGGTGGAATAAACTTTATGCGTGCAGTTCAACAGGATTGGGGGGTCCTTTGGGTTTGTTGAAGTATGTGATCAAAGAGAGCTTGAACATGGGCTTCCAGATCTGCAGTTGCGATCGTCGTGGTAATGCCTCTAATCCTAATATTGTTCCTTCGGGATCGATTTTCTTAGCCTTATAGTTTGTCTCGGCGTGCAGAATAGTCCCCCTCCAGTCTCTCCAGGCATGTGGTGCAATCAATGTTATCCTGGGCTTGTTCAGCTACTGTGGCCTCGAGCTGTTCCAGGTGAGTGTCTGTTTGGCGTAGTGAATGGTCAAGGTACATAAGGGCTCTGTTAAAATCTTAACGTAGACAGGTGATGGCTTTGCGGAAGTCCGATAGCAAAGTTTGTTTATCTTCCTTGGTAGCCAGTGCTTGAGGATCGGATGATGATTATTTACCATTCGTTGACTTCATTGTCCCTCTTGTTTGCTGCCTCCTTATTGGCCAGCACTTGACTACGTCACTTCCTGTTCTTTAGTTTGGAGCTTGGGCCATGCACTGATCGATTTACTTTGATTACGTTCCCTCCTCTGTCCTTTTACTACTCTCTGTGATTCAGGTACTATTTGTTTTCTTTATGCTTCTCCACTGTGCTGCTTCTTCCCCTCCCACCCCATTGCTTCTTTCCCTCCAACCCGTTGCCTGTGTTGTTTCTTCCGCTCTGACCCCCACTGTTGTCCATGTTGTTTATTACCCTCCCACCCTCACCCTTGTCTGTGTTGCTTCTTACGCTACCACCCCCACCCTTGTCTGAGTTACTTCTTTTCAACCAACCCCACCCTCCTGTTGTCTGTGTTGCTTCTTCCCTTACATTTTCCACCCTCCAGTTATCTGTTCCCCCTCCCACATGCCATAAGGAAAAAAGTGCACAATGACACAGCTTGCGCAGGCCGCATCACAGCACTTTCTTTTACTGTTTCAACCCTCCCTCCCGTTCTTCGTGCTGCCCACCCCCACCCTCTCTCGCATTGGCTACTCATCCCCACCCGCTGTAAGAAAAAAAGCTCTTTGGCGCCGTCGTGTCATAGCATTTTTCTCTAAATGTACTTTTAACCATGCTGCACAGCCTCTCTGCTGTACAACATGACTAAAAGACATTGTCAAAGCCAATAGCTTTTTCATAGACAAGACCTGTTGACTTGACGATGCTTGTTAAAACAGTCGGTGGTCTAATGTTTTGGTTGGGCTTTTTGACCCGCCAGATAGTAGAATGAGTCTGGTTTGGTCTCAGCTGTCTATTTCCCAAAGATCTTTTGGGTGCTGATGGATTAAACCTTGGACCGTGGGCTATAAAAGTTTGTTGTAGCACTTAAGGAATGTCATTTGAAATGTGCAGGGGAGTGAAAGGTGCCGATTACAGGTGAATTCATTGCTGACCATTGTCGAACCTGCTAAACATAGTTTCATGAAGAATAAATACCTAAATCTCCAAATGATGAAATGGTGGCTTCTTTTCAGTGACCACGAGTGTGTGGGCTTTACGACATAGCTACGACCTTGTCAGAGAAAAAGGTAATGAAGAAAGCTCTGAGGCATTGAAATCGGCAACTCTCCCTGCTGTAGGGATCATCACCTCACCACATCACCACTGAGCCTCAGAAATAATTCCAGAAGAAACATAATACCATGGGCTGTCCCCGGCAGTTCTTTTGGTGCGCCAGAAAATAAAACCCACAGCCCTGCATCTGGTTGAGGACTACACAGTGACCACAGCCACTTGATTCAGGGTATATGCTCCATTGTGATCAGGTATTTGACAGATGACAGATGGTGGTAGAAATTTCCTGAAGTTTTATTCTGAGAGACTGAGTAAGGTCAAGGGGTTTGGCCATAAACTAGGACTGAAGGATAAACCATTTTTTGCATGCTCAAAGTGACTGGGGAATCTGTGAGCTTTACATGATGATTTACGAAAGTTATTGAGCAGGACATCATCAAAAAGATTGCATGTTTCTAATAGCTAGCCCCTGTATTCTTAGTGCATTCTTAGTGTATTCTTAGTGCACATATCCAGAGATGAATTGAGCATGTATGTCACCTGCTACCTAACTTCATGGAAATGCTGATGTTATTCTAGGGGGCGACTGTCTTCACCACGTTTAATGTCTTTGGCATGCCTTCAAGTGGAGTCACATCGTTCAGCTTCTGTAGTGACTCTAGAGCATTGGCCTTCAAACTTTTTAATGCCGTGGACCCTCCCCCCAGTGGGAAAAAAAAATCATCGGGCCCCCCTCAGAATTGCACTGTTATAAGTACAATGCTTCTTTTGGCCAGAGCCTGGCGCCCCCCTGGGATCACTTGAGGCCCCCCAGTTTGAAGACCCCTGCTCTAGAGGGTGCTTTCCATTAAGAAAGGATTCCTTGTTGATTAGCATCAGGCCTCAGCTGTCTTCCAAAGGGCCATGTATATCTTATTCCATGATGTTGGGGAAGTAACATATTTCCAAGGCGATTTATTGGCTTTTAGGGAGAATTTCTGAACAACATAAAGTGCTGGAGAAGGTGTTATATACTTTGAAAAACAACAGTGTGACAATAAAGAAGGAGAAATGTAAGGCTGAATTAGAAGCTGTAAATAACTTCGGTCATAGAGTGGCCAGTATGGGAATGTTTGTTAAGAGTAATCATAGAAGCAGGTGAAGGTTGAGATTGTACCAGCCAAATCTTTTAGACCATTTGATATCAATTTGAAGTTTCACAAAATCTGGAATACCAGAATAAAAACCTAACCGTGGGGAAGAACAGGGTTTTCACTGAACATGTATGAAAATCCTCTTTCCAGAAAGAAAAATTCTTTTCTAGAGTCCCCTCATCCACCAGGGTTTCCCGTAGGTGGCATGCTTCATCATTGGGGTCCACTCAATCCGCTGCAGATTGAAGCGTGCTGCGACTTGCGGAACTACGTAGGAGCACTAGGTTGTGGAAAAATGTGTAGTGCAGTGAAAGTGGAGTGGAAAAACAAAAAGTTAAAAATACCTAATTAGTGGGCTAATATTTTATTCCTGCCCCTAGTTGGTATGACTAAAATCAGGAGTTAATAATAGGGAAAGTCTAACTATAATGAATATAGAGTCCCTAGTATTGGGTCGACATGTTTCGAGCTGTCCCCTCAAATCTCTTCTTCAGGACCCCGTGCGTGCCACTCCTAAGCAAACCTATAATGAGGAATTAATGAGGTGCACACCTACTGTGTATACACCTAACACGTAATCCATACGGTTAATCGCTGACACATAGGGGTCGATTCCGATTCGGGCCGGAAATCTCTCCGACCGAGCCGGACCCGGAGAGATTTCCGACCGAATCGGACCCGTGCAGTCCGACCGAACGAGTACGATGCGTCCGTATGTTATCGGACACGAGTCGGTCGGACTCCCATAGAAGTCAATGGGAGCCGGTCGTACAACGCGTACGCGGGCTCCCATTGCCTCAATGGGTGCGAGGCGGACAAGGGCGCCCCTACAGCGAGTACGCCGCGAGCGCTCCGCGGCGTACACGCACAGGTAGGGGGACCCTTGGGTCCCCCCTGTGTGCGCCTCGCACGGGTACGCGTACAGGGGGTCCGACACGGACCCCCAAAGTACGGCTCCGACAGCGAGTTCGAGTCGGACGGCGCGAGTCGGTCGGAGCGGTCGAGGTGCGCATCGTACTTACCCGGCCGGAAAACGTCTCCATTGCGCGGTGCGAATCGGGTCCGAGCGAGTCGGTCGGAGCGGTTCGAGTCCGAGCGAGTCGGTCGGAGTTGTCGGGACGCCCGGACGAGTCGGTCGGCGGACGCCGCATCGTACTCGCTCGGCCGGACCCGCGTACGGTTCGGTCGGGAAACAGGCTTTCGCATGGCTTTTTTCCCGACCGAATGGTATTGGGTCCGCCTCCGACCGAGATCGGAATCGGCCCCATAGTATCTAAGGAAATAAAGCAAAGAGAGAATTAAAAACGCGCCCGCCTCCCAGCCAGGTTGGTAGGTCTTTGACACATGCGGCATCTTAACTTAATCAATGTACACCTCTTTAGGGGGTGAGTGTAATTAAAAGTAATAATTGGTGCGAACATCCAGCGTGGTAGGAAACTCACACTTGCGACGCCTGGTAATAAATAAGTGGTTAAATATATAAAGGAAAGCACTCGTGTGGAGACACCACGTGACATACAACATATAAAACTTAATTGTCAGCATATTAGTGACACATACTTTAGCTTAGGCAGAATTTTGCCTCATGATCTGCAGGGGTAGAGGGGCTTGTAGTCACACCCTAAGGAAATAATGGGGACACAGAGTGGTAATTTGCGAGGAAAAAACCGGAGGGGAATTCTCCCGGTGTCTCGCATTGATCTACAATGGGATATAGAAAAATCATTAGTTCCTAGGAAAGGAACTTAAGGAGAAAAGAGTTAGCAATACTTACTTCGTCAAAGTGCACCTCTGGCAAATCACCTAATGGCACCCCCGGAGACCGCATCTTACTGCGTCTGTCTCCCGGGGTCCATTAAATACTGCCAGAACCGTCCAGTCATGATTGCCTTGGCAGCTAGACCGTAAACCTCCAAAATGGCCGCTCCATATGGCAATACCGGGGGCCATCTTGTGCGAGTGACTCAGATGCCTTTCGTTGAGACCTACGAGTGGCATATTTCATAAATGAAATGGGAACTGAAAATATGAAACCAACCCAAAAGCGAAATTCTTAGGGGTCTGGTTATTGAGTGCAAACAGAGTGCTTGAAAAAGAGAGGTCGGCTAGACTGGAGATAATATGGAAGGAAGCCATCTAAAATGTCTAAAAACGGCGGGGGCCATCTTGGAATGTCTAAGAATAATATAATAATACGGGGGCTCTAAACAAGTAGCCCACCGCAACACCGGTGTTAAACATAGCTTATACATTCTTACTGTCGGATGTCGGTGGTGATCAGGTTGATGACAAAGGAGACCACGAAAAATGGTATTACATAGTGCCAGTGTGGGTATCTTAAAGGGATTGATCATTCCCCTGAGTGACACTGGTAGCAAAGTATTGTTCCTAGAACACTGTATC
Organism: Calotriton arnoldi; assembly: GCA_963921515.1. Classification (NCBI taxonomy): domain Eukaryota; kingdom Metazoa; phylum Chordata; class Amphibia; order Caudata; family Salamandridae; genus Calotriton; species Calotriton arnoldi. Next base: position 297,943 of record CAWUFW010006454.1, read on the forward strand.
TAAACTGTAGATCATGCGTACCAGAATCATTTTACAAATTGCCCCTACGGAATGTTGTCATTCAGCCCTTCAGTGTCCGTGTGTAATTTGTACACCCATCTTTGTTCTTTCTCTAGTAACCTGTGTTCTAAATTGTCAGTGTGTTTGATGTGTTCTAACACCACCCAATGTAGATCGTTTGGGGTATGTTGCAGTTCTTTAAAATGTGTTGTCATTTTTGTGGTGATCCTATTGCACCTGATGTTGCTTCGATGCTCGCATAGCCTGATGCTGACCTCTCTAGTGGTCATACCAACATAATGCAGGTTGCATGTGCATGTGATCATGTTTTTATCAGCCACAGTAAAAAGACGGAAGAACCCAAGGCACGCCGGTTCCCTGCACGTGTTAAGAAAAGGGCCATAGGAGGAAAAGGACCCATAGAAAAGACGGGCAAATACTAAAATCTGAATTATGGATTTACAGCCCCCGTGCACGAAGGGAATTCGGTTATAAGGCAAACTTAATCAGTTGACCTTAGTGCTACATTTGATTCATATAGGTGGTAACCAGTCTAGCGTAATCTGCAACTGGCCTAGGAACTAATATAGCAAAATGTATAGCAGAGCTTTCATCTAACAAAAGCGCATATAACAGGTGAAACCAGCTCCGGCTTGCCTACATAGATATTTGGACCTATGTACCAGTGGTCAAATAGCGTTTTGATTTTAAAGAATAATGTATCATAGATGTTTTAATCACCAAGAGTACAGCTTTATGTAGTCTTGAAAAGAAGGTTCAACTATTTTATACCTTCGAAACGCGTCGCCGCCTGTTCACCATAAACTCACCGCTCTCAATTTACCCTAAATGCTGATGAATTTTGAGACATTAGGGTGACTGTGTATAGCTTTTGGTAGTGGTTATGGTATTTAATGACAAAATGTAATGTCTTTATTAACTCTCGTGTTGTGTTTTTAAAGAATTTTTTCTTTGTGATATTGTTTATTTTAGTGTTTCTGTTTTTTGAGGGCAAAGGAACTTTTTCCCTTTTTCCCTGTATGATATGTTTTTAAATTTTGTATTACATTTTTAATAAAGTCAGTACATCAATGCAACAGTTGTAGGTTTCTGTGCCAATATATGGACTGTTGGTGTTAACAGTGATCCTCTTGGTTGAATGTGTAATGTTTGTTGGTTGAACAAGGACGTTGTTTGTGATGGAATATTGTGAAGTTAGGATTTAATTACTCCCAGAGGACGTTCACTTTAGAGTTTCTGTTTGAATCCTAGTCCTTTGGGTTCCAAAGGGTCCCTCTCTTTTTTAAGAAATCATGTACACCACGCCAGGGGTCTTGCAATTAGTGAAATTGTGTAGTTCCCAAATCATCTTGTTGTTAAAAGTCACTTTCTTTGTGGTGGAGGTAAGATGACACACGCTACAATTACTGCAGGGGTAATGATCCTTTGGTAGCGTGCTAAGCAATGGTTGTATTTTATCGTTCCTAGTTTGGGGTTTGGGACGGGTGTGTACCAAAATGTCCCTTAGGTTTCTCCCTTTCCTCTGTGAGAACATGGGTTTAGGGATGTCAAGCTTTCCACTGTTGAGGGTACGCCAATGTTTTTTTACTATTTTGGTGACACAGTCCGATGCAATGTTGAAAGTTGTAATACATATTGGTCTTCTGTCTTTTTCTGTGTCTTGTTTCTGATGTGTTTCCAGAAGCGCTTCTCTGTGTTTGTTTGTGGCTCTCTTCTTCGCTTTTGATATCAAGTTCTTTGGGTATTTCCTAGTGAGTAATTTCTCAGATAGGTCTTTGGCTTGTGCTCTGAAGTCCTTAGTCTCAGAACAATTTCTTCTGAGCCTGAGAAACTGTACAAAAGTGAGGTTCTCCTTCAGGTGTCTGGGATGAAAGCTGTCATAGAGTAGTAGACAGTTTTTTGCCGTGGGTTTAAAGTGTGTGGTTGTTTTCAATAGGCTCTCTGTAGCATATATATTGAGGTCCAGAAAGACCAGTTGTGATCTACTCATGATATGTGTAAACTTGAGGAAAGGGTCCTGGTGGTTAAGCCACTCAATGAACTCGTTGGCTTCGGATTCGTCACCTTCCCAAATTAGTAGAACATCGTCGATGTATCTTTTCCAGAGTTGAATATTTTGGCGATGTGGATTGGTTTTGGACAGGATTTTGTGCTTTTCCAGGTGGTGTACATATAGTCCTGCCACACTAGGGGCAAAGGTGCTGCCCATACTGGTCCCGTGCTGTTGCCGAAACAGGATGTCCTCAAAACGGAAGAAATTCTCCGTCAAGGACCTCTTGCAGCATTCCAGGACTAAGTGCCTTGGTGTATGATAGGTCCACTCTTCTTCGTATAGGGCCTCTTCAATGATTTCAAGGGTCTCTTTGTGGGGTAGGCTGGTATAAAGGCTCTCCACGTCCAATCCAATGAGGATACTGGTTGTAGGGTCAAAGTGTAGATCTTGGAGGAGGCAGAGTACTGCCTTAGTGTCCTTCAGGTAAGTGCTTGTTCCCTGTATCAAGGGGCGTAGGAAAGCATCCACAAATTTGGAGAGCGGTTCCAAAATGGATCCTATGCCGGAAATGATAGGTCGTCCTGGTGAGTTTTCCAATGACTTATGGATCTTTGGTATAGTATAAAAATGCGGGGTAACCGGATGGGTGTTGTCCAAGAAATCCCCTTCCTTTTTGGTGATCCAGTCATGTCAGTCATGTGCTGTTGCTTCTTCTACCATGCTGGTAATCTCTGTCCGTAGGGGTTCCGTTGGGTCTTCTCTGATACATAGGTAGTGCCTCTCATCCGGCAGAAGTCTCATGCATTCTCTGCGGTAGGCCTCTGCAGTTTGTAGGACAATGGCGCCACCTTTGTCCGCTGGTTTGATCGTGATTCTGGTGTCGTTTGCCAGTTGTTGAATGGCTTCTTGCTCCTTTTTGCTAGTGTTGTGGAACACTCTTATTGTCCTGGGATCGATTTCTCCCACTTCTTTTAATATGGCCTTTTCGAAGGCTAGGAGTTCCACTGGTAGAGTAGATGATGGAGGGGTAAATGTAGATTTTCGATGTAGGCCTGTATCCCCCGTGTTGGTGTCCATTATAGGTTTGTTCTCAAAAAACACTCGTAGTTTGATCTTGCGAATGATCTCATTCAACTCGCAGCTGAGTCGGAACTTGTCCAAACTAGGTGTGGGGACGAAGCCTAATCCTTTTTCCAGGACTGTCAGTTGAGTTGATGATAAAGCAATGTCAGACAGATTTACCACTAGGCTGGATGGCTGCTGGTGGTTGGGTTGTTTGGTGGGCCCATACTCCTCATGTTCATCCTCGTTGTTTCCAAGGGGTGTGACCATTGTACTTGCTGTCCTCTTCTGGTTCTTCCTCTCTGGGTTCCTTTGCCTCTCCCTAAAAAGGAACCGACTGACCAGGTTGTTCCGGTTGTTGTGCTGGCTCCCAGTAGGTATAGGGTTGTTGTTGATAATGTGGTGGTCCGTAGAAGAAGGGTGCCGGAGGAAAAGGTGGGGGGCCCTGATAGGTAGGCCATCCAAAGCTCTGTCCTTCTCTGTTCCTCATCCTCCCGCTGTGGTTACGTCGACTTCTGGTGTTGTTTCTTCGGCTGTGGCCATTGTCAGAGCTATCTGAGCCGGTATCCAATCCCTCTGTATCAGTGTTGTACCCTGGGTTCCTTCCAGACAGATGATAATCCTCTCTTGTATATGGGTATACTTTCTCGTGTGAGAAATTCTTAGAATCCTTTTTGAATTTCTGGTATTTTGTATCTTTAAGTGTTACCTCAAAATCTGTCATCGTTTTATTCAATTCCTCCAGCCTCTTCTTTAGCTCCGTGACTGTTTGGAAGCTCTTGAGGCGAACCTCGAGTGTATGTATTTCTTCTTTCATCTCTTGTGACAGTCGTGCTGCTGTTTTTATGATGAGTACCAACCAATCTCTGGTACAGTGCCAGGAGATTAGGGACCAGTCTTTTTTGAATGATTTATCTTGTTGAAAGATGAATGGTTCATTGCGTACTATTAAACCCCGTGGTGCCGCATTTACCCTCAAATATTCGGTCATCATGACCCCATGGATTATGGTTTTGATCTGATTCCTCTTCAGTTCTGTCAGTTCATCCCAACATTGACCTGCTTCGTTGGTATCTCTGTTGGGTGTCTCTGCGAAAGGGGTCATAGTGGATAAGATTCTCTCCACTTCCTCTTCCGAGAAGGTGAGGCCAGTAACTTCGGCCATCGTGACAAATTTTGTGTAATGGGTGGTGTCAGAAAAACACTAGTGCAAGGGGCGGGACCTCCCATAGCTGCGCGCTGTATATAATGCAATCAAAAGATGGGGGGATATAGAGGTTGAGGTTAGGTTCACCCTCTTAACTGAATGAAGTTTCACAAAATCTGGAATAGAAGAATAAAAACCTAACCGTGGGGAAGAACAGGGTTTTCACTGAACATGTATGAAAATCCTCTTTTCCACTCCACTTTCACTGCACTACACATTTTTCCACAACCTAGTGCTCCTACGTAGTTCCGCAAGTCGCAGCACGCCTCAATCCGCAGCGGATTGAGAGGACCCCAATGATGAAGCATGCCATCTAGGGGAAACCCTGGTGGGTGAGGGGACTCTAGAAAATAATTTTTCTTTCTGGAAAGAGGATTTTCATACATGTTCAGTGAAAACACTGTTCTTCCCCACGGTTAGGTTTTTATTCTGGTATTCCAGATTTTGTGAAACTTCATTCAGTTAGGAGGGTGAACCTAACCTCAAACTCTATCTCCCCCCATCTTTTGATTGCATTTGATATCAATGACAAGAGTATAGTATTGAAAGATGCTAGCGGATGTGGATTAGACAGAGTTTTACTTCAGGAGAGAACGCTTTCAAGTAATAGTGGCTTTTGTTTTCTGAGCACTGATGGAAGAGTAATCTAGTTATTTTGCAATTGAAAAAGAGGAATTGGCCTGTTGGTGGGAGTTCACTATTTCAGCATGTACCTGAGTGGTATGAAGTTTGCTTTCCATACTGATCACAGCCCCTTGGTGGAGTTGTTTAGTCCCATAGGAGCTAGCCAGTCTTCTCCTTTATTTTGTGCTATTTTTATCAAGCGCAAATTAGACCTGAAGATATTGGAGCACTCTACATGAGCACAAGTTACATCAAACAAGGTCACATTCATTTTTTGGGACACAAATTGTTTAGTGGCAGTATCTTCTACATGAATTTAAATACAAATTGGAATATGTTCCAAACTAAAGTCACTGTATGGCCAGTGAAGATAGACTTATCTGGAGTCCTGCAAAGAAGCATTCTCATGAAGGGCACAGCACATGTTTACAAGAAAGAGGAGTTCCAAATGGAGGAAGGACTGACAACAAATAAGATAAAGGGAAAGAAATGACTGAGGATATGGAGAAAGGGAAATGAGGAAAGACGAGAGGGGAATACAGAACATAAATAGGGGCAGACTACACCGTTCTCTTGGCAGGAGGTGTTTGAAAAAGACTCCATGGACGCCAACACAGACAGGAGGACTTTAGATTCTGGGTAGATGGTGGCCACAACAAAGAAGCTCAGGTTCCGACACAGGATGAAATCGAGGACTTTCGTTTCCCAGCACCCCAGACACAATTGGAAAAGAAGAGGAAGGAATAAGTAAAGGGAACATTGGGGTGGACGAGAATGCAGAGGTTGATGCTGACTCACAACTGTTTTCCTCGTACCCGATCTCTACGGCACTTAGTCCTGCCACAGCCCAGGAGGTTTGTACTTACTCCACAGGTTTGCATAGAATTGACTGCCCAGAGTGATTGTCTTCCTGAACATGGGTAACAGGTGGGGGATGCAAATGATTGTGGGCTTATTCTTTCCTCCCTGAATAAGGATTGAGGTGATCCGAGGTAGATCACCGTAGAGGTATTACTATCCTGGTACAGATGTTTAGTGAAGCTTACTAGAAATGTTTTTGCATGTTTGTGCCTTTATAGCAGATCGTTTGTTTTTTTTAAATTTCTTTATTGATTTTGCAAAAAGACATAGACAGATAAACCAAAACAAACTTAATTAAAAAATACAAAAGAAAAAGCAGTCACTATGTGCATACATGCCAATCAAGCGATATTTCAGATATCAGTATTAAGCCTGGGCGTAGTTTGCGTAGTAGCACTTCACGTAGCTATGTGAAGTACATTTTTAACTACACGTAGCTATGCACATTGCGTAGTGCGTAGCTGTGTGCTTGACTGCAATGCACAATAATTGCCAAAAGCACCTTGTACAGTGCAAGTTAAGATAAAATAAATATCTCTGTCTTTATATGCTAAAAATGCCTATAGTTACTACAGAAAAGTGAAAACGATAAATTAACAAGCAGTGAGAGAGGTGATGATTTTAGGATCCTCCCTAACCTAGGGGAAAACCAAGCAGATGCCTTGAAAACAAAAAACACATCTTTTGAACCATTCAGTGGTGGTCCCATCCTCTTAGGACCACCCCAAGCACAGTTATTGGCAAAAATACAATCCCAACCAAAGGCCCTGCAAAGCATTATGGGACGAGATTAGCAGTGGGCAGTGAATATTATAGTATCCAATATCAAAATAATTCTACAAAGAGCTGCAGTTCCACTAGTCGTTACTAGATGTCCCTCACGAGTCAAATGCAAAAGCCTCATGAAAGATTTTCAATACTTTTGCATTTGACTCGTGAGGGACATCTTGTAACGACTAGTGGAACTGCAGCTTGATGTATTAATAATTTCAATGCTTTTGCATTTGACTCGTGAGGGACACCTAGTAACGACTAGTTGAACTGCAGCTCTTTGTAGAATTATTTTGATATTGGAAACTATAATATTCACTGCCCACTGCTAATCTCGTCCCATAATGCTTTGCAGGGCCTTTGGTTGGGATTGTATTTTTGCCCATAACAGTGCTTGGGGTGGTCCTAGGAGGAAGGGACCACCATTGAATCGTTCACATGATATGCTTTTTGTGTTCAAGGCATCTGCTTGGTCCTCCCCTAGGTTAGGGGGACTCCAAAATCATCACCTCTCTCATTGCTTGATATTTAATTGTCAAAATTCATTTTTGTGAATTGGTTATATGCTTTTTAGCATGGAAAATTGCTTTATCAAAGCATTTGAAGGTGTTTATTTTATTGCTGCTACGCTATGTCAATTAGCACAGTTATTCACTCTGCTACGTGCAATTTGTGTAGTGCGTAGTAGCACAAACTTTGCATGCTCCGTGAGCGTAGCGAAGTATTATGCCCAGGGTTAATCAGTATACAGAATACAGATCCATGGGATATATGTACAGGGAGATGTTTTATCAGTTAAACATATAGATATCCAACCCATGCTAGTCTGCCATTACATCCAAATGTTAAGTTAGCAAGTAAAACCAGCATAGGAACAGTACTCTCCAGTCAACCTGAAACCACGTCCTATCAAACCAGAAACTATATTGAAATCTGGCACGTTAGGCCCCCAGTGCCATGGTAACTCTCGCAGTGCGCCTCTTACTACCAGCAGAGCGTTAAGTCTCTGAAAGTATTCAGTCCTTACCAGCAAGGTAGCTTTGATATAGGCTCCAAAAGTTTTTGGGTCGGCTCTGAGGGGGGAGCAACTCACTATATAATTCAGTTTGCCAGTTGCAGAACAACATGTCCCTAGACCATTGTGCAATAGTCGGGGGAGGCCCTCGGGCCCAGCGCATAGCAACTACACGCTTAGCTATCAATAGACCCATATCTACCAGTCGGCGTATTCCTTTCCGCACATGTTTAGAATAACCAAGGAGGGCCAGTAAGGGGTCAGGTGACAAAAGCTCTGCAGTGATATCACAAAATTTTTGAAATATTAGTGCCCAGAATTTAGCGATATCGGGGCATAGCCAGGCTAAGTGTATAAATCCTGCTTGTTCCGCGCTACAACGTTCACATCTCACGGGATCTCGGAGGCCATATCTATGCAATCGAGCAGGGGTATAGTACACCCTATTGAGGAATTTAAAATGAATGAGTCGATGTCGTCCATTCAGAGAGACGCCATGTGGCTTCGCAGCAATAGCGCCATTTGTCATCGTCTACCTTTATAGCAGATAGTTCTAAGCATAGAAGGGAACCCCTAGAATCTCAAGGGACCTCGAATACTTAAAACAGTCAGAGCACGATAGTCCCTAGTTTAGTGATTTAAACAAAAAATAATTAGAGCCAAATGAATCTATGTGGACCCATGCCATTCTACATTGAATTTAATGTAACATGCTGTTCTTTGTTACTTGGTACGCACATTGATCACCTTTATCACACATTGCACCCACTTCATCATTTACTTTGTCCCAGAGCGGGGATTTCTGTATATCAGTCTTCGGGCGTAATCATTAAATAAGCCCCGCCATTGGTCGTATGGATCTTTGTTCGTCGACAAGGGGAATTAAGAAGGAGCAATCATTTACATCAAACACTATGAACAGTGAAGTCCATTTGGGGCCTTGCAAGAATTGCTAGAGAGAGTGAGAAAGAGAGATGGTGTGAGTTAATGGGTTTTATTAACTATTTAATTCAAATCAATTTATTTATTCAATAAGTATTAATATTCAGTCATCATAATTACAAATTCAAATAATCCATTAGTCTGCATTTCAAAACAACATAAAATACCACACAAATGAGGATTCCAGAGAAAACTGAAAATACAGCAAGTGTGTTCCGTAAAAGAATTCCCTAATCTAGAATAATAGAGTTTAGGCATAAGAATGGCAATTACTTCAATAAGCAAAGAAAGGTGTCAGTTCAGAAACCCAAATTAAGAGCTCTGATGACAGATTGGAAAAGCATATGCATGAAGACACTGCACTTAAGCAATACAGAATTTCAAAGATGGAAAGTATTCTCAGCTGTATATCAGCAGACATCTCTGGGTGAGAAAGAGAAGGGTTCAGAGGGGTCTCTTCCGAAAAGAATCATACTCTGCTCTAGGAACATGCACTAATAATTGCAACAATTGATCCATTCCCCTTACCCAGCATCCAATCAGTACTCAGCAAACTCTGGGAGCAGGTGAACTCCCTAGTTTCTCACGTCTTTACAATAGACTACAGAATCAAGTCCTGGAAACGATACATCGTCCACCTCTTGCGGTTCAGAAAGTTCTTCCCATGTGTCGCGTTTTCTGTCATCTCTCCTCGAGGCGAGAACCTCACTATTAGTTATCTAATAAGTAACAAATGCCTATTCACTAGCTAATAGAAGGCTTCTGGAAAGTTACCGCATCTGCAGTCGAAGAGAAAACACCTTGTGCAAGACAACAGTTTACTGTGAAAACAGGCCTTTTAACCCTAGCAGGTACAATCAACACAAATAAGGCATCAGTGGTCAGGCTAACTTAAGTCAATACATTGTGTTACTTTGTTTATGCTTGCAAAGCCCAGGTATGATTAACTACTACAATATTGTATGTTTTATACATGTTATTCAGCATAAAATATTTCATTTTCCAGTTAAATGCGTTTTGATTGCAAAATGAGGAAATATGCTCTATCATTTGTATTTTATATTTTCCATTGAATTTGCCATTTGCTCTAATAATTGTTTGCTTAAATCCCTGGACTAGGGACCATTGGTGATTGGTAACCAAAAAGGCTGTTGGGGTGGATTGAAAGTAAAGAAGTAAGCACCACTTTTTTACTCATGGGTATTTAGTATTTTTCCACTCTATTGAATTTTTACTTACTTTTGGATTTTTGTTTGTGTCCAAGGAAAAGAAAAAGAGGTGACCTGATACCAGCGGACCCCAGGGATGGGAAGGCATTACCGGCCACAAATCCAGGTGAGCCAGGACTTGAAAAAGAAAAGAGCATTTTAAAAGTTTCTTTCAAGAAAGAAATAAAGGAGAGATTGTTGATAGACTGTAAGACTGTAAAGGGAAATGGAATCTCTCTATTAAAATACTCTATTAATTAACCTTGGAGACTAGCGCACACCTTGCTGTACCTAACTGCACCTTTGCAATACACTGCTGATTATTTATCACAATTGCTGCAACCCAGCCAAAACAGTAATGTTCTGGAAGCTATGGAGGAAAATTAATGCGTAGTAATTAGTATGGAAAGTGTATCTAAGGAAGTACTGACAGAATGAAAATGGTAGGAATTACAACAGGCTGCTCACTAATGTATGCAAATATATATGTGATGAGTTGCCTTTTAAAGGTGACTCGAGCATGGACAAGGTACTTATTTTCATGTGGCTGACAAGTTTACTATCAACAAGGGAATGGACCTCTCACCTATCTTTGGCGTTAAGGGAAATGTTCTCAACTAAGCCATAGTGATGATGGATTTGAAGTGGCCTTACGTGAAATATGAGGACTATATTACCACAGGAGCAATCACTGAATTTTTTAAAGAAGTTTTTAACGGTGAAGGGTACTGATAATGGACCGGAATAGGTAGTGAAGGAATTGGAACACTTCTTAATCCATAGGTGTAAAATACCGAAAAAGCTCTTGATAATATTCCAGAAGAAACAGTCGGGTTGAACGATTCAATTAGGTAATAAGGGAACAATTCCAGCTGACTTTGAGAGGGAGAATAGATAGCAGTCTGCTCAACAGAGCATGGATGGCTAGGACTAAGGTACAAACTTATAAACTGGGGGAGGTGTGTGGTGTCAGGTAAGAAGTACAGGAGGAGTACAAACGGCAAAATGCGAGGGATGTATCTGTTACAGTGAGAGATTGGGTGAGAATTAAGAGTGGTTGAGAAGCAAGACAGGAGGAATGCAGATTTTACTAGACTGATTGGGTGAGAGTGATCAGGGGGATGTGATAGTATTGGGTAGTGGAAAGGTGTGACAAGGTAAGATTTCAGTCATGCCTGATGTTGTTTCTTCGGCTGTGGCCATTGTCAGAGCTATCTGAGCCGGAGAGAGCTTTGGAAATGTACAGAGGAGGTGTGGAGGATGTGTCCATTGGCAGGGTGTTGCAGTCTACACCATCAAACCAGGGACAAAAGAAGAAAAGAGTGTGTTTCTTCATTTTTAATGGATTACGTTGTGACTTAAGTTTCATGACTTGGGACTTGTTTCTGTTCCATTTTATTGCTGTTTGGCACCTATTTCTTAGTGGGGTAATGGCATATGTTTCCTATTTCTCTCTCATTTATAGTTGTTGTTGCTATATTGATTTAGCAAGGCTGGAAAGAAAGAAGGAGGAAGTGCTGGGTAGACCTTGGACCAGACGGTATGGAATGTTGTTGTGGAATTTGTGGTGCGTTATTTGGAATGTGGGTAGTGAAGATTTCAGGCAAATCAGCTGCTGCCTGCTGGCTGTTGTTGATGAACTGCCTGCAAATATTGTTGTGAACAATAAATATTTGCACCTCCATATCATCGAATGATGGCTTCTTTTTAAGTACAGCACCAGTACTTGGTTGGCTTTCTTGTCCATCTCATTTGCTTGCTTCTTAGTCAACCGCTTTCTTCTCTCGTCTTATGTTTACCCCATCCCTTTAGCATAGCTGTTTTACAGCATTTCTGATTTGATGAGTTATATCCTTCCACTACTTACAACCAGGGAACTACTTTTTTCTTTTAATGTCAGTACTCCGTGGAGGGCATATGTTATTCTCTCTGTCTCTTGTGTGCTTGCTTTATTTTACATTTTCTAATTTTTGTTTTATTTTAGCACCACAGGGGAGCATGTTGTTAATTGCTCTCCCCCACCCTATCAACTCATTCCCCTCACATTCCCACACACCTCTACTTGCCTGTTCCCCTCCACATTTCCCTACTTTCTCTTTCATTTTTCTTTAGTTTTTTAAATACTTTTTTCTAAGCGCCTGGCAGCTGCCAGGGCACTCACTTCTTTTCTCTTCCTGCTCCATCACATGTATTTTGTTATTTGACTTACAGCTCGAAAATGGCCATTGCCCAACTTCAAATAGTAAATAAAGTTTAGAAACAAAAAGTCAAAATGACTGGTGATCTGTGACTACGCGTGCACACCTGCACATAAATCATGATGCATGCAAATGCACTGGGCCATCTTGGAATGCTTTTTGTTTGAGAAAATACATTGCACAATGGTTGCCCGTGGGTGTGCATATGACATGATCCACTAGCAGCCATCACTGATCAAGCTCAGTCAAAAAGCATCCTAAAATTTCGTCCAGTGCTTATGCATTGCCACACACTGGTGGCCATTTTTTTTTTAACAATGCTTGTCAAGCAAGCAATGGCAAAGCCAGTTGCCTAATACTCTCATTGTAAAGGAGTGAACTATTTGCGTTGCCCATGCTTTTTCTTTCAGATATCACAATGAATATGTATAGTAAATAATCACATTTTATGAGTATCAGTGCAAATTATAGCCATACTTGCTTATTCTGAAAACCAGACTGGATTTTGCCATATGGCATATCAACAGAACCAGCCCTACTAAATGTACTAGAATAGGAAAAATATTGATATAAACAATGGACTACACTCTGTTCATGCACATAAAAATAGAACTGTTATAATTATTATGTGCACATTCAATGTGAAAGTGAGGAATATTTTCAAACATTTAATATTAATTTAGTAAAGAAGCCTGCCGAGGCTTCAGTCTTTAAGAATAGCATAGTGTGTAAAATGATTTGTATTTTAATATCTTATATTGAAACATTATATTTGGGCATGTCAAAAGGTCACATACTTAGTGGACTGTGAGGAGTTACTTAATTATTTGCTTGATAATTTGCAGAGATGGTGCAACATGTTGAAGATTAACTCTTTCACTAATATAGTGGGTGATTATTTTATGGTGCTTGGAGTGTATGAATAGAAAACTAAGGGATTAGGAGCTATGGGAAAATTGAAATGTGAACCTTCCATTGAAAGAATAACCCAAAATAAATATAACATTTATAAATCCTCCCAAAAAGAGAGTAGGGACACAATGCACTTGACCACTGCAGAAAGTGACAAAGACATGTAAACTGCTTGACTTTGTTTATGGCTAATTCACCAGATTATCTGGGAGCTGATGCTCGGATTCTCCAAAATTTGGCATTAAGGAGTTACTGCATTTAATTTTACTGATAATATAGTTACAAAGGATAAGTTGCTAAACTTTCTGCCAAAGCAATATGATCCCCTAGATCCATTATGTCCCGATTTAAAGAAACCAATATTAAATTCTTATACACCAAGGCAATGTATTTTGAAAGGAGTCAATCAAAGTTTACCTTGTATATAAATCATTCCCCTTGCAAAGTATGATTATTACATAGTGGGTTGACTGCTATAAACATTTTAGTTACTAGATTGATACCCATGTTACCTTTAGATGGTTATTGAGATTGAACAGTTGATTAAGTGGGAATACTGTTGTCCCTTTGCTTCAGGTTTAAAATACTTAAGTCATCTGGTGGCTGCGGTATAGTGCAGAGGTTTGGGCAAATTCACAAATTTCTTTACCCACTTCTGAAGTTAGTGCTGGTAAAATGTGATATACCATCATCTGAATAGGATCATGAATACAAGTTTCAGCAATATGTTCTGAATCAGGGTTGAGATGAATAAAAAGTGAAGTCTGAGGTCATCAAGGCCCAGCAGGATGGCTCTGTAAGTTAAATGCTCTCTACGGAGAAATGCAGTGATCTTCAAATCACAAGTCTGAATCTAGGCAAGGCTATCTCAAACTTCAATCCTTCTGAGATTGGTAAAATTAATTACCTTTAAATTGGGTGATAGTAACACCAGTTATTTACAGCTCTTGGATACAGCAGAGGTGTGATTTGATCACTATTAAATCCCAGAATGCAATTTGAATTCCTGTATAAAAAATATGTTTTTATTATAATAATCTACTTGAAAGAGGAACACAGGTAGAATATGACTCTTCTAGGGTATGTTTTTTTTAATGGAAGAGTCCATCTACCAAGGGAGACATTAATGTTTGAGAGATGTTAATAATTCTGACTGAGCCTAAACTGGTACACTATTTGAAAAGGGAACTTCCAATAAATTGCAAACAAAGATTAAGAGGGCCTCTAGACATTTGAGTAACAGGGAGACATTATTAGAGAATGCACTGAAATGAGGCAGAAATATATAAAGTGAAGGAAGTGGTCAACATGGAAATCTATCTGACCTATGTGCATTATCTGCAAAGTAGGAGGACATGTTGTCTATGAAATAGGTCAGATTACATACATTCAAGAGAAAGGAGTATAGCAATTATAGACAAACTATAATATTGAATGTAGATGTATTAATCTTGCAGAGAAAACAGTGTTGATTTTTAGTTTAGTATTTGTATTGATATCTCTTTGAAAACCAGTTGTGAGCCCATGTACAAATCATGGGATTAGACACATTCAGTAATCAAAGGGTAAAACCCTACATGTTTACAGAATAGTGTCATTCCTGGCTAATTAATGTAGTTGTCATTGAGAAGGAGAACTGTATTTTGGTATGATTACATTTTAAGTATGTGACTGACCTTCTGGACTGAATAAGAGCCAGGCTGAATTCTGGTTCCTGCATATACCTGGCTGATGACACATTCAAGCAGAGTCGAGTGCCATTGGCATACTGGCCTATAACAATTTTGTTGAGTTCCCAGAAGCTCCATGCAAATGTTAAATATAGCAGAGGAAAGGTACTTTGGATGGGCGAAGTGTGCATCTGGCATCCTCCAGTTGTACAAACTGCTGTGTTGTGGTTGAATACACAGATAGCATGATCACAAGAGTGCCTGGTAGTCGACAGTCTTAAAAGCTTCCAACTGGCAATGTGTGGCTACTAGGAAGGGATCCTCAGTATTTCCTATTTGGAGGGCATCATCGTCCACCTGAATGCAGTTCCCTCCATAGAGCAACAAGGGTGGGATCCAATAGATGACCCTGGTAAGAAAGTATTTCCAAATTAGGAGTGGTGATTCATGTGCTTTTCTGAAGAAACGTCTGGTGATGAACATGGAGCATATCATGACTGGTGACATGTTACGAACAAGGATTTATATTTTATTATAATGAGTGTCTAGATACCTGCATAACCTGTAGAATCCTCAAGGCCACCTCTTCAACTGTTCACTGTACCACCGGCAATAACCTGAGTGGTATTCAGTTGCAAAATTTCAAAAACAAGAGATCACAGTAATATGTTTTTTGCCTAAATCCCCAAAATCTGATTGACAGTGTATGTATCAGAGCACTTTAACTTTATGTCAAGATCTGGAGGCTCCTATTATGCTGAATTTCTTCCCATTTAATAGAACAGCAGCCAGTTGAGAACAAATAAAAAACCCATAGAGTAGTGAAAACAACAAAGTAATTACAATACCCAGCAAGCTTTGGTGCCGGACTACCAACGGTGCGAATGCACTCTCTCTCTATATATATAGATATATACATACCACTAGGGGTCTAAAACTATAAAAGTGAGCAATTGCTGTTGTGATGGATGCTGAAAGGCTGTACCTTTGAAAAAGATCAAAGTTGATCGAAACGCGTCAGGATTTGCCTCGCAGAAAATAAATAAATGAGGATTTGCCTTGCTGAAATAAATGAATTATTTGACTCACCGCGGGAGTGCAGCTCATTTCTTTTCCTGAGAGGAGAGAGCTTTTGTGATATATATATATATATATATATATATATATATATATATATATATATATATATATCCCATCATCGTGAGTTTCTTCTTGCGGCTGTGCAGTCAGTTAAGTTAACTCATTTCTTTCTCTTATCTAAACATATTAGCCCTTTTGTTGTAGCCATTCAAATATATGCATTGTATTTCTAGGTCTATCACCTCGCTCCAAGTTTTAAGCTTGATTTGGTCCAGGGATTTGCATATCTCTGTAGTAATAGATGATTTCCCCTCGATATTATTAATCTTCCATGATACTGTTCTTTGCAGTTATTTAGTGTTAAGCTATTTATCAAGTTGGCAGCTCCCGGGCTCGAGATGCTCCGTCCAAAGAGCCAAGTTCCTCTGGAGTTGCCGAATAGAGATGCGAGCACACACTACGTATATGCCTCAGGCTCTGAGGAGAATTCACCAGGGCCGAAAACTCATGTTGCAAGTTCATTCACAAGATTTTATTTGCCATCCACTTAGATATTTCAGCCCACCTCCAACCTTGAGGAAAACAAGCCTTATTGTCATACTGGGGTTTTTGTGTTACATAACTTTATTTTTTTAAATACAGGCAGTGTGTTTCCATACTATGTCCCTGATTTCCTTGCTGTTTTATTTAATTCTTATTGGTTCACTTCATACATTGATCATACTGGCTGAGCAAAACTAAAATGAGGAATACATGAATGTAAATGAGGAGGTCTTTAAAATTATTTAAAACAGTTTATTAATTGTCAAAGATATTGGCAATAGTTTCAAGGATATTATCTTGGCCCAAACTCTTCCTGCTGGTAGCAGCAGCCATTTTAATCCCATTGTGCAATTTGATGAGTCATGATTCTTATGTGGTTAATTTCCCCTGTCAAACCTTCCAACAAAAAGGGGCAAAAGTCCCCTAGCTCAGCAAAACAAGGCAAGTGGATGTAGCTTGTGTTTTATTTGCCAAGGCTTCTGAGGTCATCAGATCATAAATGAGAATGATCCATCCTTTGATGAATGTGGCGATATGCCTAAAAATGGATCCTCTTTAAAAGAGGTACCTTAATCTAACAGAAAAAGGAAACTGCCTGAAATAGTCCTTGACTTTTCTGATGATAACTCTGATGCAGTAAATTATTCTTCTGACGCTGATTCAGAAAAACAAGATGAGTCTGATCCTAATTGAGTTGGATCTTGTAAAAACAAGTTGAAAAGGCTCTCGAAGTTTCTAAATAAGAAGCAGTAAACTTAGACACATACCAAAATCTTTGATTTGGCAGGGGAGTTGTTGTTAGATTCATCCTCATTATGTCACATCATTCTATAGACTGGTCTACCATACCACACATTGATGAATATATTAGGGCAAGGATCAGACAACCTTTAGACAAGTTTGTGAAAAATAAAATGAAGTTGGATTGCCCTAGGCCCTACTTCCTAAACCTAGCCCTTGCTACCACAGTAAAAGACCCCAAACTCCTAACCTTTTTTTCTATATACAATAAGGACCCAAAAGGGTATTAGCATAGCCTAGGTGGCCTGTCAAGGTAAACTCTTAGATACAATGGGCCCAGTCATGAAAATGTTTGAAATGGCTGAACAAGTGAATTCTCCAATTGCTCCAAATGAGTTATCCAATTGGATCCATTGTGTCTGTCACTTGCCTAACTGACAATGGCAACTTGGCAATACCTTTGGAACAACATATGGGTCTACTCATAAAACTGGAAACCATACTCCTCAAATTAGCTTGTACTGCAGAAGGTCAATGCCTTTTTGTTCAGGGATAATTTAATAAAGAAATTTTTCAAATACGTAAACAAATTGGTCCTGATTCTCAAACTGCACTTTGTAGTGCATTTTGTAGTACAGTACTACACATGGCACAAAGATATCCCATAGATGTCTTCATTAAACCTCTTCCAACAATCACATCCCCACACAATGCATTTTTCTCAGACAGATACCATTTTAATTGATCAAGAAATAGAAGCCCTTTCATTAAAACAGGCAATACAGCGAATTATTTTTAACCAGTCAGAATTTCTGAGCAATATATTTCTGGTGAGGAAAAAGAAGAAGATATTAAGACTGATAATAAATCACCACAATTCAATTAATTTGTTCTATACAGACATTTCAAAATGGAAGGGATTCTTTGATACTGTCTAGAATCAATCGACTGGATGGTTTGCTTGGACTTGAAAGATACAATTCTCTGTGTACAAATCTTTACTCCCTAACAGAAATATCCTAAGTTCCAGTGGGGGATAGAGTTTTACAAATTTACAAAGAGGTCCTTCTTCTGCACCATAGTGATTCACCAAGCTGGTCAAACCAGTATGTCATATCTCGGTTTCAAGGTGTTTCACTACTTATTTATCTGGGTGGCATATTATTGGTTCTCAAAGCAAGAAAATGCTGATTTCACATTTGGAAATGATGATTACCCTGTTGGAAATTTGGGGTTTGTGATAAATCAAGCAAAGTTTTTACTGTATCAATTTCAGTCGTTAGAATTTTTGGTTTCTTAGTGAATTAAGTATCCTCCACTCTCCAACTTCCAGAAGTGAAATTGAATACTATATAGAAGAAATCATCTTTTCTTTTACCTTCATTTTCCATATCACTTCACCATCTGGCCCGAGCAGTGGATCTCCTAGCATCTTCAATACAGGCGTTATTTCCAGGGCTTCCTCATTATCGGTCCTCACAGATATTTAAGATTTAACATTTACACAAAGGATTGAGTTATTCAGACCTGATTCCTATGGATAAGCAGACCAAAAAGGAAGCAAAATGGTGGTTAGAAAACTTCCAAGCTTTCCATGGCAGGCCAGGGCTCAATACTACCCCAGATCTTCTATTAGAATCCGACACAAGTACGCAAGATGCAGCTAGTTCTCGACTGGCAGTGCATGGTCAGAGAAGGAGTCCTGAATCCACGTAAATTATTTAGAGCTTCTTGCAGGGTCCTCTGTTAAACAGTATTTCACAAAAATCACAGTCCGTGTTTGATTCCACCCAGAATGGACCTACTCACAGCCCTTAGGTACAAAAACTACTAAGGGGCACTCTATCAAAGATACTAGCAAATCTGGCAAAACAGTTGTGGTACTGCCTACAACTTCACATCTAAATAAGAGCAGAATACCTTCCTGGCTTCCTAAACTCAGAAGTTGATTGGTACTCTCGCTGTCCAAAAGACTTCAGCATTTGGCAATTGCACATTAACATGTTTCAGTTTCTTCACAGTCTTTGAGATCCTTTTTCGACAGATCTATTTGCATCCAAACTGAATGCCTAATTTTACAGTTTAATCTTACAATGGCTCAGGCTCCAGATGCTTTCCTGCATCTTTAGGATCAGGCAAAACATTGTGCTTCTTTCCCCCATTCTCCACAATCTCTCATTGTTTAGCCAAGACCAGGAGGCACCTAATCTCGCTGGTTGTAATAACTCCTTTTTGGCCTTCCCAAATTTGGTTTTCAGATCTCCTACAAATGTCAGCGGATGGTTTTGTGTTTTCTTCCCAATTTTCCACAAATCATGTGGACCCCATAGGGCAATTTACACAATCTAGCAATCTCCAACTAATGGTCTGGAAGGTGTCAGGCCTCTCTGGTCCCTCCTAGGACAGTCGGTAGACATTCTAAACTTCATCAACAAAGCCTGGGCTCAAGGAACGTCCAAGCTTTACAGGTCGCATGCTTACGCTGGTGCATGGAATCAAATATAGATCCTACTTCATGGAATGTTATTTCCATTCAAAATTTCATGGATCATCTGGCAGCTTCTCTGAGATCATACAGAACAATAAATACACATTGATTGTTAATCTCATTGCACCATCAATATATTTCACGGAAACATGTTTGGGAACATCCTTTAATTTGCAGGGTATTACATTGGATAAGGATATGTATAGCTCCTGTTTCTAAATACTTAATTAGTGGATTGTTTTGAATATGTTTATTCCTTGGCCAGATAATATTTCTTTAACTCTTAAAGCTTTATCAGCAAATTTAACCATGTTACTATGTTTGCTTTTCTTTAAAAGGGTTTCTGATGTAAAACCTTTGGATCTTTCCGGTAGGGGTTCACTCAATCAGTTGTGTTCTTCTATATAAAGAAGGACAAAAGCTCTCACTTCAGATGTGGAGTATCCTGCTTTTCCCGATCACCCAAACCTTTGCATAGTACAGGCTTCTCTGTACAACACTAATAATATTAGTTGCTCGGGATGATGATCAGCTCCTATTTGTGAAAAGGTTTTAGGAACTTTTGATATGATGTTTTAAAGAATATGAGTTCAACTCCTTATTCCCATTATAATTATAGCCTCCTTTTCCTGTGTCTTCAACAACCTGACCAGATATGGAAAATGGGTGATATCCAAACCATGAAATCACGCTTCCTCTTTTGGAGCTCATTCATCCAGAGAGTCCATTGCTTTGAAAGCTTTCTGATCCAGAGTAAGATTTTGAGATATTATGTGAGTGGCTGAGTGGTCTTCAGCTTCACCTTTTAAAGCCTTCACGTTAAGTATGGTCCATATGCTTCTTTTGCTGTTGTTAATTCGCTTTAAGTTAGCAAAATAGACGCCTCTGGGTTTTGACATAAATATGGATTTTCCAAGTATTAAGAAGGAAAGTCCTAATTCTATTAGAGATACGGATGCAAGTATTATCTCACTTCTAATTCTGATGCATGTTACAATAACATTTTGCCCTCCCATGATCAACATACTACTGTTTTTCTTAATTTTCAAAGCCACAATCAATAATCCCTAAGTTATCTTGACAAATCCTAGGAGTTAATAATAGATAGCATTGTTCCTTCTGAGGTTCATCTGTATATTCTTCATAGTTCAACCATTGTTGCACTAAAGAAGGAATCTAACACATCTAGAAAGAAGAAGCGTAGGGCGATGGGGGATCTATATAAAGAGGACCTACATTGGCAACATTGGTAGTCGAGCACCTATGCTTAGTGAATATCATAGTTTCTTTGTTGTTTTCACTACTCTATGGGTTTTTCATTGTTTCATTGTTGTTCTATTAAATGGCAAGAAAGACAGCATAATATTCGCCTCCGTGCCTTTAATAAAATTAGGACTTTCCTTCGTAATACTTTCAAAAACCAAATCGAAGACTAGAGATATGTGAGTTTGATGGGGTTGCCTCCCAAAATAGACAAGCAAAAAGCCACAGTGTGATTCCTGTGCAAGCAACTGTGAAGCAGTCTCAGGGCTAGATCACATGTGGGAACTGGGGTGAGAAGTAAGAGTAAATGTGCAAGATAAAAATGTAATGTAAGGGTACAATGGGGTTTTCAGTTCCGAGCAGATGAGAATGAAGAAGGACGAGCCTAGTAGATTCACTTTTGTATGTGCAAGTTGTGTTATTGCTAAGTGCTAGTCCTTTAATAGGCTGGCACTCAAAGATAGGAAAGTTGCCTTAAAGAAAGAAGCCTGGGAAGCACTCCATCAGGCGGCACTGCACAAAGATAGTGCCGCTTTTTGGCGCGCAGTGAAAACCCCATACTTACAACTAGTGGGGGGGCCTTCCATAGAAATTGCCATATTGGAGGAAGCCGGGGTTAGGCATTATTCAAAGATCCATGCTGGGGAGGTGCTTACTAATGTACCTCACGTGGTAACCCCACAAGAGGAGGTAGATAAAGTAGATCTGAAATTTAACGTGGGGGAAGTGGAAAGAGCAATAGCAGCAAGTAAGGGAGGTAAAGCACCTGGCCCCGATGGAATACCGGTGGACTTGTTTAAGTCAAATATTCCTCTTTGGGGACCAATATTGACCCAGGTTTTTAATGTCAGCTGTGAGGACGCGATGCCTAGGACATGGCGGGAATCTATTATAGTTCGCATATTCAAAAAAGGGGATCGTAATGACCCCGGTTGTTATCGGCCCATCTCGCTCTTGGATTCTCTGGTAAAAGTAGCGGGTCGAGTCATACTGGAACGCCTCCAGACCTGGGCAGAGGATAACCAAATTTTATCACATATACAGTATGGCTTCCGAGAGGGCCTTGGAACATCTGAGCAGAGTGTTAACCTTTTGTTATTGATGGGAAAATATATTAGAGTTAAGAAGGGAACACTGTTTTTGGCATTCGTGGACCTCACGGCGGCATTTGACTCCGTAAGACACGATAGACTGTGGGATATTCTTAACTTGGCGGGAGTGGATCCCCACATTATTCGTTTCTTACGTTTTTTGTATGCTGATGCTTCAGCCAATGTGCGCTTTGGCATAAGGGGTGAGCGTTCCGCTTCGTTTTCTATTAAAAGGGGGGTCAGACAAGGTTATGTACTGGCCCCCTTTCTTTTTAATTTGTATACAAATGGTTTGGAACATGCACTACTTAGGAACAACCAGGACTTTCCTTCGGTAGGTGGTCGACCCATACCGGCCCTTCTTTATGCGGACGACGCAGTACTAATGTCCAGAACTCAAATTGGTCTGCAGAGGGCCCTAGATAGCTATACAGATTTTATGAGGGATCTAGGGCTCTCAATTAACAAGTCTAAGACATACATTGTGAACTGCGGTGGGAAAAGCATAAGACCGAAGGGTATGTTTGTGGAGGAGCAGAAACTAGCAATCACCAAGAGTTTTGCATACCTTGGTATTTTATTTAATCAAAGTGATATCTGGTCTGAGGCAGTATTAACAAAAAGCTGGTATTTGCAAAGTCTATAGCCGCCCTTACTTCCTTCTCAAAGAAGCTAGGCAGGAAACCCCCACCTGAGTTAATTCAGATTTATAAAGCGAAATGCATTACATCAGCAATCTATGGGGCGGGAGTGTGGGGCTTTGTCAATGTTCACCCGATTCAAGTGGTGGAAAATTCATTTACAAGATACCTTTTATCAGTCCCGGGTAGTACTTCTTCTTTTGTTTGCCACGAGGAGTTGGGTCTTCAGTTTATTTCTGATTTGATAAAAATTGAACCGATCCTGTTGTGGCACAGGATGTGGTTAAAAGAAGAAACCAAGTTAAATAGAGAGATATTACAAGATTGCCTTAAACTAGAGGGGGTCCTGAACATTCCATGGGTCAGGTATGTGCATAATTTTATGAAGGATTTAGGGCACGCAGATTATTTTACAAACCCAATTAAAATGCAACAAATTTCTAGAAAGGACTTAAGAATGGAGGGCCTTAAGCATCTGGCTACATTGAGAATGTAGGAAGAGATTTTAAAATCAAGTGTACGACAACATCAGTTGTTGTTAACCTCCTACGACATTGAACCATACTTGACATTTGTACCAGGTGGTTTTGATAGACGGCTTTTATCTTGGTTTGGGCTGGGCATCGTCCACAGATTAGTGACTTTTCCCAGAAAGAACGATTGGTCACGGATATTAAAACCCTGTCCGTGTGATGACCGGGCCGAGCAGTCCACTATACATATAGTTTTATTTTGTAAATTTTATAGCATTTTAAGAAAAAAGTGGATTGTCCCATTATTAAAACAATTAGGATTAAGGCAATGCCGGTCAGCCCTGGTCAAACTTCAGTTCTTGGAGGACGAACATGTTGCCTGGCGCATCGCAATGTTTCTGAAGAAAGTACTGCTTTTTAGGAAAAGTATGTTAGATGATGAATTGTAACTATAACCACTTGATATAGAACGGGCCGTTGTACTTTCCTAGACTGATTCTTATTCTTAAGTGTTTTTAAGTTTTACATAGTTTTTTACATGTGTTTTTTTTTTTAATGTGTAATAATAGGAACTGTTTGTATTTTTTAATGGATGTAATATGCTTTTATGATTTTAAAATTACAGTCGAATAAAGCTTTCTTTGATTGATTGACTAGTTTTAATATACAGTTTTACTTAGCCAATGTGTTTAATGCGCGTCACAGGATCGTGTTGACTCGATTACGTTTGGATATTTTCCATCATTTAATCAGTTTCCCCATTACTAACAACTGGTCCATCGACATGGGGAAATGTACCTGCGACGAATTCTCTTTGCAGAGCACTATGCATACCGTCTTGTTTTGTAAATATTTTTCTGAGGCCAGGAAGAAATATGTCAAACCTATGTTATGACAATTGGGCTTCATGCAATGCTGGCCAGCTTTTCTGTATTTGCAAATCTTACCTACCATCTATATATATGTACTGTAATGGCTCGTTTTCTATGGGCCGTTGTCAATCGCAGGCAGCTGTTATAGTGTAACCTGGAAATGCAACTGAGTGTGCTTCCGATGATTGTATCTGCACTTGTATCTATGTACTGTCGTTTTTTAAGCTTTTTAAACTGCCTCAATTTTTATACTGCTTTTAATCATTTTTATTGATGTAATAATGCAGCTTTTATGATTCATTTGTGAATTCGAATAAAGCTTGTTTTGATTTTAATGGGAAATAGACAAAACTCACATTGAGCGAGATCACATGGTGAAAAGTATGAACTGAAGAAAGAAACTCCACACGGGCCCAAAAAAAGGCAAGCTCTTATTTAGCTTGTTGTCAATGCGATGTAATGTTTTAAATGTCACTAAGCACTTTCACTTCACGCACTTGCACTTTTTTGTGTGAGCACCAGAACTATTAAACGTTGAAAATTGAATGATACTCCATTTATGGTGTTAATAAATGTGATGTCATTCTGCACCCTGTGTCCTGGCATATATTGCTTAATGAGTCCTGTTTGGACTACTATTGAAAGTAATTTTTTTGAGTAATTCTGCATTCATTTACAGTAGCCCAGGCTACACGAGGACTCTTGAAGCCTCCCTGAGACCACTGTTCTCCTTAACCAAGCTCTTATTAGAGCCACTGAAATTATGCTGGATAAAAAGTGTAGGATGGATGGTCCACCCAGTTGAATTTATAATGTGGGGTGAAAAGCACATATCCCCACATAGCCCATGTCCCCAAAGTAAGAAAAAATATATGCAAACATCCACCAAAAACAGCCAAAGAGACAAGATGGATATATATTCTATGGACAATCGGATGAGGACAAAATGCAATGTGAATTATAAAATGCAACTTTTGATATAGATTTGAGGAAAATACTATCAGTTTGGGTAATAGCAACACCTGCTATTATCATGGCTAAACTGTAGGAGCATATGAAATAAAAAAGCAAGTAATAATCTTGATGATAATAATGATAATTATAATAATAATGTTTTCAAAGCTGTCTGTTCATTTTGCGTGGAATACATAATGCCATGCAGCTTTATTTGCGAAGGTTTTCTCATCCAGTGCACACTATGCAATTATTTGGGTTGATTTTGAAACTTTCAAGACGTGACTGTTGGTGGTTTGTGGGTTTATCAGAGATACAAATAAAAAAGTTCCATTTGTACTGGACTTGAAACCTCACAGGAAGCCATCTCACTTCCTGCAGGTATGATGTAACCAATACACAAATGTGTTCTAGCGGACAGACTTTCCACCATCCTAAATTCTCTCAACATCAGAACTAGATATTCTAAATGAAGGGTGTTCCCATTAGAAAAATCAAAAAGCTAACGATGCCAGAAAAGCAGCTGAAAGAAATGGCTGCAGTCCTTGGATTATTAACATATATGTTTAACATACAGGCTCTTACCTTCTGTTGAGTCCACCATCACTAACTGCTAACGATTACCACGGCATGCACAGTCAGTAACCAGGCAAATGTAAAGGACCACCTATAAAGAGAGGAGAAAACAATTTCAACAACACTTGCCACTGGTGATCAGTATTTATTTATTTATAAAGTTTTATATAGCGCTGGCTAGACCCGGAGGTATCAGAGCGCTTTACATAAGGATCAGTGCGTTACAGGTTACATAGTTACAGGATCAGCGAGTTACAGGTTACATAGTTACATCAATTAGATCAACGAATAACGGAGGGGGGAGGAAAAACAGCGGGGGGACGAGGAAAACAATGTCAGATCTCCGGCTGGGTAGGTGATGGCCAAGGGGGTGAACCAGAGCCAGACTCCTCTATAGCTGCAAAGAACAGCTCCACCGGGCATCAGCCAAGGTTGCTCGGGCTCCGCAGTAGGTACAAAACAGTTTTGGAATCAGACCAGGGGGCATCGTCATACCTCCATCAAAAAGCACCGGTCCCGGTATTCCTGGGGAGTGCCGCCCGCCTCGTCTTTCAGCTTACCCCCAGGACACAAGTGGTGGGTGGAGAGGAGGAAGGGACAGTTCCAAGGTCTGAAGAATTCACACAAAGAGCTGACCTGGGAAAACAGCACAAGGATCCCTGAAACCAACGCCCGTACTCCATAGCTGTACCCAGTCTGGATAAGAAGACCAGGGAAGCAGCGCTGGGATCCCTGAAACCAGAGCCCATTCTCTGTGTCTGAAGCTAATCCGGAAACTTGCAAACCCTGGCCTCACTGGAGAGACACTGGCGATCGCCATCTTGAGGAGTGAAATAACTGGCGGATCGTCACAACTTCTGGAACAGCCCTTTGGTGGGGTTGGCGATCAGGACAGGAGAGGAAGCCCGCGTATCATCGGTGTTCGGGGCTGTTCGGGGGTCAAAACAAACATGAAGGGAGGCCCTCTGGGGGGGTCTGATTCATCACCAGCTCATTGTGGTGCTTCGAGGTAGAATCGGGTTAGTTGTAGGGGAGGACAGATGGGCGGGGGAGAGAGGTCACTCACCCTGGTCTCCCTGTAGGGCCACGGCGTTCACCATCTTGCGGAGTGAAAGCTGTCGGCAAGGCGCCATTTTGAGATTGGCGGATCGTCACCTTCTTAAAGGGCGGCATTCGGTGGTATAGACGATCAAGACAGATGGGTAGTCCGAGTACCATCGGTGACGGGGGTTGTTCGGCGGCGTGACGCCGTTCAGGTCCCGGCCGGCATGATCCAGCAATTGTGCGTGTAGCGCGGCACCAGGGCGCAGATAAAGGTCGCGATGTCTGGGACTGCGCGACGGCCAGGCGCAGATCACATCACGGTGCTCCGTCAAGCACCGCGAAAAGTGAGGCAGCCAAACCACCAGGAAAGGACGTGGCAGCGGTCGGAGTGGTGGGAGAGCCCAGGTCCAGCAAGGCCAGGTGTTGCTCGGCGGCAGGTCGTAGATCGGTTCACGGAGCTCCGTCGTTCAATCAACCGGGCATCCGACCGAGGCCAAACACTTCGGGGTCTCACAGCGCCAGCGATGCTGCAGAGAAGGCGACAAGAGGAGGCACAGCCAGCCTAGGGTTCCCATCCCAAGTTATATACATGGAGATGGGTCATTGCTAAAAGTAAACAGGAAAGAGCGACCACATGCAGTTGTTGGATTGAAATGTCATATCTGTCAATGAAGAGGTCAAGAAGATAAACAGCAAGATGGCGTGCAGCAGGACATAGCTTGAATCGATTGCTCACAATGGCAATCAGGTCTGCAAAATACCGTCTTAAATTCAACTGTGGAGATTGTCCTTTGTAAGATGGTAGTTTCAGCTCCTTATAGCGAAGCGCCTGGTGGATGTCCGCAGCCAGCTGCCCCTTCCACCATTGCCCCTCCACTGCTCCGACCTATCACCTCACCGCGGCCCGAGAAGTCCAGGGGCATGTCCTTGAGGGTTTCTTGGCCAAATTGGCAGTATTTAATTATATATCACTGAAGTGTCCCATCCAGCTGCAGGGCGCAGGCCATCCATTGTTAAAGGGCCAAAGCTGTCCGGTGTATACAAAGCCAGAACTCAGACCCACGCTGCCCGCGATTTATGCTTGCTTCATAAACTGAGCTACTTATACAAACATGTTGACACCTCTTTATCATTCCGGATGCAGAAGGGAATTTTTCTGAACTGCAAGTTATCTTTTCTCAGAATCTCCTAACCACAACGTCTCTTAGAAACAATTCACCACATAGTTCCTCCTCTCAAGATATGCTGTTTTCTTGGTCTGGCAAATCAGCATTGCTACATAATACATCTTTTGCATGTTTGCACACGCACACGCATTGTGCATATTGGAAGGCAGGCACAGATGTCTTCCAAACACAGCACCATACACTTATGCTGTGTTCATGTATGTATGCAAATGCATCAATGTTTATTTAAAAAAAATATATATATATTTAAATGTATTATTCAGTAGCTATTGTATTTCTGATTGCATAATTTCTTTGTCTGTCTAGAGTTAATATGCCATTCTAAAGTAAAACACACTGTGCCTGGTGTTTTTGTTTTCCAAAAAAGCATTTTCCCTGTCAGGGTTGTGTATCCTATTTTCAGGGGCTCCGTTCGTTTTCCAATAATTGTATGCAAATGCTGAACACCATTTGATTCAGGATTTTCTGACACATCTTCCATCTGCAGTCGGCCTCAGTCGAAGGACATCACTCAGGACTTTCAAGGCCAGCCTTAGCCAAAGTCTTATTTTTGCAGGTGCTTTGTCCTTTTCCAGTGTTATTTTAGGAGTGAATTTCAAAATTTCTATTAGTACTTTATTGCACCATAGCCATCTAACAGTTCTTCCTATGCACCCAGGGCTTCTACTGTTGATGGGTCACTCTCACCCACCCTATAAAACTACATATTTCTTAGTTGCCCAATACACTTTTAGTCTTTGATTGCTATGAGCTGCCTACACTAGGTAGTGGCCATTGGTTGAATCACTATACATTCTGGAGTACATTCTCACCCACGGGAACAGTTTTAGTGCATGCTGGTGGCAAGTGAAACCATTGGGAGGAAGGAGATTGCACAGACGTGAAGGACTTCTAGCTTCATTGCTTTCAATAAGAAACATTTTAGAAGCACTGATACCAAACCAAAAATTCAGACATGTGCCTTGAACAGTTCTTATTGCCATTCAAATAAAATTCATGTGCTACGCTATCCTCACCTATATCTGCCCTACATTATATGTTAGTGAACTGTTCCCCATATGCTAAGAAACATTAGGCTAATGAAGGAAATGCAAAGTTCTGTCTAAGAGATACCTGCATTTTAGTTTAAAAAATATTGTTTTCAGTTTTGTAGACTCCACCCCTTATTATGTCAAACAGGCTGATTCTACAAATTGGCTTAAGTGAGAACCTAGCTTTTCATCCCTCTTCAATAACAAAAGCATAAGCACAATAAGAGTGCTATTGCCCTCAGGGCAGCAAAAAGAGATCAGTTATGTGGGTAAAGGCCCTTACAAAGGAACTATTGATCCCGTTCATCAGCACATTTACAATTACACACAATTTGCTGGTGTGCCTTAACCATTGCAGACTGCTTAAACCTGCATATTTCAGGACAATAGATGATGTATGTTGCAGGATTGAATATGTGAAGATTCAGACATTCTGTTTATCGGAACAGAGGATCCCATGGTCTCTCCAGTTACCAACCCCAGGTCTTTCAACAATTTTGTGGTATACCACTATTTCAAGATAGAGACAATCATTCATCTCAGAGTCTCCCTATTGGAGAAGGGATGAATGCTCCACTTAGATCTCCGAGATGAATATCTTACACCCCAGAACACATTTTTTACAGACAAGTCCTTCAATTTCAGTGGGGAAACACATATTTCTGATTCAAAATCCTCCCATTTACCCTCTCTTCACCGCCCTGGTGAAGACATGAGACCCCTCATTACCCAGTTAAGGCCACAGGGTGCGAGGCTCATATCTTACATGGCCAATTTTCTTCTTCTAGCTCAGGACAGGGATCTGCTATTATCTCAACTAACATGCTTCCTCAATCTACTTCAGAATCTTGTTTTTCTAATAAATAGAGTCAGATCTGTTTTAATTCTTTCAAAACAAATGGGAGTTTTTTTGTTTTCTTATCGACTCAAAGAAATCAATTCTTCAGCTTTCCCAAGAGAAAATCTCTGTAATAAAAAAAGAGATATGGCAAATTTTAGCGATGTCCACTCTATCTCTCAGCATCCTCACAAGCATCCTCACACGGATTGTAGTTCTACTAGCCTCTTCAATAAAGGCGATTTTTCTGAAGCCTCTTCACTATCATCATCACTAACATCGACCATTTAGGGAGAAACCTCCCATTTGTTCTCTCTTCAGCACCCTGGCGGTTCACCAAAGACATAAGCTCCCTCATTACTCACTTAAGGGAACAGGGAGTGAGGCTTATTGCTTACATGGACGCTTTTCTTCTTCTAGCTCAGGATAGGGCTCTACTATTGTCTCAACTATCAGGCTTCCTCAATCGTCTTCAGAATTTTGCTTTTCTAATAGAGTCAAATCTGTTTTACATTTTTCAAAACAAATGGGAGTTTTTTTGGTTTTCATATTGCCTCAGGGAAATCGATTCTTCAGCTTCCCCAAGAGAAAATCTCACTAATAAAAAAAGAGATTTTGCAGATTTTAACAATGTCCACTATATCTCTCAGACTCCTCGCACGGATTGTAGACCTACTAGCCTCCTCAATACAGGCAATCTTTCCGAGGCCTCTTCACTATTATCATCGCTAACATCATCCATTTAGGGAGAACAAAGTCAAGACCTTGAGCAGAAGTAACCCAAAGTTTCTCTTTAAAAGAAAGTTTTGTCTTAGAAAACAAATTCAGTACAAACTGAGTACCTTCGAGGCAATCTAAATACAAAAGCAGATTGGTGCTCCAGGAATCTTTGAGATGCAAGCAATTGGCGTCATCATCCTACAGTTTTCAGAAAGCTTATTTCCACATTTGGACCCTTTTCAATGGATCTATTTGAGTCTTGATTAAACCCTCAACTTCCCTCCGTTTACAGTTGGAGAACTGATCCACATTCTCTGAAAACAGGTACTTTTCTTCAGGATTTATCTTTTCACCTAAATTATGCATTATGCCAAGGAACTGTTCAACGTCATACAGCAGTTCGCTAAGCCCGCCAGTGAAGCTACGGACATCGCACCTTCCCAGGAACTCTGCGACAAACTCAGCTCCTACTTCCATCTGAAGATCAAGGTTGTGGGAAAGTCCAGTGGACGGAAAATAAAGAGTCAGAGATGGTAGTTCTCTTGACGTGATTTATTCCTTGGAGACACATCTTGTAAGTAGGGAGTATGCATAACGAATGAATCCACACCGTTCACATCCCACCTCCCAACCTTCTAACCTATTCAAAACATTACACCTCCAAGATGACGCGAGGTAGCCACGAGCTGTGACAAAGGATGTCACGCTCGTGTCTGCACGCATCGAAGCTCTCACACACCTTCCCCCTTTAAAAAAAAAACAAGAAAAAAGAAAAAAAATACTGAATAAAAATACAAATTTACCTCATTACAAAATCTTTGAACCTTGCAGGAAGGCGATGGTTACGCACCATCCTAGCAGGAAAATTCTCAGAATTGCAGAAAGAAGGAGGATGTTTCACTTGGTCACTATCTTGTCCAACATCTAGAAATACATTACTGTTATGGTCATCCTGTGAATTAGTTACCCCCTTAAACAGAGAAACTCTGTTTAAGTTCCAAACAGAACCACCTTCAATTCTAACAGCATTCTTGAAGACTTCAATGACTCTCTTCGGAACTGACCAAACAGGAAAACCCTTGGCAACACCCTCTTTTTTTTTTTATGCGAATTAAATCCCCAACCATTATCTCCTGTTTGCTTACAGAACCCTTTTTTTTTATAGCATGTTTCATTTTGTTTTTGTACAACTCAACTCTGCGTTGTACTGCCTCATAATCCACCCTGAAGAAAACATTGCTTTCACCTAGACTTTTCTTCAACCACCAAGGAGCCAATTTGGTACTAGGTTTGCGCCCTCTCAAAAGTTCAAATGGACTGACCAAGGTGACGGAATTGGGAGAAGTCCTATACGCTAGTAACATCGACTGCAGAGCATTACGCCAATTTAGACCACCCTTTATTGAAAGTTGAATAGCTTCTTTCACTACACGGTTGAAACGCTCAACCTGGCCATTGGCCTCGGGATGGAAAACATCAATTCTCCTATGAGTAATTCCACATTTCTACAGAAAACTTTCCATTTCCTTACTAACGAATTGGGGTCCATTGTCAGTGACAATTTCTTGAGGGATCCCTTCCCTACAAAAAATCTCATCTAAAAATTCAATAACATTTTGTGAGGTGACCTCCTTGACCATTTTGACTTCGGGCCATTTGGAATAGTAGTCAATAAGAACGATGCCAAAAGCTTCATGCTTGGGTAAGGTACTGAATGGACCAATAATGTCCAAACCAAGTTTACGCCAAGGACCAAGGGGAAAATCTATAGGATGAGGTTCCGTACGTAAAGCAACAGCTGACTTATCACTATTTGAACATTGAATACATGAACGTACAAAATGGTCAACACACATGTCGATGCTTGGCCACCAAAATAGCTCTCTAACATGTCTTCTGGTAAAAGAAATCCCTAAATGCCCCTCATGAGCAATTTCAAGAATTGTGTTTCTAAGTGAGTGGGGAGGGATGACTTTATCACCTCTCATAACTAAGCCATTTTCAACAGCCAACTCGTCATATACTTTGAAGAAACTCATCATATCGCCCGACAACTTTCTCTGTTCAGGCCAACCTTGTACAATGTACTTCTTGACATTACTCAACTCGACATCTTTCTCCATTTCCAGGAGCCAAACATCTTCCCGTAGATTAGTTTGTTCACCATACACTAAGTTAACATCACGCGTGGTAAACGCTACTTCACATTCTTCGTCTTGAATCTTAACTGGACATTCCACAGAAGAAGTTAATCTAGACATGCAATCCGCGTGTATGTTAGCCCTACCTTGAACATATTCTATCTGGAAATGGAAAGACTGTAACCTGGAAGCAAGTCTCGCCAGACGTGCAGACATCGTCCACCCTCCGCCTGGAGCCATCAAAAACACAAGTGGTTTATGGTCAGTTTTTATAGTGAATTTGGTACCCCATAAAAAGGTCCTAAAATGTTCTGGCCCCCAAACGCAAGCCAATAACTCTCTTTCTATAACCGAATAGTGCTTTTCTGCATCTCTAAGTGCTCTGGAAGCATACGCTACAATCCACTCTTTCTCATTGTCCCTTTGTAAAAGGACACCACCCAAACCGGTGCTACTAGCATCCACCATGATAATACACTTTTTTCCACATACAAATGGCTTAAGACATGGAGCATTTACAATAAACTCTTTCAAACTCTCAAAAACCTTCGACATATCATTAGTCCAAACAAATTTTGCATTTTTTTTGAGAAGACATCTAAATGGATCTACTTTAGAGGCAAAATTGGGTATAAATTTTGCGTAGAATTCAATAAGACCCAGAAAAGCCACCAATTGTTCTTTAGAAGTAGGAATAGGTGCATTTACAATACTTTCAACGTGGTTACGTTTAGGTTTGATGCCCATTCCACTAATGGTATGTCCTAGGTACTCTACTTCCTTTGCCTTGATTTTACATTTGTCAAGGCGAAGAGTGAGGCCCTTTTTTGACAAAGCAGCAATTACATTTTCTAAATTCAAATCATGTTCCTCATCGTCCTTTCCGTACACAAGTATATCATCTTGAAATGCGATGGCGCCGTTTAATCCCTCCAATGTGTCTCTCATCAACCTTTGGAAGACTGAGGCAGCACTAGCAAGACCAAAAGGCATACGGCGATACCTGAAAAGCCCTTCAGGAGTAATGAAAGCGGTGAGGTTCTTTGATTCCTCTGCAAGAACAACCTGATGGTAGGCACTAGCTAAATCGATGCATGAAAATACTTGTGCACCTGCTAAAGTTGACACCATCTCATGGAGATTGGGTAAGGGGTGAGCATCTACCCAAATGGCATTATTCACACTGCGAAGGTCCACACATAACCTAAGCTCGCCTGAAGATTTAATGGAAATCACGATGGAAGAAACCCACGGTGATGACTCAATGGGTTCTATAATGTCTTTTTGACACAGGTCTTTAAGCATGTCCTTTAATTTGTTCCTGTAAGTAAGAGGAACATTCCTCACTTTGTGGCGAACAGGCACCATATTGTCGTGTAATCTAATGACATGTTCAAAACCCTGATATTTCCCTAATTCCCCACTGAAAACACTGGGAAATAATTCCTTTAATTTATCAACAAGACACGAATTGTTTTTGTGAGTAATATTATGAGACTCAACAGCATAAACAGGGGGATCAGCTCTAGGGTCAAGCATGATTCCTAATTGTTGCTGATGCGGCCACCCTAAAAGTGACTGCCCTGATCTTGCTACATATATTTTGCCAAAAATATGGCGACCTGAAAACAGTAAGTTGGCCCAGAAAAACCCAACAAGGTCAATTTTGTGTCCTGTATAACTTCCAGGTGATACATCAGGTGGAGAAAGTGTTTTGTCAGGCCACTTGTCATGAAAAATGTCTAAGGAAATAATAGTGTACCATGCACATGAGTCTACAAGAAATTTCAAATCAGTATCATCAACAGCAATGAAACATGAAGGAAATTTTGTACATTCTTCGCCCCCACAAATATTAATGACAGTGATGACCTCATATTCATTATCATCATATGGGCTGTCATGATCACACATGTCTTGAATATAATTCACTTTTCTAGGAACTGCTCTACAAAATTTTCCAAAATGACCCTTCTTGTTGCATTTTGAACAAGTTTTCCCAATAGCAGGACAGTTTTTAAAATCAGCCAAATGTCCGTCGCTCCCACATCTGTAGCAAAGTAGCTGAGTATTTTTTTTCTCATACTTTGTGCCCTTAAATTTACCATCAAATTTTGACGAATTTTCATTTCTGTGTGGAAAGGATTTCTTTTGTTTATCTATCTCCTTAGAAACGTTGAGAACATCACCTTTATCATTTCCTCTAATTTCTTTAACACATTTTTCGGAATGTTCTATGGACTTGGCTATGTCAATTGGAGTGTTTAAAGACATGTCAGATGTAGTCCATAAACGTTCTTGAACTTTCTTGTTATTTGTCTTCATTAAGATTTGGTGTCTGAGGACTTGTTCGTATGATATGTGCTCGAAGTCACATGTAACAGCTAGTGATCTAAGAGCTGATACAAAATCTTCAATTGGTTCATCCGCTCGTTGTTTCCGTGAATAAAAAATGAATCTTTCCATCACAATGTTCTTCTTTTTACCATACCGTAAATTAAGCTGTGAAGAGGCATACTCATAAACATTGATGTTCCCAGTATTAAGTAACGCAGGTAAGGTTTTAAATTCTTTTAACGCAATTCCTCCTAAACAATGTTTTAATAAAGAGAGTTTCCTCTCAGGTTCACATTCTTCACCCTCCAAAACCTCTACATAAGCTAAAAAAACGGGTTCCCATATTTCCCAGGCCATGGGAGGTTCACCAGGTGAAGACAAAAAAGATGGAGGAGGAACAATGCCTGACATGGTTCACGCAATAGATTGTGACAGAAATATAACAAGAAAACTTAGAATTAAACTGTTATACAGATTATTGTAAAAAAATAATGGTGATTACCCAAGAAATTCCTTGAAATCCGTGTCCCTTCCTTTTC
This sequence comes from Calotriton arnoldi, assembly GCA_963921515.1. Lineage (NCBI taxonomy): Eukaryota > Metazoa > Chordata > Amphibia > Caudata > Salamandridae > Calotriton > Calotriton arnoldi. The sequence goes on from CAWUFW010006454.1 coordinate 332,986, forward strand.
AGATGGCAGTGTGTTACTTGAAACGTGAAAACTGCAGATTCCGGTTGAGCTCCGATGAACACAGTCAGTTGCTAAGATGCGAGTAAAGAAACAAAAATGGCGCTCACGTTGGTTCACGTAGCGTGATGACAGAAGAAAATGCACGTCAGCGCTCCGATGCGTCTGCGCTGATTCTTAGTTGTACATCACAAAGAATCCTCCGGAAGTTCGATGACGCAAATGGAAGAAGCTCAAGAAGAATGGAAATCTACTGCCGCTCGAATCATGCGGCCGAAAGAAGGCTCCACAAACGGTTCAATCCACGGTATGTCCACCAATCCGTAATTAAAACAAAACTCCAACAAAAGTGCTAGGCAGGCTAAGATAGACCGGCCTCGTCAAAAATTGCTTCAATTAAGTAGAAACAGCTTCGTAGAGTTGCCAAAACAATAGATGCAAAGATCCTTTTGGTAAAAAAAAATGAAATCTCGGGCAAAAATAAAATATTGTAAATTCCAGTAAAGCGATGGATAATTCCCGCTCGTCGCCAGTGTGGGACAGTCCAGTGGACGGAAAATAAAGAGTCAGAGACGGTAGTTCTCTTGACGTGATTTATTCCTTGGAGACACGTCTTGTAAGTAGGGAGTATGCATAACGAATGAATCCACACCGTTCACATCCCACCTCCCAACCTTCTAACCTATTCAAAACATTACAACTCCAAGACGACGCGAGGTAGCCACGAGCTGTGACAAAGGATGTCACGCTCGTGTCTGCACGCATCGAAGCTCCCACAAAGGTCCTCTATGACAACTTCAGCGAACCAGCGCCTGACACCACCTCCCCACCCACCGCCGCCGATAAGCCAACCATCATGACCTGGGATCCCGCCACCGTCGAACACATCACCGCGACCATGAAGAAAACCCACTCAGGAGCCCCAACGGACCCCTGCCCACCGCACATATTCCACAGGGCCTCCGCCGCCATCGCACCCGAACTAGGATGGACCATCAACGCCTCCTTCAGATCCGGAATCTGCCCAGACGACTGGAAGCGGGCGGAGGTTAAACCCCTCCTCAAGAAACCAACGGCCGACCCCACGGACCTGAAGAACTACCGGCCAATCTCTCACCTCCCCTTCGCGGCCAAAGTCACTGAGAGACTCGTAAACGCCCAGCTGACCGCCTTCATCGAAGAGAACTTTGTCCTAGACGCTTCCCAGTCTGGATTCCGCAGCAACCACAGCACCGAGACCGCCCTCCTTGCCGCCACTGATGACATCCGCATTCTACTCGACCAGGGAAACACTGTGGCCCTCATCCTTCTAGACCTCTCTGCAGCCTTCGACACCATCTCACATCGCACACTCGCAGCCAGACTTCACGACGCAGGGGTACAAGGAACCACCCTCGACTGGATCCAATCCTTCCTCTCCGGCAGAACCCAGAGGATCAGACTTCCTCCCTTCCTCTCCAAACCCACCGATATCAACTGCGGAGTACCCCAAGGATCATCACTCAGCCCCACGCTTTTCAACATCTACATGGCCCCCCTCGCTGCCATCGTCAGACAGCATGGGCTCAGCATTGTATCCTACGCCGACGACACCCAGCTCATACTCTCACTTTACGAAGAATCCCGAAGACACCAGACTCTGTTTTCAGGAAGGAATGAAGAACGTGGCAGCTGGATGAAAGACAGCTGCTTGAAGCTCAACTCAGAGAGGACCGAGGTCCTCATCCTCGGATCCTGCACCTCCGCCTGGGACAACACCTGGTGGCCCTCCGCCCTCGGGAACCCACCCACCCCTACGGACCACGCACGAAACCTCGGCATCATCCTTGACTCCTCCCTCTCCATGAACCGCCAGATCAACGCCGTGGCCTCCACTAGCTTCAACTGCCTGCGCATCCTCCGCAAGACCTTCAAATGGATCCCCCCTGACTGCAGAAGGACCGTCACCCACGCGCTCATAACCAGCAAACTGGACTACGGCAACGCCCTCTACGCCGGAATCAACAGTACTCTTCTACACAAACTCCAAACCATCCAGAACGCCGCAGCCAGACTCGTCCTCGGGACCCCGCGTCATGAACACATGACCCAACACCTACGAGGCCTCCACTGGCTCCCCGTCGAGAAGAGGGTTACCTTCAAGCTCCTCACCCACACCTACAAATCCCTCAACAACATCGGACCCAAATACCTCAACGAGAGAGTATCTTTCCACGTACCCAAGAGGAACTTCCGCTCCGCCGACCTCGCCCTGGCAGAGGTCCCCCGCATCCGCAGAAACAGAACGGGCGGGAGAGCCTTCTCCTGCATCGCAGCCAAGATCTGGAACGAGCTCCCTGTGAACATCAGACGCTACCCGACCCTGCTCGCATTCAGGAAGGACCTCAAGACCTGGCTCTTCGACTGATCCGGAGCCGCCCCCCCTCCCTAGCGCCTGGAGACCCTCACGGGTGAGTAGCGCGCTATACAAACCCCCTGATTGATTGATTGGTTGATTGATTGATTGATGCATTACCCCAATCTGTCATGGTAGACTGTATGGCAGGGTTTGGCTTGGTTCCACACCGTCTTGGAGCTGTCAATAGACCTCCTCATTTTGACCCTGTGTTTTCCCAATCTGCTTCTCAATCCACAAGGCCAATGTCACAAAAGGATTCTCAATCATTTTTTTGTGATGGTGGCATGAATGGTTTCAGGTCAGCCTGGAGAACACTAGGAATTTCGTCGGAGGCTGATCAGTTCATTCACCAGTTTTGGGCTCCATGGTCCCAGGAACCATCAAACTTTACAAATCCACTTGTATGGTCTGGAAGAGCTAGCGCCTGGACAGGGATCAGATCCGTTTTCAGCACATGTAATTCTAATAGTACATTTCTCAGCATCCTTAGCTTCTCAATGAGAAGGGTGTGCAGGACTATAAATACTCACAGATCAGCAATTTCGCCAGAACATGTAAGAGTGGATGGTAGATCTGTGAGAGAACATCCCCTGATTTGTCAACTTTTAAAGATAGAAAGATTTACTAAACCTCCATTACCTCAATATAACCAAATGTGGGATGGAAATTTGATTTTGAATTTTCTCTCGAATTGGCTGAAAATGCTTTCTTATCTCTTCAAACGTTGTCTTCAAAATTAACTGTCCGAATTAGCTTAGTCTTGTTGAAATGTTGGCTGATGTTAAAGCTTTAGATGTCTCTTCCATACAATATGCTCCTTATGGTGTTTGTTTTCAAGTCTGGAGAAGGACAAAAACTATTTTTTAAATTGTTTAAAAAAAGTATATTCTAAGAACAGATGAATTGAAAATGTCTTCCTCAGCCCAACTCATCATTTTATTTAGAGCTCCTTATAAACCAGTCTCTACTCTCACTTTGGCGCCCTGGTTTTGAATGGGTTATGAATTTAGCGGGCATTGACACAATTGCTTTAGACGTTCAATCCACTAGGAGTGTTTTGGCGTCCAAAGAGCAGGATTGGAGGAGATTTACAGATCAGCTGATTTGTCCAATGCTTCCACTTTTAGAAGCTTTTATAGTAAAGCCATTCCTCATGCTGCTACTTCTGTTGAGGCTATGGTTTAAACAAGCATAATATGAGCCTCTGGTCTTGCAATAAAATGGAGATGTTCTTAGCTTTAGTGAAATACATTTTAATAAAGATATAGAGGCAAATATTATCCCTCTGCACATGATAATTTAACCCTCACATGTATCACTATAGCGCCTACTGGAGCCACGAACCAGTCAACTTAAAAAGGATTGTCAGAAGAGTAATGTCCCTGGTGCCAACTGTCGCTTCATGCCTGATCAAATTAATTCTGATCTGAAGGTTCCTCGAGCTGTTTGCCTTACCTTTTCGCACATGCAACACATGCAACTTGCTAAAGACTTCTTTGTTTCAAATGGCTTTTACAAATATTCTACTTACTGTTCCTCTGTTTTCAAAACGTTTGATCTGCTCCCACAATAAAAGCGGACTTGTTGATCCCAGTCAAGAGATTTATAGGGCATCTTGTGGCTGATTGGCTGTAAGCATTATGATACCATATTGTAATGCTTTTATCTAGGTTTCATGAGTATTGTAGTACGTTTATCTTGGCTGTTGTAAAATAAAAGCCTGGAAAGTAGCAATAGTACTCATCTCTGTGTCTTTAATAAAATCAAGACTTTCTTTCATTAAAGCTATCATAATCTTCATTTAGATATATTTCGACCTCTGGAGGGCTGGGAAATTATGATGATATGTGCTTAGGAATGTTGCACTCAAGGTAAGTAAGAAAACTAAGCATGTCCCACTTGTAGCATTTTGATGTGCAGAAAAACCTCTCAGAAAAGGTATCTGGCCTTGTGGAGCCATGTTTGCAGCTTCCAGCTTTCCTCACTGAAGGATTTAGAAAACCAAAAAAGTGACTAAGTCACAAGATGACTAAGTCACAAGATAATCCTTGGACCGGGTCAAGGTGGCAAATCCATCCCAGTGTCAAAGCGAACTCTGTGGGTACGAACTTCAACTCTGTCCTGCTTGGCTGTTATAGTGTCAAAATCAACAGCTTCAGCAAGACCTCAACAATGACATATCTAACGTTGAGAAACCTTGGGTGGCCTCAGCCTTTAATCTTGTCCCGCTGAACGATTTTGAGTTTAATTTAAGAAGCCCTAAGATAAAAACATTGTCAGAGGTGACCCACTTGGTGCATAAAACCTTCGCTCTAGCCTGGTCAGCCTGAAATCGTGCCTAGGTACCCATCAACTACAAACTGTTATTTAATGGTACTTTACTTTTTCTGTGCACTTTTTGCATTAAACTTTAAAACCTTATGTCTCTGGTTACTTTTATCTTATTTTAATGATTCTGGGGTCTTTTTGCTCATTAAAATGTTGTTTATTTTTTGCTTTGGGAATTTTATTATGTTGTTTTGTTGACGTTCAAATTGTTGGTACTGCTTGAACCTAAGACACATTTCTCTTAGGAATTGCTTGCTGTTTGCGCCATAGCACAGGGGTTGTATTATATGTGTTCATCAAGAGTAGCCCTTAAAAATATGAGAACCTGGGCGACAGACGATTCTAAAAGAAAACAATGATTCCCGCTGGTATCATTAAGTAATACCTTTGGATGGACAGTAAAGTCCCTGTATGCATTCAATGCATATAGAAGTAATGCAACATTCGACCACCACATTTGCTCAGAAGAGATTTTTTATGTTTACAAAATTCAAGTAAGTACTGTTCTCCAAAACCATCAAAGAACATGGGTATAATGTGTCCTCAGTACAAGACAACCACAAAGAACCAGTAGTGAGAACCAGAAATGCCAAAATTGTGACTTTTTGTGTGTTTCTCTGCAACAGCAACTTGATACACTATGTACAGTTCCAATAGATCAATTATAATTTGTTTATTGATGGTAGTCGACGACGTTTTGACCCCCAACTGGGTAAAGGGGTCTCATCAGGACAGTTACGGTGTAGGGATATCTGTAATGGATGATCAAAACATTAGATATGTGTTGTGCACACATCATATGTTGCAACCAAGTAAATGAAAGATAAGTACCTGTGTGACCAGGTATCAAGAATTAGTGGTATGCCACCCCTGAAAGTGTATGAGAGAAGAGTATAGAGGCACAGTTGTGATGAATAAAGGCAGTACTCAAGGGTCGGACCTACAAAGTCGTGACAGCGGTTCCTGTAAATGCAAGAGATGTCCTCTGGGCAGGTGGACATCTCTAATTTTGACGGTCAGAGTGCCCTCGCCATGGGGGGTGTAAAGTACTCAATCCATCCGCCAAAGTATAAATCAGACTCTATATCACCAATTGCTATGCAATTGTTGAGGGTTCTAATAATTAGAGCCTTCATTAATCATATCTAAAGCTGCTAATAAGTAAAAGTGAATACATAGAAATGAAGTGCAAGTTTCAAGAAGTTCCAAGAACTGTGTGAGATGTCATCTACATCCCTGGCACAGGGCCAACTCAGTACTACATACCTTCGTGAAGCAGATTGAAATTCATTCATTCAGTAAGCAATTGTCTTAAATGTGTGGTCTTAGTGAAGTAACTATGCAGCTTTTGATTACCTTTGCTAAGAAGGGTAGGCCCAACACTTGCCAGAAGTTAGTTCTGCATCAGCTGAGGGTTTCTTCAGAGAGGAGAAACTTGACCAATTTTAAGGCAGTGGAGGAATATCTAAAACAAAATGTATCCTCATTTACCTTCCCTGGCCCGTCCCCTGGTCCACTGTTTAAGCTAAATGAAACTATAACAAACTATAACATGGACATCACCGTCCATGTCATGCTGGAACTTTAGGGTAATACAGACAGGGGTGTACATGTTGTGTCTCCCAGAATGTATCCCCATTGCGGGGGGAATGGGGACCCTGTAGGGCTGCCTTTGTTCCTGCACCACCAGCCTTTTCATGGCGGTTCTCCTGCCATGAAATGGCTGGCGGTGCAGGAACTTGTAATATGCTCCGCGGGACTGCGCCAGTCCCGCAAAGCATGTTACATTGTGGCACATGTCCGTCACCATCAGGGAATGACTGCTCCCTGGCACAGCTGGTGGTCCTCCGCCGCAACGACTTTTGAAGTCGTAATGCGGCGGACGGATTACTGCCACCGCGTGTCTGGCAGTCACAAAACCGCCAGACTTGTAATCAGGCCTTAGTCTTTCCTATACCACTCTGTGATTTTGTCTGTTGTTTGTCATTAATGGATGATTATACGCGGTTCAGCTATTTATTCTTATGTATTATTGGCCTGCACGTAAGTAACTTATACGTCAAATAATATTAAATACATTAAAAAGATTTAAGTCACTTTCACAATATTACACTATTATAGATACTGGCAATTGTGATACTTCCACTGGATATTTAGAATTCAACGTCATGTCTTTTTTCACTAAAACACCATCAACGTATTGCTCTTGATGTTAGTAGCTGATGCACGTCTATAGAACATAATATGTTCTAAAAATGTAGGTGTCACTGTAATTCCAATAGTGTGTGTACCCATGGGCAGTGCTATCTGTAAACATCATCTGCTTAAATAGTTATCATTCTGAGGTGAGAAAATCTTAAAATATAGCAGTTCTGACTTCAATTCTACAAACTGAGTGGCAGACTAAATTGCGTGGGCCCTACTTGTAATTTTTAGGCCAGCCAAACCATATTTTAACGTAGCTGGTGTGTAGCGATGTACGGCCATAGCAATCTTGAGCAATACAGCATCCACTATGAAATGGTGTTCACTCATCAGCAGCCTGTCAGCCATGTTGCGCTCTCTCCTCGTGCATGTAATACATTCATCACGCCCTCACAGGAGATTTGTCAGGACCTCTTCTCCTTTGTCTTTAGGAAAGTATCTTCAATTCAGGCTTGTTTCCCTTCCCAACCTTTCTTGGGTGTAATGTTCACTATTCGTGATGAAGTTCCCCTGCTTGGCAAGGGCTTGCTCTGGGAATTTCACACCTGAAGAGATCTTTTCTCTTCTGATGACAACCAAATCAGACTCTCCTGTGGGCCCGTGTATCCCTAGTATTGAGGATCTAGTCTCTGAGAAGCTTGACACGGCCCTCAAGGACCTCTGTAATCATCCATCATCACCTGCTCTGCCACAGACATCTGGAAGCAACCTCAGGTGATCCCGCTCCTTAAAGCTTCAGCTGACCATACGCTCCTCAGTAATTGCCATCCTATTTCCTGTCTTTCTTTCGCTATCCTTGAAAGAGCTGTCAGCAAGAACCTCTCTCAATACTTAAGAGGACAACTGCCTGCTTGACTGCTCACAGTTATTTTTCAGCTCTCTACATAGCATGGAGACTGCCTTACTGTCAGTGGATGACGATCTGATAATCTTCCGTATCAAAGATATTTGTACTGCCAGCTTCGTACTGTTAGATCTCATTGTACACTGATTCCCATTCAGTCTTGATCACTCTCGTCAAGCAGGGTATCTGTAAACAAGCCCTTAAATGGATAGTTTTTTTTTGTAAAATAGAATCAAATTTATCATTTTCCCTCCTTTTAGCTCAGTTGTTTCGAACTTGAATTGTGGTGTAACCCAGGGTCATCTATGTGCTGACTCTCTTTAATGTGTACATATCCCCTCCTGCCAAGCTCATTCAATCTTTCGGACTGACATGATATCCTAGGTGGATGGTACCAGATCATCATCTCCCACTCCAACAACCCTGATCTGGTTTAATACGACTCTTGCATGAGTGCAGTTGCTGCCAGGATGAGAAAAGACAGAAGTTCCTATGTTTGGCCCCAGCCTCCTGTCTGGTCTTCCTCCTGTTCCCAGTTGTTTCTGCTAAGAACATGGGAGTCATCTTTGATCATGATCTCTCGTTTACTTTGAATGCTCAGGAAGATAGTACCATTTCTTCTCTGCTCACAAATCAGTAGTGCGCTCACCGGCCACTTCTCGCCTCAATTATGCCATTTCTATCTATTTGGTACTTCCTGACTATCTTACATACCTTCTTCAAGTCATTCAAAATTCCACAGCTTGATTCTTCTTGAATATATCTACCACAGCCTGAATCACATCCCAGCTTTGAGATTTTCATTGGATGCCCATCAAACAGTGCTTTAAATTAAAGACTTTACTTCCCCTCACACAATCTCAGATCCTTCTTGACGAAACTTGTTTTGGTCCCTCGTATCAAGAAAACCGATATGGGTTGCCCCTCTTTTCCGTTTCTTACTTCTAAGCTCCAGAATGCTTGTTCCCTTTCTCTGAAATCTACACTTACTGAGTATCATTTAGGAAGAAACTCAGAACCCTTCCCTTTCAGTAGTTGGTTTATTTTAACCCACAGTTCTGCTGTGCTTCGTTTTTCCGACTCCCATGTCTTCTTTTTTTTCCGTTAGGACACACTTTAGGCTATTTGCCGTGATTTATAAATACATAACATAACGTAATAAAATAACATATGCTTAAGAATTCCCTTGCCCAGGGAAACCTAACAACCAGTGAGGTAAATGAAAGTGGCCATGCAGAGACTTATTGGCCCTAAGGTAAATTCCCTTCGCTTCTCCCCTCTTCATGCATGTTAATCAAGGCAATTGCACAATTCTCTGAAACGTTGCAGACCTGAAAGAGAAGCACAGTTGTATAGCCTGCCCACGAGTTGATAGACACCATTAATACGCATGCAAAAAATGAGGTCTCTGGCCCAAATGAGCGTTCAACAGGTAATCATTGGACGTCCATATTCCTCCAGAGACAGGAGATAATGTGGCCTAAAATACTTTCATCCAAGGAAATCCTTTCAGCTCAGCTTGATTAATTCCTTGTGGGTCTGATAATGGGAACCACCATCTATCCAGCAAAAGACAGCCATTTTGGAGGCCTTCTCTTCCAGTTAGGGCACGGCAGAAGGTCTACTCCTTCCCGAGGGTCTATTGTAATGTGTGTCTGAGGCAACCCAAATAATGTAGGCGTGTGAGGCACAGTCCCTGATGGCTGCAGGCAAAAGGACTGCCACATATGTAGGCCCACCATCTGTCTGAAAATGGCTCATTGTATACTTCTATGTATACTTTTTTCATCTACTCTCTGTATATACTGTTACCTTTGTATATCATAATGCTATGCTAGATAATATCACTACCCTATTTCTATATTCTTTGCGCTCACTCCCTGCCAATACTTTTTGTGCTCACTTCCCGCCAATATTGATAGATTATATCTTAGTTTTTTTGTGTTTAGGCGCATGTATCTGATTCGAATCTTGTATGTAATCCATGTACTCTGATTCCCTTATGTAATGTAACTGGTTCTCTCGTAAAGCTATCTGACACCTTCGGGTAAAGTACGCGCTATGTAAAAATGCATAAATACATAAATAAATAAATTATCACATATTTCTCAGCCTTACTATATGAGGTTCTGACAGCCAGCCTCTGAAACGGAAATAGACAACCACTGTTCCAGCTGTGCTCTCTGAAAATCATGTTCTAATTTAGAGAAATATCGGGTAAAATGAAAACATTTTAGTCACTTCTAGGGCATACTGAAAACAGACACTTGGCTCTGTTCTGAATAAAGGCAACAGTTCATGACACAGCTTTTTGGGGCATATTATCAAGGGCTCTATCGCCGCCTTAGCGGGACTTTTTCCCGCTAAAGCGGCGTTAATTCTAACGCCCTATTAGCAAGCTGTCGCTAACTGCTGTTAGCGACAGCTTCTAGGCGATAGCGACCGGGTTGGGTGCCGCTTTGCATGCCAGCGATATTTATCGCTAATAGCATGCAAAGTAGGCGTTCCCAACCTAAAAGCGACTGGAAACAGTCGCTAAGCTCGCTATCGCCTATTAGCGAGGCAGGGAGGTGATTAGCGAACCAGCGCTAAACACGTTTAGCGCTGGTTTGTTAACGCCTGGTCCAGACCTGACTTAGCCATGTAATCCAATGGGAGGTGAATTACATGGCTAAATCCCCTCGCCCTATCGCCAAGCTAACACTGGTCACAGTGTGAATATCGCTTGTTTTCAAGCGATATTCACACTGTTCTCCAGGGTTTCTATCGCTTTGGAGATAAGCGTTGCTGATAGCACGCTATCTCCGCGATAGAAACCTGCGATAGCCGGCGATAATTATCCTAGCGCTAACTGCGCTTAGCGATAATTATCACCGGTTATTGCTAATAGGCCCCTTAGTTTTAAAAAATGCATTAACCGAGGTAACTTCCTGTTTGTTTTCAAATGTTTTCACCGCGCTTGGATCTATTATTTCTTTCAGCACGTGACTTAAAAATGGCACCTAAGAGTGTCTTGCACCTTTGCATGTCAGACGTTGCTTGTTTCTTTCGTATGGGACTCAAACAGTCAGGACGCTGCATGTGAGCACTAACAATTTTTTTTTAAAAAGATCACTCATCTCATATACCATTTCACACGTTTGGAGAAACGGAGCATTGTCGATTATGGGGTTAATAGGAGATAACAAATGGTTGGGTACATCACGAGGGGATTTACATCTCTTATCTACACAACTTTGTAATATTTCAGATATTTAGAAAAAGGGAGATAGCGTGATTTGCCTAGAACACCACCATTTTGGTAAAAAGAATGAAGGTGGGCAGGGCCGGACTGGCTACCGGGCGTTTTGGCATGCTGCCGAGCTGGGGGCTGCTGTCACTGCGGTGGGGGCTAATTTCGTTGATGGAGACCTGCGTGTGCTTCGAAATAAACAAAGCAAAACGAATTTCGTTCAGCACACGCAGGTCCCCATCAACGAAATCAGCCCCCAGCATGCCAAAACGCCCGGTAGCCAGTCCGGCCCTGGCTGCCGAGCTGGGGGCTGATTTCACTGCGGTGGGGGCTGATTTCACTGCGGTGGGGGCTGATTTCGTTGATGGGGACCTGCGTGAGCTTCGCAATAAACAAAGCAAAACGAATGTTTTTGAGCACACGCAGGTCCCCATCAACGAAATCAGCCCCCAGCTCGGCAGCACAACAAAACGCCCGGTAGCCAGTCCGACCCTGAGCAGTGTATTTGTTAAATAAACACCCTGCTGATTGCTTTGTGTGTCGGTTTGTGCAGACGAAGGAACGGGGAAGTGTGATGAGATGTGTACCTGGGCATATTTGTGTACCTGGGCATATTCGCCTTGTGCAGTAAAACTCCAGGGCTGGTTATGCGCATACCTATGCAGAAATGTGGTCTAGTCCTGGACTATTAACCAGTTTAGGAGTTTGTATGATTTCTAGATAGTGACAGTGTAAAATGTCCTGTAAGTATGTCCCTCCTTGTGGGGTATCGCATGCATTAATGCAAAGTGCTGCAGTGATGCCCTATTACGGTGATTTATGTGAAGAGTAATTCTTTTTATAAACGTATAATATTGTATACACGTGGTTTTCAGCCTTAAAAGCATGTGAGCATCTTCTGTAATGGCATGGCACTTTAACTCGACCAAAGGAAGAGTGGCCATAAAAGCAAGGGTGTAGGCAAGGCTCATTGTTAAAAAAAATAATCAGTGAGAGTGAAAAATAGAGTGTTTACTTACATTTGTTTAACGCACAATGCAGGCATGTCTGTAGAACTACACTATCTAAATGAGAAGTGTACTGCATACCAATGAAAGTCAGAAGGTAAAATACTGGAAAGGGTTAACTGCTGTGATTGGAAAAAGCCTGGTCTTATGTTATTAATGATTAACGTTTATGACTGGCTACGAATTGTCCAGCTACAACTGATTAGTTTAGTTCAGATAGCACAGTTACTTTAAATTCTTCTCTAAGCAGACTACAAAGGAGTCCAAAAGACTAATTCAATACAGCCCAGGGCAGCTATAAATTACTTCTCCATGGCAACGCAGCTTTCTGAAGCACTTGCCCCAGGGGTTAGGCTCAGCAGATGGGGGTGGGGGAGGGGTGCACTGATCCTTCTAGATGATTCATTTTCCTGAAGCACCGGTTTTTGGTGAACAAAGAGGGGAAGATAACAGACTGCTTAGGCCACACCCATGAGATCCAGAACAAGATAAATGTGAGTGCAGGAGAATCATGCAATTCAGAGCAATTAGCAAGGCAGAAATGACATAGAGACCAAACACGTGTTGACCAATAAGATGAGGAGCACATATTAAACAGTTCCTCTGCCTATCAATGAGGACCACAGCCTAAGATCTGCCTTTCTCATCCTCCCATTTGATCAGTGAGGCTGGTGTCGCTGTCACATACAGCACCCTTTGACAGCTTTTAGCTGCCTACGATTAAAAACCTGTTGTGATTCACGCTGACGCACGCATTCTGTATATTAGGCCAGAGGCTGACCTCCCTCTCCCCTCCCCCCCTCTCAGCGTTATTACCTGTGGGGGTTCCGCGCGACCCACAGGATTTGCAGACCCTCTCCACAACCAGCTGGGCGTGGAAACAACTGGCCCGCGCCACCGAGACGGCATTGCTTTACTCTTCTTCCCTTCCTTTGGCCGGGAACCTTTGGATTCCCATCACCAAGGAGGCCGTAGTGCAGCGTACACTATTGAAATTCAACTTGGGAACATTTGGGGATCTCTTCCCGAACAATCATATTTTCTTGCGCTGTGAGGACGCCCGCTTCTCCGATGCCACCTTTCTAGACCATTTTATTCTTCGTCGATTATTGAGTGCATTAAGGGCCACTGTCCCGACTTACCCTATAGAGCCGCCTGACTTTCCCCCATTGTCCCTCCTCATTAAGGACGTCAGTGGTGAACACTTGATGTCTAAAATGTATAAAGCGGCTATCGCACTCCTTCCTCCTAGGGACCTGAAATTGAGGCAGAATTGGGAGCATGACCTGAGCCAGCCCCTATCGGACACTCAATGGCATTATTGCTGCGAGCAAACTCGTAAGATCTCTTTTAATTATGGGCATAAACTGTTGCATTTCAAATTCCTCCGGCGGGCATATGTTACGCCGTGCATGGTCCACCGTATGGACCCCACCAGGCCCCATGCTTGCCCTCGCTGTAAGACCCCCATGGCGGATTTTGCGCACATGGCATGGTCCTGCACTAAGGTGGCCCTGTTCTGGGGTAAAGTTTTTGAGGCTATATCTTCAATGTTGGACTGGCCCATCCCCCCCCCCCCCATGGCTCTGTTGGGATATGTTGGAGATCTCCCCAAATCCTGTCGGCATTATTGTGCTCTTGCACTACTGCTGGCCAAGAGAGAAGTTGCCATATTCTGGGGTAACAGACGCCCCCCCACTGTGAAGGGCTAGTTGTATAGCATGACCTACTGTAACACCAACTCAGAACTATACGTCCAGCTGCAGCCCCCTGCCTCCCGCCCTCTAGATATTTGGCAGCCATTCAAGTTGGACCTATTGGAACAGATGTCAGTGAGCTCGCAAACTGACCCAGAACTCGCTACAACGCAGTGATGTTGTATTCGCTATATTTTCTTTTTCCTCTTTATGTCCTATCATGTATGTACTCAGGGTTACAGTACGAAGTGTAATATTATGTGATGGCGAATTGTGTCTTATTGTGGATCTCAAGATGATATGATTGTCTTTGTTGACAAAAATCTAAAAAAAAAAGTAAAAAAAAAAAAGAAAACCTGTTGTGATTGATTGATTGATTGTGGACAATATAAATCCTTATAGTGACCTCTGGGACAGTCCATTGCTTACCATTGGTTGGCTTTTAGCCAGTCTCATTTCCTTGCTTCTTATTAGCCGGCTTTCCTTCCTCTTCTTGTGCTTACTCCTCCACTGATGCAGTCACTGCTGGTATTCAGAGAAGTACTTTTTTTCTTTCAGCTATTCATGGGAGTGAATGTGTTTTCTTGCGTCCTTCCTTGTGTGCTGCTTCCGCCCTCAAAGATCCTCTCCCAACGTGCTCCGTGTTGCTTTCTCTTTCTCCTCCCCAGCTCGCCCGTTTCTTCCAGCACACGGATTCACTTTTTTGGGTTTTGCTTTATAATTTTTAGGTCTCGCCTACGCAGCGCGCATGCGCTGCATAGGAGAGACCTTTAGAAATCGGCACAGCTTTCCCTGCAAAAACGTGCACGCGTTGCATTGCTTCCAATGGCAACGCGTGCACGTCTGGTGATTCACTTGCGGGAGCGAGCAGCTGGCACCATATGTTAATTATCGCGCCTTGCCGCTCGCTCCCGCAAGGGAATCGCGCTGGCCCCCCTCCTTTCGCCCCTCCCTTTGCTGACGCGCGAGGCGTGCGCTTGTTGTTTTTCCGACGGTGTCACTTTTTAAACAACCCCCATTCAGAGCAAAACAATGAAGCTTTCTCTGGGCCCAGCGTGTGCTAATTGGTGAATTCTTTCAAGTGATGACACACTCCGTGGCTAAAACAACCCAAAGGGTCTGTGAACAAGATGAGAGAGGGGTCAGTTCCTGTGGTGTTGTGTGATGTTTAAAGTGGGTGTTTGCAAGGATTACACGAGGCCTGTGACCTGGCTTCTATTGTCGCAGGTAATACATACATTTTGGCAGGCGCACAATGGAGCCGTTTTGATATAGTTTAATGGCACCCACCCACGTCCACCAGCAGCCAGGCCAGCCATGCTGCCACAGTCCCACAGTGTTCCATACCCGTGGGGCCGCTCTCTGCCTGTAGAGATACAGTGACACTTCCATAAACCGTCCATGCACTGCCTATTGTGAGAATAGAATAACGTCCACTGGCGGCCACTGCAAGAAAAAGGTCTCCCTTCGGTGTCTGGCCCCCCACATTTTGTGCTTGGCTAATGAGGTGGAGAGTATTATTGCACTTGCAATCCTCGATTTATAAAACTAATCCCCGATTGTGATACACAGTGGAAACCATTGCCGGAAATGAGGCAAAGATATTATCTTCCAGAGGGCCTTCCGACGATTAAAGGGCTCACCGGTCCGAGGAGGCTGACAAACATTCATGACAGGCACCAAGATCCTGCGATAGCTCAGTGGGTGAATGCGGCCGACACTGAGAGTAATCTCGAGCTCACAGGATTGACTGTGAATGAATATGACGTTAGGTGCAGCAAGGGTCACGACCTTCGTGCTTTCCTGTCTGTATAAATGTGGCCGAAGAGTGCCGAGGAGGCACTAGATGAAATACAACCTCACTTTTGTTAGAAATAACTGCCCAGTGTGTATCATAGCTGTGTATAGAACGTCCCCGAATACACGTGTTTGTAGCCCTCTGCTTTTATAGCGCCTTGATCTAGAAACGAGTTAGTGCTGTAAGGCAATCGGCAACACACAATTCAGTTTGGGATGTGCAACATTTACACAATAATAGTTATTATTGTTATTAAGATTACTTCATGTCCATTTAGATACTGGCACCACACCGCATACAGGTTGCATGCTTCACTATTATTCTTACTTTGACACTGTATCCTAAACATGCCCTTATATGTGTATAAAATCCGGTTGCACTGAAGATGAATGCGCTGTATGATAACTGGAGAGCATGTTGGCGATTATCATGTGATAGGGGGCTTTGTAGGGGAGAAGCGACAACGTGCAGTTTGATATGATTTGTGTTATGGAAATCATTTGTATCACTCACAAATATAACAGCGTCTCGGAAAGAGTGACAACACCAGAGTGTAAAATGGCTCCTACGCTCACGTATGTTGTGAAAAAACGCCTTAAGCGCTAGAAGGGCATTCTTTTTCATTCCACTGGGCGCTCTATGAAACATGGCCTAGATCGGTGTAATAAAGCTAGCAAAAATTCGGATTTCTAGCAGTTTTTCACATTAGCAAATACCGTCAATGTTAAATTCAATGCGACGGAAAACAGAGGCAAAAGAGTCGCATATAAAACGACTCATTGTGAATAAATACTGTGACTGTAAGATGTGTACAGTCCGCGCTTTTTCACTATCCGGCTACGTCTTTCGATCGCTACCAGCTTTTTAGGTCTCGGCCTGCACCAGCGCTTGCGCTGGTCTGGCCGAGAGTTTTAGTAAGCGGGTTTTGGAAGTGAAAACCCATTGGCTTTCGGATGGCGACCAGCTTGCGTTCACGATGGCGTGCACGCGCGCAGCTGCCACCTGGGTTTCCTATCTCTTCTTCATTTCCTCGTCATGGCTCATTAACTCTCTGGACTCTGTTTCAATCGCAGCAGCAGCTCACATTACCAACTGACAGCCCTGGACTACAGTCACATGAAAAACAACAGCGATTAGCATTGAAATGCAAGCTTTTTTTTGTCTAGTTAGAAATATTGCTTCGGTGGGTTGATTTCACCTTATATCGCTATTTGTTTTATATTGGGAGTCACAGCCTAATAACCAGTATTTTTGTCTCACTCTGTTTTTAAAAAAATATTTATTCGCGCAAAGCACAAAGCTATATTTAAGGTTACTTTTTCCGCGTCACTTCACTCTATTTAAACTCCACACCCCCACTCTTATTGTCTCTCTCCTTCTCTCTCTCTCTCCCCCTCTCTAATTCTCTCTCTACTTAATTAACTCTCCCCTCTCTATCTTTTTAGCCTTTCATTCTCTCTCACCCCTTTATCTGTTTCTCTTTCAAACTCCTTCATTCACTCTCTCTCCCCTTCTTTCTCTCTCTCTATCCCGCTCCACTCTTTATTCTATGTACACCCTTCCTCTCTCTTTCTCTCACCACCCTCTCTAATTGGGCATTATATCTTCACTCTATCTCTCACTCGGCAACACCACAGCATCACTCAGCATCACCACAGCATCACTCAGCGCAACCACAGCATCAATCAGAGCCATCACAGCATCAATCAGAGCCAGCACAGCATCACTCAGCACCAACACAACTTCTCTCAACGCCATCACAGCATCACTCAACGCCATCACAGCATCACTCAGTGCAACCACAGCATCACTCAGTTCAACCACAGCATTACCCAGCACAACCACAGCATCACTTAGCGCCACAACAGCATCACTCAGCGCCACCACAGCATTACTCAGCAGCACCACAACATCACTCCGCGCCACCACAGCATCACTCAGCACCACCACAGCATCACTCAGCACCACCATAGCTTCACTCAGCGACACCACAGCATCGCTCAGCACCACCACAGCATCGCTCAGCACCACCACAGCATCGCTCAGCACCACCACAGCATCGCTCAGCACCACCACAGCATCGCTCCGCGCCACCACAGCATCGCTCAGCACCACCACAGCATCGCTCAGCACCACCACAGCATCGCTCAGCACCACCACAGCATCGCTCAGCGCCAACACAACTTCTCTCAACGCCATCACAGCATCACTCAACGCCATCACAGCATCACTCAGTGCAACCACAGCATCACTCAGTTCAACCACAGCATTACCCAGCACAACCACAGCATCACTTAGCGCCACAACAGCATCACTCAGCGCCACCACAGCATTACTCAGCAGCACCACAACATCACTCAGGGCCACCACAGCATCACTCAGGGCCACCACAGCATCGCTCAGGGCCACCACAGCATCGCTCAGGGCCACCACAGCATCGCTCAAGGCCGCCACAGCATCGCTCAGCACCGCCACAGCATCGCTCAGCGCCGCCACAGCATCGCTCAGCGCCGCAACAGCATCGCTCAGCGCCGCCACAGCATCGCTCAGCGCCCCCACAGCATCGCTCAGCGCCCCCACAGCATCGCTCAGCGCCACCACAGCATCGCTCAGCGCCACCACAGCATCGCTCAGTGCTACCACAGCATCGCTCAGCGCCCACACAGCATCGCTCAGCGCCCCCACAGCATCGCTCAGCGCCACCACAGCATCGCTCAGCGCCACCACAGCATCGCTCAGCGCCACGACAGCATCGCTCAGCGCCACCACAGCATCGCTCAGCGTCACCACAGCATCACTCAGCACCACCACAGCATCACTCAGAACTACCACAGCATCACCACAGCATCACTCAGTGCCACAACAATATCACTCAGCACCACCACAGCATCACTCAGCGCCACCACAGCATCACTCAGCGCCACCACAGCATCACTCAGCGCCACCACAGCATCACTCAGCGCCGTTACAGCATCACTCAGCGCCGCCACAGCATCACTCAGCGCCACCGCAGCATCACTCAGCGCCGCCACAGCATCACTCAGCGCCACCACAGCATCACTCAGCGCCACCACAGCATCACTCAGCGCCACCACAGCATCACTCAGGGCCACCACAGCATCACTCAGGGCCACCACAGCATCACTCAGGGCGACCACAGCATCACTCAGGGCCACCACAGCATCACTCAGCACCACCACAGCATCACTCAGCACCACAGCAGTATCACTCAGCAAGACCTGAGTATCATTCAGCATCACCTCAGCATCGTCTCCGCAACAGTCACCACCACTACCACCTCAGCATCACTCAGCACCACCTCAGCCTGCTCTCGGAATCTGGCATCTGTTGATTCTCCCCTAGCGTCTGGCCGCTGCTAGTGTTATAATACAGGTACTAGTTCCCAACCTTCACCCTCCGATTGTTTATGCCCCCTCAAAAAAAAAGTTTTAACAAACAACCATTGCAATAAGCAGAAACAAGTTGCCAGCATTGCAAGAACAAAAGAAAACTGAGGACATTTTTTATTGTAAATACTTTTTTTAATATGGTCGTTCAGTTTTACATAATGCCTTCTTGGTCATATATAAAGTAACAAAAATGCTTCTGACACTTTTTTATTATAACTTTTCAGCATGCTGCACAGCAGCTACACTTCTCTACAGCACAGCTTGAAGACATTGGCAAAGTCAATAGCTCTGGCAAAACACTTATAAGGCCCCAAAGGCGAGACCTATTGGCTATGCCAATGCTTGTTTTATATGTCCCCCTAACCCAAACATCTTTGTTGCAACCTCTCCCACACCAATGCCTCCCCTGTGTTAACTTCTTGCCCCATTGCAGCTCCACCATTTCTCCCTTGCCCCTTCAGTCGTGTTCTTCTAAAAAGACATACTTTAAAAAAATTGAAGGACCCAGCAGCTACTATTTACTGCCCGGCCACTGCTTTTTTAAACACGTTGAGTGCACATTTAAATGATTTGTTTACTTACCTCTCTTAGATTGAAGTCCACCATCTTGGAACAATAAATTACAATAAACAAAAAGATGGCTGCGTCATGCCGTATGGCCATGCATGCATTGTGACCTATGCACACATATGCGTCATCATGTTTTCTCTTTTTGACGATGCAGTACAGCTGAGAATGTTAAATAGTAGACTTTGTTATAAACATAAACCGATTTCTTGAAGTCTTGTGATAGACTTTAGTCATAGTTTAAATAAATATTTTAATTATTGCTGATTACTTCTTTTTGAAGCACATTTACTATAAAAAATGAATTTAAATATTGCTTTATTGTTATTTCTTTCTGCCTCAAAACACAAAATAGCCTGCCACTAGGCATTTAAATAAGTAGAAAAAACCCAACAAGCAGCCCCGTATTAAGGTGCAATAGTGCCATTGAGATCCTGTGGTAACAGGATCATAAACCATAAGGCTGACGACTTTGTAAACGAACCCAGAATGCTGGGATATCATTATTGCATCATACTACATTGGTTATATATTCTTAATAAAACATGGAAAACATTTTTAGGCTTTATATTGGAAATAATTGCAGATATTGTATAATCTGCATGATTATGTAGAATTATAGATGGATAACAGTGAATTACGGGAATATTTGTCACCGCTTCACTCTCGTCTATTTAACTTCACTCAGAACCCCAAGGGTAAAAACATCCCCCTAATTCACTTTTTAGCCATCTATAATTTTATGTTAATTCCCCCCTGCCCCCCCCACAATCATCTGCTCCTGAGGTTCTTTAATTTTGACCCCATCTTACAGTCACCGCCATTTTTGTGTTGCCTTTACACAGGCTGCTCGATGAGCGAAGTGTCTCTGCCCTTTTGGACTGCAACGTGTCAAAACCCCTCCGTCCTTGTCCTTAAACCAATCTCAGACACCAGCCGGCCTAACTAATCCTTGTCTGGACTACCTAATCCCCGTATCAACTATCTGTTAGCCTTTAGTATTCTCCTCTCGCCATATCTTATCTTCTGGCCTTCGCTATTCTCTCCCTGTGTTTTCCTACTTTGTAACCTTCCTCTTGAAGCATACAGATATGTCCTGCCATTGCAAACACCGAACTATGGGTACCAGTATTGATTAACTTTGGGGGCTGGATAACACACAACATGTAAGCAGAGAGCATTCTGGTGACACAATATCTTGTTTTCAAACTCTCCTGATTGGCTAAAAATTTGTGTGATGGGTGTATGTTTGTACAGATGTATTTCGACGATAAAAGCTTGTGAGCCACGGAGTCAAGTGGCAGTCTCCTGAGAACCTACTTGATGTACTTCTTGGACAACTGTGCTTAGCTGCAGCTAATAAACTTGGTTTTCTACGCCAACAGGGTATTCCGTGTCTCTGTGCAACAAGGCAGGTGAACCCGAAGATTTCAGGCGTGCCCTGCGCCGCCAGGCCCAAAGGCCCGGTTCTTCACTCCCTGCTTTTAAGTGTTAGGCAGTGGCAGAGTAATGAGGGAGCCATACATAACATGGCCTCTGTTATGTAACCCTACCCCAAAGGATAACAAAAAAAACCTTACCTGCCATCCTTGACCAAACCCCACCACCTTCCCTGCCTTCCTTCCCCGTTCTGCAGTTGTACTTTCTGCTTTCAATCAAATCAGACAAGCCCTGCTGCACTGATGTGCTCTCAGGGAGACCTATCAGCCTGGCCTGCCAGGCATTTATGACATCACAACAGTGGGCAACCAATTCTGTTATCAACTGTTGAAATGTCATAGCAGTGGGTTATGAGACTCAGAAACAGAAATAAATTAACATAACAATAGGATTTAAAACCAAGTGCTTGGCAAAAGCAAAAGCCAAACCAGAGAATAAACCTACCTAATGACTTGACCTCACAAGGACGGGCAAACAGATTTGTCCCTGACAGTTTGAGCCTCGACTTATAGGTTAAACATATCCCTAAAGTGGTGGTTGAGCCCTCTGTGTTAAACGTGCTAAATCTATAGTGCACAGAGGGCTTCATGTAAAAGTGCAGCAGTAAAGGCTTGCCACCAGTTAAAATAAGAAAAGAGAGAAAATCGGAATGTAAAGAATGAACTCCAGTTTTAAACTACTGTATTAACTAAAACCCCAGCCGGTTGCATGAAAAGGGTTGTCAATTCAGAGCAGTGAGGAGTTTCTAAGACATTGTCAGCGAAGATGCATAGATCGGTCAAGATAACAAGTTTCTTTATATTCGGTTGTAAAACAGTCTTTGAAAGTGGGCCAAAGGGCTAATTAAACAGTGCCCTGGAAGCCTTGAATTCCTTCCTGTCATTAATGGTGCATTTTAAAGCATTTCACTGCAGGGGTAGCCTTACAGGGTGGGGGAGGGGGCGACAAATGACTCATGCAGTTGTTGACAGGTCCTGTAGAACCGGTTTTGATAAAGGTCAACTGACAGATGTGTCAGGGCAAACAACAGATGTTCCACAAGATATATGAGCCTCATGTCAATATGAGACAAAGAAGCGCTATGTCACTCACACAAACAAATCTACATGTAGCAAATAGCAAGGGAGGAATTAGATGAGGAGCCAACCAAATCACTCGACCAATAGCAGGAGCAATAGAGTAAAACAACAATTGGGGACAAATGGGAGTGTCTAGCACTATTTAAGGTGCAAAGTATAAGACATATATAAAAGAAGATTGCTGATAGACTGTTTTAGAGCAATGCTCAGCTAAGAAGAGGTAAATATGGAATAAAGAGACTTGGACGCTGACATGAGAATTAGAATTCAATTAATTATTTGAAATGGAATATGATTGGACAAGACAGGTCTTTTTATGCTGAAACCTTGGCTTTAAGTGAATGGAAAAGGATGTATTTAGTAGCGGGAGAGGAGCAGCTCTGCAGAGATTTTTTAATTAGTAAATATAATTTACCAAAACCCAGTTCTATAACAGCACGATTTAAATAATATTTCAAATGTCTGGTGACAGGGAACGTATTGATATTTACATTGTAATGTGAGCGTTTTATTGTTAAAAATTCTAAAGTATGTTATTAAAAACACATCAAATATTTTTCTTGTGTAAGGTTTGAATTCATTGCAGCTTGCGTTTTACCTGAAAGGAGTGCCAATTCAAAAAAGTGTAACAAGCATTGGCAAAGCCAATATGTAAGCGCTGGCAAGCTGGTGCAATGGTAGCATTTATATTGAATTTTTATGCAAATATTTTAATAGAACAGTGCAGGTTCTTCCTGCCAGGTGCATTGAACTTAGAACTGGTAATGGAACCTTTTTTAATTCCTGCGCACATAACAGGAAAATATCACTTTTATTGTCATGAAGAAATAGTACTATTATTCGTTAATTACTGTAATCCGAGGATATTGTTTAAAGGACAAGGATGGCTGAAAAACAAAAAACTGAAAAATAATAAAAGGAAGGAAAAAGCATCAGGATAGTAAAGTATTGGCACATTAGCTCTGGCACTTAAGTACATTTTATTTTAGGCAGATATACACATGTGAACAGGATAAGTGCTGTCACCGCAGTGCACAAGAGCCAGCCAGTGCCTGGGGTGGGCTGACCCATTGCCCCACGTTGTATGCTGTGGTGGGTGGAAGCAAAATGTGAATGACAGTTGAACAGACCAATGGATGAAGATGTCTCATCATCCAATGCCCTGCATATATTTATGTTTTTTTAGTGAACGAGGCTGTCAACCTGAAAGGTATATTCTTCGGAGACAGTGTGCTTGAACAGCGAAAACTCTTCTATAAGAACAGGCCTCTGAACTCATCCAGAATCTTCTGCTAAATGAGTGCGTCTGCATGAACAGAGGCAGCACACAGGTGTGAAGCTGTAGTTACCAGCAGGTGTCTATCATAGCATGCACAAAGGGCCTTGTTACCGATGTCTGAGTGCTACATAACCTTTTTGTGCTGGAGAATTGTATGCATATATTGCGGTAGCATTGATAGAACATGCAAAAATAATGCCGATTGAATAAATCACAAGCAAGTTGTATATCTGATCACACCTTGGAAAATCTGTCTCTTTATATAATAGAATACTTTAATTTGTCTTACAGGCGCAGAGTTATATTTGTCTGTTTACAGTAGTTGCTTTAGTTTATCTGTATGGCAAAAACAAAGCACAATATCCAACAGCCCGCTTTTCTAATCCCAATTAATGGGCTGTGTTGATGCTGTATTCAGAGAAAAACACAACATTTTTGTCTGTATAGTGGGCCAAAATGAAATTTTAATTTCTTCCTTACTCTGTGCCGCTTTGTGGAGATGGTATCAGACTGGCCAAAGTGCAACTTTAAGGCAAGTTTAGAAATCCTTTGTTAGCCGTAGTTCGTTGTGGTAGACATATTAAAATTGCAATTGCAACTCCACCAACACATCACACCCAAAAACAGAATGACAGGATTGTCCTCCTACACCCAAGAATGTGCCTCACGCTCATTACGTGATCGCACACATAATACAGTGATAT
The DNA here is from genome assembly GCA_963921515.1 of Calotriton arnoldi. Lineage (NCBI taxonomy): Eukaryota > Metazoa > Chordata > Amphibia > Caudata > Salamandridae > Calotriton > Calotriton arnoldi. Next base: position 356,971 of record CAWUFW010006454.1, read on the forward strand.
TCACCATTCGCACATTTAATGTACAGATGGGTGCATGCATTCATATTTACAGAGTGCGCGAAGCCAGCAAGCAGGTGGTCACTTAATTATGCACTCACTGCCTCACTATTAGATGCACTGACTCGGTCACAAACAGCCCCAGTCCCTCCTTCTGACTTTGTTTTAAACTTGCCCATGTTCGTGTGGTGCCCCCATTAAGGGAGCAGACAATCGTTTTCAGGTCCTTAACTATCTACCTCTCCGTTCTCAAGAACAAAGCTTATTAGATGTATCTTTGTCACCATCTTCATACTAGTAACAAATGAACACCAATTATCTAGTCCCAGGAAATCACGGGGAGGCGGCTGTAGAAAAGTTTCTGCAAAACCGGTTCTCTGCTGGCTTCACATGCAGCACAACCGCACAGTTACAAGGATTCATAAAAAAAAAACAAAGACACCAATGATGTATAGAAAGATGTTGCAAGCTCGACCTATTTATCTCTCGCATTTGAAAGAATGATGACATGTTTTTTAATTCTAAGCATTTATTGGGTTGTAACGTTAAAACAAAACAGCAGGGGATTTGGGGGGTCGGGTAAGCAACACAAAGGAGGAAGGTGGGGATGTGTGTGATAGAAAACAGAATGGGGGGCAGGCTTGAGGGAGAGGGACTGCAGACAGTGCATTCTAGGAGTGCATGGGCATAAATAAAACAAGCATTGGCATAGCCAATAGGTCTCGCCTTTGGGACCTTCTAAGTGTTTAGCCATGCACCTTTATGGAACAAATCTTTTTATTCGTTTTGATCAGAAGGTGCTGTTACACCTGAACACAGCCGGTCGCCTACAACCACAGGGCCGGCGGCAAAAGGACAAGGTAATGTATATATGCGTCTCGTTACTGCTTGCAGGCCAACAATCGGTAGGCTGGCAAAACTCAAGGTGAGGCATATCAGGCAAGTAGGACATAACCGACATGCAATATAGACAATAATTCACTGTCCTGCCTTAACCAACAAACAATGCTTGAAACAACCCCCCACCCTCCCACCCCCGCAATAACACACAAAAGGAAAAGGAAAGAAAAAGGAGGGGGAACCGCACCAAATACGCTAACATAAGGCGTGGTGGCCTACGGAGCCCAAAGACTCCCACTCCAGCCTCCCAACTCCCTCACGTAGGGGATGCCAAATCCGTAGAGGGGGGTATAAGTCGCAGCACCTGGTAGGAGTTTGGGGCAGGTGACCTCGCGTAGGTCCTTCGAGAGCAGAGTTATAAAGGGGGCCCAGAGTTCGGTATATTTCTTATACTGGAGGTCGTGACACATGGTTAGCCGTTCCATGGCCAAAATCATCCACAGCCTATGGAGCCAGGCCGAGTGATCCGGCACCGTAGCAGAACCCCAGTGGAGTAGAATTGCCTGGCGAGCCGCAAGTTGAGCTAGCGCCATCTGTCTGCCTCTAAGTGACCTTAGTGGAAAAGTGATTGGATTGGGTAGCCCCAGTAGAGTATAAGCCGGGAAGCGGGGAATCTCAGTGTCGAATGCCTCATCAATATCACTAAGCACCCCATCCCAGTATCTCTCCAATCGCGGGCAGTGCCAGAGAAGGTGTGAAAGAGAACCCGCCAAGCCACATCCCCGCCAACAGCCCTCAGTGTGGTTCTTGTCCCACTGGTGAATCCTCGCTGGGGTGACATACCAGTAGGACGCTACCTTGAATGCAGATTCAGTCCCTGCGGTGTTGTAAGCTGTGTGGTGGGCCCTATAATAAATGTTGTCCCACTCCTTATCTGTGAAGGCCCGTCCCAATTCTGCTTCCCATCTAGCCTGACCGCGAGAGCGCTTCCCTGTCGCGCGCGGTGTAAGGAAGGTGTAGAGTTCTGAGATGAGGTGTTTATCGTCTGTCTTGTGTGCCATCCATTTCTCGAAGGGGGTGAGTTTACGAGAGACGTGTGGAAGGAGGGCCGGGGACGTAGCCCAGTGTCGGAGCTGGAGATAGAAGAACTCATCTGTCGGGGGTAACGCAAGGTCCCGACGAACCCGGTCAAATGGAATAATACCCAGATCAAATAGGTGGCCCAAGCGCTTACATCCAGCCTCCCTCCATCGCTGAGCAACAGCTGTCTTACATCCCGGGGGGAAATCTGGGTTATCCACTAGCGGCGTCATGGGAGAGGGAAATGACGTCAGGTCTCTCCTCTGTGACACCGCATCCCAAGCTTTCATTGTTGCCGCCGTGACTGGAGAAGAATACAGGCCCCAAGAACGGGCGCGGCGGGAAAGCCATATTTCACGCCATACGTTTGCCCCAGCCACGGCCTGGTCCATGAAGGTCCAGTGCTTCTCCGAAAGGGGGCGATTCCACTCGAGGACATAGCGTAGATGTACAGCCTGGAGGTACCGAAGGACTATCGGCAGTTTAACCCCACCCTCAGTTTTGGGACGTGCTAATTGCGCTAGGGATAGACGTGCCTTCTTATTACCCCAGATGAATTTGTTTATGGCAAGCTGGATGTTGCGCAAGGACCTAGGCGGCGGAGTCAGCGGGAGAGCCTGAAAGAGGTAGAGTATGCGCGGTAAAATTGTCATTTTAACTGCTGCTATGCGTCCGAACCATGAAAGATTATGCTTTGACCATCCGTCTAAATCCCTCCTCAACTGTGACACCAAGGACGAGTAGTTGAGTTCCACTATGCGTGGGATCGAGGGGGTCAGGAAAATGCCTAAGTAGGGCACCGGATCATTGGACCAGTGTAAGGGGAGGGATTCCTCGAGGGCCTCCGCTTGGGCTTTGCTAGAGAAAGGTTCAGGACTTGGGACTTGCCGAGGTTAACCTTGAAGCCCGAGAGCTGCCCAAATGAAGTGAGTTCGTCCACTAGTATAGGGAGCGAGGTAAGAGGCTGAGCGAGGGAAAGAATAATATCATCCGCATAGAGGCTTATTTTATGGATATCTCCTCCAAACCTAATACCGTGTATGGCAGGGTGATCGCGGATTTTCTGTGCGAGGGGTTCCATATAAAATGCAAATAAAAGAGGCGAAAGCGGGCATCCTTGCCTCGTGCCCCGGGCTATCGGAAAAGATGACGAGGAAATTCCATTAACCCGCACAAATGCCCGGGGAGCGCGGTAGATGCACTGTATCCATTGGGTGAAACGGGGGCCAAATCCGAACCCTCGCAGGACGTCGAAGAGATATGTCCAGCATACTCTGTCGAACGCCTTTCGGCATCCACTGCAAAGAGTATCGCCGCCGTTTGGGAGCGGTGGACCCCATCAATTAGGTGGAGGAGGCGCTTGGTGTTGTCACCACCCTGGCGCGTGGGAATAAATCCCGACTGGTCTGGATCTATCAGGCCTGCCATCAGGGGGTTCAAGCGGGCTGCTAATATTCCAGTAAAGAGCTTCACGTCAACATTGAGCAGTGAAATCGGGCGGTAAGAGCTACATTGCCCAGGGTCTTTATTAGGCTTGAGGAGCACGGAAATCGCCGCTTCCGACATAGAGTCAGTCACAGCCCCAGAGTCGAAAAAGGAGTTGTAAAGGCGGGTTAAGAGAGGTGCCACTTCACGAGAGAATGTTTTATAAAACAGGGCAGGGAAGCCGTCAGGGCCCGGCGATTTGTCAGGTTTCAGCCGGGAGATAGCGGATATCACCTCGTCCATCCTGATGGGGTCCTCCAGTTGCTCCGCCAGCGCGGGAGGGAGGCGAGTGAAATTGCTGGATTCTAGGTATGCCTGTGAGTCCGGAGGTATGGGGGACTCAGCGCTATAGAGTGTTTGGTAGAAGCACCGGAATTCCTCCACAATCTGGGAATCTAAGTGGACCTCTTCTCCATTAGACCGTGTCAGAGAAGAGATATTCCCCGCAATTGCCCTGGCACGAAGTTTCCGGGCTAGCATTTTCCCGCACTTGTCACTCCCCAGATAGAATCTGTGACAGAGGCGCAACAGTGCAAACTCCGCTTTATCCAGATCCAGGCGTTTGAGAAGCAACCGCTTCTTCTCCAGGGATCGCCATACCCTCTGGGCCCCCGTGCGTTTATGTATCGCCTCTAATTCCGCGACATCCTTCTCAAGGTCCGAGCGGGCCTCCCGACGCTTCCGATTATCGGCCGAAGAGATGGCGAGGAATTCTCCTCGGATCACCGCTTTGAGGGTCTCCCAAACGGTAGCCAGGGATACCTCCCCATTATCGTTGTGTTGGAGAAATTCTGAAAGCTTGGTGCGCGCTCTCTCTACTATGTGTGGGGAATGCAAAAGGCCTACGCGCAGTCGCCAGCGGGCCGGTAGACGCTCAACGCCTTCAGGGCTCAGCGATAGGGAGATGTGTGCATGATCTGAAAGAGAGCGTGGAGCTATTGTGGTGTTGCTGACTCTCGGGAGGAGCGCAGGGGAGACCCAAAACATGTCTAGGCGTGCATATGATTTGTGTGCCGCAGAAAAGTATGTGTAGTCACGGAGTCCTACATGTTGGATACGCCATATATCATGAAGGCCGTTCTCGGCCATCCATTGTTTGCCTTCTGGAGAGAGAGCACCCACCTGAGAGTAACGGTGGCCCGATCGGTCCCAATCGCTATCTATAACCATATTTAGATCGCCGCCTATCACCAAAGCCGCATCTGGGGAAGACAGACCTTCTGAGACATGACGGCGAAGGAAAGCTTCCTGTTGGGTATTCGGTGCATAAATGTTAAGTAGTGTGAAAACTGTAGTCCCCCATTGAATGCGAAGCGCGAGGACCCTGCCTTTGAGCTCATACAAGGTAGATAGCACCTTACCCTCAAATTTAGCCCCAAGTAGGATCGCCACCCCATTTTTCTTCGTGGGATCAGAGGACCAGTACTGTCGGGGAAAGCAACGTGTGCGCATTCGGGGAGTGTCTTTGGCAAGCAAATGGGTCTCTTGGAGGAGACATATGTCCCCTTCGGACTGGTCTAAAAGGGAGAGAATCGCAGCGCGTTTTGTAGGGTGATTAAGGCCTCTCACATTGAGGCTGACGATTTTTAGGTGTCTAGGCATGTCGAGTGGGAGTCAGCTGGAGAGAACCCTCCATGAGTAAAGAGGCAAAAGCGCGGTATGTGGGCGGCGGGGAGCGTTGGCGCGTGAGTGGCAGGTAGGAATGTAGAGACTGGTACGGAAGACCCCTAAAAGAAAGGCAACAAATACAAAAAAGAAAGCAACCCACAAAATCTTAACCCCAAAAAAAACAGTAGACAACTGTTCGTCTGTAAGGCATAGCCTAAGGGGAACATGGTCAAGAGAAGAAAAACTCCGTGTAGGATATCTGAAGAATCAAGAGCCGCGGAGAGGCAACCCGTTGATCAGGAGTGGTGGTCGCTCCATAGGCCCCTCCGGCTGCGCTCTATGAGAACCATCGTCCTGGTCCACGCTACAATGGTCAATGGGAACGTGATTAATCTTGGGACTGGGAGAGAGTAGAAAGCACCGCTTCTCGTTCTTTCGCCAACTCTCCGGATCCGGCTTCAGGGAGGTCGAGGGCCGCCCCACAGTCTGCCAACGGGGCAGACGCCGCGGGGACCTGATCTTGGAGTTGTCACCCTTTGAGGAATCCTCAGCGTCATCCAATCCCAACAGGGCCATTGCCTCCCGCTTCGATCGTAGTTGTCGCAGCTTCCCCTGATATTTAAAGACTATGCGGAATGGGTGACCCCATGAGTATGGGATTCCTTTGTCGCGTAGGTGGGAGGTGACCCCGCGGAACTCCCGTCGTTTGGCCAACGTGGAGGCTGCAAGATCCTGGAAGAGGGCGGGAGCGTGCCCCTGGAACTGTATGTGCTGCATTGTGCGGGCCTTGCGAAGAATCTGCTCCTTGAGCTGAAAATCGTGCACACAGACGAGGATGTCCGGTGGGGGTGCTTTCTCTCCCCTGGGGGGGCCCACACGATGAACACGATCCATTTGGATTTCTTGCTGGTTGTCGTCGCCTAACACATGTCTAAAGAGGGCCAGAATGTAAGATCGCAAATTGTCACCTTCTGCTTTCCAGGGCACCGCGCGAACGCGGATATTATTCCGCCTTGAGCGGTTTTCTACATCTTCGGCAAGCGCTTGCAGGTCTATGTTTTGATCCTGCAACCTGAGCACCTCCTGCTGCAGTTGATGTAGGTCTTCCTCCCGCGTCAGCTCGTGTTCTTCGAGAGCCGCCACCCTTTCACCTACTTCGTCAACATCCCGCCGGACATCTTTGAGATCTGCTGTGAGCTGTCCTTTAAGGTCGAGGATATCCTCCTTTATGGCGGCAAACAGCTCCATCATAAAGGCTTTCGTGGCCGGCTCGTTTGCGCCCTCCATTGGATCGGGGGTGCCCTGAACGTGGGAGCCCGACAGGGCCGCATCGGAGGCGCCTGGCTGTTTCAACAAGAGGTCTTTGAGCGTCTTCTCCCTTCTCGCTCGGGCCGCCGCCATTCCGTGGCCGTGTGACCGATGTACCGGCCAGGGGGAGAGCCCAGGGTCACAAGCTCCGTAGACGCAGAGTATTCCGAAGCACACTTGGTCCCCAGCCTAAGTGGCAGCTCTCCCGGTTGTGTCAAGAGACTGAGACCCACTCCCACCGGAGCCAGAGGAGGCAGGGGGACCGCTCGCAGGCAAGAGACTCCACTTCGCTCCAAAGGCACCGACGGCAGCAGCCCCGCCGTGGGAAGTCCAAACCTCCGTCCCCTGGGAGGAGCAGGTTCGATTATTGATGGGGATGCTTGCGCCGTGACGCCCCAGAAACTGGCCGGTCTCCCCTATGGAGAGATGGCAGTCCCGAGGCCGCCGGGAGCCGCGTGTAGTCCTCGCAGGGAAAGCGGTGTTGTGGAGGGCAAACAACCCCCTCCGGTGTACACGGGTGCGAGCTCCGATCTAGGCTAGGCCGCAAGCCAGGCTGGACTCAGGATGCGGACCGGGGCAGATGAAGAGGACGCAAAGTGCCAGTCCCAACCCAGACACAATCGTCGCGCCGCTGAGAACAGCCCAAGGGGCCAGGTGGAGAGGGGCAGAACAGCAGGCCCCCGGCTCCTCCGCCCTACCACCGAGCAGGCGCCCAAGAGAGTCCCACCCGTCCGATGGCTGCAGCGACCACCGGGGGGCCCGCCGGAGAGGGCAGCAAAGCGCAGGGCGCAGCCCCAATAGGCGTAGTTCCAAGTCAAGGTGATGGAGGCTAGGGAGATTAGGCCAACTCCCAAAATGGCGGATGCCCTGCAGGCCTGTCTCAGGGGGGCTGGGCACTCGCAGATCACTCGAGGACAGAGCTGCAGGTCCAAGCGAGGCAAGAGAAACAGGCTCGTGTGCTACCAGGGTGACATGATGGGGCCCCAAAGCGTCCTCGATATGGTGGCGTCGCTTCAGGAGTCTCACAGGGAAGATGGCGAGCGCTCACATACCTCCGCTCGCGGCCGCTACCGCGTCCATGCAGTCCGGCCGCAGCCGAGCCCCCAGGAAGCCACAGCACGGTCCCCGGGCCATCCCCGGATCAGGGGCAGCTCCCCGGCCTGCAGAAGTAGCGTCGCGGCCACCTTCCCACCAGGCCCGACTGGAGCGCAGCCGCGACCGCCGCGGCGCCTCGCTCAGCTCCGGCTCGGCTCCGACGTTCCCTCCGGGCGGAGCACATACGCGGCCTCAAAACACCTCCTCAGCTGCACCGGAGTAAAGAGAAGCCGTACAGTGCTCGTGCTCACCAAGCGAAGACCAGGGGATGGGGCAATAACAAGGCTAATTAACGGCGGAGCCGGAGGGACAGAATATCACGTCCTACCGAGCCGCCATCTTGGCCACGCCCCCCCTAGCCATGCACCTTTAAAGTCATTTTTGCTGAAGCACTGATTTACAACTTGTCTTTCCAACAGAACGCGGGAGAAAATATATAGCGAAGCCTTTAGCAAAAATAACACAATTAATTTTAAAATATCCAATGGCATGGAATGTTTTTTTAGAAAAGAAAGCTTTGGCTATGAAAATAAACATGTTATAATTATGAATTTGATGTTTGCCCTCGTGGGCTGTTGGACACTCATTACATATAAGAAGTGAAGGGATTGTCCTGTTTACATTGTTAATTACCATGGAGAGGGTAGTGCTCATAGTGGACCGAAACAGCAGGCCCTAGGCATCAGATCAATTAAGGGGTGGGAGGAGGATGATGAGCAACAACACCGGAACCCGTGAAATGGAAAAAGGAAGTTTGTTAAGCAACATCGGAACATGGGAGTGTGATGGAGAGAGAGGGGCAAGGAAGAAGAACGGAAGGCGAGATGGAGCATTTAAATAAACAACTCTGAAAGTATGCACACAAAGCCAATGCTCCCCCCCCCAAAAAAAAGTTCAACTAAGAAAATGATCAACTATATAAACGCATGTGTTGTCATTGCCAGTAGCGGCGCGTGGAGGGAGTTCCGTGGGGCGGTGAGGCGGGGCGGGGGAGGGTCAGGGTGGGGGGTAGTAAACACCGGAATATGGATGAATGGAGGTAAGTAAACAATTAAATAAATAAAACAAATTTCGTTGCGCGCGCTGCATCGCATCTTGCGATGCAGTGCACGCAACGAAATTCGTTTTAATTATTTAATTGTTTACTTACCTCCGTTCATCCATATTCCGGTGTTTACTACCCCCAGCCTGACCCTCCCCGCCCCACGGGCTGCTACTGGTCATTGCTTGCACGACGTTGAGAGCACGAGTGACTAACACAATAATGAATGTTTTGCCTTTCCCAACATACAACAGAAGTTTCTGTTCCAAGGTCTGTTGTTGGCACAGCAAAGGTATTTGTGCCGTAGCACTGATTAACAACTCCCTTTACAACGAAACGCAGGAAGGAAGACAAAACTAGAGGTTAAATGCACAACATACCATCACTCCTGTTGAGCCTGTGCCGTTTTTATGCACTCCCAGGCCAGGTGCACACGCTATGTTTTTTTTTGGGTGGTAATTTTTTTTTATTATTGTAGCACTGAATCATTCAATGTAAAACAACAGGAGTCTTCCTGAATTAGTTAGATGCACTATCGAGGAGCCAGAACAATACAGAGGTATGAATATAAACACAGGTACAAGTGAATGTAAATGCTCTTACGCCTCTGCTTTATAGGAACATGATAAAACATTGGTGTAAAGAAATACTCAAAGGGTATAGATCATATGAGAGGGGAGGGGATAGCTGAGGGGGGATGGATGGGGTGCAGCAGCTGCTACCCCTGTGCTCGATGTACGCCGATGTAGGTTAGGTATACTCGGCAGGACCTGTGACCAGATCCTGGCGATGTTCAGATATACCTAGGTAGTGAGGTTCCAGGATAGTGAGTCGTCGGGACGGTGGGGTGACCATGTGATTAATAATATATATATATTTTTTGGTAAGTTAAGTTGGTGAGCAGCTGTGCAATATAAATTAAAGAAACTCCGTAATAGTGCTATGAATTGTTTTTGGAGAAAGACAATATATTGTGAAGTATCGGGTGGTTATATAAAGCAGTCCTGTACCTTCGGGTGATATGGTGAAAGCCAGATTTATCCACTGTGTGGAATATAAAGGGGACTAGAAGGCGATGCGAAGTTGTGAGTTCCTTCGCACCAGATTGAGAGGATCTTAGGCACTGGCCAAGAAATCAAAAGAAAAGCAGTTAGTCAATCTCAGGGGCATACAAGCACAGTAACAAAAGCACACTGATCAAGGGTTGAAAACCCAGGTGCAAACAGGAAAGAACAAGTTTGCACACCGGAACTTCCCGATTGAGTGTGTACCATGAAGCCCCGTTAGGATTTTTTGGGGGGTGAGAAACTATGCCCTGATAAGTTTGGTTTATTTAAAAGTTGAACACCCTCACCTCAGCCTGACACCATGTCAGAGCACGCTGCTGTCCCACTTCAAAAACATGCTGCACTTGGGAAACAGATCCAGCAAAAGCTGCCACTCAACAGAACACTAATAGCGAGCAGGCCTCCCCTGAAGGGAACATGCTAGGCTTTCATTATGAAAACTGATCAATGCTTATTTTCCAAAAGACGTCTCCATGCTCAGAATTTATCGGTATAATTGAACATGCGCACGGACAGACTCCGAGCATAGGCACTGTCTTGGAGAGAGAACTCCCAACATCTTCGCACCGCGTCATACCAACAAAATACATGTGCTTTGTCCAACAGGTTTAAATACAGACCTGAATATCACAAACCAGAGGATTCACTTTCTATTTTCCCCTACTGAGGCAGCCATGTAAAGACAGGAATGCGCACAACACTTGATTGCTGCACCCTGTAACCATGTTTGGGGGCGAGCGCACTTGAGTAATGGCAACAACTAAAGACAGTGCGAAAATACTTTGAAAATGCTCTTTCACGTTCACTGGAATAAGAAATGCCAAAATTATTAAGCCTCAATCTTGGTTGCATCAGTGCATGCTGTGTTGAGGGGGCATGGCTTGGGCGCCGATGTGATCGTATGCACATTTACGGTGCTCCCGGCGGAGCCCTGCCATCTGGATCCATCCTGGGCAATTGCAGCCGATCTCTCCGCCAGAAATAACGGAGGGTGATGTCCGGCCTCCCCCCTCAATGTCAGAGTGCCGAGGAGAACAGGCAGCCCCAGATAAGGGACGGATTAAGAGGGCGACATCCTCGAGCACCACGAGGATGACTTTCAAGATGGCCAAGCGTGGGGGCTGTCGGGCCGCAAACTGCTAAGAGCGTGTTGTGAGGAACCAAGAGCACCGGCGGGGACACCCTGCGAAAGACATGGCTGGAGGTGGTGGACACCGAGGGGCCCCCTTGGTTCCCGTAGTAGGGTCCTGGCACGGAAGAAGACGTGGTCGTGGAGCTGAGGGTGCCTGAGGCCCTGACGGCTAACCGGGGAGAAAGAAGGTGCACGGACTTGCTGCTGGAGCGTGATATCTCCTAGGTGCTTCCTCTGTGGCTGCGGGGGCCATGTAGGGGCCCCACACCTCGCCCTGACCCGTTCCTCCCCCCACCTGACGAGCCGGCCACAGTCGGCGGTGGAGGCGGGACCTGCAGAGACGACTGACCTGGGAATTTGCTGCGGCCTGAGGTGAGCAGGAGTCGTACGGCGGGCCCGTGGGGGGAGAAGACAGTGGGAGAGGTGCCAGGAGCCCTGGGGAGAGTGGCCGAAGCGCGAGCGCTGCCCCCGGCTGAACTGAGCTTAACTCCTGGGGGCTTCCATGGGAGGACCTGAAGCCCGTCAGCTAACTTTGGCTGCCCGACTTGCCTGCCGTGGGGGAGCCTGTAATTGCCGTCCTGGGAGGAGCTGGTGTGGTCGAGTGGACAAGAGGACAGATGGGTGTGGGAGAGGGTAGGGGGGCTCCGGGAGAGGGTCATAGAAGAAGTGTGAACGCTGTATGAGACATAGGAGAAAAAATGACGACACGAAGAAATGTAGAAATGCAAAGGCAGCCAAGGGGGTTTGAGTGGAGCGGGGCCGGCAACGCCACGGTGGAGAACGGGGGCGCGGCTTCGAGGCTCAGTCCATGTACAGCATTTACCTTGCGGGAGCGAGCAGTGGCGCCATCTGTTCCCAAAGCACGAGCGCGATAATTGCAAACAGATGGCGCCACTGCTCGCTCCCGCAATGTAAACGCCATACATGCACGAGTACTAATTGGAAACAGTGCAAAACATGCACGAGTTTCCACAAAAGCCCGGAGTGATTCCAAGAGGTCACTCCAAAGCAGCGCTTGCGCGCTGCGTAGGCAAAACCTAAAAAAGAGTACCTGCAGTAGTCTGTGGCCAGTGGAAGGCAACTGGACACAGAAAGCAGTACTTGGTCCAAGCTCCATGGCAGGGACTGAACTCTCATAGCCCAGGAGGAAGCCGGAGGAGAGTAGGTGGCACTGACCAATAGAAAGCAAGGAAACCCAAGTGGCGTGGGAGCCAACCAATGGTAAGTAAAGGTAAGTAATTGGCAGGCTCTAAGCCCATTTTAATGAATTAATTTTTTTACTTACAAGAGATTTCACAAGCACAGTGCAAGCATTGTGCAGGCGAAACCAAAAAATAGCACAAATCAAAAGAAACCTTAGGCATATTCGCCTTGTGTAATAAAACTCCAGGGCTCGCTATGCACATACCTATGCAGAAATGTGGCTTCGTTCTGGACTCTTAACCAGTTTAGGAGTTTGTATGAATTTTAGAGAGTGACAGGCTAGAATGTCCTGTAAGTATGTCCTTCCTTGTTGGGTATCCGATGGATTAATGCAAAGTGCTGCAGTGATGTTGTATTACAGTGATGTATGTGAAGTGAAATTCTTTTTGGAAACGTATAATATTGTATACACACGTTTTTCAGACTATCAGCCTTAAAAGCATGTGAGTATCTTCTGTAAAGACATGGTTTTTTAACTCGACCAAAGGAAGAGTTGCCATAAAAGCAATGGTTTGGCAAGGCTCCTTGTTACAAAAACATTCAGTGAGAGTGAAAAATAGAGTGTTTTCTTACCTTTGTTTAATGCACAATGCAGGAGTGTCTGTAAAACTACACTAGTTAAATGAGAAGTGTACTGCATATCAACGAAAACCAGAAGGTAAAATACAGCAAAAGGTTAACTGCTGTGATTGGAAAAAACTTGGTCTGATGTTGTTAATGATTAATGTTTATGACTGGCTACGAATTGTCCAGCTACAACTGATTAGGTTAGTTCAGATAGCACAGTTACTTTAAATTCTTTTCTAAGCAGAATACAAAGCAGTCCAAAAGACTAATTCAATAGAGCCCAGGGCAGCTATAAATTACTTCTCCATGGCAACGCAGCTTTCCAAAGCACTTGCCCCAGGGGTTAGGCTGAGCAGATGGGGTGGGGGAGGTGCGCACTGATCCTTCTAGATGATTAATTTTCCTGAAGCACCGGTTTTTGGTGAACAAAGAGGGAAAGATAACAGACTGCTTAGGCCAAACTGATGAGATCCAGAACAAGATAAATGTGAGATGCTATTCCCGGTGCAGGAGAATCATGCAATTCAGAGCAAGTAGCGAGGCAGAAATGACATTGAGAACAAACACATGTTGACCAAAAAGATGAGGAACACATAGTGAACATTTCCATTGCCTATTAATGAGGACCTCAGCCTTTCTCAACCTCCCATTTTATCAGTGCGGCGGGTGTCGCTGTCACAAACAGCACGCATTAACATCTTTTAGCTCTCTATGATCGAAAACCAGTTGTGGACAATACTAATACTTATAGCGGGCTCTGGGACAGCCCATTGCTTACCATGGGCTGGCTTTTTAGACCAGTCTCATTTGCCTGCTTCTTATTGGCTGGCTTTCCTTCCTCTTCTTGTGTTTACCCCTCCGCTGATGCAGCCACTGCTGGTATTCAGGGAAGTACTTTTTTTCCAGCTGTTCCTGGGAGTGAATGTGTTTTCTTGCATCTTCTCTCATGTGCTGCTTCCGCCCTCAAATATCCTCCCCCAGCGTCCTCCTATTGCTTTCTCTTTCTCCTCCCCAGCTTGCCCGTTTATTTCAGCACCTTGGTTCACTTTTTTCATTTTGCTTTATAATTTTTTTATTAGTCTCCCCCACCCCAAGCTTCTCTGTTGCAACCTCGTCCACACCAATGCCTCCCCCGTATAGACTTCTCGCCCCATTGCAGCTCCACCATTTCTCCCTTGGCCCTTCGGTTGTGGTCTTCAGGAAAAATTTACTTTTTAAACAAAAATTTGAAGGACCCGGCAGCTAAATTTGCTGCCCGGCCAATGCTTTTTCAAAGCATATTAAGTGCGCATTTAAATTATTTGTTTTACTCACCTCTCTAAGATTGATGTTCAACATCTTGGAACAATAAATTAAAATAAACAAAAAGACGGCTGCGTCATGCCGTATGCACACATGTACGTCGTCATGCTGGGCCACGCATTTTTTCCTTTATTTTCTCTTTTTACCGATGCTGTACAACTGATAATGGTATATAGTAGAGTTTGTTATGAACATAAACTGATTTCTTAACGTTGAAAGTCTTGTGATAGACTTTAGTCAATGTTTAAATCAATATTTTGACTATCGTTTTATAGGCACACAACCTATTTGTAGTATAATATCTGTAGTAATATTTGTGTCTGGTGGTGTGCTCCTGGGGTGGCGTGTTCCGTTCAAGAACGTCAAGTATTATGAGCTAGGTAGCGCTTCCAAATTCAATTGGTTGCGTCCCACTGGGCACTACCTTAGATCCTTGAAAAGGATTTATTTGTTCGTATTGATGTTTATCAAAAGAAAGTTGTAATTCACACTGTCATCGATAGATTTCTTTGTTCATTTTATTTTCATTGTTTGCAATTCGAAATTATTTTCGTTTATTCTTTGTACATCATTTCTGTACATAGTTCACTGTGGCTCCGTGGCTCCAATGCATTTCGGGCCTGAGCCCTTCCTCAGGGAGCACTAGGTAATTCTATTTGACTTGTTGGTGTGTCTTGATGGGTTTTAGTGGTTTTCAGCCGCAGTGTCCGGTGTCCTGGTGTCCCATAATTTCGAATTGCAAACAATGAAAATAAAATGAACAAAGAAATCTATTGATGACAGTGTGAATTACAACTTTCTTTTGATAAACAGCAATACGAACAAATAAGTCCTTTTCAAGGATCTAAGGTAGTGCCCAGAGGCACGCAACCAATTGAATTTGGAAGCACTACCTAGCTCATAAATCCATATTTTATTATTGCTGATTACTTGACATATTTTCAAAGTTCATTGACAATAAAGAATGAATTTAAATATTGTTCTTTTTTTATTGTTATTTATTTCAGTCTCAAAACACAAAATAACCTGCCTCTAAGCATTTAAATCAGAAGGAAAACCCCAACAAGCAGCCGCGTTTTATGGTGCAATAGTGTCACTGAGATCCTTGAGGTAACAGGATCATAAACCATAAGGCTGAAGACTTTGTAAACCAACCCAGAATGGTGAGATATCATTATTGCACAATACTAAGTTGGTTATATATTGTTAATAAAACTTGGAAAGCATTTTTAGGCTTTATATTGGAAATAATTGTAGGTATTGTATAATCTGCATGATTATGTAGAATTATAGATGGGTAACAATGAATTACGGGGTTCATTTTTACCGTTTCTTTCTCGTTGTCTGTCTAACTTCACTCAGAACCCCAAGGGGAAAAACATCCCCCTAATTCTCTGTTTACCCATCTATAATTTTATGTTAATTCCACCCTCCCTCCCCCCCAAAATCATCTGCCCCTGCTTTTAAGTGTTAGGCAGTGGCAGAGTAATGAGGGAGCCATACATAACATGGCCTCTGTTATGTATCCCTACACCAAAGGTTAACAAAAAAAACTTACCTTCAATCCTTGACCAACCCCCACCACCTTCCCTGCCTTCTTTCATTGTCCTGCAGTTGTACTTACTGCTTTCAGTCAAAGCAGACAAGCACCACTGCACTGATGTGCTCTCAGGGAGACCTGCAAGGCATTTATGACATCACGAGAATGGGTAACCAATTATGTTATCAACTGTTGCACTGTCACAGCAGTGGGTTATGAGATTCAGAAACCGAAATAAAGGATAGAGGCTCTCTCTGAGAGCCACACATACCATTACGATTTAAAACCAAGTGCTTGGTTGGTTTCTTGACATGGTTGGGTGCAACACCTTGCTACACCTTGTACCACTGCTGCACATGATTTCAGACTTTTCCCTCGTATAACTTCAAGTAGCTCTATTAAAAGAACTATTAAAGGCACAGAATGTTATACCTTATTGCTATATGGAAAATTCTCGTATATTACTTTGGGCAACTCCAATGACTATCAATAGCATGCTCTTCAATATCAGTACCAATTATCTAGTCCTATATGGGGCTGCTGTTGATGCTTGTCTTATATATTATCTGTAATATACAATCTTGGGTAATATGTTACGCTCGTACTCATATTATGTTCTATGTATTTTAATACAATGAATTATACTGACCTATGCTATGCATCCTGTATGACACAAGGCCTATGTATCTTTGAACTGTTCTATGGTAATTTAAATGACAATAACATTTTCGAACACAAAAAAAAAACAAGTGCTTGGCAAAAACAAAAGCCAAACCAGAGATAACAAGCATTGGCACAGCCAATAGGTCTCGCGTTTGGGACCTTATAAGTGTTTAGCCAGAGCTATTGGCTCTGCCAATGTTTTTAAGATTTGTTGTAGAGCAGCGTGGCTGCTGTGCAGCATGTTGAAAAGTTATAATAAAAAAGTGTGAAGTATTTTTGTTACTGTATATGTAACACAAAAGACATTACATACAACTGAATGACCCTATTAAAAAAAAATGAACATGAAAAATGTCATCTAGTTTTTTTCTTTCCAATGCTGGCAAGAAACTGCCTGTTCTAATGTTTGTTATAACTTATTTTTGTTATGTAGGGGAAATATAAACAAAGGGAGGGTGGAGGTTGGGAAATAGTACCTGAATTACAACTAGAGCAGCGGATGGACACTAGGGGAGAATCAACAGATGCCAGATTCCGAGGGCAGGCTGAGGTGGTGCTGAGTGATGCTGAGATGGTGGTGTGCTGGTGCAGAGGTGATGCAGAGTGATATTGTGCTGGTGCTCAGGTAGTGTTGAGTGGTGCCGAGTGATGCTGAGTTGGTGAAGCGCTACTGCAAAGGTGATGCTGCAGACATGGCTTGCGCTGATGCTGTGGTGGGGCTGCGCTGGTGCGGATTTGGTGCTGCACTGGTAGAGGTGCACTAATGAGGAGGTGGGCTGTGTTGATATTGGGAGGGACTGGGCCAGCACAGACAATGATTGAGGTAGGATGAATAAATTACTAAACCTGTAGCCATGGGAAATCAGTTTTAGATTATATGCACCTTGCATTAGAAATATATGAAATTCCACTATCTAAAATAAAAGATGACCAAATTGCACACTTTGATTTTCAATGCACTTTCAACCCAGCAATTCAGATGCTTGTTATTTTCGCTCGATTGTAATGATTAGATTTGTGACCTCTTTTAAGATTGAAGCAAACACAAGGAGATGATGGACGGGGCGCTGAAACTTTTAAGAGTGTTCACAGAAAGAATCCTTCCTCACCTCCCCCGCACCCTGTGCCCTTTCTTGTGTCTTAAAATTAGAGACGGAAACCAAATTTTACTCAGCCTTCTAAATTACTAAACAAAAACTCCGATGTATAGCATCCCAGGCTAAACTGACTAGTACAAAGTTAGCACAGAGTATGTAATTACATCCGAAGGCATGTGTACTAAGTTTTTAATTCAGTCAAAAGGCAAACTGTTCATGGGGACATTCAGAGCCTACATAAACATCCCTGCTCTAAAACCACGGAAAGAAAATGGCTAGCATTTTTTTTTTTTTTAATGAAGCAGTTTCTCAAGACAAAAAAAAGAGAAAGAATAGCACAGAAATAGCTTTTCCTGTAACCGTCTTCAAGTAGCAGCGAAAACCAGCTTAGAGGGGAAATAAGCAGCTAAGCACAGCGAGTAAAGCTGAGAGATACACGGGTTGCAGATGCAGGTGTGACTCCATGGAGCAACATTTTCACCTACACTAATATACATGCATGCAGTTGACACTGAGCGTTATGACGCTGCCTGCTCACACCTTATGCACCTCTTAGAGACCCATTTAGTCTATGGCTGGGGCTCCGTGCAAGTGGGGGGTACCTGGAGCCGCTGTACTGTTCTATGGTGGAAGTCGCAGCCAAGAAGGGGAGTCAACACTGCGTGAACGCTCAACACCAAAGCACATGTTATCTAACGATGGAATGACGTCAGACCAGAGAGGAGTAGCAGGAGCAATGGAAACAAGCGATGTACCGGACTGTATCTTGAACTCGAAAAGCAAACTCCAGGGACGATAGTTAACACACATGCTAACTGAGCTTTTGCGAGAACACGTGCTCATTTTTACAAATAATTCGAATTTGGCTGCAATTTCACTAAAATGATTCTCCAATTGGCTTGAAACTAAAAGTTTACATGGGACCGGTATTTCCTTTTGTTAATGAGAACATTGCAGACGAGAAGGTAGTATTTGGTTCTAGAAATATTTGTATCCCATTTAAGCAGAAATATTTGTACACTATTTAAGCATAATGACACTAAAAAGTGGTCCACACCGCCCATTTACAAGGCTGTTTTTAATAGGCAGATCATATAACGTTTGTGCGCAAGCTTCTGGGACAGCCGTTTTGGAGAGGAGGGTGGGGGCTGTATAGTGACGTGTGTTAATGGACACCACAAGCAGCAACCCTGAAAGGAACACACTATTTAAACATAAATATTTGTACACTATTTAAACAACCCAACACTAAAACTTAGACCATTCGTAAAGCCGTATTTAATAGATTGATCACATAACGTGTATGAGCAAGCGTCAGGAAAAGCCATTTTGGAGAGGGGGCGGGGGCTGTACACGGACATGTGTACATGGACAGCACAAGGAACAACCCGAAAGAAACACATGTAATTTTGATTGCCTCGGTCCTGAGCTTCTGTAAGATGCTAAATTGGAAAGTTAAACAAGCTGTAGCCCGGTGACTGACGAGGAGGGAGGGGGAGAAGGGAGGGGGTAGTGAGAGCAGAGAGCAGGGGGTGGAGGAGCATGGAAATGAAAGTGAATCGCGCACTGTAAGGGTTGTAAGGCTTAATGAGCCATGACGGAAAGCCAGATGTCGGCTGCGCGCGTAACCGCGCGCGTAACCGCAAGCTTTAGGCCACAATCAAAAGCGTGTGGTGGGACTTTTTAAAGCCCACTTACTAAATGTCTCGCCAGAGCAACGCATGCGCTGGCTCAGGCGAGACCTAAAAAAACCTACCTATGACTTGACCTCACAAACAGATTGGTCCCTGACAGTTTGAACTTCGACTTATAGGTTAAACATATCTCTAAAGTGGTGGTTGAGCCCTCTGTGTTAAACATGCTAAATCTATAGTGCACAGAGGGTTCTTGTAAAAGTGCAGCAGTAAAGTCTTGCAACCAGTTAGAATGAGAAAATCGGAATGTAAAGAATGAAACTCCAGCTTTAAACTACTGTTTTGACTAAAATCAGATGAAAAAGGTTTTCAATCCAGAGCAATGAGGAGTTTCTAAGACATTGTCAGCGAAGATGCATAGATCGGTCAAGATAACAAGTTTCTTTATCTTCTTTTGTAAAACAGTCTTTGAAAGTGGGCCAAATGGCTAATTAAATAGTCCCCTGGAAGCCTTGAATTCCTTCCTGTCATTAATGGTGCATTTTAAAGCATTTCACTGCAGGGGGTAGCCTTACAGGGTGGGGAGGGGCGTCAAATGACTTTCATGAAGTTGTTGACAGGTCCTGTAGAACCGGTTTTGAGAAAGGGCAATTGACAGATGTGTCAGGGCAAACAACAGATGTTCCACAGGATATATGAGCCTCATACCAGGCTAGTTGTTTCATAGCTGTTTTAACTGCTGCTCTCATCTTGCAATTTGTGACAGATCTACTCCCTTTAGATTTATCTAGTATATGATCTAATACTAGGTTAAAGTCACCTGCTAATATCAGTGGGTCTGGGTAATTCAACAATTCTGACAGTAGGTTCTCAAAAGGGGTTGCGTCATCTGTATTCGGACCATAGTAACCTGCTACTGTAAAGTTAACTCCATGTCCTCTTATCTTAGCAATGGCCCACCTCCCCATCTTGTCTACCGTACTAGCCAGTAAGGAGATAGCTGCATTCTTTTTTATAATTATCGCCACTCCTTTAGTAGGTGAAGATTGTGTTGTACAGATCAAATCCTGAATCCACCCCATGGGTTTGCACATAGCTATTAGCTCATTCTGGTATGATGTATGGAGGACGAGTGTGGGCAATAAGAGAGGTTATACCTGTGGTGGTGAGCCTCAACAAGGCCTACCAGTGCTTAGGGGTTCTCCCTTTCTGCACAGAGTCCTCAGACAAATAGGAAGAAGTTGGCACAGAAACTGGAATAGAAAAGACAGAGTTTATTAAACCTCATGAGGTGGAACTACATTCACACAGCACCCTTCGGTAATGCATGAAGTAGCACACCGAATGGAAGGACCTTGGTCCTTTTATACCCACACAGGGGCTCAAATGAAGGCGGTACAAACACCAAATGCTGGTTTTAGGTACATATAAGGTCATACAAAAAATGCACAGTCGACAAGTGGGTGGAGCTAACAGTTTCTACTTCTAGTAGACAGATCCTGACATTTATAAACTCGGAACAGCTGCATAGACAGCTGCGAGCTCAACTGAGCATGTGTAAAGCAAAAAGACTAAATATAACTCGTCTCTAGGCAGATTTCAAGAGCAGTTAACAGGAAGGTAGGACAGAGCACATGACGAGCACATGGCAACCAAAATGGCTGCCAGAAATATAAAATGGATTCCACAAAGCGGACAATTTAGTCTCTGAATACAGGATGTCTTTGGCTAATGCTTAACTTAAGTGCTGCCAAATTACAACAGACGACCCTTTCAGCATTAGCTGAAGACATTCGTTTATCTGGGGTAATCTAAATATTCATCCCGTACATCTATTAACATTATTTCGGCCACCTCTTTATTCAACATTTGTTGGGCCTTTGTTTCAGCAGTGTTCCTTTTGGCAGGTATACAAGCAGAGATGCAAATGGAGCAAAGCATTGGACCACATTGGATACATCACAGCATGTAAAAAGTATTATAATCATTACACACAGGATAGTCAGTAGCTTCCAGCCCCAAGCAGAAACAAGAGTCCAAAACCATCCAGCAAAAGTCCAAGTACCAGTCTCTGGATGAATTTCTGCAGCAATCTTATGCAGTTTTGATATTGCGCCATATACTGAAGGTGAGTGATCCGGTATGAATACGAAACAGCTGCTACCGATGATGCGACATGCACCACCTCGATCAGCCAAAATCACGTCTAACACCATCCTATTCTGGAGTGCTACAATCCTTGCAATCTGTAGTTCCTCTGTAATGTTCCCAAGTGCCATAGCTGTCTGATTGGTAACAGCTTCCACAACACGAGTCAATCGCCTGATCTTTCTACTGTTCAATGCAGCACCCACAAAGAAAAATAAGCCCAAGTTGAAATCAACATATTGTTGTAGGGTAGTGTCGGTTTGGTCAACTTCATCCATACTTATTGTCCTCTTATTTCTGTTTTTGGAAATATCATTGTACAGTTTAAAATCACGGTGATATAATGCAGGTGCCAGAAACACAGGGGCAACAGAAAAGATACATAGCAGATTCCTGACCACCCAACAGGTCATTGATAATATCCGTTATTTCCACACACAAAATACGTATTATGCGAGGCTGTGAAAGTGCTGTTATTGGCACCTTCAATGGTCAGGATTACAGTACACTCACTCCTCCCCACTGGAATTCTTCCAACACTACAGATACACAAATCTGCTTTAGTTTTGTCACAGAAATCCCAAAAGGTCCAATGTTCTTTATTATTCTCACATTTGTGAAGGCATATGGTGTTGAAATATTGTCCGGTTGATACTCTTCCCATTCCCATTTAGTCCCTTTGGCTTGTGGATAACCGTCTTTATTTTGATAACACACTTTATTAAGTTGAAAAATAATCCCACCTACTGAAGGCTTTCCAAATGCAAACAAAAGCGCATACCAAGCTTGACAAGAACCATTGTGAGAAAATGGAAGAGGAATAAAAGGTGTTCCTCCTTTCTTTTGATGTGCAGGTATCATCCCACACACCCAACAGTTGGTAGTATTTGTAGCATTGTGAGTATGGTGAAACATCTGGATAAAGGTATTGTTTAGATAGGATTGTCGATGCTTCTGCTCATGGTAGGGAAGAGTGAAGTAGTAGTGTTCCACTGGTACTTGCGTAGTAGCAACAAAAAGCTGTCGAACAGGAGCCACCTTCTCGATGTACCACGTAATTGCTGCCATAGCCACCATAGCAACAACAAACCCTACAGCACAAATGATTCTTTTGTTATTCATTTCAGCAACAGTAATGATTGATCTTTCTAAAAACTTATTGAAAACAATCGTTGGAGCTCTTCTCCCTGGGCAGCCGTTGATTTCTTCACCATGGGCCAAGGCGGGTGTCACTACACTAATGCAGGGCTGATCCCCTCCCCTTGCCACATCGGCTCTCCGTTTCACTAACCCAGGGCAGTAGCTCAACCAGTCTTTTTCAAAACTGCAGATTCTTTCCTCGGTCTCAATTGATATCTGGATACTCCAGTGATCGTGTGGTCCGGGAAGACTTCCGCAGATTCGTCAGGTGAGATAGCTTGGCCTTTCTCCGTCTCCAGAATCTCTCGATGGTCGGTCAACACAGCAGGTTCCACCAAGGCAGGCGACACGCGTTTGCAGTGTGTGCTGTGGATCCAATTCTTTCTGTTTGTCACTCGAACTGCTGTCCTTGTCGCAAGGAGCACCTGCTCTGGTCCTCGCCACCTCGGCTCCAAGCTGTTTGATCTGTCGAAGACCTTGACCATTACGTGATCACCAGGACGGAGTTCGTGGGCCTCACCTGTAGATCTGTCAGGAAGAGCTTCTGAACCTGTTGATGAATAGAAATCAAACTGTCGGTTAACTGTGCCAAATAATCATTCATCAGAACACAAGGAACATCATGTATGGGGCGTGGCTTAGGAATTCCCCAAATGTTCATCGGTCTCCCAAACACCACCTCATAGGGGGTAAGACCTGATCGTGAATGTGGCACCGATCTTATGGACAACAATGCCAAGGGTAGTGCATCTGGCCACTTTAGAGACGTGGAAGCCAGTATTTTCGCCAATTTTAATTTTAAAGTAGCGTTATACCTTTCCACCAATCCTGCTGATTGCGGGTGGAAAACTGTATGGAATTTCTGTTTGATCCCTAATCCTTTCAGTACATGCTCAACAACTTGCCCAATAAAATGAGGTCCATTGTCACTCCACAAAAGTTTGCAAACACCGTATCTAGGGAAAAACTCCTTTAGAAGCACCTTTGCTGTGGTGAGAGCAGTATTATCCTTTGTAGGGTATGCCTCTATCCACTTACTGAAGGCACATACCACCACTAGAACATATTTCAGATTATTGCAGCGTTCGAGTTGAATGTAATCCATCTGCAAAACTTCAAAAGGTGCGGTTGGTGTAGCAAACCCTCCTGTAGGAGTTCGTGTCCCTTTTCCAGGATTATACTGCCAACAGATCAAACAGGACTGTACTACTCTTTTGGCTGTGCTAGCAATTTCAGGATGCTCCCAAACTTGTGTAAGCAATTTAGTTATTGCTAGAGCTCCAACATGTGCCAGCCCATGTGCCATTTGAACCATAGGTTGTAAATAGGCTGCAGGCAATTTCCACTTATTCATTTCTTTGTTACGCCAACAACCCTCATCATCTAACATTCCTTCTTTAGACCATTGCTCAAACTCTTCCACAGAAGCAGATCTCTGTATATCCAATACTTCCTCTCTTGCATCATGCCAATGCTCAGCTTGTGATTTCACTACGTACATGGATGTAGTGCTTCGCTGCATCGCAGTTTCACGGGCTACGCGGTCTGCAAAAGCATTGCCTTGTCCTATTTTGTCAGTCACTTTCTTGTGTGCGCTACACTTCATAATAGCAACTCTCTTTGGGTATGTAAGTGCAGTCAAGAGATTATGCACTAACTCTCCGTGCATTATCTGCATCCCATGGGATGTAAGAAAGCCTCTTTCCTTCCAGAGTAGGCCAAAATCATGAACCACTCCAAAAGCATAGCGGCTATCCGTGTAAATGTTCACACACAAGTCAGTGCTAAGCTCACACGCTCGTGTCAAAGCTATTAGTTCAGCTGCTTGAGCTGACTTCTGAGGTATGCGAGCTGTTTCCACTACTGTCTCAAGCATGGTAATTGCATAAGCAGCTGAAGTCGTGCCATCTGGTAACTTCAGACAGGACCCATCAACCCAAAGTTCCCCATCTACATCTGGAAGGGGCGTATCTTGCAAATCGATGCGACCCTTTGTCTGCTCCTCAGTAAGGAATATGCAATCGTGAGGCTCCTTTGACTGAGACTGAGTCGCAGGATATGGCAACAAAGTGGCTGGGTTCAGTGTCGCACATCTCTTCAAGGTAATATGAGGTGCTAGCAGTGTCAATTCGTATCCTGTCAAACGAGCACTAGTTAAGTGCTGAGTCTTAGTCTGATTCAAAAGGGCATCTACTGCATGGGGTACTAGCACCAACAGTTTGTGTGACAAAACTATCCCTTCACTCTGACGTATGGACACAGCCGTCGCTGCAACTGAACGGAAGCACCCAGGTAATGCACGAGCAACAGGATCAAGAACCGCAGAAAGGTATGCGCAAGGACGCTGTTTGTCCCCGTGTGTCTGTACTAAAACTGACAATGCACATCCTTCTTCTCATGTACATAGAGTGTAAAAAGCCTTCATGTAATCTGGTGTGCCTAACACTGGTGCAGAGCAAAGAGCTTGTCTCAACTGACAAAAAGCATTTTGACATTCATCTGTCCATGGAAGGGGGATCGGAGTGTTTTTAGCCAAAAGTGCTAGCAAGGGTTTAACAATGTGTGAAAAACCCAATATCCATTGCCTGCAAAACGAAGTCAGACCAATGAATGCACGGACATCTTTCTGCGTGGAAGGTACTGGGGTGTCTAAAATTGCTTGAATGCGATCTGGTGTTAGTGCATCGGCCCTCCTGAGACAGAAGGTGTCCTAAATAGGTCACCTTCGGTCTACAATATTGCAATTTCTTCCGTGATACTTTATGGTGGTGTGTAGCAAGAAAAGAAAGCAAGGACAAAGTGCATTTCTCACACTGCTCAGGTGTATCAGCTGCCAACAAGATGTCATCGACATATTGTATGAGAGCCACTCCTTTAAGCAAGGTAAAGGAATCAAGCGGTCTCTTCAATGCTTGACTGTAAATACTAGGACTCTCAGTATAGCCTTGAGGAACTCTACAAAATCTGTATGATCTATTATTCAAAGTGAAACCGAACAAATATCGGCTATCAGGATGAATAAGAATCGAGAAGAAAGCATTCTTCAGATCAATTACAGAAAATGTAGTTGCTGTTGGAGGGACCAGGGTAAGCAATGTCGTTATGTCAGATACTACAGGGTACTGTGGTACTACAATCTCGTTAACTTCTCTCAAATCGATGATAAATCTATAGATCCTAGTGTCAGTATCTTTTTTCAAAATGGGAAGAATCGGACTATTGCAAACATTGTAAGGAACTTCTTCCACAACCCCCACCTTAATTAAATCATGTACAATACGTGTGAGTGCTTCTTCTCCTTCTCGAGAAATTTTATACTGAGGCAGTCTTGGCAATAAAGCGCCCTCATTGACACTAATATGTACTGGTGGAATAACCATTTGTCCTACATCAGTGTCCGAAGTAGCCCACAAAGTACTAGGGAGTGAGGCTAGTGCAATGTCCTCTTTAACAATACAAGATCTCTCAATCACAGGGTAGTTGTCATTCAAAATAACCTGTACTCCTTCCGGAGAACACCGTATCATGCCCTGAAATATTTAAGCATATCAAGACCCACAATATTGTCTGGTGTGTTTGGAGAAAGCAAAAACGGACATGGAGCAGTAAACTTATCAACATCGAATGCAAGTGGTTGTGACAATGGGCTAAGGGAAGTTGTTCCATCGAAACCTATCGATGTGATGGTTAAGCCAGACAGGGGAGCCCTTGGAACCAATTGTTTAGACAAGGCGCTACGAGTAGCTCCTGTATCAACCAGAAACTGATCAGTAGAGCCCAAAACATGTGCTGTAACATAGGGACCCCTCTGATCTACTGGAACTTCAACCGATTCCTTACCCCATCCTAGGCAATCCAATGCATAAGCAGAATCTTGAAAATCAGAGGGCATATAGTCAGACACTTGATATTGGTTCCTTCTATCAAAAGTGTTAAACCCATCCTGCCCACGTGTATTAGCATCAAACCGAGCATGATCATTCGCGCTTCCTCTAGGCCCTGGATATCCTCAACGATTTCTCATTTGTCCCCGACCACGTAGATTCTGCTGAGCACGCAGTACTGGACAATCAGAAAGCCAATGTCCAAATTTTTTGCAGTACGCACACTGATCAACAGACAAATTCGAACGAGTATAGGAAGGAAAGGACAAACCATAAGATCCACGTCCACCTCTATCATGACTTCTAGAAGGCGGACCATAAGCTTGAGCCAACATAACCTTTGTTTTCAACTCTTTAGACTTTTTGTCCTCATTACCTTTAGTTTCTAATTCTTGTCGCTCATAATACTGAGCCATAGTTAAAAGAGAAACCGGAGAAGAGGTAGTCCATGAACTCTCACTGGCCTTTAAGCGACTAGCTATCCCTGTGTTAGAAATGGGATCTCTAGTTGGCAAGGGCTCGCACCTTTGTCCAAGTAGGGACCCTTCTTCCTAGTCAGGGTAAGGGTGTTACACTCGTGAAGTAACCCCTGCTCAACCTCGTGGTAGCTTGGCACGAGCAGTCAGGCTTAATTCAGAGGCAGTGTGTAAAGCATTTGCACATAACCAACAGTAATACAGTGTAAGCGCTACAAACGGACACCACACCAGTTTAGAAAAATAACCAATTTTTATATACTCAAGACAAGACCAATTACGACAAAAATCCACAATACTATACTTTAAAAATGAATGCTTGATAAGGTAACTTCTTCTTTGCAGGAATAACACAAAAGCAAAGTTCGTATGAGTCGGTAGCCCCGTCCGGGTCTACCGCGATGCTGAATTACACAGAGTCCAACAGTTCCAGCCGACCGCGTCATTACGGGCCAGCAGAGTCGTGAACAGACTCGGTCACAGTACCTTTCTCGTTGTGGCTGGTACGGAGTGTACGAGCCGGTCGGCGTTCGTCGCGGTTGCGGTGCAAGACGGAGCGATGCAAGGTGCGGTGTCCCTCGATGCGGTGCAGGCAGCGGCTCGATGAGCGTCATGCAGACGGAGTCGGTGAGTCCAAGGCGTGCGATGCAGGGTGAGATGATGCTCGATGCGGTGCTGACAGGTTGCGATGCAGGCGACCAAGCCGGAGTGCGGGAGCTGGCGTCGGACAGCGGTGCGAGTCGGAGCGGTGCGTCGCAAGCGTGCGAGCGGTGCCCCAAATGCGATGCGGTCACGACTGTTGAGCCAGTTGCAGCGTCCGCGTCGGTCGGGTCCGGCTGGTTCAGTGAAGCGATGCGAACTGCGGTGCCCCCAGGTCACGGTGCAAGCAGCGGCTCGGTGTTGACGGCGTCGGACGTCGCCTACGGTGAGACCAGGGTTGCGATGCGAAGCGGGGCGATGCGGTCTGCGGTGCAAACAGGTCACCGGCCAGGGATGGATTCGGTTGACGGAGTCGGTTGCGGTTCCCTTCCTCTGTGGCAACGGAAACAGCGTTCCAGAAGCGGTACCCAGAGGCTTGTGAAGTCTTTGTAGTCCCTGAGACTTCTTAACAGGAGGCCAGCTCGGTTTCAGGCCCTTGGAGATACTCAGCACAAGTTTGTAGAAAGTTCAGTCTAGTCCTTTCACTGCCCAAGGCAGAAGCAGCAGCTGCAGGCCAACCCAACAAAGCAACAACACAGCAAAGGGGCAGTACTCCTCCTGGCAGCTCTTCCAGCTCTTCGTCTTGGCAGGTTCCTTGATTCCAGCGAGATCTAAATTCATGGGGTCAGGGCCCCAATATTTATATCCCAAATTCCTTTGTTCTCTGAAGGCAGAGAGGCCTTTGCCTAGTCCAAACCAGTTCTGGAGCACTTTGTTGACAAGTCTCCGTCCCTTCTTTCAGTGAGTAGGCCAGGGACATCAGACGCACCACAGGAGGTGGAGCCAGCATTGTGGAGGGAAGGCACTGTCCTATTCAGGGCCCAGGTGCGACCCCTCCCACCCATCTACATGTAGATCTGGCTATTCAGCCCTGTGCTGACTCACCCTGTCTCCTGGCATCCCCCAGCCCCTGTCACTCACACTCCAGACAAGGAATACACAACCTCACAGAGGCAGGCTTGGATGGTTAGACAAGAAAATACCCACTTTCTAAAAGTGGTATTTTCAAACACAGAATGTTAAAACCAACTTCACTAAAAGATGCATTTTATCATTCTGAGTCCAGGCATACTAAACTCGAATTTCTACCATGTTCCCGGGGTCAGTTAGGATTATAAGCTGTAATAATCAAAACTGCCCGTTCTGGCCTATGGGGAACAGGTAGCCTTGCAATAGTGAAAAACGAATTAGGCTGTAATTCACTATCAGGACATGCCACACACACCAGGGCATGTCCTACCTTTCGCATACAACGCACCCTGCCCACAGGGGTACCTTGGGCCTACCTTAGGGGTGACTAACATGTAGCAAAGGGAAGGTTTAGGGACTTGCAAGTGTGTGCACTTGCCAAGTCGACATGGCAGCCCCAGGCTGCGCACAGGCTCTGCGGTGGCAGGCCCGAGTTACACTTTACGGGCTGTTTGCGTGGGTGGCACAATCCAGTGCTGCAGCCCACCAACAGCATTTGGTCTATAGGCCCTGGCACTCGCAGTGCACTTTACAAGGGACTGACACATAAACCAAATAGGCCAATCATGGAAACACCAATCCATAACACATTTTATACAGGAGCACTTGCACTTTCCCACTGGACAGCAGTGAGGAAAGTGCGCAGAATCATTACACCAGCAAAAACAGAGTCAAAACCGGGAGGTCAGAAAGCAAAAAGTCAGGGGAAACACGCCAAAAGATGCCAAGTCTAACACATGTCCCCTCCAGCTGAAAGTAAGGAGAACTACCCAACCCCATTGGAGTTCTCTTCACTAAGGCGGAAGAACCTGGACAGCCCATCTGCGTTGGCGTGTTCTGTACCAGGACGGTGTTCCACCGTAAAGTCCATTCCCTGTAGGGAGATGGACCACCTCAGCAGTTTTGGATTCTCACCCCTCATTTGCATCAACCATCTGAGGGGCCTGTGGTCTGTCTGAACCCGGAAGTGAGTCCCAAACAGGTATGGTCTCAACTTCTTCAGCGCCCAGACCACAGCAAAAGCTTCCCTTTCTATGGCACTCCACCTCTGTTCCCTGGGAAGTAGTCTCCTGCTAAGGAAGACTACAGGCTGATCCAGGCCCTCTTCGTTCAGTTGTGAGAGCACCGCTCCCACACCATGCTCTGAAGCGTCAGTCTGCACGACGAATTCCTTGGAGAAGTCAGGTGCCTTGAGCACGGGCGCCGTGCACATGGCTGCCTTCAGGGCATCAAAAGCTTTCTGGCAGGACTCAGTCCAGATCACTTTCCTGGGCTGCCTCTTAGAGGTCAGCTCTGTTAAGGGGGCAACGATGGTGCCATAGCCCTTAACAAATCTCCTATAGTAGCCGGTGAGACCTAAGAAGGCTCTCACCTCTGTCTGGGTCTTGGGGGTTCCCAAGCCAGAATGGTGTCAATCTTGGGTTGTAGGGGCGCCACCTGGCCGCTTCCTACCTGGTGTCCCAAGTACACCACAGAACCCTGCCCGATCTGGCACTTACTGGCCTTGATCGTGAGGCCTGCACCTTGCAGAGCCCTCAACACTTTCTCAAGGTGCTGTAAATGTTCTTCCCAGCTGGAACTGAACACAGCAATGTCATCCAGGTAGGCGGCACTGAAATCCTCCAGCCCAGCCAACACCTGATTGACCAACCTCTGAAAGGTGGCAGGGGCATTCTTCAACCCAAAGGGCATCACCCGGAATTGGTAATGACCTTCTGGGGTTGAGAACGCTGATCTCTCCTTGGCCCCATCGGTTAAGGCAATCTGCCAGTACCCAGACGTCAAATCAAACGTGCTGAGGAACCGGGCAGCTCCCAACCGATCAATGAGCTCATCAGCTCTGGGGATGGGGTGCGCGTCAGTCCTGGTGACGGCATTGAGCCCACGGTAGTCCACACAAAACCGGAGTTCTGGAGTGGCACCGGGCGCAGCAGCCTTTGGGACCAAGACCACTGGGCTGGCCCAAGGACTGTGGGAGGGCTCAATCACCCCTAACGCCAACATCTTAGAGACCTCCTCCTTGATGCTGGCTCTGACCCGGTCTGTCAACCTGTAAATCTTGTGCTTCACAGGAGGGCTGTCACCAGTGTCCACGTCATGGGTACACCAGTGAGTAACACCGGGGGTCAGAGAGAAACTGGGGCGAACTGTCCCAACAACTGGCGACAGTCCCCCTGCTGCTCCTGAGTCAGAGTAGGGGAGAGGATCACACCCTCTACTGACCCATCATGCTCCTTGGTAGACAGGAGGTCAGGGAGAGGCTCACTCTCCTCTTCCACCCCATCATCTGTCGCCAAGAGCATACTCACTTCGGACCTCTCGAAGTGGGGCTTGAGGCGGTTCACGTGAAGGACCCTCAAAGGGTTCCTTGGAGCTTGCAAATCCACCAGGTAGGTGACGTCACTTTTGCGCTCCTTTACCTCATATGGCCCAGTCCACTTGTCCTGCAAGGCACAAGGTGCCACTGGGGCCATGACCCACACTTTTTGCCCAGGTTGAAATTCGACCAGAGTGGCATTCTGGTCATACCATCTCTTCATTTCTTCCTGGCTTGCTTCTAGGTTCGCCTGAGCGGAGTTTCCTGAAGCGGGCAGTTTGGTTTCTAAAGGCCAGCATGTAGCTAAATACATCCTGGGGAGTTTTCCTGGGAGCTGCCTCCCAGCCTTCCTTTACCAAACTCAGAGGTCCTCTGACAGGGTGGCCATACAGGAGCTCAAAGGGGCTGTACCCAAGAGACTTCTGAGGCACCTCCCTGTATGCAAAGAGTAGGCATGGCAAGAGGACGTCCCACTTACGCCTCATGGGTTCTGTTAGACCCTTGATCATGCCTTTCAAGGTCTGGTTGAATCTCTCCACCAGACCGTTTCCTTGTGGGTGGTAAGGAGTGGTGA
This sequence comes from Calotriton arnoldi, assembly GCA_963921515.1. Taxonomy (NCBI): domain Eukaryota; kingdom Metazoa; phylum Chordata; class Amphibia; order Caudata; family Salamandridae; genus Calotriton; species Calotriton arnoldi. Next base: position 387,838 of record CAWUFW010006454.1, read on the forward strand.
ACTTGTAGGTTACAACACACTCCTTCCACAGGGATGTCATATACTTGGATATGAAATTGGTCCCCCTATCAGAAACCACCTCTCTGGGGAATCCCACACGGGAAAAGATCCCCATTAACGCCCGGCCCACCACTGGCGCCGTCGTTGTCCTGAGAGGGATTGCCTCCGGGTACCGGGTGGCATGGTCCACCAAGACCAGGATGTACCTGTTGCCCATGGCTGTCTTGGGATCCAGTGGCCCCACAATATCCATCCCTACCCTTTCAAAGGGTGTTCCAACAACAGGAAAAGGTTGGAGAGGAGCTTTGACCTTCCTCCCACTCTTACCACTTGCCTGGCAAGTTTAGCAAGACCTACAGTGTGCATCTGACTGCCTTCGCATTTGGGGCCAAAAGAAGTGGGTGACAAGCCTGTCAAAGGTCTTGTCCTGCCCCAAATGTCCTGCCAAAGGCACGTCATGAGCCAGACCCAGTAGGAAGGTCCTGAAGCGCTGGGGTACCACCAGCACACGGGCTGACCCAGGCTCAGCAACCTTAGGCTCACTGTATAGGAGACCACTCTCCCAGTAGATCAGATGTGACCCGGACTGATTACCAGCTGCCTGGTCTGCAGCCTGCCGCCGCAGACCCTCCAGAGTAGGGCACTCGTTCTGCTCCCTGCAGAACTCCTCCCTGGTGGGACCCCCTTCTTGCTGCCAATGGGTCAGCTCAGAGATGTCTCCCAGTTCGGCTACCTGCTCCCCTGTAGGCACCGGGGCATCCCCCTCGAGGTCCGCCTCCTCCCGGTCCGTGGGAACTTCGGGGGCCGGTTTCCCGCGCCCCCGGCCCTTTCTCTTGGCAGGGACTTGGGCCACTGTTCCAGGCTCCAAGTCCTCTTGATCACCCTTTTTGGCTGCCATTGACCGAGTAGACACGCATGCCCACTCTGGCAACCCAAGCAGCTCCAAGTGAGGCCTGAGCTCAACCTCCTTCCATAAGGACTGCTCCAGGTCGTTTCCTAGCAGACAATCTACAGGCATGGTAGGGCTCACAACCACCCTCAAGGGACCTGAGACCCCCCCCCATTCAAAGGAAACCTGCCCCACCATACATTGGCGCTCTGAGTTGTCTACAGCAACTACTTGGTGGAATGCTCCGGGGACTACTTGCTTCTCAGACACCAGGTGACACCGGACTGAGGTCACACTGGCTCCAGTGTCTCTGAGAGCCTCTACCCTGTTCCCATTGATGGTCACCCAGGTGCTATATTTCTTTGTGTTAGGGGCACCTGGTTTCCTGGGACCATCTCACTGTCCCCTAGTGAGACAAGGGTCATTTCTGCGGGATCCTCACCCTCCTGTGGGCACCCCTCCTCCCCAAGCGCTACACTAGCCAACACTTTGGACTGTCCACTGGTGGGTGGCTGTGTCCCCTTTGGGCACTTGGGGTCCCCCTTAAAGTGACCTACCTGGTCACATGCATAACACTTGCGGGGGCCGGTCTCAACAGGCTTCCCTGTAGAGACCCCTTTCTTCTTATCACCGGGGGGCTGGGAACCTTTACCCTGGGTACTAGTTTGGGGCCCTTTAGAGAACTCCTGTGCTTTACCCTTGTCCCCCCCACCTTTCTGCTGGGGACCCTGCCCACCTTTGGCTGAGTCTCCCCCAAACGCTTTCTTGTGGACCATGGTACTCACCCAGCGGTCCGCTTCCATAGCAAGCTTCCTGGGGTCAGTTAGCTTACTATCCACTAGGTGCTGGCGCAGATCTGCAAAACATAGACTAGACAAGTGCTCCCATGCAATCAAGTCGTAGAGCCCCTGAAAATCTGTTACATTACTGCCCTTTACCCAACCATCCAGCGACCTGCAGAACACATCCACACATTCCAACCAAGTGTTGGCATCAGACTTCTTACTGGACCTGAACTGATCCCTGTACTTTTCAGGAGTAAGACCATACTTTGTGAGAAGGGCATCCTTCATGTCAGCATAGGTGAGGTGATACCCCTTACCCAAAGCTATCAGAGCATCCCTTGCTTCTTCAGGGAAAAGTGGCCACAATCCTGCTCCCCAATTCTCCTCAGGGACCCCATTCATGTGTATGGCTGCCTCATAACCCTGAAACCACCTTTGTATGTCATCCCCCTTCTTGAACTCCTTGCCTACATTCTTGGGAATGTGCACAATCCTGTCTGCCTTTCTGGACGAATTGCTGCCACCATCTGAGCCTGACTTACTCCTAAGTTCTAGCTCCTTCAGTTCTCTCTCATGCTCTAAGAGCATCTTCCTCTCCTCTATGGCCAATCTCTTCTCCTCCCGCTCACTCTCCAGCCTGAGCTTCTGCAGCTCAAACTGCCTTGCCTCCCGCCTGTCCTCCAGCTCCTCTGGGGACAGACTGCTGCTGCCTGACCTGGCGGGTTCCCCCTACCCAAAAGCATATCCACCCTGGAAATAGGCTCCTCCACCTCCTCACTGAGATTACCAGGCTGCCCACTGGCATGTCTGGCTGCTACCCAGGCCCTCAGCGCCTTCTGTAGCTCCTCCTTCCTTGTGAGGCCTTTAATTTGGACTTTCAGGTCTTTACAAATTGCTCGTAGTTCCTTTACGGCATAGGTTTCCAACCTATCCTCCTCAAAGATAATTTCCATAGATGCAACGGATGATGCAGCTGTGTCAGGCATGACAAAAGTAGTGAGTTGAAAACTGGCAAGATCAAAAATAGGCCAAAAGAAAAAGAACCAGTATGTGGTACGTAATGGTCTGCGATATGGTAGTAGTGCACACCAATCACTGTAAGTCAAGTGCAAACACAAGTCCTATCCTCACCGCTGACAACCAATGTTAGAAATGGGATCTCTAGTTGGCAAGGGCTCGCACCTTTGTCCAAGTAGGGACCCTTCTTCCTAGTCAGGGTAAGGGTGTTACACTCGTGAAGTAACCCCTGCTCACCCTCGTGGTAGCTTGGCACGAGCAGTCAGGCTTAATTCAGAGGCAGTGTGTAAAGCATTTGCACATAACCAACAGTAATACAGTGTAAGCGCTCCAAACGGACACCACACCAGTTTAGAAAAATAACCAATTTTTATATACTCAAGACAAGACCAATTACGACAAAAATCCACAATACTATACTTTAAAAATGAATGCTTGATAAGGTAACTTCTTCTTTGCAGGAATAACACAAAAGCAAAGTTCGTACGAGTCGGTAGCCCCGTCCGGGTCTACCGCGATGCTGAATTACACAGAGTCCAACAGTTCCAGCCGACCGCGTCGTTACGGGCCAGCAGAGTCGTGAACAGACTCGGTCACAGTACCTTTCTCGTTGTGGCTGGTGCGGAGTGTACGAGCCGGTCGGCGTTCGTCGCGGTTGCGGTGCAAGACGGAGCGATGCAAGGTGCGGTGTCCCTCGATGCGGTGCAGGCAGCGGCTCGATGAGCGTCGTGCAGACGGAGTCGGTGAGTCCAAGGCGTGCGATGCAGGGTGAGACGATGCTCGATGCGGTGCTGACAGGTTGCGATGCAGGCGACCAAGCCGGAGTGCGGGAGCTGGCGTCGGACAGCGGTGCGAGTCGGAGCGGTGCGTCGCAAGCGTGCGAGCGGTGCCCCAAATGCGATGCGGTCACGACTGTTGAGCCAGTTGCAGCGTCCGCGTCGGTCGGGTCCGGCTGGTTCAGTGAAGCGATGCGATGCGATGCGAACTGCGGTGCCCCAGGTCACGGTGCAAGCAGCGGCTCGGTGTTGACGGCGTCGGACGTCGCCTACGGTGAGACCAGGGTTGCGATGCGAAGCGGGGCGATGCGGTCTGCGGTGCAAACAGGTCACCGGCCAGGGATGGATTCGGTTGACGGAGTCGGTTGCGGTTCCCTTCCTCTGTGGCAACGGAAACAGCGTTCCAGAAGCGGTACCCAGAGGCTTGTGAAGTCTTTGTAGTCCCTGAGACTTCTTAACAGGAGGCCAGCTCGGTTTCAGGCCCTTGGAGATACTCAGCACAAGTTTGTAGAAAGTTCAGTCTAGTCCTTTCACTGCCCAAGGCAGAAGCAGCAGCTGCAGGCCAACCCAACAAAGCAACAACACAGCAAAGGGGCAGTACTCCTCCTGGCAGCTCTTCCAGCTCTTCGTCTTGGCAGGTTCCTTGATTCCAGCGAGATCTAAATTCATGGGGTCAGGGCCCCAATATTTATATCCCAAATTCCTTTGTTCTCTGAAGGCAGAGAGGCCTTTGCCTAGTCCAAACCAGTTCTGGAGCACTTTGTTGACAAGTCTCCGTCCCTTCTTTCAGTGAGTAGGCCAGGGACATCAGACGCACCACAGGAGGTGGAGCCAGCATTGTGGAGGGAAGGCACTGTCCTATTCAGGGCCCAGGTGCGACCCCTTCCACCCATCTACATGTAGATCTGGCTATTCAGCCCTGTGCTGACTCACCCTGTCTCCTGGCATCCCCCAGCCCCTGTCACTCACACTCCAGACAAGGAATACACAACCTCACAGAGGCAGGCTTGGATGGTTAGACAAGAAAATACCCACTTTCTAAAAGTGGTATTTTCAAACACAGAATGTTAAAACCAACTTCACTAAAAGATGCATTTTATCATTCTGAGTCCAGGCATACTTAACTCGAATTTCTACCATGTTCCCGGGGTCAGTTAGGATTATAAGCTGTAATAATCAAAACTGCCCGTTCTGGCCTATGGGGAACAGGTAGCCTTGCAATAGTGAAAAACGAATTAGGCTGTAATTCACTATCAGGACATGCCACACACACCAGGGCATGTCCTACCTTTCGCATACAACGCACCCTGCCCACAGGGGTACCTTGGGCCTACCTTAGGGGTGACTAACATGTAGCAAAGGGAAGGTTTAGGGACTTGCAAGTGTGTGCACTTGCCAAGTCGACATGGCAGCCCCAGGCTGCGCACAGGCTCTGCGGTGGCAGGCCCGAGTTACACTTTACGGGCTATTTGCGTGGGTGGCACAATCCAGTGCTGCAGCCCACCAACAGCATTTGGTCTATAGGCCCTGGCACTCGCAGTGCACTTTACAAGGGACTGACACATAAACCAAATAGGCCAATCATGGAAACACCAATCCATAACACATTTTATACAGGAGCACTTGCACTTTCCCACTGGACAGCAGTGAGGAAAGTGCGCAGAATCATTACACCAGCAAAAACAGAGTCAAAACCGGGAGGTCAGAAAGCAAAAAGTCAGGGGAAACACGCCAAAAGATGCCAAGTCTAACACCCTGGCAAAAGGTTTGCGACATATTTATCAACAAACAGATGCCTACCCGTGTCATCTATCAATGACTGGCCACTAAAATCGTGGAATGCCTCTTCAAAGCGTGTGAAAAAGTCAGAAACTGATTCATCTACCTTTTGCTTGCAAGACGCTAACACTGTCCAATCTATCTTTTAGGGGGAATGATCGTCTTTAACTTAACTAATATAGCTGCCGGAAGATTTAAAATTAACTGACACGGTTTCTGTGCAGGTTCTCTATCTTCATCTAACCGCTCTAAATCTTTCCACAATGCTCCAAATGTTGCATTATCAGCAATTTTACGCACAGGTCTCCACATATCAGGCGGTAATATTAATCCAAAAAACAAATCAATATCAGACAAAGTCATAGTACAAGAGCTAATTGCACCCTCAACTTCCTCATAAAAGGCTGCTAGATTCTTTCGCGGGTCAGGCAATGCATTTTTAAGGGCCATAACATCTGCTCTATTCCAAGGAGTGTAAACCCAATTATAAATAAAGTACCCTTTCGCATTAAGAGAAGTCTTATCATCATCTGCACCCGTTCCTTTAGGAGGAACATATAAAGGCGCGGCTTCCCGCATGGGTTTCACATGAATTACAACATTCTTGTCTGTTTCAGGAGTAGAAGTTCGTGCCATGCTGATCTGAGATGCTAGTGCAGCTGCTTCTGCTGCCTTTTTCTCCTCTCGCAAACGGGCTGCTTCAACACGCAGTTTAACCAAGCGTCTGATCGTGTCAGCCACCTGGGAGAAGACAAAAAGACCGTCACGTAATTGTTTACAATCAGCTGCTACATCATCGGGCTCCATTTCTACCGAATGCTTCCTAAATCGTTCAATAACCTCTACAGCAAATGTATCGGTAAAATATATTTGCTCCCTTTCCTGCCATCCTTTTATACTATCTAAAAGTTCAGAAGCAGTGGTAGTATTACGAACGGCTTTACGCGCAGCAGATCTAATGTCAGATGCACGCCCAGTAGATAACATTGAGCGAGTTTCTCGAGCTTTGTCCTGGTCTGAAAAGAGTCCTCATCTGACTCATGAGGAGCGGAAGAAAAAATATACAGAGGTGGAGAACGATCTAATAACAAGAAATCATCTTGCGGTTTATTAAGGATAGGATAAAGGGGCTGCCTAACAGCGTATTGGCCAGTTACCTGTAAATGGCGTTCCCTATCTTCCCTCTCTTTAATTTCTTTCATCTCCTTGTTTTTTAACTCTAATGCTTTCGCATAAATGGTCTTTCGCTGTTCTTTGTCAATCAAGGCTTGCTCACGCTTCATTCGCTCACACACTTCTTTCTCCCACATTCGGACACAATCAAACATATCTTGCCTAGTCTTTCGTTTAAACATACATTGTTCCACATACTGAATCTTTCGCAAATCAAATGACCCATACATCGGCCAACGCAACTCAGGATCTTTACTAGTATATTTATTCCATAACGTGCAGTACATTATAGAAGAAATCCCATACTTAATATACATATCCATATTAGGCGTCCCCTCCGGGGGGGCTGGTTGTGCTTCGTCAAGTCTCAAACTGGTACCACTACAAAAGCAACACATCCTACGAAGTGTGCTGAAAACAGGCATGCCAAAAAAAAAAATAGTGCAGAATATGCAGTATTATAATCAAAGTAGCGCTTAAGGTACTCTTCGTACGTTGCGCTGTTCAAACAATTTTAAATAGAGAAAATTCTCCTCATTACCTGCCTATATGTATTGCAATACATATATAATTACAAAACAGATTCCAAAATTGGCCAATCATACAAACAAAGCCGCAGTAAGTGTTACTAAACTACCTTACCAATCAAAGGCATCAAACCAACAGCAAGTGCCGCAAAACGGCTCTTACCAATCAAATGGTGTCCAGGTTCCAACTGCCAAGGTCTCAAAATCGACCAAATGGACACTGCACAGCGAACCAACAGAAGAGATCTCAGTCGAGGACCGGCGCCGCCGGGATGGTCAGATCAGAAAGAAATGAAAAACGCCGTGGGTGCCAAGACTCGGATCTCCTCCGGCAGCGATCGCGTCCAGAAGCGAGATTCCAATCCTTCGTCTCGACCAATCCTTCGGGCATCCGAGTCGCCGATGAGCCCCACGTTGGAAGCGCCAATTTGTGGTGGTGAGCCTCAACAAGGCCTACCAGTGCTTAGGGGTTCTCCCTTTCTGCACAGAGTCCTCAGACAAATAGGAAGAAGGTGGCACAGAAACTGGAATAGAAAAGACAGAGTTTATTAAACCTCATGAGGTGTAACCACATTCACACAGCGCCCTTTGGTAATGCATGAAGTAGCACACCGAATGGAAGGACCTTGGTCCTTTTATACCCACACAGGGGCTCAAATGAAGGCGGTACAAACACAAAATGCTGGTTTTAGGTACATATAAGGTCATACAAAAAATGCACAGTCGACAAGTGGGTGGAGCTAACAGTTTCTACTTCTAGTAGACACATCCTGACATTTATAAACTCGGAACAGCTGCATAGACAGCTGCGAGCTCAACTGAGCATGTGTAAAGCAAAAAAGACTAAATATAACTCGTCTCTAGGCAGATTTCAAGAGCAGTTAACAGGAAGGTAGGACAGAGCACATGACGAGCACATGGCAACCAAAATGGCTGCCAGAAATATAAAATGGATTCCACAAAGCGGACAATTTAGTCTCTGAATACAGGATGTCTTCGGCTAATGCTTAACTTAAGTGCTGCCAAATTACAACATACCTTCTATAATAAGAAGCATGGACATATAGATCCAGATTAGACTTCTATCTGCTAAGTACTGTCCTTAAAATCTGGTTTGAAGAGGTTAAACATCTGGGTGAACACCTTTCTGACCATTCGGCAGTGACATTGACACTTAAAGTTCCAACTAGGCCGATATGTCAGAGGTGGACATTAGAGCGAGCTATTCTCCTAGAAGAAACATTAGTTGAAAAGCTAGCAGAGGAATCAAAGGCTTTTTTTCAATCAAATTTAGGAACTGCCCCGATACAGATGGTATGGGACGCTTATAAAGCCTTTATAAGGGGTTTAATAATGGCTATACAAATAGATAGGCATAGAAAGTATAAAAATGAAATTGATGTGATAGAGAAAGAAATTCAAATAAAAGAACAAGAGATTATAACACATCAGAGTAACCCTCTAAGAGCAGACATACAGGCAAAATTAGACTCTCTTAAATTAGATTTGACCACCGTCTTAGATGTAAGGCTTAAAAAGAAATGGCAAGCCAGTAAGTTATCACACTTTGAATATGGGGAGAGCTGCGGCAAATTATTGGCGTGGAAGACCAAACAGGATATGGCTAGGAACTCAATTAATGAGCTTAAGTCAGTGGAGGAGGCTAGCTTTGGGAAAGTACTTAATAACCCAACAGATATTGAAAAGGCTTTTCAGCGACATTTCGAGAAGGTATATCATGAAGATCTGATTGTACGGGACGAGGAGATAAAGAGATGGATAGCGCATACTCCTATCAAAAAAATCTCGGATGATAAATCCCAGAATATGGATTTGCCAATTTCTAATGCTGAAATTAGGAAAGCCATTATGTCTGGAAGATCTGGGAAAGCTGCAGGCCCTGATGGGTTACCTGCAGAATTATACAAAGCCTTAGAAAAAGTGTTAACCCCAATTATGTGTCTATTGTTCTTCCATATTTTTGAGGAAGGAGGAGAGATACCACCCTCATGGAATGAAGCAGCAGTAGCACTAATTCTTAAACCTGCTAAACCATCTTGTTTATGCGATTCATATCGCCCCATCTCGTTACTCAACGTTGACTATAAAGTTTTTTCAAAAATATTAGCAGAGAGGCTGAATGGCGTTGCAGAGCATCTGCTTCATAGAGACCAAAAGGGGTTTGTGAGAGGGAGGGGAATAAGAGATCTAACTTTTAACTTAATTGGGGCAATTGACGTAGCCACCTTGCATAAGATCCCTTTAGCTGTAATTACTATTGACGCAACAAAGGCGTTTGATAGAGTAAACTGGGCTTACCTACAATATATATTAAAAGCGAATAATCTAGGGAAGAATTTCTGCAGGGCAATCTCTCTAATTTATAAAACACCTATAGCCAGAATTTTAGTAAACGGCAATCTTTCTGCTCCAGTGATAATTCAGAGAGGCACACGGCAGGGATGCCCCCTATCCCCATTGTTATTTAATTTATATATAGAACCGTTGGCTGAAAAGATAAGGACACACCCAAACATAGCTCCTTTTAAATTCAGAGAGTGGGAGAGAAAGGTTGCGTTATACGCAGATGATTTAATGATTTTTACATTGGATCCAAATACCACTATTCCATTATTGTATGAAGAAGCAAAACTTTTTGGGCGAGTATCAGGCTATGAAATTAATGCATCCAAAACCGAATGTATGATATGGAATTTGGAAGCATGTAATTTCCCGACTAAAAAAGCTATGAGGTATCTAGGGATAACAGTGGCCCAAAATATAGATAAAATCGCAGACATAAATCTCCAAAGGGTCAGAGGAGAAATCCTTAACTCTCTAATGGGATGGGCATACTTACCCCTGACTCTCATAGGCAGACTGAATTTAATAAAGATGATGCTGCTGCCCAAAATAATTTTTATATTGCAAAATATCCCGCTCCCATCTAATGAAAGTACCCTGAAGTCTCTCCAGTCGAAGTTAAATAGCTTCATCTGGGCTTCAAAAACCAGTCGAATATCATGGAAGAAGTTAAGAAGAAAGAAGAATAAGGGTGGTTTGTGCCTCCCGGATTTGACATTATATGCCAGGGTTTTTTCATTAAAGACCGGGAGAATGCTTATAGAGCTACCAGATGGCTCAGATATTGGTGTAATGTTTGGGGTAATGCTCTCAGATGTTGAAGGAGAAAGTCATGGTTTCTTATATAAATATGGAGACCCAAGATTTTTTAAGAAAGTACGGTTGAAAATATTAAATGGCTTGGTCAGCACTTGGGCCAAGATTAGGAAAGCTTTAAAAATTAGCTATTTCAGTGCCCTTGCGCCAATCTGGAATGCCCCAGGCTCACCAGGATGGACTAGAGACTCTTTGTCTTTGCCTTTAATTGAAGCTGGGATCCGGCAATGGGGACAGTTGATACCGGAAGGATCTCTCCTGACCTGGGAAGAGATGAATTTACTTACGGCGAATAGATTATCTAAATTCAAATATTGGCAAATTAAAAACTGGCACCAGACGTTTGGAATGGAGGTGGGCAGGACAAATGAACTGCAAAACCAATAAAGAGGAAAGAAGTGGCAATGCTGTATTGGTTACTGCTCAAGTTGGAGGATGGAGAGTTTAAATTACCAACGGAGCTGTGGGGAGAGAGCTTGCCGGGAAGCAGCCCTGAAAATCTATGGCAAGTATCTCACGACATATTATATTCTACAGTTAAACCCGCAAATTTAAGAAGGAATTATCTCTTTTCTGTTCACAGGGTATACTGGACTCCTTTAAAACTCTCGAAATTCGCAACTGGGCCCATTCAAAAATGTCCCAAGTGTCTCCAGACTAATGCGGATGATGTGCATATGTTTCTAACTTGCCCTAAGTTGAGTCACTTCTGGACATAGGTAAAAAGGGGTCTGGAAGGCATTTTTGGTGTAAATATTCAGGTAAGCATAACTGTAACATTAGTTATGTTTGGATTGTTATCTAATTACCAAAGCCTTAAAAAGGAGGAAAATCAGCTCTGTCTGTACCTAATGCTTTTGGCAAGAAGGGAAATATGTAAAAAATGGGTTAATGAAATTCCACCAACTTTTTTAGATTGGGTGATCTCCATTAAGTATATAATGAAGTTAGATAGGGCTGGATCAGATAAAGATACAAAAACCTTTTGGAGTTCATGTGAGAAATGGCTAACCAGTTTGGATCAGTAAGATAACATCTGTCCAATAATTACGCCTTTACACTAAACAACAACGTTTCTCCTTGGTTTCTGTGAGGTGCCCCGGTCGAAACAGAACTCTGTTATTGAGAGACTATGTGTAAAAGCATATCCATCGAAGATAGAGAGCTCCCCAATTGGTGCTGAAGGAGTACGATAGAGAGTAATTGAGTAAGCTCGGATTCTATCTGATGGCGAATGAGGACAAAAAAAAAAAAAAAAGATATATGAGCCTCATGTCAATATGAGACAAAGAAGCGCTATGTCACTCACACACAGGCGCGGCCGTGGTAGGAGTGCCGGTCGGGCTGTGACGTGGGGCGGGGGAGGGGCAGGGGCGGGGAAGGGGCAGGGTGGGGGTAGTAAACTACGGATTAAGGCCGAATACAGGTAAGTGAACATTTAAATAAATAAAACGAATTTCGTTGCGCGCACTGCATTGCGATGCAGTGCGCGCAACGCAACTCGTTTTATTTATTTAAATGTTCACTTACCTGTATTCGGCCTTAATCCGTAGTTTACTACGCCCACCCTGCCCCTCCCCGCCCCACGTCACCGCCCGACCGGCACTCCTACCACGGGCCGCGCCTGCTCACACACACAAATCTACATTTAGCAAATAGCAAGGGAGAAATTAGATGAGGAGCCAACCAAATCACTCGACCAATAGCAGGAGCACTAGAGTAGAACAACTATTGGGAACAAAAAGGAATGTCTAACACTATTTAAGGTGCAAAGTAGAAGACATATATAAAAGAAGATTGCTGATAGACTGTTTTAGAGCAATGCTCAGCTAAGAAGAGGTAAATATGGAATAAAGAGACTTGGACGCTGACATGAGAATTAGAATTCAATTAATTATTTGAAATGGAATATGATTGGACAAGACAGGTCTTTTTCTGCTGAAACCTTGGCTTTAAGTGAATGGAAAAGGATGTATTTAGTAGCGGGAGAGGAGCAGCTCTGCAGAGGTTTTCGATTAGTAAATATAATTTACCAAAACCCAGTTCTATAATAGCACGATTTAAAAAATATTTCAAATGTCTGGTGACAGGGAACGTATTGATATTAATATTGTAATGTGAGCATTTTATTGTTAGAAATTCTAGAGTATGTTATTAAAAACACATCAAATATTTTTCTTGTGTAACGTTTGAATTCATTGCAGCTCGCGTTTTACCTGAAAGGAGTGGCAATTGGGAAAAAACTCAACAAGGATTGGCACAGCCAATAGGTAAGCGTAGGCAAGCTGGTGCATTGGTAGCATTTATGTTTATTTTTTATGCAAGTATTTTAATAGAACGGTGCAGGTTCTTCCTACTAGGTGCAAGTACTTAGAACTGGTAATGGAACCTTTTTCAATTCCTGTGCACATTACTGGAAAATACCACTCTTATTGTCATGAAGAAATAGTACTATTATGCGTGAATTACTTTAACCCGAGGACATTGTTTAACGGACAAGGATGGCAAAAAAACAAAAAACTGAAAAAGAATGATAAGGAAGGAAAAAGAATCAGCATAGTAAAGTATTGGCACATTAGCTCTGGCACTGAAGTACATTTCATTTTAGGCAGATGTACACATGTGACCAGGATTAGTGCTGTCACTCGCAGTGCACAAGAGCCACGCAATGCCTGAAGTGGGCTGACCCATTGCCCCACGTTTTATTCTGTGGTAGGTGGAAGGAAAATGTGATTGACAGTTGAACAGACCAATGGATGAAGATGTATCATCATCCAACGCCCCTCTATGAAGGTATACATTTATGTTTTTTTACTGAATGAGGCTGCCAACTGAAAAGTATATTCTTGGTAGACAGTGTGCTTGAACAGCTAAATCTCTTCTATAAGAACAGGCCTCCGAACTCCTCCATAATCTTCTGCTCAATCAAGTGGGCAAGGAGGGAGCTGTTAAAAAGGGGTATGTAAACTTTGTATGGTGGGTGTTAGCACTCAAGCAACACTGTACTGATCTACATATAGCCATTTCCTCCCAACCAGTGCAGGAAGATAAAGAGTTTACCAATTTCTTTCTTGTGAGAAAGGAGATAAGAAAACAGGCGGTAACCTGGGTACAATACCAATCTCTCGTAACAACTGGATGAGGGCTTTGGTATTTGATGGCTGTGGCTAACCCAACTGAGCACATTCTAGCTCATTTGTTAAACAAGCGATAACACAAACCTGCATTGTTTGACCAAAGATTCACCCTGATCTACACCTATCACAGTGAAAGAATGGATCCCAGCATGTCCTGCTGTACTGTAACAGGAAAGGCTCTGTATCCTCGGAATTCCAGTGCTGATCAGCTCAGAAGTTGAGGCCCCTGACCCTCTGTGAGAAAGTGCCTCTTTTGAGATGGTTAGCCACTTACTTTTTGCCTGGGTAATAATGTGGTTTCCAACCAGTGATGTGGTTGCCAACCAGGTCCCCGGTGCCAGTGCTCCTTCCCTAAAACTATACCACAACTGGTACAACTTCAGTCCCCCTATAAGTCCCTAGTAAATAGTATCCTTGGTATCCAGGGCATGAGGACTGAAGAGGGTCCCCTAGGTACACCTCACCAAGGCCATGCCACTGCAGCTTGCATACCTTGGTGCAGTGAAAAATGACAAAGTCATCATGGCACACTGCATGTGTGCCATGTTCAGCAGGACTGCCTAAGGTATAGGTAAGTCACCCCTCTATCAGGCCTTACATGCCCTAAGGCAAGGAGCACTATATCTCAGGTGTGGCCATAGCTGCATGAGCAGGTATGCCCCTACAATACCTTAGTCTATTCTTAAATATTGTAAGTGCCTGTGAAGCCATAGAGAGCAGATGGGCTGGAAACTCGACAACTCGAGTTCCCCAGCACCATGATGGCTTCACTGAACCCAGCGGTGTTTGGTACCAATCAACCCCGCTTAATAAACCCACACTGATGCCAGTGTTGGATTTATTAAAATATGTACCCAGAGGGCACCTCAGAGGGGCCCCCTGAAAACCTACCAACCCTGGTGTGGTCTCTGACTGGCTTAGGCAGTCTGCCACCACCAGACATGTTTCTGCACCCCTGGGTTGAGAGCCTCTGCTCTCTGAGGCCCATCTAGTGCGGAGGTGTCACAACTCCTCCGCCAGGATGAGCACAGTGCTCAAAAGGGAAGCTTCAAAGGCCTTGCTGCCTTTGCAATGCGACCCCAGCCTCTGCTGCTAGCAGCAGATTGCCGCCCTCAGTTCAAACCCCCACTTTTGGCAGGAGAACCGGCGGGAAACCAAGATAGAGTAGGAGGTGTGCCCACTTTTGCCAACTTCACCCCTCTGCTGCTGGGGGCAAAGTTTGGCACATTTTTCAGTGCCCACCATCTTGAAGATGGTGGGACTTATCCAATCAGGGCTAAGGCTATGCCCCCCTCCCATAGGAGGGTGGCGTAATAGTGTGTATAGACACTCCAGGTAAGGAACCTGTTGGTCCTGACCTGTTATTCCCCTGTAACGCCCCTATATCTAGTATTTAGGTGGCTCCCCCAGACCCTGAAATCAGAATCCTGTTGACCTAAGAAGAAGTGGACACTATAGCGTCGCACGAACAGAGAAGACTCTAGTCACCAACTGACTTGGCCCCAGCCCTACCGGCCTGTCTTCAGCTCTCGACGATCCTGTACCAAAAGACGACCTGTCCTGAAAGCCCAGCGACCTCCAAAGCCTTGGAAGGACTGTCTGCCATTGACAAAGATAAAGGTCTCCCGAGGATAGCAGACCTGTTCAGAAGAAACCAACTTTAAAGAACATAGGCCTCTGCCCTGAGGAACCGTGAAAACACTGCCAGACCCACCTCTGCACCTAACGCCCACGGCCCGAGTCCAAGTGGTCCACCAGTCCTGTTAAGGTTCCCCAGGGCTTTTGAGCAAGCGTCCACTGTGGGCTGACCCCTGCCAAACTCCACCTCGACACTGCAGCCTCAAGTCGAAGACTCCCCCCAACCTGCCTGGTAAGACTTTTCTAATGCTTAAGGACATCCCTGCACCGAAGCCCCTGGGCCTGAGGGACAGCGACCAATGGTGTCCCTACATCCCCTAGCATCTCTACTTCTCTGGGCAGCTGTGGGTTTTTTTCGTCCGGCCTCCTGAACTGCGCCTGTAGCCGTCCTGCAAAACGAATCTACCCAAATGACTTACAGAGGGCGCTCAACGCTAAGTTGGCACTCTGCACCCGGATGCCCCTGTGCCGCTGAGGGTATTAGTTTGGTGCTACCTTGTGGCCGCCTTGTACTTACTTTAAACTCCGGAGACTGGGATACCAAACCACTTTACTCACATGTGAGCAGGATCTCTTCTAGTACCCCTTTTCTCAGTTGGATAACATTGGCACCAGATTCTGAGTTTGAACGCTGCAGCTGGTTGCACTAGTGCTGCTGGAGGTGCAGATTTGCCACTTACCTGAACCTTGTCTGGTGCAGATTCTTCATTCTGAAAACCAAGACTGTAAGTTGTATACTTACCTGCAAAACCGCATTCTTGTTTTCCTCCCACAGGTTAACATTGCTGAATTTAAAAATTGCAATTTGTCCATTTTCGAAAATGAAATGTATTTTTCTTAAAAAACTTGCTTACCTTTTAACAACCTTGTTGGCTTTTAAATAAATCTTGAAAGAAGCTTATTCTTATAAAAATGGTGTGGATCTCCTTTTTGCATCATGTGTCATTTATTAATCACTGTGTGCATAACAAATGTCTTAAACTCCTCTGTGATAGGCCTAGGGCTGCTCAACCACACTACCACAAACAGAGCACTTTGGGTTTACATTGAGCCCTGTACACTTCTGAGGGAATCTCTGGAATCTTTACACAATATAACCACTAGTGGTTATCTAGTATGAGGTGGATGCCACCTCCTCCAACTGCTGCCAATTCATAGACAAAAGGCCTGCGGTGCTCATCAGGACAGAAACCTCTATGGACCTCAGACACGGGGTCCTCCTTTGACGTCATTCATTTAATCCAGGTCTCAACTAACAATGGTGATGACACACCCTGATCCCATATCTCTCACGAAACGCTTCCCCAAATCCGGAGTCAATGCTATTAAAATCACATACCCTCTGAATCTCTAAATACTCGACTAAAAACCTGAAACATAAAACCTTGTGAGGACAAACAGGATAGGGACAGCCCTGCCTCATACCCCTGGAGATGACAATCATAGGTAACAACTGATTATTGATACGTATTCTGAAACTAGGTGATGTGCAGAGTAGTCTAATCCACTCCGTAAATGCGATCAACAGTCAGACTGTCCAAAGTGCAACTTTAAGGCAAGAAATCCCTTGTTAGCATTGGATCGTTGTGGCACACACAGGGCCGGCCTTTACATGGGCAAGCTGAGCCCAGTCTCAGGGCGCCAATTTTCTGAGGGTTGCAAGGAGCTGTGTGAATTAAGGTTATGCCAACAATAGCACTCTTCTCACCTTGCTCCTGCCTTGTCCTTGTTCCTGCCTGTTAATTTCTGTCTGATTTGCCAGTTTAAAGTGGTTTTAGTCCTTCATTATCAATGGCGGGCGATGTTTTAAACACCCCTTTAACCCCCTTCCTTGCCCTCCCTTCACCCTCTGACCCCTGCTGGCACACATCAACAAAACCATCATCTGTGTGAGGCAGCTAAGCTACCAGTGGTTTAGGTGACCTGGGAGAGGTCTGGGGATGTGTGTGTTCAGAGGCCAGTCCCTGCTCATCCAGGTACTGGCCAGTGAACACAAAAGAGAACCCCTCCTGCCTCATTTAATTAACTAATATCAGCAAGGGCGCCAAGTTTCTCTCTGCCCACGCCAGGGCGCTTGTCAGGACTCACGGGAGGTTTCCTCCTTCTAACTGTATGCTGGCTACCATTTTCCCCCTACAAACTTACCAAAAGTCAGATAATCCCTCAAGCTGGAGTGCTTGTTGGCACCGATGGAACTCCAAGATGGCTGCCAACATGCACATACTGCGACAGCACACCACTGTTAGCAGTCTAGTCTTTTAGGCTTCATGACATCAGGTGAAGTGTGCTTCAACATTCCACTGTGCACTTCACTGAAGAAATAATTTGAAGAGCACCTGTTTTCCCAGCGTCGTGGAAGTCAGTTAGGGTAGTTGCGATAAAATCGGGGTTAGCTTCGTCGGAACTACATTCCCTCACTAATCAGGTTAGTGTTAAACTTGTAGCTAATATAAAACATTCTGTGAGAAAAGGTTATTGTGTCAGAGGTAAATTTCTATTTAAAGAGAAAAAAGGAAACAAGTCAGAATATATTTTCCTTCGTTTGAAAACTGGAAATACTTTTTTCAGTAATTGCTTTCCTTAGCTGAGAAGATTAAATAAAAAGCTTTTTGAATCAGCTGTCTTTTTCAGCTGTTCCAGAATCTGTCAGACGCAGGCGTGACCTTTCAACACGCAGTGTCTTCTTAGACTGAAACTTGTTCACTCTTCTGAGAATTAATTAAAAGGTGAAGTCAGGGTCAAAGGCCCGGCATGTTTCTTTCTCATGCCATGTGTTAAAGAACTCCAGTAATGTTCTCCTCACGTATGGCAGTGCTTCCAGCAAACATTAAAACCAAAGGCCTGAATAAAAGGAACGCTTCCTTTTAACATTTAACCTAAGTTCTGAAGCATTGTTTAAAAAACTAATTAAAGAGAGAAAACCAGTCATCCTACTACAGAAACCCCAGTTCAAGGCCCACTCCAGTCTCTTAACAGTGAGTTAATAGAAAGAAAGAGAAACCCAAATAATACATAAATTAGGAATACAGAAATAAATACTTACCTTATCTTTCTTACATTAAGGAATAGCAGGATCAAGTGCAGATTGTACCTGAGAACGAAAAGGAAAGAGATCTGAGTGAAGACTTCTCATACAACCTAGCAAACAATACATGAGAAGTAGAAGAGAAGTAAGCTTCAGTAAACATTCTGGTAAGATAAGTTATTTATACACCATAGAAAAAACAGTAAGTTAAAAGGCACAATAAATAAAGGTTTTTACATGTTAATGTTGCAGTCCAGTAAGAAGAAGAAGACGTAGCTGAACAGGCAGAATATTGGAGCAGTCTCTTCTCTGTCCCCAACCCCTTTTCCCCCTTAGAACTTACCTGCAATGGAATACTAAAAGACCTAGCAGGGTTGGTTCTGAGAAGGGTATTGGGACCTAGCGTCATTCTGCTCCTGTGTGGTTCAGACAGCAAAAGGGATTTAGACCCTGACAGAGTGAAGTGCCCACGTTGGTACAAGCACCTGAGCAGAATGGCAGAAGGACTTGATTTAAAAAATTTGGGCGAGATTTTGAGTAATATACAAAGGGACTTGGAGGCAGTCAGAGAGGAAAATAAAATACTAAGACAGGAGATAATAACCTTTAAAACGGGAACACCAGCTTTGGGATCTAGGCCAAGCACCGCATCCTTTGAAACCCAGAGTCCTAACATCAGCACTTCATCCTTTGCCCCCACACAAGTAATCCACTCATTATCCCCAGTAATTCCTCTTGCCCCTCCAGAGCGATTTAATGGAGACCCGCAGAAAGCGCAAATTTTTTGACCCAATGCTCTCTGCATTTTATGTGCCGTCCAACGATCTTCCCCGATGCTCAATCCCGAGTGGCGTTTATCTTGTCCTACCTTAGTGGGGACGCCGCCTCATGGTCCATGCCACTAGTAACCAAGGATGACCCAATTTTGTACAGTTTAGATGACTTCAAGAAGGAATTTCTCCGAATTTTTGATAGAAGAACAGCATCTCAAGCTTCAGACAACGAACTGTTGGAATTAAAGCAAGGAAACCGAGAACTCGTGTCTTACCTAGCCCAATTTAATAAACTAGTGGTCGAGACCAACTGGCCCGAGGATAAAAGAGCAGCAGTATTCTATAGAGGATTGCGAGAGGAATTGAAGGACGCTCTATCTCAAATCCCTAATCGACCCACCGACATCTCTGCCTTAGTGGATTTAACCTTAGAGATCGATTATCGGCAAAGTGAGCGGAAAGGAGAACGGCGGAAGGAGCTTAGACCAAGTGTTCCTCGTTTTGACCGTGTCAAAACAGAATCCACACGGACAGTAGAGAGTTCTTCGGGAATTGAACCCATGCAAATCGGTGTAGTCAGAGGTCCACTCTCTAAAGAAGAAAAAGAAAAGAGAAGGCTGAACAAACTGTGCCTATATTGTGGAAGAAGTGGACATTTTGTCAAGAATTGCTTAAAAGACCAAAGTTGCCTGCTAAGGAGAAGGAAAACTAGAGGCACCACAGGTAAGGGGAGTTGGACCTGTGGATGCGAATGGAAAAACGACTCCAACAAATCACCAATTGGCAAACACACTACAAGTCTCCTCTCCCCATTTGGTTATGACTGTGACCTTAAGGTTTAGAGATGTGGTTTTGACAGGAATCATCGTCATGGTAGATTCTGGGGCAACAGGTAATTTCTCCGACCACAAATTCGCTAGCCTGATCGGTTTACAAGCTATCAAGAAGGAGAAAAGTGAGAAGGTCAGAGCGGTGGATGGTACGGATTTAACTTCAGGGCCCATAACCAGTCATACTGAATTGGTACACATGACTACTGTCGAAGGACACCAAGAGACCTTGCAATTTAATTTAATAGACGCCCCCAATTTCAACTGATTCTAGGTCTACCATGGCTAACGGAACACAACCCGTTAATTGATTGGGGAGCCCGAACTATTCAATTAAATTCAGACTACTGCACCAAAAATTGTTTCGACGACCAGACACATTCTTCTGTAATCTGCGCTGCCACCCAATTGTGTGAAGGTGGAGGTTCGGTATGTGCGATCCAAACTACCATGATACCAGATGAATACCAAGACTTTGCAGACGTCTTTGATGAGAAAAAGGCAGAGACGTTACCCCCACAGGCCCTATGACTGCAAAATTGATCTAGAACCAGGGGCTAATCTACCATGCAGCAGAGTTTACGCATTAACGGAGAAGGAAAACATCCATTTGAAGGAATACCTAGCTAAGAATCTGGAGAACGGATTTATCCGACCGTCGCAGTCCCCTGTCTCTTCCCCACTTTTTTCGTGCCGAAAAAGGGGGAGATCTCAGGACTTGTATTGACTTTAGAGCGATTAACAGGATAACTGTGAAGAATCGTTATCCATTGCCTCTCATTTCAGTACTAATTGATCAAGTGAAGGAAGCAAAGATATACACTCGCCTAGACCTACGAGGAGCGTACCACTTGATTAGACTCCGGGAAGGCGACGAGTGGAAGACTGCGTTCAGGACCAAATTTGGCCTTTATGAGTATCTTGTGATGCCATATGGTCTCTGTAACGCACCAGCGGCCTTCCAGTACTTTATCAATGATGTTTTAAGTGAATTCATTGACCGATGCGCTATAGTATACATAGATGACATCCTGATTTATTCCAACACGGTTGAAGAACATCACAACCAGGTCAGAGCAGTTTTACAACGTCTACGAGAGAACTCTCTATACGTTAAATTGGAGAAATGCCTCTTCAACACAGATACAGTAGAATTCCTAGGTTTTGTGTTATCACCTGCAGGAGTTCGAATGGATGAGCAAAAAGTGAAGGCGATAACAGACTGGAAATCTCCTACCAGTATCAAAGAGGTTCAAAGCTTTATCGGATTCTCTAATTTTTACAGACGATTCATTAATGGATTCTCCAATAAGATACTTCCGCTGACTCGTCTTCTGAAGAAAGGAGTTCCGTTCCAATGGTCAGAAGAAGCAGAAGAAGCTTTTCAGTTGATGAAGGACAGTTTCACCACAGCACCGGTGCTGCTTCATGCAGATCCCTCTGAGCCTTTTTATTTGGAGACAGACGCATCGGACCTAGCCATCGGGGAATACTTTCTCAGAGGCACAAGGACACGGGACAGTTACACCCGGTGGCATATCGGTCCCGCAAACTCAACCCTGCGGAATGCAACTATACGATTACAGAAAAAGAACTCTTGGCAATCAAAGATGCCTTCAAAGATTGGAGGCATTACTTAATGGGGGCAAAACACACTGTAACGGTGTTTACGGACCACCGCAACCTAAAATTTTGCGATCTGCTCGAACTCTCACACCACGTCAGCTGCGTTGGTCTCTTTACTTCGCGGACTTTGATTTTGTTATCACTTTTCGTCCCGGATCCAAGAATGGAAAGGCTGATGTCCTCTCTAGACTCGACACAGAAAATCAAACTTCAGTCATTGAAAACCAGCAAATCATACCTGATGGAAAATTCATTGGAACTATCTCCTTAGAACCTTTTGAACATCACGTTCGAAATTTGATGACCGACCTTGAAATGGAGAACTGGGCCACAGAAGATCCACAACGTTTCATTCGCAATGGCCTCCCTATTTAGGTACCACCCTGTATTTACCCACCAAGGAGCTTCAGCTGAAGGCAATGCAGGAATGTCACGACAACCCTCTGGCTGGCCACAAAGGTGTTGTGAAAACCGAAGAATTACTCAAACGTCGTTTCTGGTGGCCATACATGTGCCGAGACGTCCGTCAATATGTGTTAGGCTGTGAAATTTGTGCACGGGGAAAATCGGACAGACAAGCTCCTAAAGGTCTCCTACAACCCATGCCAACCCCCATATCCTTGGCACACAGTCTCCTTAGATTTGATTGTTGATCTACCTTCTTCCCATGGGTATGATACCATTCTTGTAGTTGTCGACACTTTTAGTAAGATGGCACATTATATACCCTTCAAAGGTACACCCACTGCTAAACAATTGTCCCAACTTTTCAATCAACATGTTATTCGCCTTCATGGGATTCCTAGGGTCCTCGTTTCAGACAGGGGCTCTCAGTTCCTATCACGATTTTGGAAGGCTTACATCAAAGGCCTTAATATTGACCATCGTTATTCCACCAGTTTTCACCCAGAAACTG
This sequence comes from Calotriton arnoldi, assembly GCA_963921515.1. Taxonomy (NCBI): domain Eukaryota; kingdom Metazoa; phylum Chordata; class Amphibia; order Caudata; family Salamandridae; genus Calotriton; species Calotriton arnoldi. The sequence continues at coordinate 409,909 of CAWUFW010006454.1, forward strand.
ATGGTCAGACTGAACGCATTAACCAAGACCTAGAACAACACCTCAGACTTTATTTGTTAGATGAGGAGGGTGACTGGCCTGACCACTTATGGACTGCGGAGTATGCTCACAATAATGCTCTAAATGTATCCACTGGCCACTCCCCTTTCTTTATAAACTCAGGCAGACATCCCAATTCTCATGCTAATTTTGATGATATTAATGTTCCTGCTGTTCAAGATATTGCCCGACAGTTAACTAAAATTCATCACTCAGTAACCCAGAATTTGTCGATCGCGAAGGATCGTTACAAACACTTCGCTGACCGAAAACGTAAAAAGAACCTGAGCTTCATGTAGGAGACTTAGTCTGGTTGAGTACAAAAAATCTCAGACTCAAAGGTCCCCGTAAATTTCAGCCTCGTTTTATGGGTCCTTATCCAATTGAGAAGGTCATAAATCCAGTCACTTATCAACTATCTCTTCCTGGTTCTACCAAAATTCATCCAGTATTTCATGTTTCTCTCCTTAAACCAATTCAACCGGGGTTGCGTAGGGTTTCCCCTCCTGATCCTCTGATGGTTAATGGTGAGGCGGAGTACGAAGTTAAGCGAATTTTGGATTCAAAACTCATCCGCAATGAAATTTTCTACCTCATTGATTGGCAAGGTTATGGACCTGATGAACGTTCCTGGGAAAAGAGTACTAATGTCCATGCCCCCGTTTAATTAGAGCCTTTCATGCCAAATTCCCTGCCAAACCACGACCGGAGGAAACCCCGTTGGGAGGGGTACTGTCAGGACTCACGGGAGGTTTCCTCCTTCTAACTGTATGCTGGCTACCATTTTCCCCCTACAAACTTACCAAAAGTCAGATAATCCCTCAAGCTGGAGTGCTTGTTGGCACCGATGGAACTCCAAGATGGCTGCCAACATGCACATACTGCGACAGCACACCACTGTTAGCAGTCTAGTCTTTTAGGCTTCATGACATCAGGTGAAGTGTGCTTCAACATTCCACTGTGCACTTCACTGAAGAAATAATTTGAAGAGCACCTGTTTTCCCAGCGTCGTGGAAGTCAGTTAGGGTAGTTGCGATAAAATCGGGGTTAGCTTCGTCGGAACTACATTCCCTCACTAATCAGGTTAGTGTTAAACTTGTAGCTAATATAAAACATTCTGTGAGAAAAGGTTATTGTGTCAGAGGTAAATTTCTATTTAAAGAGAAAAAAGGAAACAAGTCAGAATATATTTTCCTTCGTTTGAAAACTGGAAATACTTTTTCAGTAATTGCTTTCCTTAGCTGAGAAGATTAAATAAAAAGCTTTTGAATCAGCTGTCTTTTTCAGCTGTTCCAGAATCTGTCAGACGCAGGCGTGACCTTTCAACACGCAGTGTCTTCTTAGACTGAAACTTGTTCACTCTTCTGAGAATTAATTAAAAGGTGAAGTCAGGGTCAAAGGCCCGGCATGTTTCTTTCTCATGCCATGTGTTAAAGAACTCCAGTAATGTTCTCCTCACGTATGGCAGTGCTTCCAGCAAACATTAAAACCAAAGGCCTGAATAAAAGGAACGCTTCCTTTTAACATTTAACCTAAGTTCTGAAGCATTGTTTAAAAAACTAATTAAAGAGAGAAAACCAGTCATCCTACTACAGAAACCCCAGTTCAAGGCCCACTCCAGTCTCTTAACAGTGAGTTAATAGAAAGAAAGAGAAACCCAAATAATACATAAATTAGGAATACAGAAATAAATACTTACCTTATCTTTCTTACATTAAGGAATAGCAGGATCAAGTGCAGATTGTACCTGAGAACGAAAAGGAAAGAGATCTGAGTGAAGACTTCTCATACAACCTAGCAAACAATACATGAGAAGTAGAAGAGAAGTAAGCTTCAGTAAACATTCTGGTAAGATAAGTTATTTATACACCATAGAAAAAACAGTAAGTTAAAAGGCACAATAAATAAAGGTTTTTTACATGTTAATGTTGCAGTCCAGTAAGAAGAAGAAGACGTAGCTGAACAGGCAGAATATTGGAGCAGTCTCTTCTCTGTCCCCAACCCCTTTTCCCCCCTTAGAACTTACCTGCAATGGAATACTAAAAGACCTAGCAGGGTTGGTTCTGAGAAGGGTATTGGGACCTAGCGTCATTCTGCTCCTGTGTGGTTCAGACAGCAAAAGGGATTTAGACCCTGACAGCGCTATCTTAGCAAAGGCCGGCCCTAGGCACACATATTAAAATTACAATACTAACTCCACCAACACATCACACCCAAAAACAGGATTCTCCTCCTACACCTAAGAATGCGTGTCCCACTCACTACATCAACGCACATGTAATACAGTGATATTCACCATTCCCACATTCAATGTACAGATGGGTGCATGTATTTATATTTGCAGAGAGCCCGAAGCCAGCAAGAAGGTAGTCACTTAATTATGCACTCTCAGCCTCACTGTTAGATTCACTGACTCAGTAACAAACAGCCCCTGTCCCTCACTCGGACTTTGTTTTAAACTTGCCAGTGTTCGTGCAGTGCCCCATTAAGGGAGCAGATGGTCGTTTTCAGGTCCTCAACTATTTACCTCTCTGTTCTCAAGAACAGCTGCGGCCCTTGCAGGTGAGAGCGGTGGAGCCGGGTGGGGGAGATTTCAACGGACGATGACAAGGAAAATTAAATAAATAATTAGTCGCTCGTTATTGTCTGTCAAAATGCCCCCCCCCACCCGGCCTCACCGCTCTTACCTGCACGGGCCGCGGCTGCTCAAGAACAAAGCTTATTAGACATATCTTTGAATGCTGGGTGGAGCTAAAACATGATGGCCGCTTGCAGCTGATGCTCTGCGGTGAGCCCGTGCGAAAAAGCCGGAGCGGCGTACCGCCGCACTTTAAACCCACCAGAACCACAATCCCTGAAATTGGAATGTCGGCGGCTCTCGCAGAACCCAACTTCGCCTCCATTAATCACTGCTGAGCTGAGAAACAAGCCGAAATACTCCTGAGCCAAGGCGACCGTAAACCAAAATGGCGCTTGGAGAATTTTCGAGCCTGCACCCGGAGGTCGTATGATAGGAGCCACGATACCGCTGGATCCAGCTCTGACTATCTACGGAGCCTCCGTTCCCTCCCCAAGGTACAACACTGCCGATTTATCCCCCTGTAGGGAAATGACTGCCATCGCAGAGGACCTGCCTGCCCGCAATCATCGGGAAACGACTGCCATCGCGGAAGCTGACACATTTGTTTGAGTCTGCCTTGACGGCCGCCGCTCCTCATGATCAGCAGTGTGGACCCCTCTGCTGAATGAGAATAATGTCGGTAAGAAGCGGAGAAGAAGTGAGTGCTCAGTACGAGCGGATTGAATGCGGGGCTGATAGCACCCGCCTGAGTCCTCATGACCACGGCCAGCGGGGAATACAGACTGCCATTGCGAGCGGCCCCCCTGCTAGGAAGAGGTCAGCCTGAGGGGCAAATTCTTGTTTAATTGAATCGTAGGGGTTTGGGGGGCTAAGATGACAGCGCGGACATCTAGATAAGCCCTGCCTGACTTCAACATGGCACCCAAGACGATACATGCCTGACCCTGACTTGGCGCCCGCCGTATAGAAGAGGAGCAACATGCAGGAGTGAAGCTACTGTAAGATGGCAGCCAAGCTTCATACCCTTTCCTATCATGACAGCCTCATCATCTCCTCCCTCCCGTTTATGGACTTAAGACTTTCGGTCACTTCATGATCTTCATTCTAACCGGGCGGAACCCGAACCACATGGCCGATTCCCGGTGGAGCTGCACTGACAGCTATAGGGGAGATTGGCCCCGGCGCACCGCTATGGCCGTCACCTACCCAGCCGGACTTCGGACATATGTCTCGTCGTTTTTCCCCGCTACTGTCTCCCCCCTGTGATCTTCCAGCTCTCTTGGTCTTTTTGGGCTCTTGACTTTTGTGTTCGCTAGTAACTCCTGTCTTGACTTTGTAATCATTCCGTAATTTATGTGAAATTTTGTAACTTGAAACTCGCTTTTTCCTTATGTAAAGCGCTCTGATACCTTCGGTTCTAGCCAGCGCTATATAAAACTTATTAAATTAAAATTAAAATTAAATTAAATATCTTTGTCACCATTTTCAAACTAGTAACAAATTAACACCAATTATGTAGTCCCAGGAAGTCACAGGGAGGCGGCTGTAGAAACGTTTATGTAAAACTGGTTCTCTGCTGGCTTCCCATGCAGCAGAACAGTACGTTTGAAATGTTCATAAAAGAAAACCAAATGACAGCAAGGATTCATAGGAAGATGGCGACAGCTCAACCAATTACTCTCTCGCATTTGAAAGAACGATTACATGATTTTTAACTGGGAACAGCAGGGGAGTTGAGAGGTGGGCAAGTAACACAAAGGAGAAGGGTGTGGGCTTGCGTGATAACAGACAACAGAATGGGGGCGGGGTTGAGGGAGAGGGACTGCAGACATGTGCATTCTATGAGTGCATGTGCATAAATTTAAAACAAAAAGAGTACCTGTAGTAGCCTGCGACGAGTGGAAGGTCACTGGACACAGAAAACAGTACTTGGTCCAATCTCCACGGCAGGGACTGACATCCCATAACCCAGGAGGAAGCTGGAGGAGAGGAGGAAGCACTGACCAATAGAAAGCAAGGAAACGAGAGACATGGGAGCCAACCATTGGTAAGTAAAGGTAAATAATGGGCAGGCTCGAAGCAGGCGAAACCTAAAAATACCACAAATCAAAAGAAAACCAAATCCTTTCCTTCCCACAATCACCCGTGCTTAGCAAAATGTTAAATACAGTAATGCAATGTTATTCTCGCCACAGTCCAGTATCAGTAGGCAATGATGGAAGATGGGTCAGGAGTTAGTTTCCGGCAACGTTTAAGGTAAATTCAAACAATTAATGATTTATCTTATTTCAGGCAAGAGTGGGGGCTGACTGGCTGTAAGAGGTGACCACTGACTAGGACTAGGGCGCATATGTACAATGAACTGGCGGAGCGCATGTTAGCTCGAAAATTGCTAATGCTGCACTCCGTCAGTTCAAAACTGCAGCGATGCGCCGTATTTACAATGATACGGCTCACCCCTGCCTTTCCCCTAGCGATGGTGCTAAATTAAGTTGCCTAGCGCCAACGCAGGCACCCTTGCACCATTGTGCAAGGGTGCCTGCGTTGGGGGGAATGATTGTTCATGTGCAAGAAGGTGTCCCTCCCTGCACATAAACAATCATTCATGGCGAATTGCTGTTTCTATGTGTGCTGCACAACGCAGCACACATAGAAACAGCAAAAACAAGGAATAATTATTCAATTCTCCTCGTTACGCCATGTTAAGACCAGGTTTTTTTAGTTTTAATTTTGGCCCTGCCCCATATTTACGCCACCCTTGTAAATAGGGGTCAGCATCGAAATCAATGGGTGTTGCGGCGGAGTGCCCACCGCAAAACCCGTCCCCCGCCCCTTTCATGCTAAGTGTAGCGTGAAAGGGTTCTTATTTACAAGGCAGCGTTAAGCCACAATAAGTGGCTTACGCTGCCTTGTAAATAAGGCGATGGACTTAACGCCACCAGAACGTATTAAAAGGTTCTGGTGGTGTTAAGACCTTGTACATATGGCCCTAGATGTCTCATCCTCACCTTAATGAAATACGAGCTAAAACAAACGCTTCTACATCAATGCAAACCGGCACCAGCCATCTTGCAGAAGCAATAAAAATACCCCTCTGATGGGTAAATGTAATGAGTGAAGATATTTCCTAAAGTGGTCTGTATCTTTATTTAATTCTTAGAAAACAATGAAAAAGATGGCTGGCAATGCTTTGGAGAAAATAACGAGAATGTGTTTCATTGGTGCTCAGCAAAATAGGCTATGCCTCAGGGTAAAATGTGGCAATCTATTTTGTGTTTGTTTTCAAAATTTTGATTTCTTTATTACATCATAAGAATTCAGTATTTTTACACAAAACATAGTGCCACCTTTCTCTGTGATAGATTTGATTTTAAGATCCCTATTGAAACAAATTCTTATTATGCTTTCCAAAGCAGCTGCGGCCATCTTGTATGTTGGCCTCGAGCAATAAAATAACAAGCATCAACGAGCAGCATTCTAGCAGTGTAAGTGGAGATGCCGAGCCCTTGGAAAAAAAGACATGAAAGAAATACATAAAGTTTATTAAATATATTACACACATTGGCTCACCAGCCGTGGATTGCGTTTATGGAGAATGTGCACACTGTAGACACAAAGAATGCTGTCACTTACAGTGAAGTGAGCCAATTGCTGAAATTGGCTGACCTAGTAACCAGCACTTTCAGCTGTAGTGGGTGGAAGGAAATTGTGAATGACATCACCACAGACCAATGGCAACAAGGTCTGACAAAAAGCTCCTATATGTATGTATAATACATAATAGTGTTCCTAAAAACAATAGGAAAAGCTGTTTTAAAGGTCAGGGCAAAAGTAGACGGACTCCCACCAGGTTATAAATTGTCTAGACTAAGAGAAAATAGTTGTGTAGTTAACCACCTACCCTAGATCCAATTGGGAAAAATACAGGCCCATAAGTGAATATTGGAGGAGGGGTGTGAACCAAATTAGTGAATAAAACAACAGTTGCAGCATGGTTCCAGTGCTTATCTCCAGTGACTTCCGAATGTTGCACTATCATTAATATTGACTGTTGCATCATGTTCTTTTCAAATTTATTTTTGTGTTTCCACGCTTTTCATAGCTAACATTGTAACTTGCTTTTCAGTATATACATCTTGAACCATTCCAATGGCAGAATATTAATCCTCAACATTAAAGAACACATGAATTCCAAACCCAGTGGAGTGGTAAGTCAAGTGAGAATATTATGTTTATATAGTTGTCCCAAAGAGGCCGCCATTCCCAATCACCCAATCTCACCCAACTATGCAGGATACAGGTACGCGGATGACATCACATTATATATTCGCAAACCAGATGAAAATTTGAATCCAGTGTTACGTGAAATCCTTCAATTTGGTGGTATGTCAGGCATTACAATCAATTGGTCCAAATCGTCGATTCTGCCACTAACTGATGCCCCAGTTGTAACTGAAGTAGAATTCCCGCTCAAATGGGCTGACGGAGCAGTAAAGTACCTAGGTGTATGGCTCAGCAGAGACATGCAAGAGATCTGGCGCATGAACTTTGGTAAACTGCTAGAATGACTGGAGTGCAAATCTAAATTTTGGTCAGCTTTGCCATTGTCCCTGGCTGGTAGAATCGCCATAACAAAAATGATAGTTCTCCCCAAATTTCTCTATTTATTTGTTGATATACCCATCCCTCTCACCCGGGCCTTTTTTACATCTCTTCGCTCTATTTTAATAACAATAGTGTGGGCTGGCAAACAGCCGCGAGTTAGCTGGGAACTTCTGACACGGCCGCTTTCACGGGGAGGTTTGGGGGCCCCTGACCTCGAATTCTATGCGTTGTGCACACAAACCCAATTTTTCCATTTTTGGATAGACCCCACTCCATTTAAGCCTCACGTTGCTATCGAGAAAGATGTGGCAGTCCCCACTCCTTTGCATGCTGCTATATATAACTCATATCATATAACAACCGGCGCAGTGAATATGGTCGAAACACTCAGATTGGCCTGGGAAGGCCTAAGGAAGCGTGTAGGCACTCCACTGCTATACGCTCCATCTACCCCTTTAGCATACCACCGACTATTCCCTACCCTTCATGACAAGGGCACCATTGCGCTCGCACGTTATATGGGCCTTTCTACACTGGGCGACCTGTACCCACAAGATACTTTCTTGGAGTTGCCGCAGAACCGAGTCGACAACCCCATACCCGTCCTGGACCTATTACTGTTTACCAGCTCAGAGCAGCCTGTAGGGCCCTACACCCTTCGTTCCCATCCTCTCCGGCCACTATGAAGCCGCTGGAACACCTATTAGTCACCTCTTCTTCCCGTAAACTAATCATCAGATTATACAATCTTACGCAGTTAAATTCTGCAGTTGCTGCCCCGAGAGCTGTGCTCCAATGGAGGGAAGATCTGAATAATCTGCCCACAGATGAACAATGGGCATTCTGTTGTTCCCAACTAAAACACCTATCCCCAAATTATAAGCTGACTTATACATTTTAAATTCATCCACAGGGTATACCGGACCCCCTGGCAATTGCACAAACTAGAACTAAGCCAGGGCGCTAGGTGTTGGAAATGCAAACAAGATAACTCAACCTTCCTGCACGTGGCATGGGGCTGCCCATACATAGCTAAATTTTGGGAGGGGGTGTATGGTACCATACAGGAAGTCACTGGGATATCATTAGACTGCACACCGTTAGTAGCCCTGCTGGGTTACGTTGAAGGGGTTATACCTGAGAGACGCCGACTCATAGCTATGATGCTACTTTTAGCAAAATGTAGAATAGCCATACAATGGGGCGCATCTGGAAAACCTCGAATAGACACCTGGGTGCAGGATATCGCTTATTGTCAGGAACAACTGGCCGCATTCTGGGATCTTATGCCGGCTGCGTCTCGCCCAAAGGGTATTTGGGAACCTTTCACGATTTGGATCAGAGAAAGAGATGTGACAGTTGCAGAGGCCGACACGTAGGATATGGATATTTAATTCTTTACTGTGTCCCAATAGTGGGCCTAGCTCAGATCGCCCAGGGAATGGGATTCTCCCTTACAGTAGCTGCTACACTTAACACATCACGCACTCTATATGTCACAAGTCAAAGCTATATTTTTTGCATGAACTCGCATACATGCCCACCAACATCTAATGTATCTATGATTAACTCCGGATGAACTGCCTTGTATATATGGTTCTTTACGATAATACCTCGTTCATAGCATAAGAGCACCTATGGTTAGATGGTTGTAACACAATACGAGTATGCTTTGATCTACCAATGTACACTGTGACGCTGTAACCCTGGAAGATAGCTGTATTATTTGTTATTGCGTTCCTGTATGTAATAGCATATGTCTGCAAAATGTCAATAATTTTTTTATTTTTTTAACTATGCAGGATACAGAGTTGTGACTGGACTGAGCTGTTGAGTGGTATCTCCTCTACTGCTTTTTGTCCCCCAATTAGCACATTGGAAAAGAAGAACCAGATAGAGGCACTTATAGTAACAACTTATATGTGTTGTTAAGTAGTTATATTGAATCTTCTTGTGCCCACTTCCCCACAGTTTTCCGCACTGTGACTCACGGCGGTATTCACTTCTGTTTGGAGACAGGTAAGTGCAAGGACAAACAAAGCTGTTCATAGGATTAGCATCACAGCGCGATGGCTGTCCGCGATGTGGAAAGGTGATACACTAATATAAATGCTGTCTTCAGTAATAAATTCCAGCCATTTCCATAAATGCACATGCAATTTTCTCTACTGCAGTAAATGAGATACAGCTAGACAACCCACCCTATTGGATGATAGCCACTCGTGGAAGTGTGTCTGGTTGGCACTAAAATGTGTAGGAGCAGGCTCACATTCAAATTCAGTGTGTAGATGGTCGTAGTAGTACGTGTTCTCAGGCCACTCTCATGCGTTTTCTGTGCAGGCTTCTGTTCTCCACCATAAGTCAGGTTTCATCAGATGCTCTTGATTCTATTGACCTGCTTATTAAGGCCCTGGAACACTTCTTATACACAGTATCTACCTTTCCAATAAACATTGTTATACAGAGTTGTCTGGGTTCCTTAATTAGCTGTTTATTATCAACCATTGTTGGGTTTTTATAACCATCATACCAGTAACCCAGGAGTGTCTTTAACCTTCCTTTTGAACAATAAGCTCTAAGATGAAGAAGGCCATTGTGTATACCTTTCTTGTATGCTCCCCACTGGTCCACCAAATGCTGAGTTCGTAGACTTCCTGGCTGGGAAACGTGTGATTACTGACAGAGCTTAAGTCAAGTATGGCATGAGGTCCACTACACGCAATGTAGAGAGTCCCACAAGTTGCCTTGTTTCACTTACCGGGCTTAGCAGTCCCACCTAAAGGTGACCTGCAGCAGATATATCTACTTATTGCCAGTAAAAGATGTGTGTGCAGGCTTCCGCCAACTCCTTTTTGCCTCCTTCAACTTACTGTCTAGCATAGACAGTCTCAGGATGTATCTGGGGAATCTTCCCACTGGTGGCTCAGCACTAGACCTCTACTATGTATGTGGACCTTTCCTTTTATCCCACCACACAGTTGCAATGCTACATGAATCTTGTTTTCCTTTCCATCATCCAATTTAAAATCTCAGACAGTCTTACTGCCATCAGACATTAGATGCCCATATCTATTATAAAACAGAAATTACATACTTCCCTGCTGCATTTGCTCCCACCACTCTTATCTTCCACATTTTACCTTCTCGAGGCACCCTAGAGCCCTCCTATTCTCCTAAAACCTACAAGTACAATTTAACTCCAGAAGTCTTCTGTAATAATGTACTTCTCTAGCTACTAAACATTGGAAAACAATGTGGACGCTTGATTCCTATATAGTTTTCTAACAGAAATCCCCAATATACCTTTGGTACTCTATAAAGAATCATCAATGTTGCCTCCGAAATGATGTATAACTCGCCTTGACTGTCACCTACTTCATCCTATGATCATCATCTAGAATAGTTTTCTGCCAACCCTCTAACAATAGTGCCAATAACACAACGGCTTACCTATTAATGCGGAAGAGTACTGTCACAGGAAGAGTAAACTGGTGTTGGTTGACGCGTATGTACATACGTGTAAGAAAATGGATTAATATATGGGGTTGGTGACTACCCACCTCAAGGAATAATCCCACCCTTGTCAGGGTGAACCCTGAAAATCATTAAATTAACCTGAGCTCAAACCCCAGGGAGCTGTGGCACAGAGCAGGCAGGCTTAACGTAAGGTAATGTGTAAAGTATTTATGAAGTGCCAAAACAGTAATAAAATAAAAAAGCAAAACAATAACAATCCCAAACTGAATTAGAAGACTAGAGTAACATGTAATAAACAAAATAACACCAAAATGACAAAAATCCAATAAGGGGATCCGGAGATATGAATTTCTAACATTTTAAGAAGGAAAGCACCAAGAAGAACAAAGCTAATGGAAGTCAATGGTAGTAGGAGACTGGGACCTAGGAGCAATTTGTTGCTGACCGTGATGGAGTGTGGATCGAATACACCAAGCAGGTTCATTCTTTTGAAAGATTTTTACTTCTGACATTTGTCCTTTAAGTCCCAATCCACTAAAGGAGTACGCTTCTAAAGCCCCCCCAGGACATTATCGGAGACACTTAGAGACATCTTAAATGCAAATTCCATGGCCCAAATAGGCTCCTCCTTTATGTGGGGCATTGTTATGCAGCTACGAGTGTGGCGATGGATGCCAGAAATTTCCGTGGACTTCATTTCCTACAATGCCCCACATAAAGGAGGAGCCTATTTGGGCCGTGGAATTTGCATTTAAGATGTCGAATGGAGACCGGAACTGCCGTCAGTGCACCTCTGAGGAAGAAGGCAAGCCCTTCGAAACGCGTCAGGTTTCATGGACGGAGCAGCTGTTATATTGTATTGACAGTCTGGACGTTTCCATACCTCTAAATAAAGGTTTTTACCTCTCATCTGTGCGGAGTGCTGCTTAAGCTTGGGCAACCTTTGGAGCATGGATATATATATATATATTCACTGAAAAAACCATAGGTTTTAGGGACAGTTATAGTTAGTTGGACATTGCACTCGTACAAAACCCGTGAAATTCCCCTGTTATAGTTAGTTCAGCTAACTATAACTCGCGCCCCGCAATGCACTGCTGATGACGTCACATATTACATCACTCATGACATGGTCAGTGACATCACTGATGACATCACTGATGACATCTCAAATGACATCACTGATGACATCACTGATGACATCACTGATGACATCATCCAGTGACTGTGTGTTTCTGTAAAGTTTAAATATGTTTAATATATATAGGGAAAGGGGTATTGAAGAATGAGTGGGTGTATAAGTGTCTGAATGGATGATTTAGTACGTGAGTGACTGACTCTACAAGTGAGTGATTAAACGTATCTTACTGAATGCATGGGTTAGTGACTAAACTGTGTGAATGTCTGTATCCGTCTGCTTGTTGGTGTGTAAGTGGATGCATGGATTTGCGAATAGCTACATGAGTGTCTATATGGGTTATTGATTGGTTCTCTGAGTATCTGTATGGCTGCCTGAGTGTTTGTGTGGGTGGGGTGTGTGTGACTCTATACATAGATGTGTGAGTGGGTGATTCACTGGGTGCATGATTTCAAGAGTGCATCTGTGATGGACTGCTTGGGTGGGTGAGTGTGTGTATGGGTGTGTTAGTGAGTGAATGTATATCTCAGTGGTACATGTGCGAGTAACTACATATGTAAAAGGCAGTATATATGTGTGTTAGAGTATTTAAATGGCTATAAGTGAGAGTGTGTTATTGTGAGAGTGGCTGTATGGATGCGTGTGTGCTTGTATCAGTTATTGTATAAGAGCGTAAGAATGTGCTAGTATTTGTATGAGTAAGTGAGCTGGTGTGTGTATAACTGTATAGGTGAGTAAATGGGTGTGTGATTAATTTTTTGCATGACTGACTAGGTGTGTGAGTACCTCTATGGATGAGTGGCGGTGTGTGAGTGTTTATATAGGTGTATGAGTGCATATGATAGTCCTGTACTGAGTGACTGTAAGTATGAGTGACTGTACAGGTGAGTGAGTGGATGTGTGTGTAGACCTAAGAATCAGTGAGTGGGTATGTAGTTTTTGGTGTTGGAGTGTCTATGGTTTTGAGAATGGCAGTCTGTAATTTAGAGTGGATGTATCAAAAGTTATATTAGGGTGTGAGAAGATGCATGAAATTATCACATGGATGATGTCATCAGTGATGTCATTTGAGATGTCATCAGTGATGTCATCAGTGATGTCACTGACCATGTCATGAGTGATGTAATATGTGACGTCATCAGCAGTGCATTGCGGGGCGCGAGTTATAGTTAGCTGAACTAACTATAACAGGGGAATTTCACGGGTTTTGTACGAGTGCAATGTCCAACTAACTATAACTGTCCCTAAAACCTATGGTTTTTTCAGTGAATTTCAAAGGTTTTTTAAATGCTAATTTCTAACTATAACGTGTCTGAAACCTATGTTTTTTTCAGTGAATTTCAAAGGTTTTTTAAATGCTAATTTCTAACTATAACGTGCCTGAAACCTATGGTTTTTTCAGTGAATTTCAAAGGTTTTTTAAATGCTAATTTCTAACTATAACGTGCCTGAAAACTATGATTTTTTAAGTGAATTTCAAAGGTTTTTTAAATGCTAGTTTCTAACTATGCCAACAGAGGTAGGACATGTGAAGAAAGAAGAAAAAACACACAGAAAGAAGCAAAAGATGTGCAGAAAGAACCAACAGAGGAGCAGAAAGAGGCCTTGTTGCAAAATCATCCTGTGCCCACAACTTTTTCAGACGGGTACTGGTGGTAACTGACTCTGACTAACCAGAGCCAGTGCACGTTTGCACAGTGGTGAAGGGAGGGGGCCTGAGGTGACGTGTGCAAACGCGCCCCGTGGCGCGTTTTAAGTTGCGGGATTAAGTCCCCTTGAATCCTGAGGGTCCCTGGGGTCCAACTAGCCCCCAGGTACCTACAGTTAGGACCACAGAGCTGAGTTGCAGAGAGGCGTTCCGAGGCCACGCACCTTTTTCACCTCTCTGCAACGCACCTCTGTTGTGCTTACTGAAGGTACCTGCTGGGCTAGTTGGCCCCCAGGATTCAAAGGGAATTAACTCCCCAACTTAAAACGCACCACAGGGCGAGTTTGCGCACATGTCACCTGAGGCCCCGCCCCCTCCCTTCACCACTGTGCATACGCGCCCCGTGGCGCGTTTTAAGTTGGGGGATTAGGTCACCTTGAATCCTGAGAGTCCCTGGGGCCCAACCAGCCCACCAGGTATTTCCAGTAAGCACCACAGGCCTGCGTTGCAACGCCTGTAACAAATTGTGCAGTTGTGTTTAGGTAGTGAAGAGGGTCATGCTGGGGGTAGTGTTTTAGGGTTTAGGGTAGTGCAGTGGTGTTTGTGTAGTGTAGGGGGTCATGCTGGGGGTAGGTTTAGGGTAGTGCAGTGGTGTTTGGGTAGTGTAGGGAGTCGTGCTGGGGGAGTGTTTTAGGGTTTAGGGTAGTACAGTGGTGTTTGGGTAGTGTAGGGGGTCGTGCTGGGGTTAGGGTTTTAGGGTTTAGGGTAGTGCAGTGGTGTTTGGGTAGTGTAGGGGATACTGCTGGGGGTAGTGTTTTAGGGTTTAGGGTAGTGCAATGGTGTTTGGGTAGTGTAGGGGTACTGCTGGGGGTAGTGTTTTAGGGTTTAGGGTAGTGCAGTGGTGTTTGGGTAGCGTAGGGGGTACTGCTGGGGGTAGTGTTTTATGGTTTAGTGTAGTGCAGTGGTGTTTGGGTAGTGTAGGGGTTCGTGCTGGGGGTAGTTTTTTAGGGTTTAGGGTAGTGCAGTGGTGTTTGTGTAGTGTAGGAGGTCGTATTTTAGGGTTTAGGGTAGTGCAGTGGTCTTTGGGTAGTGTAGGGAGTCGTGCGGGGGTATTGTTTTAGAGTTTAGGGTAGTGCAGTGGTCTTTGGGTAGTGTAGGGGTTGTGCGGGGGTAGTGTTTTAGGGATTAGGCCAGTGCATTGGTATTTGGGTAGTGTAGGGGGTCATGCGGGGGTAGTGTTTTAGGGTTTAGGGCAGTGCAGTGGTGTTTAGGTAGTGTAGGGGGTCGTGCTGGGGGAGTGTTTTAGGGTTTAGGGCAGTGCAGTGGTCGGATAGTGTAGGGGGTCGTGCTGGGGGAGTGTTTTAGGGTTTAGGGCAGTGCAGTCGTGTTCGGGTAGTGTAGGGGGTCATGCTGGGGGGAGTATTTTAGGGTTTAGGGTAGTGCAGTGGTGTTCGGGTAGTGTAGGGGGTCATGCTGGGGGTAGTGTTCTAGGGTTTAGGGCAGTGCAGTGGTGTTTGGGCAGTGTAGGGGGTCTTGCTGGGGGTGGTGTTTCAGGATTTAGGGCAGTGCAGTGGTGTTCGGGCAGTGTAGGGGGTCGTGCAGGGGGTGGTGTTTCAGGGTTTAGGGCAGTGCAGTGGTGTTCGGGCAGTGTAGGGGGTCGTGCAGGGGTGGTGTTTCAGGGTTTAGGGCAGTGGTGTTCGGGCAGTGTAGGGGGTCATGCTGGGGGTGGTGTTTCAGGGTTTGGGGCAGTGCAGTGGTGTTCGAGCAGTAAAGGGGGTCATGCTGGGGGTGGTGTTTCAGGGTTTAGGGCAGTGCAGTGGTGTTCGGGCAGTGTAGGGGGCAGTGCAGGAGGTGGTGTTTCAGGGTTTAGGGCAGTGCAGTGGTGTTCGGGCAGTGTAGGGGGCGGTGCAGGGGTGGTGTTTCAGGGTTTAGGGCAGTGCAGTGGTGTTCGGGCAGTGTAGGGGGTCGTGCAGGGGGTGGTGTTTCAGGGTTTAGGGCAGTGCAGTGGTGTTTGGGCAGTGTAGGGGGCGGTGCAGGGGTGGTGTTTCAGGGTTTAGGGCAGTACAGTGGTGTTCGGGCATTGTAGGGGGTGGTGCTGGGGCTGGTGTTTCAGGGTTTAGGGCAGTGCAGTGGTGTTCGGGCAGTGTAGGGGGTCGTGCTGGGGCTGGTGTTTCAGGGTTTAGGGCAGTGCAGTGGTGTTCGGGCAGTGTAGGGGGTCGTGCTGGGGCTGGTGTTTCAGGGTTTAGGGCAGTGCAGTGGTGTTCGGGCAGTGTAGGGGGTCGTGCTGGGGCTGGTGTTTCAGGGTTTAGGGCAGTGCAGTGGTGTTCGGGCAGTGTAGGGGGTCTTGCTGGGGCTGGTGTTTCAGAGTCTATGGCAATGCAGTGGTGTTCGGGCAGTGTAGGTGGTCTTGCTGGGGCTGGTGTTTCAGGGTTTAGGGCAGTGCAGTGGTGTTCGGGCAGTGTAGGGGGTCGTGCTGGGGGTGGTGTTTCACGGTTTAGGGCAGTGCAGTGGTGTTCGGGCAGTGTAGGGGGTTGTGCTGGGGCTAGTGTTTCAGGGTTTAGGGAAGAGCAATGGTGCTCGGGCAGTGTAGGGGGTTGTGCTGGGGGTGATGTTTCAGGGTTTAGGGCAGTGCAGTGGTGTTCGTGCAGTATAGGGGGTCGTGCTGGGGGTGGTGTTTCAGGGTTTAGGGCAGTGCAGTGGTGTTCGGGCAGTGTAGGGGGTTGTGCTGGGGGTGATGTTTCAGGGTTTAGGGCAGTGCAGTGGTGTTCGTGCAGTATAGGGGGTCGTGCTGGGGCTGGTGTTTCAGGGTTTAGGGCAGTGCAGTGGTGTTCGGGCAGTGTAGGGGGTCATGCAGAGGCTGGTGTTTCAGGGTTTAGGGCAGTGCAGTGGTGTTTGGGCAGTGTAGGGTGTCGTGCTGAGGGGTGGTGTTTCAGGGTTTAGGGCAGTGCAGTAGTGTTTGGGCAGTGTAGGGGGTCGTGCAGGGGGTGGTGTTTCAGGGTTTAGGGCAGTGCAGTGGTGTTCGGCCAGTGTAGGTAGTCTTGCTGGGGGTGGTGTTTCAGGGTTTAGGGCAGTGTAGTAGTTTTCGGGCAGTGTAGGCGGTCGTGCTGGGGCTGGTGTTTCAGGGTTTAGGGCAGTGCAGTGGTGTTCGGGCAGTGTACGGGGTTGTGCTGGGGCTGGTGTTTCAGGGTTTAGGGCAGTGCAGTGGTGTGCGGGCAGTGTACGGGGTCGTGCTGGGGCTGGTGTTTCAGGGTTTAGGGCAGTGCAGTGGTGTTCGGGCAGTGTAGGGGGTCATGCTGAGGGTGGTGTTTCAGGGTTTAGGGCAGTGCAGTGGTGTTCGGGCAGTGTAGGGGGTCGTGCTGGGGCTGGTGTTTCAGGGTTTAGGGCAGTGCAGTGGTGTTCGGGCAGTGTAGGGGGTCGTGCTGGGGCTGGTGTTTCAGGGTTTTGGGCAGAGCAGTGGTGTTCGGGCAATGTAGGGGGTCGTGCTGGGGGTGGTGTTTCAGGGTTTAGGGCAGTGCAGTGGTGTTCGGGCAGTGTAGGGGGTCTTGCTGGGGGTGGTGTTTCAGGGTTTAGGGCAGTGCAGTGGTGTTCGGGCAGTGTAGGGGTCTTGCTGGGGGTGGTGTTTCAGGGTTTAGGGCAGTGGTGTTCGGGCAGTGTAGGGGGTCTTGCTGGGGGTGATGTTTCAGGGTTTAGGGCAGTGCAGTGGTGTTCGGGCAGTGTAGGGGGTCTTGCTGGGGGTAGTGTGTCAGGGTTTAGGGCGGTGCAGTGGTGTTCGTGCAGTGTAGGGGGTCGTGCTGGGGGTAGTGTTTCAGGGTTTAGGGCAGTGCAGTAGTGTTCGGGCAGTGTAGGGGGTCATGCAGGGGGTGGTGTTTCAGGGTTTAGGGCAGTGCAGTGGTGTTCTGGCAGTGTAGGGGGTCATGCTGGGGGTGGGGTTTCAGGGTTTAGGGCATACAGTGGTGTTCGGGCAGTGTAGGGGGTCGTGCAGGGGGTGGTGTTTCAGGGTTTAGGGCAGTGCAGTGGTGTTCGGGCAGTGTAGGGGGTCGTGCTGGGGCTGGTGTTTCAGGGTTTAGGGCAGTGGTGTTCGGGCAGTGTAGGGGGTCTTGCTGGGGGTGGTGTTTTAGGGTTTAGGGCAGTGGTGTTCGGGCAGTGTAGGGGGCCTTGCTGGGGGTGATGTTTCAGGGTTTAGGGCAGTGCAGTGGTGTTCGGGCAGTGTAGGGGGTCTTGCTGGGGGTAGTGTTTCAGGGTTTAGGGCAGTGCAGTGGTGTTCGTGCAGTATAGGGGGTCGTGCTGGGGATGGTGTTTCTGGGTTTAGGGCAGTGCAGTATTGTTCGAGCAGTGTAGGGGGTTGTGCAGGGGTGGTGTTTCAGGGTTTAGTGCAGTGGTGTTCGGGCAGTGTAGGGGGTCGCGCTGGGGGTGGTGTTTCAGGGTTTTGGGCAGTGCAGTGGTGTTCGGGCAGTGTAGGGGGTCATGCACGGGGTGGTGTTTCAGGGTTTAGGGCAGTGCAGTGGTGTTCGGGCAGTGTAGGGTGTTGTGCTGGGGCTGGTGTTTCAGGGTTCAGGGCAGTGCAGTGGTGTTCAGGCAGTGTAGGGGGTCGTGCTGAGGCTGGTGTTTCACGGTTTAGGGCAGTGCAGTGGTGTTCGGGCAGTGTAGGGGGTCGTGCTGGGGCTGGTGTTTCAGGGTTTAGGGCAGTGCAGTGGTGTTCGGGCAGTGTAGGCGGTCGTGCTGGGGCTGGTGTTTCAGGGTTTAGGGCAGTGCAGTGGTGTTCGGGCAGTGTAGGGGGTCATGCTGGGGCTGGTGTTTCAGGGTTTAGGGCAGTGCAGTGGTGCTCGGGCAGTGTAGGGGGTCGTGCTGGGGGTGATGTTTCAGGGTTTAGGGTAGTGCAGTGGTGTTCGGGCAGTGTAGGGGGTCGTGCAGGGGCTGGTGTTTCAAGGTTTAGGGCAGTGCAGTGGTGTTCGGGCAGTGTAGGGGGTCGTGCTGGGGCTGGTGTTTCAGGGTTTTGGGCAGAGCAGTGGTGTTCGGGCAGTGTAGGGGGTCATGCTGGGGGTAGTGTTTAAGGGTTTAGGGCAGTGCAGTGGTGTTCGGACAGTGTAGGGGGTCGTGCTGGGGGTGGTGTTTCAGGGTTTAGGTCAGTGGTGTTCGGGCAGTGTAGGGGGTCTTGCTGGGGGTGATGTTTCAGGGTTTAGGGCAGTGCAGTGGTGTTCGGGCAGTGTAGGGGTCTTGCTGGGGGTAGTGTTTCAGGGTTTAGGGCAGTGCAGTGGTGTTCGGGCAGTGTAGGGGGTCATGCTGGGGGTGGTGTTTCAGGGTTTAGGGCAGTGCAGTGGTGTTCGGGCAGTGTAGGGGGTCGTGAAGGGGGTGGTGTTTCAGGGTTTAGGGCAGTGCAGTGGTGTTCGGGCAGTGTAGGGGGTCGTGCTAGGGGTGGTGTTTCAGGGTTTAGGGCAGTGCAGTGGTGTTCGGGCAGTGTAGGGGGTCATGCAGGGGATGGTGTTTCAGGGTTTAGGGCAGTGCAGTGGTGTTCGGGCAGTGTAGGGGGTCGTGCTGGGGGTAGTGTTTTAGGGTTTAGGGTAGTGCAGTGGTGCTTGTGTAGTGTATGGGGTCGTGCTGGGGGTAGTGTTTTAGGGTTTAGGGTAGTGCAGTGGTGTTTGTGTAGTGTAGGGGGTCATGTTTTAGGGTAGTGCAGTGGTGTTTGGGTAGTGTAGGGGGTCGTGCTGGGGGTAGTGTTTTAGGCTTTAGGGCAGTGCAGTGGTGTTTGTGTAGTGTAGGGGGTCGTGCTGGGGGTAGTGTTTTAGGGTTTAGGGTAGTGCAGTGGTGCTTGTGTAGTGTAGGAGGTCGTGCTGGGGGTAGTGTTTTAGGGTTTAGGGTAGTGCAGTGGTGTTTGTGTAGTGTAGGGGGTCATGTTTTAGGGTAGTGCAGTGGTGTTTGGGTAGTGTAGGTGGTCGTGCTGGTGGTAGTGTTTTAGGATTTAGGTTAGTGCAGTGGTGTTTGGGTAGTGTAGGGGGTCGTGCTGGGGGTAGTGTTTTAGGGTTTAGGATAGTGCAGTGGTGCTTGTGTAGTGTAGGGGGTCGTGCTGGGGGTAGAGTTTTAGGGTGTAAGGTAGTGCAGTGGTGTTTTTGTAGTGGAGGGGGGTCATGTTTTAAGATGCAATGCTCCAATACCTGACCAGTCTGCACTACATAAAACTGCAAAAAACTAAAAATAAAAAGTGTTTTGCACACTTTTGTCATTGGGCTATATGTGGGCTACATCTGGGTAATATTTGTGCTACATTTGGGCTCTTTTTTTCACTGGTGGCCATCTTGGAAGACTTCTTTGTTATGAAGTTTCCTAATTTCTTCATTTACTGCAGTCTCCTCAGTAGGAAATGCTTTCAGTTTTTTACTTTGATTCCATCAAGAAGGCATTCAGATGTCTCACATCTGCCATAAATTCAGAATGTTAGCACTCTAGTTGCTCATTAGATCACTGGAGTAAAGCTACTGCAAACCAGGGAGTTAACTGGTAGTCTGCTGCTGGTATTGAAAGTGATTGTTTCAGTCTGCATGTCAGAATTTTCTAATGAAATAGAAGAGGATTTGAGATCTCACTTAAAACATGCCCTAATTTTTCTTTCTGCAGCACTAACCATAATTTCTATTTCAAAAAGAACCCCTCATTTTGTTCCTTTTTAAATTAAATGTTTTAAGTGTTACTGGTTTATTCCAATCAAGATGGCTTCAGGTGAGCCATACTTTTGTCATAAGTAAGGCTGTTAGCGCTCTAGTTGTTCTTTAGAACACTCTGGGAAGCTGCAGTAGAACACAAAGGCATCAACTGGCAGGCTGCTCCTGTTGAAATATAACAGGAAGATATTTGAGATCACACTTGAAATATGTCCTAATTTTTCTTTCTACAGCACTAACCATAATTTCTATGACAAAATGAACCCCATCATTTTGTTCCTTTTTAAATTAAATGTTTTAAGTGTTACCAGTTTATTCCAATCAAGATGGCTTCAGGTGTGCCATACTTTTGTCATAAGTAAGGCTGTTAGCGCTCTAGTTGTTCTTTAGAACACTCTGGGAAGCTGCAGTAGAACACAAAGGCATCAACTGGCAGGCTGCTCCTGTTGAAATATAACAGGAAGATATTTGAGATCACACTTGAAACATGTCCTAATTTTTCTTTCTACAGCACTAACCATAATTTCTATGACAAAATGAACCCCATCATTTTGTTCCTTTTTAAATTAAATTGTTTAAGTGTTACCAGTTTATTCCAATCAAGATGGCTTCAGGTGTGCCATACTTTTGTCATAAGTAAGGCTGTTAGCACTCTAGTTGTTCTTTAGAACACTCTGGGAAGCTGCAGTAGAACACAAAGGAATCAACTGACAGTCTCTGCCCTTGTTGGATGTACATGTTTTACTGAGAATGTCAGACTTCATTCTCACAAGAGTGAGAAAGATAATGTGAATTTACAGAAAATATGCTCTCATTTTAGCTTCTGAGCACCTTCCAAACCTCCATGGGACAATCATGAGAAAATAGTGTTCTCTCAAACATGATTCATGATATCCCAGCAGAAGGTTTTTCACATGGTAAAATCACCTTAGAATACACCACAATTCCTAAAATTAGTATGGTACCATCAACAAATAAATTCTAATGTAACTAAAGCCTGTTATCACCCTTTATAGTTCTCCTTTTGGTGACCCTCAAAATCTTCTATTCACTACAATGCATTTCAATGAGGTACTATCATTTATATTGGTCTCAAGATGGCTGCCAGCAATTCCAGGATGAAGTGCTGACAGCCAATCAGATCTCACGATGACATGTGTGGTTAGGCTCCGCCCAGATATATATGTGACTTTACTTTTGATTTTCTCAGGAACTACTGAACGGATTTACACCATTTAAGCAAAAGGCACGACACTGAACCAAGGGCTACCTCTTTGCCAAATTTGGTGTAATTCCGTTCAGTAGTTCGGGCTGTAGCTGCGACTAAAGGTTCCTATGGAAAAATGAATGGGGAAAACGCGTTTTGGGACCCCCTTTTTCTCGGCCCCCGCTTGACGTATCACCCCGAGACCTTCAGGATAGGAGCGGACCGGAGCGCCCCAACAAGTTGGAAACTTTCGCGAAGATTCGTCAACCGGCGCCAACGTTATTTCAAATAGAATGTCGCGGATTTCCTATGGATAATAGGTTTTAACTATAACTATCTACTGGCGACCGCCAGTAGATAATATATATATATATATATATATATATATATATATATATATATATATATATAATTATATATATATATATATAATTATATATATATATATATAATTATATATATATAATTATGTATTTTATATATATATATATATATATATATATATATATATATATATATATATATATATATATATATATATATATATATATATATATATATATCCAGGCTCTGACTTGGTTCCGTCTCGTGAGGAGCACTCGGGCATCGGCACAGGGCTCCAAGCACAGCCCCAGTCAAACAGTACAGGAACGCCTGCCAGTCGATCCCCCTTCACAGTCCTGACATCATTTTATCGCCGACGCGTTTCGAAATTACTTTCTTTTTCAAAGGCTGATGATAACAGGAAGTCAGCACAGCCCAGGTAAGGTCTCAATTTATACACGATAGCGCACCCTCTGATGGGCTGATCTGTATGATACTGCGCTAAGTATTGTAGGAGTTGCAGTCCTGGAGGGAAATTTGAATCCCTGTAAGTGCTTCAATAGACCCTGTTGGTGCATTTCAAGCTCACAGATGAGCCTCAGCTGACGTGCGTTCCTTTATCCAGTGCCAATGTCCCATATCCGGGGCTGTTGAATACAAACCCCTGTGGCCCCCGGGTTCATGAGGTGGTGCTCCTCGGCGGCACGGACGCCGCCAATATCGCCAGGCTCTGACTTGGTTCCGTCTCTTTACTTCCTACATTTTCTTTTCTGCCCCCCACGCCCCCAGAACCACGGCTAAGAACTTGAAGAAGACTGGTAAGCAGGGGAAGAGGAGGAGGGGGAGCCGCAGCCGCCTTCCTTGCGGAAGGCGTCGCCCGGAAGGGGTGCAGGCCCGGGCCTTATTTTCCGAGGTGGAGGTGGTTGCACTTGTTATTTTTGTGCAGCGCCACCTCCCCTTAACCCTGGCAGCAGGCGGCAGGCCTGGGTCTGGGTACGGGCTCCGGGAGCATCACCGGCGGTAGGAGAGGGTGCGCTAGGCAGTGTTTCGCTGCTCTGGGTCCGGTGCACCCATAACCAACTGACGCACCGGTAGTCTGATATCCTGGACCAGGAGCAGGACCCACTGGACCTGCTAGGTGTTGAGGTCCCGGGGCTTGGTGAGTAGCTAATTATAATACTATTGTGTTCTGTTCTGTGTTATTGCGAATATTATTTTTTTCCCAAATAGCAAGAATGCTGCTGCTGCTTACATGCAGGTAAGTTACGTTTAAAAATCTTATAATATGTGATTGTTATTCTTCTAGACAGGTGCTCGGCACTACTAATCGTACTTGTTTGCAACTTTGCGCTCGCTTGGGCTGGTTATGTATGAGAGGCTAGAGAATTTAAGATAGGTAATGCAGATAGGAAAGACTCCAGTCCTTTCCTTTGTCCTGTCAGGCTGTCCTGTCACTAAGATAGTGGTAGTAGTTAGTTAGTTAGTTACTTAGTATTATTTGGTAATTTAGCGGCCTGCTTGACGCGTCCTCTCACGTGACTTCAGTCCTAGTAGAACCTTTTGTAGTTCATATAGTGAGTGAACAGCATCAACCAATTTGGTGTATGCAATATGCATGCGTCCATCTATGCATTTAAGAAGACTAAATGCAGACTTGGTGAATTGGCCCGTCAAAGGGGGTTGAGACTGAGAGATGATTGCGAATGAGATCGAAACTTAGAACCAAATATTATTTTTTTGCAATTAATTCCAAAGTCTTTGGAATAGGCGGGCTAGATGGGTTTAGGATTCAGGAATCGGAATGGAACTGTGAAATAATAGAGATAGGACGGTCCGCGACCCCGATACTAGTCTACTACTAGTCGATCTGATTTAGGATTGGTCAATGTTATTGCAATTGCCATTTCCTGTCTAAAAATCTTTTTGGAGCGATTATTTAATATTTATTTATTTAACACCAATCATTTTTTGTCTCTTTAATTATGTCTTACATGATCAGCATCCAGGGGCAAGAACAAGAAGAAGACTAGGTCTGCTGAGGCGGGTGCGGGAGCAGGCGGGGCCTCCCAGGGGCAGTAAGTCCTCCTGATGTTAATATTAATATATTTCCCTAACTTTTACTGCTCTATTATTCGCGTTTCCTAATTTTAATTTTTCCCAAATCCTCTTCGATCTACCTGTTTCTAAATTCTTGTTATTGCTCCATTACCTACTAACATTGTTATTTATATTTCTAGTGTCTGTTTTTTTCTTACATCAAATCAAACTGCCTCTGAGTCTGTATTAGTCTGTCTGCAGCTTGTTTTCTTCTGGTTTTCCACTCAGCTTTCCCTCTCCCCTTATCTATTTTGTGGATCGCCTAGTGGTGGTACTGTAAGATTTAGAGAACCCATTGGTCCTACTACTAGTACTACTAGTAGTAAGGACTCCTTACTACTACTAGTACTAGTAGTACTAATCTGCTGTGCATATTGCAAGCCCAAGTAAGGTATTCTATGCATGTTTGTTGGGATGAGAAGGCTTTCTTTTACTGTCTCATGCTCAATCAGTAAATGATGGTCACTCACGTTGGACACCCCAAAGTGGTGTATTTGACTTTTTCTCGTCTAGGCCTAGTACTTTTTTTATTAGCAGCAGTTGATGGTGAACACTTAACAACTGATTACCGTGCACCATGGCTGGAAGGAAGTATGAAGAGGAGGACGGCACCATTATTTTCCAACCAAGAGAGACCTGATGTCCTATTGTCCGCCCAGTTGGCCACTCTTTTTCTTCTTTTAAAAAAATCTGATGCACCAATAGCTCTAGTCCTTTGGGTTGCCCTCTTCTTGAGAGCCTTTTCAAAAATTGGCACCAACAAAATGCCCAACCGGATATTTTGTTATTTTTGATAGGACATACTGTCTAGCCTACTCTACTCTAGTACCCGAATTGTAGTGATGTGTGTGGTGTATGTATTAATATGTATTTTCAATCTTGCTAATGAAAAAAATAAATAGGGGAGGCGTATATGGCATCTAAAAAATTTGAAATGTTTTTTCCAGGCATACTAACCACGCCACTCAGGAGGGAGCGGATTCCGCAGCTGCAGGGGGTGAGCCAGCAGCAGTGGCATGCAGTGGTAACTCATAGTCCTTACTTGTTGAGAATGATGAATACACTCGCTGCAAGGGTGTACACTCAGTACACTGTACTGCTGCTGAGACTAAGTTGTTGTGAACAGTTGAAGAAGACACCCTTTACTTAACATTAGCATTAGCGGGAGTTGAGTAACTAATGGCCTCTTCTATTCTATCTTCAACTCAGCAGAGTAAGTTTTATGACGAAGACAAAGAGTCAGATGACATGTAATATATGACTGGCAGAGAAGGTTGCGTGGGTGAAGGAAGGGTCCCCAGGATGTATATAGGTGGCTGATAGGATGCATGGGTGGTTGAAGGATGGGTGAAAGGTAACAGAAAGGATGCCTGCCTGGGTGGGTGGGTGAAACTGTATGGGTGAAAGGAATCCTCCGGGGTGGTTTGATGGGTCAAACTCAAAGGCAAGCAAGGACGCATGGGTGGTGGTTAAATGACAAATGTATGTTGTTGGTGAAAGTTTTGTTGAGATTGAGAATGATAGCCATGTTTGGATGGATGGATGCATGGATGGTATCATAGAAGGTGAACAGTCAGACTGGATGAAGAGAATGTAAAAGAAAATTAAACCGTGCCAGAGTAGCAAAGCCAAGGGTAAAGAATAAAATAATGCTAGAAGAGCAATGCAATGATAAATAAAAAAAACCCTGGGAAAAATAAACAAGGACTGTTTTTTTTCAAGGTTTCTTACTTCAAAGATTTGAGGTTGTATTTCAGAATACTCCCTTGACTTGACTCACAGTAGTTTGCAAGCACAACATATATATTGTGTATGACTATGTACCCACCCATCATCAATCGCCTCCCTCTGACTCCGAGGCCCACTCCCGCTCCCTACCCATGTCATTTCGTAAGTGTCAGCCATGGGTGGCCTATCGGCTGCATGGTTAACTTACAATCAAACAATAGTAGTATGTCATGTCATCATCATATGACGTGACGTGGTGCCGTATATCATCATCATTCATATTAAGCATATCATGTGCCTTGTTGTAGTAGTCGGGGTGAAAGTGAAATTGAGCATTTGCCATTGATTTAACAAAGTATGGCCATAATGGAAAAATCGATAATTGTGTAGTACAGCTGCCCCACCTGCAGACAGTAGTAAGTAACGTGAGTCTGCGACACAAGTATGTCTGTCTAGGGCGCAAGCTGACTGAGCTGGCATGCCTACAAGATTAATTGAGCTAAACAAGAGAGAGAAGAAGAATACTTGTCTACTCCATAGTGCCTAATGCCTGAAAGTCTAATCATCATCACATCCAAATCTTAGGGGCCGAGGAAGTGAGGATACGTCAAATGTTATGTACTGCTAGTGCTACTCTGCCACTATAATTTTATGTGTATAATTTTGTGTTACTGTTCTCCTAAGAGTATTGGTTACAGTTGTCTTTTTTCTTTCTTGATATGTTATGTTTCATATAGGTACCCTAATATAGGCCCGGATAATATCATACCCCTTCACCTACATTACCTCCCCTACACTACACTGTATCGAGGCTTTTAGGATTGAACCTTTACCTAGTTCTAGTCCTGGGTGAAGAAGGAGGGTTTCTCCTAAACAATAGAGTCCTATAACTCCATCAATAGACTCACACAGTATGAATGAATATTCATGAGGGTTCTTAGAAACCAGGCTGGGGCTACACCACCTTCCTCCCCATATCTACGTACATGGTTCATCCCATACGTCATCCTCAAATCCAACAATGGCTAATACAAGCAACAAGGGACAAAGGAGCCCTAGATACTGTCTGTATAAATACAGCACCTCTTGCTAGTGTTGGTTAGAGGGCACCGAGACTTCCAGCTGACACACTGATCAGAGACGCTGAGGCTCCTGCATGCAGATGCTCCATGTGACAGTGGTCTGAACATTCCTCGCGGGGTGTCCAACTCGAGACCAAGAAGGGCTCCTACATTCTCACATTCCAGGTAATGGGGTTTGACTAAACCTTAGAGGGATTCTTGGCTTCACACCTACTCATATGCTAGGTACACTTAGGTACATCTAGATAGGCATCGTAGGAGTACGCGCTTTCTTTTATTATGCATTTTTTATATTTATGCATTCATTTATGCTTATTGCAAAATGATAGAACTGTACTATCCATTTATATTCACTGTACTGCTAATCATATATCTCTGCTACTGTATAAATGGTTATTGCAGCTCATATATTCTACACAAGAATAACAACTGTTCAATAAACCCTTATTGAAACGCCCAGGCTGTTTATTCTGTGTATCTCTGAGACAAGATAAGTGAGCACGAGTGACTGAGCGAAAAGTAGTACATTGTTTCCACGATCCTGGGGGATCAGGGTTGTCATGTTCTGAGGTTGCCAGAAACTATTCTCTCCCCGATAAGAGGAGACACTAGTGGCACTGTGAGCTAGCTTATGCAAACAGGCTAACATTTCTCGGTGGGGGTGCTCAGAATCAGTCTGCTACCAAACCCACAGTTTATGTTATCCGAACGCGCAGATCCTGTATGGGTAATATAGGAACTACACGACAGATATAGCTACTCCTTCCCAACCCGCCACCGGGTAGGAGTTAGCAGCCAGGACACGGCACCGGAAGCTGGAGGCCATCCGGGCTGAATATTGCCGG
Source organism: Calotriton arnoldi (assembly GCA_963921515.1). NCBI lineage: Eukaryota > Metazoa > Chordata > Amphibia > Caudata > Salamandridae > Calotriton > Calotriton arnoldi. The sequence goes on from CAWUFW010006454.1 coordinate 437,333, forward strand.
CTGGTTGTCCTGGCGGAGGAGATGGAGGAGGCGGCAGCTGCAGATTCCTCCAATGCCCTGGACCCCAGCAAGGCCCCCCCGTGCCTCCGGTGGTACGGCGCTGTGTTCTGGCAGCCGCCCACCGCAACTCATCCTCAACCACTACTGCCCACCCCTGTTGTTCCTGCAGGATCTTTTGGTGCCAAATGCTCCTCTGGATGGTGCGCCTATAGGTCAGGCTGGAGGAGGTCCTGAAGCACACTAGCCGGCACGCCCGCCGCTAGACCTCAGTCTTCTTGACCCTTGCCCCTTTTTTAATCTTTTCTTTTGGTGGGTGGGATGTGTTGGAGAGAGGGTGGGAATGTTGGGAGTTGGGGAAAATGTGGGTGTTGTTCTTTTTTTATGGACATTTGGAGTGGACATGGACATTTACTGAACATTGGTTTGGGGTTAGGGCGAGAGGTGGGTCAGGTGTTGTGGGTTTCTTCTAGTTTATTTGTTAGGGTAATAAATTATTTATAGTTTTACAGTACATATGATGTAAATCTTTTCTGGGGGGGTTAGTCTTTTACTTCGCCTTGTTTCCTCCTTTGCTGCTGGGCCGTAGCCAGTTTTTGAAATCTGCTGATAGTGTAACACACCAACAGATAGCTGCGGTACCCTCACTTGTCCTACTACTGTCAGTCTCTCCTCCTAGTCTATGCAGTCTGCAACTAAAACCCCTATCTACTCGGAAGGATGTGGATGTGTGAATTAATTAATTTCCATAGTATATACATTATTTCCTCCCCCACACTTCTTCTCTTACCTGTGATTGATGTTTAGGCGAAGCGATGGCTGCATGGTGATGGTTTGGTTTCCCAAGGTGCCATGGTGGTGGTGGAGCAGTAGTAGACAGTAGCATTTGCAAAAAAAGAAAATGAGACAGTCAGTCACCTGAAGGAGACTAGGGAACGAGTAGTAGAAGTACAGTACACAAGAAGAAGACTGCCAAACAAGAAACCATGATGATGATAAGCAATGCTAAAGTAAAATAAAACATAATGGTGGCGGGGATAGCCTAGTACAAGTTACAAACTGAAGTTGACTCGACCTATGAAGTGGACAAGCGTAACCTTTAGTGCTGGAAGGATGATGAATCGATGCCGGCAATTAATTATGATGGATTATGTTCCTCTGAAAAAAAAATTGAATAGCGAATACTGAGCATGGGTGGGCAATCTAATCTATATGTTGCCAGTGTGGGCTATATATATATATATATGTGTATATATATGTGTGTATATATATATATATATATGTATATATATGTGTGTGTGTAAGTATGTATGTATATATTTATATATATATACTTAGAGCAGAAGAAGATCCTCGCCCTTCCTTAAGTTAGTGTTGCTTTCATCACATCCGCCCCAGCAAGTGTGTGATCAATTATTGGTGTAAATTTAATTTAGTTACACCTCAATATAAACCACACAGCCCAGGGGAAGAGGGTTAGGGTTTGATGAATGGTTGGGAAGGGGGATTTGAGGGAAAGGTTTGACAAAGACAAACACTACACATGGACAATGTTAATGTTAATGTAAGGGAGATTTATACAGCGCACTGTTACCAAGCGGTGTCCTGGCGCTAACCAATGATCAAATGTTTAAACACGCTTCTTTTACCAGAAATCAGATGTACTGAAAGGCCATGTTTTCAGCTCTTGTCTAAATTTGAGAAGGGAGGTAGCAGATCGAATGGATAGAGGGAGTGAGTTCCAGATTTTTACGGTACCAAGGTAGAAACTTCTACCACCCCAATTCTTTCTGTTAAATTTTGGTACCACCATGAGATTCAGATTAGATGACCTTAGTGTCCTATTAGGAATATAACATCTACATTTATGTCCTAGATATTGAGGACCTTGTTTGTGCAAGGCTTTGTAGGCAAAGCACAAAGCCTTAAACTGGATCCTCTCATTTACTGGTAACCAATGCAACTGCTTAACAAACTTCCTAACTGAAACATGTTTGGGAGTACGGGTTAATACTCTGGCAGCTGTATTTTGCAGTACCTGTAGTTTCCTAAGCTGTTGGGCCCTAAGATTAAGATATAGACCGTTACAATAGTCCAGTTTTGCCAATACCAGAGCTGAGACCACCAGCCTTTGGGTCTTTTCCGGCATAAATGCTAAAATCCTCCTAATTTTCCTTATAACAAAGTAAATGGATGAGGTCAAGGTATTAATCTGACAACACATTCATCTTGGCAGCTGATCATCATAAATCTGTTGAGGGAGAAAAAGGAAATGCATGCATGATGAGGAGTAGTACTAGACTAGTACAGGGCAGTATGTTACGGAGACACCCAAGTTACATACAAACATTATGTTCTGTTGTACCGGGCTTCCTTTGAAAGATAGGAAATAAAGGTAAAATATCCGTTGGAGTAAAATATAAGCAAACAAACAACACACACAGCCGCAATGCTTGAAGAGAAAAAAATTAATGAATCAAATGAAGAAGATACTGCTACTGTATTATATTTTTGCCAAATTTGGAGTTGCATCTACGCATTCCTCTTGGTCCTTCCTTGGACTGTCTTTCCGTCAATTTTGAGTGCCTGGCGGCTGTGGTTTGGTAAGGTAAGTGTGAGTTGCTTTTCCCAGTATGGCGCAGGGTAAAGGGCCTGTAGCTGGAAAAACAAAAAGGATATTGAAAAATCGAGGAGAAAAGTTAAACTGCATAATTAAGGAGGAGTGCAACAAGAAGACTTTCAGAGGCGGCATGGCTAAATCATGTCTGTTTCCGGCAGTTAGTTACCTCCAACAACAGAAAACGGGCCCCCCCCACCCAACCTCCACTTAGCTCCAAATTTGAGCTAGACAGCAGTAGCACTGAGCACACACACACACACACACAGCAACATAGCATTTTCCAGATTAAGTAAAAAATCAATGCACCACTGTCAGTCACACCACCACCACTACACAGACATGTAGGTCTGGTGTTGTTGTTTACCTTTAGGCCACTTCACGCTCTAAGTTATTCGTTCCATCAATCATCTCTGATCCTCTTGACTCTGACTGCGAGTATGTACTATGGTGTCCAACTATGTACCAACAGTGTCCCAACTCCCGAGTGAGTGCTCCAGACTCCAGACTCGTCCCGACTCAAAAATGCAATGGAACGGCCTGCAGTAGTACAATTTTGTTATTGAACAACAAAAAGGGAAAGATTGACTTGAGTCACTTTTTTTGTGTGTAGATTCAGAATAGTAGACATCATGCACAACAAACAACAATCACTCAGCGTGCAATGCATGCCATCATTTACTTCCGGGGCAGTCCCTCTAGGCTCGGAAAGGATATATATAGTCAGGGCCCAGGTTTGGAGGGAGGCACACATTTCACATTTGTTGTATTATCCATCCAATGTCTGGTGCGAGGGAAATGGCATTAGGGAGAGTCAGGAGTGGACTAGTAGTTACTTCTTCACTGACTGCAGTTGCAACTCCAATTCGGCAATAAAAGACCGTCTGGATGGATTTGTGAACCAGAAAGACAGTGACACACACAAATAATAAAGTAAATGATGTTCCTCAGCTATATGGTTTTTTTTTGTGCTTCAAAAAGGAAGAAAGAGGTGGCTTCGCCGCGATGCGTAATGGCGGCTTGATTGCTTCGCTCCGTGAATGCCCGATCCCTTCCCTGAAATCCGTCACACTGATCCTGTCTCCCTACAGCTGGGGGGCCATCAGAACTCCCGTGGACACTGCGGAGACCAAAACTGAAGCCGAGAGCCACGAAACAAGAGTGAAATTGGCATTATCCCGGGTGGCCCTCTGAATACTGAAGCCGGGAGCTGCCGCACGGCGTAACTGGGCGTGGCGCTGCGGCTGCTCCGGCTCCTCAGTTGCGCGAGGCTGTGGTCGGGGCCTCCTTTCAGAGCCATAAGCGAAGGAAAAAAATCAGAACTACCGGGGGCCGCAGGAAACACCGTGGCGCTGATGCGACCAGAGTGGTGAAACGGACTGGTGAGACACTACTGCGGCAGCGCTTAGGCAAATGCGCAACTCCTCAAGCTGGGGCGCCCGGATCCCGACAACCGGTGGTGTCTGCCGTGGTTGCCTGTCATGGCCCTCCCTAATGGACTGCCCGTGGTGACGTGCCTGAGTCAAGGTGCTGGGACTGTGGTGAATACGGAGCGGTGGGGAAGCTCCTAGAGCCTCGACAATCTGTGCGGCCTGGCGCACTTAAGACAGTCTATCGACTAAACAAAAATGGCCAGTCCCTACCTTGAGCCCACATTTATCCGAGGACGTGGGGGCCACGGGGGGTGCCCCATACACCAGCAAACAGGGGCAAATAACTCACCCAACCGGGACATATGAAGAGCTGACTGCGTAGCAGTGGACGAAACTCGAGCCAATTCCGGCAGTCTCCAGCTGCGCTGAAACGGCCTTGCTCAAACCTGCGGATCTCTCTCCACAAGTCCTACACTGAGGATTAGAGTGCCGGCCCCTGCGGCCCTCGAGTCATATCTAGGATATCCGTCAAGCCCTGTGACGCCCACCTGCGGGTGGCGTGGACCGACCTGAACAGCAGGAGCAGACCCTGCACAACCGTAGCAACTATGTCGGGTGCAAAGGGCCTTAAAGGGTCACAACAGACAAAATTGGACAAATACGCTCTGCCAAAACCTGTTGAATCCGAACACCAAAACAAAGGGAAAATGGCGGCCAGCCCGGAGGGGAGCTCCCTGAACTCACACTAAAGGACGTAATGGAAGCCATCTCGGGGGTCCGCGCATCTCTAGAACAGAAAATGGACGCAATCACTTCGGAAGTGACACTCATCAGAGCAGACCTGACGAAAATTGGGGAGAAGGTGAAGCAAATGGAGATTGTCACCACCAGTCTCATTGGAGACACCTCGCAAATACAGCAAGATATCAAGGATCTGCAGGCCTTTCGTAAATTCGCAGAAAACAAGCTAGACGACTACGAAGGCCGCACAAGACGGAATAACGTACGGATCATTGGGGTACCTGAAAAAGCGGAGGGTCCCGCGGCGGACCTGTTTGTGTAGGACCTCATACTCAATCACCTTTGACCAAAGGGGTTGTCAAACTTTTTTGTGGTGGAGAGAGCGCATAGGGTCCCCGGAGGACGACCGAAACCTGGGGCACCTCCACGACCGATGTTGGCAAAGATTTTGAACTTCAGAGACAGAGATGCCATATTGCAGAATGCTAAAGTGGCCCCTCCACTCAGATTTGAGAACTCGGAAATCTCCTTCTTTCCAGACTTCACCGTAAATGTACAGAAACAGCGTCGATCATTCCTAGAGGTAAAGAAAAAACTTTGAGACAAAGGGGTCAAAAATGCTATTCCCGGCCCGGCTTCGTGTAGAGGCGGAGGGCAAGGCTTGGTTTTTCGACCACCCAGAGGCGGCTGCGGACTGGCTGGAGGGTTGGAGAGGAGCAAGAGAGCACAACGCCCGCTGAGAGGCGGTATCGAACCCATCAACAGACAGAACCGAACTTGAGATGTAAGATGTCAAGGACTTTATCCACACATTTAACAGCATTGCCTACAAGAACTTGATCGAGGCCTAAGGAACCTAAAGGGCAAAAAAGGGCCTGCCTGCAAGCGGTAATTATTACATGAGGCTTGATGGTTATTGTTTGGTCCCCCTAGGGGATCCAAAGAGGAACATAGACTGGGGGAGGGTTGGGGCAGCGGAGCTTTTCACCCCCCACACTTACTTTTTTTAGTTCACAGTTATGGCGACAGGCACTCTGCATATTTGAGTGATGGGGAGTTTGAGGCCCGAAGTGCAGGGGAGCAGGGAGGGGGGTAGTTGGGTTGAGATAGGGTTAATACAGTTCTTTTTAGAGAGGGCAACGTCGACCATTCGCAGAAAAGAGAGGGGGAACATTGTTCACAGCCACACTAATGATCACTCACTGGGACATAAACTTTAGGCTCTTGAGTTGGAATGTAAACGGGCTCGGGGACAAAGTGAAATTAAGTATCTTATTACAGTATATCAAGCAGCATGCCCCGGACGTCATACTCCTTCAGGAGTCACATTTTATGGGCAACTCCTGCAAAGCAATGAACAGAGGGGGCTACAGACTAATCGCACACTCTGGTTTTACCACTGGATCCAGGGGGATGGGAATCATGATTAAAAACTTGTTTCCATTATCCATACAACACTCCTGGGCCGACGAGATGGGCAGATATGTAGCGGTTTCTGGGCAATGGGAGGGGAAACCACTCACGCTAATGGCTGTATATGTCCCACCGGGATTACAGGGTCAAACCTTTAAAGACTTAGGAAAAATCATGCTGTCTTTCCCGGAGGGCTACCTAGTTCTGGGTGGCGACCTTAACTCAGTAGTATCGGGCTCCCTCGGCTGCCACCCCCCACGTGTTATAGGACCTTCACATAGATGGTTCCCGGATTTCCTAGATGCGTTCGGCCTTGCAGATGCATGGAGGGCATACCACCCAGACAGCATTCAGCACACCTTCCAATCAGGCGCGCACAATAGCTTGTCTCGAATTGACTACCTTCTCGTCCCGGCATCCCAGATAGGCAACATTCGGGAGGTTAAGCACATGGCGCGGGGTATCTCTGACCATTCCCCCTTGTGGGTGGAGCTGGTTCTGGGGGAGAAAAGGGTGGGAAGAATAGGACCAATCAACCCCTGGTACCTTCGAAGTCCTGTGGTCAAAAAGGCACTTCTGCTAGCCATTGATAACTACTTCTTGGAAAACAAAGACTCGGTGCGATCATCCCAAACATTGTGGGAGGCCTTCAAAACAGTACTGAGGGGGCAGGCGCTTTCGCTGATCGCAGGAGTGCGAAAAGAAAAATCAAAAGACTTAGGGGCCGATTCCGATCTCGGCCGGTAGTGCTCCGAATCGGATTCGGATTTACCGGATCCGATTCGGAGCCCTGTTTCCCGACCGAATCGTACGCGGGTCCGGCCGAGCGAGTACGATGCAAGCTCCCGCGAAATCGCCGACCGACTCGTACGCGGCTTCAACACGCTCTGACCGACTCGCACGGACACGACTCGCACCTCGCTATGGAGACGTTTCCCGGCCGGGTAAGTACGATGCGCGCCGCGAGCAGTCCGCCGACTCGCGCCGTCCGGCTCGAAAGAGCTGTCGGAGCCGGACTTTGGGGGTCCGCGTTGGACCCCCCTGTACGCGTAGGCGCGCGAGTCACACATGGGTCCCCCCTACCTGTGCATGTACGCCGCGATGCGCATGGACGCGTACCCACTGTAGGGGGCGCCCTTGTTCGCCTCGCACCCATTGAGTCAATGGGAGCCCGCGTACGCGTTGTACGACCGGCTCCCATTGACTTCAATGGGAGTCCGACCGAATCGAGTCCGATAGCATGCGAATGCATCGTACTCGTCCGGTCGGACTGCTAGGGTCCGATTCGGTCGGAATTCTCTCCGGGTCCGGCTCGGTCGGAGAGATTTCCGGCCGGAATCGGAATCGGCCCCTTAGTCTGCTTAGAGAACGAGATCCTACTACTAGAGGAAGGTGACGAGGGAGCGGGGACGCAAGATCAGGCCCATGCTTTGAAACTTAAAAGAGATGAATATAAAGCTATAGCCATTGACATGGCCAAGACGTTAGGCAGAGACAAGGATGGAAGACTGTATGATTTGAGAGACAAAGCCGGTAAGCTGCTCGCCTGGCTAGATAAGAAAGATATGGCGAGCAGACTGGGACCTGAACTATCAGACGAATTGGGGGGGATAATAACGGACCCACAAGAAATAGCCAATAAGTTTGCTGAGCATTATTGCTCCATTTACCAGACAGGCTCCGCCCTAACGGAGGAGGATTCCCTGGCTTTTCTCTTGGATATCCAGCTCCCCAGACTGACCGTAGACGAAAAAGACGGACTGGACAGTGATTTCTCGAACGACGAAATTGCCCTGGGCATTAGAAACCTGCAGGCGGGCAAGGCCCTCGGACCTAACGTCTACCGATCGAGTTATACCTGTTGAAACCAGACACAATAGCCCCACACTTGCGTGCCATGCTTGAGGAGAGCCGAGAGCGTGGAATACTACCACACGACCAAAGAGTAACTACACTGGTTACAATACACAAAGCGGACAAACCTAGGCATAAGTGTGCATCGTATAGGCCAATTTCCTTATTAAACGCAGAGCCTAAAATACTAGCTAAACTACTGGCGAGTCGCCTGGCCCAAGTGATAAGTGCATTGGTACATCCTAATCAATCAGGCTTTATGCCTCATCGAAACACAGCACTAAACCTGAGGAGATTGCACGGGGTGTTGGGTCGACAGGGTACGATTCGAGAGGCTGCGGTGGTGGTCTCGTTGGGTGCTACAATGGCATTCGACACCATAGAGTGGCCGTACATGTTTGCGGTCTTGGCTAAGATGGGTTGTGGTCCCAAGTTTATTGGTTGGGTACGCCTCCTATACACAGAAGCCCTGGAGCAAGTGGTGGTTAACAACAAACAGTCTGTGGTGTTTGAGCTGGGCCGTGGTACCCGCCAGGGTTGTCCATTGTCCCCTTTGCTCTTCGCCCTCACCCTTGAACCGTTGGCGGCATGGATCCACAGAGACCCAATAATTCGAGGATTGAAGTGGTCTGAAACGTGGTAAGACCGCATATCTCTCTATGCGGACGATATCCTGTTGTACCTTGCGTCCCCTAGGGCGTCACTTCATAGAGTGCTTAACATCTTCACAAATTTCGTGAAATATTCAGGGTATACGATTAACTGGAGTAAGTCCCTGCTGTATGTCCTCAGTGGAGAGCCACCCCCCCTACCTCGGGGATGTCCTATTCAAGTAGCAAGGGAGGGCTTCCGAAAGCTGGGCATATATATCACGTCCAACTCACGGACTCGCTACGAGCACAACCTACTCCCGCCCCTGAAGAGACTGAAACGCGATGTGGCCAGCTGGAAGGCGCTCCCACTTTCTTTACTGGGTAGGGCCGCGCTGTTCAAAATGATGTCACTACCACGGTTCCTCTACGCGCTCCAAAATTTCCCAGACCCGGTCCCGGCACGGTACTCCAAAGAGATAGAGGGCCTCCAGAGGGAGTTGCTTTGGGATGGCCGACCCTGCATAGCTTTGCAAAAACTAACTCTGAGTTGATATGACGGAGGGGTCGCACTCCCAGATGTCAAAAACACTACTGGGCGGCCCATCTGATCGCAATTAATCACTGTACATACTGCTGCTGGGACGATCCAGGCTATAGGATGGACAAATGGCTACTGCCAGGTCGTACCTATAATTCGGCCCTATATGCCAAGCCTCAGAAATTTCCCCTCACGGAACCCACCAAACACTTGGTACAGATATGGCATGCCGCCACTCGAAGTATGGGATGGGATAGGAAATCACTCTGGCTACTCCTCTGTGGGACTCGGAACAGCTGGGTGCCCTGAGGACCACGAAGGGGTTTGACAAATGGGATCTGATCGGAATCACAAAGATTGGAGACCTGTGGAACAAGGGTGCGGTGGTCACGTTTGCATATTTGAAACAGGAACACGAGCTGGCCGCTACAGAACACTTTCGGTACTTGCAGGTGAGACACGCACTAATGTCATGTCTGCCAAAGGGCGACTCTCACCCGGAATCCTCGCCATTGGAGGACAGATTGCTCGATGGCTATCTGCCGACGAAAACAATATCCCTGACTTACAAAAAGTTGATAAATAACACCCCGGACCCCCTCAGATTGGTCCGAGAACACTGGGAGAGGGATGGGCTGGAGCTAGACGATGAGGAATGGCAGGAAGCGGTGACCTTTCCCCGTGAGGTCGCAATCTCTTCTAGAGTGCGGCTGGTCCAACTTAAGATTCTCCACAGAATATACATCACGGGGCCTCAGCTTGTCAGAATGGGTAAAACAGACGATGGATTGTGCAGAAGACAGTACGGCCTAATAGGTACATTCATACATACTGTATGGGAATGTGTCCATATCCAGTCTTACTGGAAGGGAGTTCATGATTGTATTGGTGATGTCCTGGGGGTGTGAATCGGACTCGAAGCCAAAAGATGCTTGCTGAATGTATGGGAACCTACTGACTTAAATAGTAAGAACAAAATACGGGTCACTCTGGGGTTGATGGTGGCCAAACGAAATATAGCCCAGTTGTCGGGTTCCGGGGTATTGCCTAGAGTTGCTACCTGGAAGGAAAATATGGGCTGGTGTATGCTCAGAGAAAAAACTGTATACGTTGCACGGGGGTGTCCCCAAAAGTGGTCTTTTATATGGAATGCATTTCGGGGCAATATTTGTGTCCCACCCTGTACCCTCTCTCTTGAAGAACCGGCGACTCCATAAAGGTTATAATTGAGTGATTCATAGAATAAATGCATGATGTAACCATCCATGTATGTATATTTGAGACTGGTAATGTCCCTTTTATTTGTCTCTAACAAATGTTGACTCTACTGTTTAATAAAAAGAATTTATAAAAAAAAAAAGGAAGAAAGAAGGTAACTTGAGTCGACTCGAAAGCCTAGTTGTCAGGGCTACAGAGCTCGTCCTCAAACTCTGGTGGTTTGCCCAGAAGTAGGTCACCTAACACACTACTTCCATGACCTGAGTCGCCGTCATCATCTTCCTGCTGTGCTACTTCAGGTATGGTGTAATCCAGTGGTATAAAGTGCTGATTCATTTTGATCATGGTTAACCTCTCCACGTTTTGGGGCGAGAGACTGGTCCTTCTCACTGTCAGAACAGGACCAGCAGCACTGAAAACTCGCTCAGAAGCGACACTTGCGACAGGGCAAGCCAGATAGTTTATCACCAGCCTGCTGAACACTGGCCATTGGCGCCTTTTACCATACCAATACAGCAATGGGTTTTGATCAAAGTAGACCTCTGTTTGGTAATCCAGATAGGCCTGGACCATCCGCTCAATGCTCATGAGTGCTCCGCTTTGCTCGGCCTCTTTTGCCTTTGCCTCAGCACTAGACTTAAGCCCTTGCTGTAGAAACCATTCCTGTGCTGATTTTGGGGCTGATGCTCCTGTTCTTGTTGTTGTTGTTGATGTTGTTCTTGGTGTTATTGGCGGTTTTGGCTGCTGTGAGCCAACCGCACTACCCTCAGGCACTGAAGTTGAACTTGAAGCTGGCTGCCCTGCAGTACTTGTGCCCTGGAGTAGCGGGCCTCTAATTCCCGGCTGTTCTTTTTCTAGATGACTGGCTTCCACAGCTATCCAAGTTTTGTAGTTGGCAACATCCCCGTCTGAAAAAGGAATGAAAGTGTGAAGTAATGGTTTGTACCGTGGATCCAGAATTGTGGCACAAATGTAATGGTTGGATGACACAATGCCTCTTTACACCTTTGTATTTTCAGATAAGCGAAGGGCTAAGCTCTCCTCCAACTCATATGCTTCTTTTTTTTCCTCCACACCTGCGTACATTGCAGACACCTCCTTCAGCTGTTCCTGTAGCATGTGCAACAATGGGATAGATTGGCCTATAGTACAGTCCTCCCTGCTGACTTCACGCATGAAGACCTCGAAAGGAAGTAGCATTTCTGTCAGGCATTTAACTAGGCCCCATTGGTCCATCTCAATGATCATGCCTTTCACAGTAGTATCTCCTCTTCGCATGACATATTCATTGATTGGTCTGTACTGCTCAAACAGACGTTCAAACATGTAATAAGTTGAGTTCCAACGTGTTGGCACCTCCTGGATGAGTGCTTTAACTGGCATTCTATTATCATATTGAATGATCCTGAGCTGCGTCTGGGCTTTAAAAGAATGGCTGAAATGTGTGCAGATTCTTCTGCAGGTGGTCAGTAAGTTGTTGACTCGGTCTTCCTTTTTCAGAAAGTCTTTTTCAGAAAGTCCCGAGCAACCTTGGCCGATGCCCGGTGGAGCTGTCCTATACAGCTATAGAGGAGTCTGGCCCCTTGGCCGTCACCTACCCAGCCGGTCATCTGACATTGTTTTCCTCGTCTCCCCGTTTGTGTCTCCTCCCCTCCCCCTCCCTCTGTGATTCTTTGATTCAAACTGATGTAACTATGTAACCTGTAACTCGCTGATTCAACTGATATAACTATGTATCCTGTAACTCGCTGATCCTCATGTAAAGTGCTCTGATACCTCCGGGTCTAGCCAGCGCTATATAAAACTTTGCAAAAAAAAAATGATGTTAATGCAGTGCGCCAAACACAGGACCCTGAAATAGCCACCATCGGCCATGGCCTTAACTATATTACTGCCATTGTCTGTGGCAACAAAACCAATGCTAAGCCCTCTTGGTCGCAGCCATTCAAAGACCTTGCTGTCAAAGTCTTCCAAAATGTTTGCAGCAGTATGAGATTTCTGCATGGCGAACATGGCTACAGTTGCATGTTTCCGAGCGGATTTAAAAATCTCAGCAGTGTCAACAACACCTGCTGCAGATATCTTTTCTCTAACCCCCACAAAAGAGATCCAGTGTGCAGTGATGCACATGTAATCAGTGGCTTGGCAACTGGTCCACATGTCTGTTGTCAGGTGGATAGTGTGAACAGCACTCTGCTGCAAAGCTTGTCCAAGCAATTCCAGCACATCGTGATATAGTGCTGGAACAGCAACTCTGGCGAAATAGGACCGGGCGGGAAACCTTCCATTCCGGGCAGATGGCTGCCACAAATTCAAGAAAACCCACCCCTTCCACAAAAGAAAAAGGGAGGAGGTCCAGCGTTAACATTTTAGCCAGCTCCGCGTTGTACAAACGTGCCTTTGGGTGGTTGCGTTCGTACTGCCCCTCTGACCTAAACATGCTGAGAATGGTAGCCTGGATTTTTTCTTTTCTGGTGCCACTGATGCAGGTTACTTCTTGACGCCAGATGTTAGGCTCAATGCACGTTTTTTAGTTGTGGTACTCTCTTGCCTTAGACCCCTTGGTGTCTCAGCCTGACTCTTGTGCCATTGCGATGTTGCTGACTATGATGTGGGCGGTACCACTGCACTGCTGGGGACAGGGCTGCTTTGTGTAACAGAGAAAATGTCTCCCTCTTGCTCACCTTCCACCGTGATCGGTTCTTCTTCATCCCCTCCACCAACAACACGTGCAGTTTTTTGGCCGCTAAGGTGCACCTCCCACTGTATCAAGTGGGGTTTTCTCAGATGGATTGTTTGGTCTCTGGTACCATAGCTTGTACCAAGCTTACCCCGACTAACACCTTGTCCACAAATGGAGCATAAAGCAATGTTCACCTCCTTCTTGCTAAAAGAAAAAAGGTCCAAACTGTGGAGGTCAATTTTCTAGCGCTGCTGGTGCCACTTGCAATGTCGGATGAACTGGTAGGTGGGCGTGATGTTTGACTCTCTGCAGTACCTACTTCTACTGAGGTAGTTGTGGTGGATGTAGGTCACTGCCGGCGAAATATGGAAGCTGGAGGTGGTGTTGGTGGTATCATCTGTGTTGGTGGTATCCGTGCCATATCCCTCACAGCAACTTGGGATGGGGTAATGTCGGTCTCCACTGGGGCGGGACTAATGTCCATGATGACTGGCTCGTCATCATCCTCCTCTTCTACATCTACCTCCATAACTCTAAGGCTTTCTGGAACCTTCCTTTTCCCTAGCCTTGTCTTGTGGCTTGTCTCACTCTCAGACTGAGGTGGCTTCCAAGTGGCGCATAGATCATCAGAAGGGGGGCTTCAGAAGAAGTTGATGGACTAACCCTCCTTTTCCTTGCTGGGGATCTGGAAGACAAAGCATCTTCTGAAAGAGTGGCTTGCTCTTCTTCTTCCTCTGCAGGAAGCTCGATCTCCTGAACTGCCCCTACTTCGGGAGGAACAACTACTTTTGGGGGTGGTTGCGGCTGTTGTTGCCCACTTATCTGAGTTTCCAGCATTGATTGGGTACTACTTTGCAATAACGATAAGTCAATTTCAACATCACTGCTCATCGGCGTTGGACTCGTGATTAGACTGGCTGCCTCTGCGATAGACATGGGCTTGGGCCTAGGTTGGTGGGGTGGTCCACTGATGCAGGGATGCTGCTCCCAGCTTGCTCCCCAGACACCTCTGCTGCGGTCTTGGTAAGTGGCAGTGCCTTCTTCTCACTGGCAACTTTCTTGGTACTGGACCTGGTACCTTTCTTTGGGGCCATCTTGAAGATGTCAGCAGCACGCAGTGGCACAAGTTGAAGAGATGTCTGTGGTCACACGTCACGTGACGTTGAGCGCAGCAGGACTTTTGTCTGGCAGTACAATGGGTGATGTTGTCTCCTCCTCTTTTGTGCACCAAAAAGCAAAGAAGCAAGAAGAACATCAGTGAAACGTGGCATTCATTGTTGTGGTTCAATTACTACTAGTACAAACAAACAAATATATTATATAACTTAGTGTGTGGTCACACTTGTTTGTGTTATTAATATTAATACATTTATTACCTCAGTTATTAAAAAAACATAACAATACAGTGTAGCCATTTGTGAGACTTTGACAACAACAAGGGATTTCATGGTTGGTGTACTGTACAGTACACTCAGGAAGGATCGGAAAGAAGAAGAACAACAACAAAAATACAAATGTAACGGACCCGGTTTGGCATTGTGCATCACATGGGATTTAGCATTCAGGGAGCTGCAGCTGACAATGGATAGAAGCAATAAGCCAAGATGACCAAAGGAAAGACATGCAGGCCTATGGCAAAAGCACACTAACTACCACCACAAAATGGCCACCAGCCACATGGTCATTCACAAGAAGCAGGAGGCCTGAAAAACAATGAACTCAAGCAGGCCTATATGGACATAGGGGCAGATTTACAAGAACTGACGCATCCCTGCATATTAGCAGGGATGCGCCAGTAAAATTGCGACATGTAAAAAAACCCTTGCGCCACCATGGATGCGCCGCATTTACAATGCGGCGCACCGTGGCGCAAGGATAGACAGATGCGTGACGCATCTTTTCGGCATAAGGGCAGCGCATTGCTGGAGTCGTGTCGCAAGTACGACGCAACTCCAGCAATGGTTAGGAATGCCTATTCCTAACATGTTGCGTCACTCCTTACGCCTGCTTCCAGCAGGCGCAAGGTTTTGACGCAGTGGCGTCGAAAAAGTGACTCAGTGAAATCTTGTAGATTTCACTGCATCACTTTTACGAGGCTTTCCTGCGTGGGAACGCCCACCCTGCACACATTATACCTGACGCAGGTATAATGTAGCACAGGGCTTTACAACGTGACGCATCTCCCTAGATGCGTCACGTTGTAAATATGTTGCAACGTGGCGCATTGTTTACGACACCGCTGCGTCACAGAAGTGACGCAACAGCGGCGTAAAGTTGTCGCAAGGGGCTTGTAAATCTGCCCCATAGACTCTACAAAATGGCCCCTGGCCACTTGGGGAGGCTCAGCCAAGGCAAATGCTGGCCCACTATTACAAACACACTCACACACTGGCCAGACAAAGGAGGCATGCTAAACAACACAGCTTTAATGCAACAATGCCAAAAGCGAAAATCCACAGGGCTAAAAAAGGTTTGCAAGTTACAACCACACACATCCAACAAAGGCATTTATTTAACACACATTTTGCATTTCAATCCAATGCCATCCATGCCCTAAATGATGTTTAAATTCAACAGATGACACAGAAACAGGTGTTTCATGCACCCATGAGTCGCTCTGGGCCTATTGGTTGGAAACCCCATTGGCAGACTAGGCCACATCGTGAATCAATTCAAATCAATAATATTGCAAATTTATTAGAAAATGTTGTAAACCTTGCTACATTTTCTGCTGGATAAAAGAAGAAAAAATTGCATGCAAAACAACAACCAGCAAGAAGGCATGGCCACCACAAAGAAGGCTTTCAGGCCTAATGCAGAAGCACACTGGCTGCCCCTTCACAAAATGGCCACCAGCCACATGGCCAGGCCACAACAACAAGAAAGGGAAGACAGACAATGCAGGCCTATGGCAAAAGCACACTGGCTGCCTTCACAAAATGGCTGACAGCCACATGGCCAAGCCGCAACAACAAGAAAGGGATGACAGACAATGCAGCCCTATGGCAAAAGCACACTGGTTGCCTTCACAAAATGGCCGCCAGCCACATGGCCAGGCTACCACAACAAGAAGCGATAAGCCAAGAGGAACAAAGGAAAGAAGACATGCGGGCCTATGGTAAAAGCTCACTAACTACCACCACCACAAAATGGCCACCATCCTTGGTCACTCACACCAAAAACAAGCAGGAGGCCTGGAAAACAATGAACTCAAGCAGGTCTATATGGACACAGACTTTACAAAATGGCCCATGGCCACACGGGGAGGCTCAGCCAAGGCAAATGCTGGCCCACTATTACAAACACACTCACACACTGGCCAGACAAAGGAGGCATGCTAAACAACAGAGCTTTAATGCAACAATGCCAAAAACGAAAATCCACAGGGCAAAAAAAAGGTTACACAACAACCACACACATCCAACAAAGGCATTTATTTAGCACACATGAAAAAAAGTGAAATACCAATAAAAACACATTTTGCATTTCAATCCAATGCCATCCATACCCTAAATGATGTTTAAATTCAACAGACACCACAGAAATAGTTGTTTCATGCACCCATGAGTAGCTCTGGGCCTACTGGCTGAAAGGCCTTTTGGCAGACTACTGGGCTAGTGAATTAAATAAATATTGCAAATTGATTTCAAAAGTTGGAGAAAATGTAGTGAACTGTGCAACATGTTTCCTTTATAAAAGAAGAAAAATTACTTACAAAGAAACAACTAGGCCCCTACTGAAACTACAGGCCACCCACCACAATATTTTTTTTTTTAAATGATGAAAAGTACAAAAAAATGTAGGTGACCTGCCCCAATCAAACACCATTTTTCAAACTTACATGTGAAACCTCAAATCCAATGATATATGATGCAGCAGACACAAAGAGGGATCCTTCCAGCTCCAAATCCAACTGAAAAGTGAACAGGAGATAGACAAAGCACTGGGAGGAGCCAGCTGGACAGGAACAGGAAGTTGGAGCCTCTGGGGCACTTCCTTCCTCTTCAAAACAAAAGTAAAAAAGAAAAAGGACTCCTTGCACAAAAAAGAACAGCCAAGTGTTAATCTGAGGAGTTTTTAAAATCCAAATCATCATTTCGAGAAGGTTTTGATGCTGCTCGTGAGAGAACCTTCTCCAGATTACAAATTCTGCGTGTTCGGGATCGCGTTCTTCACAAGACTTCTGCCGGAAGTCCGATGGCGCGCCCGAATGGCGTGTTCGCGATCGCAAACTCTAGCGGGACCGTGCGGCCGGCTAGCAAATCTCGTGGTGCTCACAAACGGATGGGAAATCTCGTCGGCGATCGCAGGCACCCAGTAAGTCGCTCCCGCGTGCATGAAAACGCATTTTGGGCGCAAACCCCAAAAAAACTCCGCTCCATTGTGGAATGCGGAGTTTTCCGGCAACTCCGCGTTCTACGCAGAAAGCAGAGTTGACAAAAATCAGCAAACTCCGCGAGCGGAGCGGACTTTTACGCCCAGATTATCAAGTTGGCAGCTCCCGGGCTTGCGATGCTCCGTCCAAAGATCCAAGTTCTTCTGGAGTTGCCGAATGGAGATGCGAGCACCCACTACGTATATGCCTCAGGCTCTGAGGAGAATTCACCAGGGCCGAAAACTCATGTTGCAAGTTCATTCACAAGGTTTTATTTGCCGTCCACTTAGATATTTCAGCCCACCTCCAACCTTGATGAAAACAAGCCTTATTGTCATACTGGGGTTTTTGTATTACATAGCTTTATTTTTTTTTAATACAGGCAGTGTATTTCCATACTATGGGGTCGATTCCGATTCGGGCCGGAAAAAGCACCGACCGACTCGGAGCCGGAATTAATTCCGACCGACACGTACCTGTGGCGCCCGACACGCCAAGTACGATGCAAGGCGTGCAAAATCCGACCGACACGTACTGAACCTAAGCCGAACGACCGAGCCGCACGGAAAACAGCAATCCGGCCGGAAAACACGCGAATCGAACCGACCGACACGCACCCGGAACATATCCAACCGAAACGTACACGCGAACTCCAAACCGCAAAGTACGATGCAAGGCGCGAAAACCACGACCGAGTCGTACGGAGGACAAGCCGCACGACCGACACGCATACAAAACTGCGAGCCGAAGTAACACAAAACACCGCGACCGACGCGTACGCACCATAGAAAACTGCACAAACACAGCGTGAACGATACGGAGAAGACCGTACAAGACAACTGCAGGGTCCGACTCGGTCACAAAAACGTTTCCAACATGCTCAGAAAGTACTAAGGAAAAATACACAAAAAAAGGCCAAACAAGCAATTACAAAGCCAATAAATACTGGGGGGGGGTGGGTACAGAGAACAAAGACACACCCACAACTCCACCCATATAAAGGACACAAATCCCAACCATGATCCTTTGCAAATGCTATTCTACTGCCAGCACTCAACAGACAGCAACCACACACCCACAGCTCATCCCTCACACAAGCCACACACCATCAGCACACCAACAAATAGCTACCTCACATACACCCAGCAAAACACACACTCACACACCCTCACCTGCACACCAACACACACATCACTAACCATCACCACCCATCACCATGCCCCCAAAGAAGAATCACAAGTTCCTAGATTGTGAATTGGAAGTCCTGGTAGACGAGATCCTCAGGGTAGAGCCACAGCTGTTTGGCACACTGGTCCAACAGACACCCATCTCCCAGAAAACAAAGATGTGGGAGAGGATCATCAACAGGGTGAACGCACAATCACCATGTCTGCGCACAAAGACTGACATCCAGAACAGGTGGTATGATGTGCGCAGGAGGGTACGGGAGCTGCTGAAGAAGGACTACCTCCTGAGCCAATACACCGGCAGTGGCCCTCCTGCCAAGCCAGTATACCTCAGGCCCTGGGAGGAGAAGGTGCGGGCCATCCTTCCGCCAGTGAGCGTCTATGGACTAGAAAACATCCCAGAGCCTGGTGAGTACACAACAAATGTACACAATATTCTGCCACAATACACACACACATCACTGTCAAGGGAAGAGTCAAACCATGCACTCTTAGCAATTACACAGCAACCAGAACAGAATCATCCCAAAATGTGTATGTCAGTCAGATAAACACAACACATGCCATCTCAAAGTTACATTTAACCGTGTCATCACATGTACAAACACAACTACAACTACAGCTAGGCAGTGGCACAAATATAACTAACAAACACATCCAGACATGTAGCCACCACTACAACACCAACACACAGTGAAGACCACTGAAAGAAAGGAATTCTGTGTATGCTGGGCAAGTCAGTGGAGCCAATAGCATCATGGGAGTCGTAGTCACAGATATTGCTCACCCCCACAACTGTCCCATCACCACCATGAACCATGCGCACATCACAGGGAGTGGAAAAGGACTCACAAGATGGCTGACACTGGCTACTGCTGTGGGGAGCACAAGGCCCTGCTGGCAACTGTGCAACAACCAACAGCAGGACACCACTGACTGACATCCTGAGAGACAACTTCCACTCCCTGCAATGGAAGCACGTTCCATGGTGGGATATCTGGCTGGGTGGGAAGGAGGACTCGCAGCACTGACCATAGTCACAAGCACCTCCCCTCACACACCCCCTCAACACAAACTCCACATAACCCACCTGGGAGAATGCAATGCCTCACATCCTAACTCAAGATCCCACAAAGAACCACCACCCTGGGTTATGTTGTGTGAAGCACAGGGACACTCTTGGGACTTGTAGCCAAACAACTGCCAGGACAACACTCCCAGCCATCCTGTCAGCACAGGCAGCCCACCCCACAGGGAAGCAGAGTCAAAAGGAAGGAAGCATGGGCATGCTGGGAAGGGGGTGGAGGCAATAGCATGATGGGAGTAGTAGGCACAGATATTGCTCAGCCTCACAACTGGCCCATCAACACCACCCTGAACCATGCTCACATCACAGGGAGTGGATAAGGACTGACAAGATGGCTGACACTGGCTACTGCTGTGGGGAGCACAAGGCCCTGCTGGCAACTGTGCACCAACAAACAGCAGGACACCACTGACTGACATCCTGAAAGACAACTTCCACTCCCTGCAATGCAAGCACGTTCCATGGTGGGATATCTGGCTGGGTGGGAAGGAGGACTTGCAGCACTGACCATAGTCACAAGCACCTCCCCTCACATACCCCCTCAACACAAACTCCACATAACCCACCTGGGAGAATGCAATGCCTCACATCCTAACTCAAGATCCCACAAAGAACCACCACCCTGGGTTATGTTGTGTGAAGCACAGGGACACTCTTGGGACTTTTAGCCAAACAACTGCCAGGACAACACTCCCAGCCATCCTGTCAGCACAGGCAGCCCACCCCACAGGGAAGCAGAGTCAAAAGGAAGGAAGGATGGGCATGCTGGGAAGGGGGGTGGAGGCAATAGCATGACGGGAGTCGTAGTCAGCTCAACATCCCCCACACACTCACGCATGCACATCCCACAGAGAGTGGAAAGGCCCATCAAAGATGTCTGACACTTGCTGTGTCGTGGGGAGCACAAGGGCATGCTGGGAACTGCACACCAACCAACAGCAGGACACCACTGTCAGCCATCTTGCCATTGCTCTCACACTCACACACACACTGAACTCCCCACAAAAGCAAGTAAGTATGGGAATGCTGGGAAGTGGGGTGGAGGCAATAGCATGATGGGAGTCATAGTCACAGACATAGCTCACCCCCACAACTGTCCCATCAACACCACCCTGAACCATGCTCACATCACAGGGAGTGGAAAACAACTGACAAGATGGCTGACACTGGCTACTGCTGTGGGGAGCACAAGGCCCTGCTGGCAACTGTGCAACAACCAACAGCAGGACACCACTGACTGACATCCTGAGAGACAACTTCCACTCCCTGCAATGGAAGCACGTTCCATGGTGGGATATCTGGCTGGGTGGGAAGGAGGACTCGCAGCACTGACCATAGTCACAAGCACCTCCCCTCACACACCCCCTCAACACAAACTCCACATAACCCACCTGGGAGAATGAAATGCCTCACATCCTAACTCAAGATCCCACAAAGAACCACCACGCTGGGTTATGTTGTGTGAAGCACAGGGACACTCTTGGGACTTGTAGCCAAACAACTGCCAGGACAACACTCCCAGCCATCCTGTCAGCACAGGCAGCCCACCCCACAGGGAAGCAGAGTCAAAAGGAAGGAAGCATGGGCATGCTGGGAAGGGGGGTGGAGGCAATAGCATGATGGGAGTAGTAGGCACAGATATTGCTCTGCCTCACAACTGGCCCATCAACACCACCCTGAACCATGCTCACATCACAGGGAGTGGAAAACAACTGACAAGATGGCTGACACTGGCTACTGCTGTGGGGAGCACAAGGCCCTGCTGGCAACTGTGCAACAACCAACAGCAGGACACCACTGACTGACATCCTGAAAGACAACTTTCACTCCTGCAATGCAAGCACAGTCCATGGTGGGATAACTGACTGGCTGGGTGGGAAGGAGGGCCGGCTGTCAACCAAATACAACCAATGCAGACCATGTTCACACCCCAACAAATACATAGAAATGCCCAAATAATGCAGGACAATGTGCTACACCAATATCAACCCCTGACTGTGACAACTTAGGACAATGCAATGTACAGGCCCGCACCCAGAGGCACAGTCACAACTGTCAGGTGTGTCAACCATTGATGCCTGCAGAAACATAACATACATTGTGTGTGTCTCCCAAAAACAGGTGATGATGGGGACACAGCAGCAGACGCTGAGGAGTCCCAGTCCCAGGCTCAAGAGGATACGGAGCTCACTGGTGTCGTACAGCCTCTGCCCTCCTCGGACGAAGAAGACCAACCTGGCACCTCCGGTGCAAGTCAACATGCAGCACCAGCAGGACCACCAGCTGCAGCACCAGCAGGACCACCAGCTGCAACCCCTGCACCCACCCCTCCAACGACTATCACCACAAATACCATCCTGCCGACATGGACAGAACAAGGAGCACCACCAGCACAGGGACCCTGGACCAACGTGGGGCCATGGACACCACCACCACCACCAACCCCCAAGGGGGACCAGGGTCATCTGTGCGTGCCACTGCACGCACTGCACATGTCGGCAGGGGTGGTGGGAGGGGTGGGAGACAGAGGTCGCTGCTTGCAGAGGTGTCTGGTGTGCATGATGACCCACAACTGGTACGCATAGCCGATGCGTACCAGTCCAGCACCGGAGATCTCAGCCAGGTAGTGGGGCTCCTCAGAGACATGAAACAGCAGCAGGCTACCCATCATGCCCACTTGGACTCACACATGTCCCGCGTGGAGTCCAAGTGGGACACACTGCAAGAGATGACGGCGGTGCATAGGGACATATTACAATGCCTCCGCCAGATGAACAGCAACCAGTCTACACCTCCCTATGTGCCAACAACATCTGGTGCTGAACAAACTGCAACTGCCACAGGGAGGGAGGATGACTCTGGCGGAGAGTCCCCTGCACCGCAGCAGCCTGTACTTGAGGGCCCCCCCCCCAAAGAAAAGGGGTCGTCCGAGGAGGGGCAAGTGAGAGGCCGATGGCCAAGTGCAACCCCCAGGAAGCCTGAATCTGTTCTGGATGTTCACCTTTGTGCACAAACTGTTCACCCTGTTGACGGCAACACAACTCCCACACATGACATGGGGAGTACAAGTTGGACCAATGTCTCAGACAACTGTGGCCCCGATACTGGGGATTTTGTCTACCAGGACTTTCAATTCACCTAGGAACTTCTGATTGCAATATAAATGTACAGCACTAACCATCCTATGCACTATTCACACAAATGTATCACAATAAACACACTAATACACCATACTTGCCTCTGTTGTGATTCCAACGTGGGTGCTGTCATGGGGATGATGAACTGCAAAATTACACTGTGTATGCGAACTGCAACAGCAAGTACAACACAGGCATGTGAGTAATGGCAACGTGACACATATGAGGGAGACACACCACCAGGGCTACACAACACATACACACCTAGGCCATCTGACTCATTGCCTACATAGATGTTGCCAGGAAAGACGGTGCAATGCACAGACACCACACCTATTCCCAGTTGTAGTCAAGTAGCCCACAGGTGCAGTAAGCAAATGGCAGTCAAATGTGTGACCACAGACAACGCACATCACAAAGTGAAGCACAGGTTTATTACACAGTTGCAACATGTCGTAACCACTACAGATGCAAGGTAATCCCACCTGGCAGCGGGCACACAGTCAACAACTGTAGAAGGAAGGAAGTCCATGGGTGTGGCGCACATCACCTGTAGGGACACAACAGCTACCACCCTGGAAGTACAATCACGTCGTCGGTGGACACAGTTGACCAAACGAATCTGAAAGTACCCTGTGAAGGACAGAAATGACACACAGTCAAAAGCAATGGAGAACAGGACAGAACAGCAAAACTCATGCACAATACATGTTACAAGATACCCACCCAGAACCAAGTTAGCATGTCAACACTGTTGGGGAGCACAGACCACCTGTAAGCACACATCGCTACACACATCCAGTCAAGTAGCCCATGGACACACTCCAACAGCACCAGAGCACCACCTACACATATCATGCCAACTCACATCATTGACATGACACCTCAGGATACTCACATTCAGCTAAAGAAGTTGGTGATGAGCTGTGTGCGGACATCACCCTCATCATCATCATCATCACTGGCATCGTGGTCCAGGCCAGGATCCTCCACAGGTGGCGGATGTTGGTCATTGTCATCCTGGATGAGAGGCAACTCCTTCCGCACTGCCAGGTTGTGGAGCATGCAGCAGACGATGATAATCTTGCACACCTTCGCTGGGGCATATGGGAGGGACCCTCCTGTCTTGTCGAGGCAGCGGAAGCGGCTCTTCAGGAGACCAAATGTCCGCTCAATCACTCTCCTGGTCCGACCATGTGCCTCATTGTAGCGCATCTGGGCTGGTGTCACAGGGTTCCTGAGGGGTGTCAGCAACCACGGCATGTTGGGGTATCCCGAGTCACCTACGGACAGACAAGTGCACATTAGCTGACTTGGAAAAGTGGGCGGAATACTACAGATCAGATCACACACAATGGCACAAAGTCAGTACACACCGACAAGCCAGGCACGCTGGTTCTGCATCTGTGCCATCATCCTGGGGATGCGACTACTCCTCATCACAAAGGCATCGTGTGCTGAACCAGGGGAAACGGGCACACACGTGTGAGATGAGTCATATCTGCAAGACACACCACCAGTGCATTGACCGAGTGGTAGTGCTTGCGTGTTACGGTAGGCCTGCTCCTGGGCCTGTGGTGGTACCAAAGCCACATGTGTCCCATCAATGGAGCCAATGACATGCGGCATCCTCCCCAGGGCATAGAAGTCACTCTTCACGTCAGTGAGTCGTTGCAGTCTAGGGAAATAGATGTACCGGTTCAGGTATAGCAACATTGCCTCCAAAACATCGCGGAGCACACGGCTCAACATGGTCTGTGACATCCCAACAGCAGTCGCCACAGTATGTTGGAAGGTACCGGTGGCAAAGAAGTGTAGGGCTGCCATCACCTTCACCTTGGGGGTCAGCGCTGTAGGATACGGCCGGCCAGGCTGCAAATGTGGGGCCAACTGCACTGCCAAATCCTCAATCAGCTGCCTGGTGAAGCGGTACCGTCGGATGCTGTCCCGTTCCACCATCGTTGCCAGGTCTGGGAATGGTCTATGGACAGCAGGAGCCCTGCAGTGCAGAGGAGAAGAAAGCAAGATTGTCAGTCACCCCACATATGCGGCATTGAACACACTCAATATCACATCATACATTGTATTGTATTGTATTGTAATTGCATTTATATAGCGCTTACTACCCCTGACGAGGCGTCAAAGCTGTTTTTCGGCGAGTAGCACGCTACTCCGGGACCCATAGAGGATTAGTGTTGAATTAGTATAGTGAAACATGCAAGTACATTTTAAGTGATGGATAGGTTAGGCAGTTATTTGGATTTGGAATGATAGCAGAAGGATAGAGGAGGAAAAAAGGTTTGTATTTATATAGCGCTGGTTACCCCTGATGGGGTGTTGAAGCATGCTACTCTGGAAGCCCATCAAGGATTAGTGGTGAATTAATATGGTGAAAATATGAAAGTAGTTTCAGTGGTGGATATTAGTCAGTTATTTGGAGTGAGAAGGATAGCGGAGGGATAAAAGGGAAGAAAGGTTTGCATTCATATAGCACTTGTTACCCCTGATGAGTGTTGAAGCGCTTTTCTGGCGAGTAGCACGCCACTCCGGAACCCATTAAGGATTAGTGTTGAACATTAGTCTAGTAAAAAATGAAGTAACTTTGATTAGTGGACATGTTATTCAGTTATTTGGGTAGAGAAGGGTAGGTGGCGGGATAGAAGAGGGAAAGAGGTTTGTATTTATATAGCGCTTGCTACCCCTGATGGGGTTTTGAAGCGTAAGTAGCACGCTACTCTGGAACCCAGAAGTATTAGTGTTGAATTATTATGGTGAAACATGAAAGTAATTTTAGTGGTGGATATGTTAGTCAGTTATTTGGATTGAGAAGGGTTGGGGAGGGTAGAAAGGGAAAAAGGTTTGCATTTATATAGCGCTTGTAACCCTGATGGGGTGTTGAGACGTTTATTGGCGAGTAGCACGCTACTCTGGAACCCATAAAGGATTAGTGGTGAATTAGTATAGTTGAAAATTGAATATGTTAGACTGTTAATTCTGATTGAAAAGGATAGTGGAGGGATAAAAGAGTGAAGGATTTTTTTTATTTTTTTATTTTTTTTTATAGGTCTTAGCAGTAGGAGGGGGAGACGGGGGTTTGAGGGGAGGAGTCAGGGAAGAGTTTAGAAAGGTTTGTTTTAGGGCATCGGTATAGTAAAAGAGGTGTCCGATGATGCAAGGAAGGGTAGAGTAGGCGAGAGTCTAGAAAGGGTTATTTTGGTGGTCATAGTAGTGGTATGGGGTTTGGGATAAATGAGTGTGGATGTAGAGGATATATTGATAGATGTATAGGATGAGAGATAGGGTAGTGCATTGGAAAGAGTAGTAGAAAGAAGTTTGAGATGAGTCAGAAGGTTGGGCTAGAAGATATATTGAGATAAGTATAGGCTGAGAACTAGGGTAGTGCCTTGGAAATGCTAAATTAGAAGAAAGTGATAAATATATAGATCCATAAATACATTGAAAGTATATAGATACATAAAGGAGGTAAGTATATGCAGATTAAAGATATGGATAGAGGCACAGGATGAGAAATAGGGTAGTGCATTGGATATGCTTTTTCAGGAGAAAAGTTACAGAGACACACAGTTCCAAGTACATGGACGGTACATAGATGCACAATGGAAGTTAGTACATGTAGACCAAAGATGATATTTATTTATTATTATTATTATTATTTTTTTTCTCTCAACAACATAATTATTGTACATGTTTATACAAAGCAATACACAAAGATAGGTACATGTCTATAGTGAAAACAAATGCTTATATACAGAGGGATATGCTGTAAATTTCTGTTTGCGTATGGTGCTTATGTGGGGAAAAGCCAATTCTTGAGTAGTTTTCTGAAGATAAGGTGGCTGTCGGTGGATCTTATGTTGGGGGTAAAGAGTTCCATAGTTTGGCTGCTTGAACAGAGAAGGATGTGCCACCCATGGTTTTTTTCTTGTATCTTGGGATTTTGAGGCGAGATGCTCCTTTAGAGCGGAGGTTCCTCTGTTGAATGTGTTTGGTGATTTTATTCCTGATGAAGAGTGGTCCCATTCCATGTATTGCCTTGTGGGTGATACAAAGCAGCTTGAACGTGGATCTTCTGGCAACCGGTAACCAATGCAGGGCTTTCAAGGCAGGGGATATGTGGTCTCGCGGTTTGATATGTAAGAGTAGTCTGGCAGCCGAGTTCTGAATCCGTTGTAGTCTTTTCATGGTCGTCAAAGGTGATCCGTGGTAGAGGTTATTGGCGTAATCGAGTTTGGACAGGACAAGGGAGATGGTAGCTTGGACCTTGTGCGGAAATCCCAAATGAGGGAAAATTCGTCGCAGCGTTTTTATAGTGACAAAGCTTGATCTTGCTAGTTTGTCCACTTGGGCATTCATCGACAGCTTGGAGTCCATGGTCATTCCTAGGTTTCTTACTTCCTTCGATACTTTAGGTGGTGATCCCAGTTCATTAGGCCATGCGGTAAGCGGGTTGTAATGTTTCCAATCGCCACACGTGAGTATTTCCGTTTTGAAGTATTCAATTTGAGATGGCTCCAAGTCATCCACTGATCCACAGCTCTGAGACAGCTGAAAATTGGTGATTTTCCAATGTCTTTGGGGCATTCCAGTTGAAGGAGTATTTGCGTGTCATCTGCATAGTTATAGCACGTGAGGTGAAATTTATTGATCAGTACTGGTAATGACTTCATGTAGATGTTGAAAAGCATGGGTGAGATGATAGAGCCTTGAGGGACCCCTGCTTTTGTGGAGTACGGTTTGGACGAGAAAGGTGGGGTATGGATGACATTAGTTCTGTTTTGAAGGTAGGACGCGATCCAGTCTAGAGCAGTTCCCTCTATGCCGGATTCATAGAGTCTTTGTTTCAGAGTGTCATGGTCAACCGTGTCAAAGGCAGCTGAGAGGTCCAAGAGGAGTGTGCAGTTCCGTAAGGACATGTATGGTACATACATGGCCAACATCTGTCATCACGGTTCAACAAGTGGCATCAATAAGTCCCAGGTTGGCCCATTGGATATCATGAGGCCGTGTCACAGTTCCAATCTCCTGCTGCCATGTCACAATCACCCCCCACAGTGACATGTGAGGACAGATGTGCCCCAGGCATCACAGCTCAACGACAGGTACATTCCCAGGGACCCTGTATTGCCACATGGACACTGGCATTACATGGAGTATCATGTATACACCACAGCAAAACAACCATGACCCCCACAGGTAGTGGTTCCACTTGCCTCTGCAGGACAGACATGGACGTCTGTGACACACACACGCACAACATCAAAGTCCATGCACACACAACGTGGATGTGGAGACTGTCTCCCATTGTGCACATGAAATCAGAGACATTGTAAACACTACATGCACACAGACTGTGGAGGACCATCACTATTGTGCCACTGGGACACCCTGGCTCAAACATACCGTCCCACATGGGACTCACGGGGTATGTGACATGACATACACATACACCACCGTGAAATGTGACCATGGCACATGCACAGATATGAACAGTTGCACATCACAGTGGTCATGTACACGTAACACCCAGGATCCTGTCCCCATGAACACGTGCACAGCCTGGGGGTGGCTGCCCCCAGGTGACACCCACAGGACAACATGTACACCAACATACACACAATAGGAAATGCAGCCTTACATGCCTTATGATACAGTTTGGACAGGCTGTGGTGTTGTAGGTGTGCCCCTCACTCCCTGGGAGCTATCTGTGGCTGGCATATGTTCATCTGAGACAGGCATGGTGACATATGCCAGTCACTTGTACAGGGATGCGTTGAACAGCAATGGACCGATCGGTGCACCCGGCCGGCTCATTGCATTCAATGTGTATGGGTACGCGTTGTACCCCTGTATGCGTTAGTAACCGCAATGGACCGATCGGTGCGCCCGGCCGGCCCATTGCATTCAATGTGTGCGGGTACGCGTGGTACCCCTGTACGCGCTAGTACCGCAATGGACCGATCGGTGCACCCGGCCGGCCCATTGCATTCAATGTGGCGGGTACGCGTTGTACCCCTGTACGCTGCTGTACCGCAATGGACCGATCAGTGCGCCCGGCCGGCCCATTGCATTCAATGTGTGCGGGTACGCGTTGTACCCCTGTACGCGTTGATACCGCAATGGACCGATCGGTGCGCCCGGCCGGCCCATTGCATTCAATGTGCGGGTACACGTTGTACCCCTGCACGCGTTGTACCGCAATGGACCGATCGATGCGCCCGGCCGCCCATTGCATTCAATGTGTGCGGGTACGCGTTGTACCTCTGTACGCGTTGTACCGCAATGGACCGATCGGTGCGCCCGGCCGGCCCATTGCATTCAATGTGTGCGGTACGCGTTGTACCTCTGTACGCCGTTGAACAGCAATGGACCGATCGGTGCGCACTCCATTGTCAATGGTCTAGCCTGGCAACGGACGCGTGTTCGAAATTCGAACGAGTCGGCTGCTGGAAATTCAGTTGGTCACCCACAACAATGTTGCAAAATCATGTATGTCATGAAGTTGAAGATTTGAAGGATGCTGTGGGCGTATATTGGTGCTGCTATTCCATGGATTGGCCAGATTCAGAAGATGCAAACGACTTGGACCTATCACTTTGGACACATGGAACAGTATCTGCCTCTGCAGCACATATATATTGCTGGCTGTTCCCCTGAGAGCTCACTTGCCTGCACTACATGCTCCAGGACGACATCTGCCACTGCACTGCTGCTGTCTCTGCCCCCTCTGGACCCTGCAATGGCACGTACTGTGGAGAGAGCCCCAGCCTTCAGCCTTGAGGAGAACCAGGCCCTGCTGGACAGCCTACTTCCACAGTACAGCAAGCTGTATGGGACACCAGGGGAGCAGGTGAGTGTTCTGTGCACTGCCTTTCTGAATGTGCATTTTGTCTGACTAGCAAGGCTGAAAGTCTGCACGCCACTGGCTAGCAGGCTCACTGAGTAGTTGTCACCCCCATAGTGTGTAGTGACATGCACTGGACAGGTATGGTGCAGTGACAGTGCATTTGAACAAGGTTTTACTTCCCATGCAATGATACCATGTATTGACTTCTGGCAAACTGTCCATGGGCAGCGTTGCACTGCCTGTGTACATCATGTGCCCCTGTGATCGAGACATGTATATACAACTGTGTCATGCACGGATATGTTGCAGGTGTAGTAATGGCCTTTTCACTTTGTCATCCTGACAGGTTAATGCCCATCGGAAGCAGGAGATATGGAAGGACATCGTCCGGGCTGTCCGGTCCGTGGGGGTCTACAAGCGCCGGATCCGCAACTGCCAGAAGAGGTGGCAGGACCTTCGGGCTGGACCCGGAGGATTGCACGGGTCCAGCTGAAGCTGTCGCCTCCTCGCAGGAGGAGCGGAACACGGACCCTGACCCCCACATGCTCCAGATCCTGGCGGTGGTGTTTCCAGACCTGGATGGGCAGCTGAAGGCCAGACAGCAGCAAGGAGGGGGTGAGTCAAAGACTGCACTGTGAACTCTGTATTACATGCTATGTGCCCTCCTCTGACCTGGATAAACTGCCACAGTACAGCAGTCATGTTGTCCAGGAGCCATGTCCCTCTATTGTGCACTGCCCACTCCTCCTCTGATACCCAGGTGTGGCCCTTACATTCAGGGAATTGTGTCACTTGGGACTGTGTCCTTGCAGTTTGCTTCACTCAAGGTGGGGGACAGCATCTGTTTCCCTAACTCTGTTGTGGGCATCATGGGTGGGTCCATTGTTCACACAACGCCTGTGTTCGGACATGTAATCTGCGTGTTGCTTTGATATGCGGTCCACTTGCTGAGCTGAGCCAACACATGTGCCTGGGGTATCTGGCACACACCCATGCAGCGGGTGGGAACAATGTTTGGGCCCCAGGAGTGTGCAGATTACGTGTGTCACACATACATAGCCAGCTATCCACTGTCCAGGGCTCATCCCTCATTCATGTGGGGCAGGACAGTCATGCCTACTCCAGCCCATCCAATACACCTGTACTCCCACTCCCGTGTATCAGCTGACACGTTGTGCGCAGTGATTTGACCCTCAGGTGTCTGCCTCTTTGTCAGTGTGCTGTGGATTTGTTGCCAGGACTGCTGGGGTGTTTCTCGGTAGGGGCTCAGCATGCCACTGGAGATGTGACCATAGGAGACGATACTTGTGTGTCACATAGGTGTTTGATCAGCTGCCCGTGCAGACTGGGGTATGCGAATGTGAAGTTCAGGCAGCTGTTTCCCATTCACAGCAGATTGTGAGGGGCTCAGGTTCAGAGGGTAGTGTCACAGGTCTCCCATATGTCCAATCGGTATGACCTGGACAGATGAGGGTTAAGATGATGTGTTGTGTGGGGGATGTACATGTGCACTTGTGCAGCTCCAGGACTTGCATTCCCCATGACCTACTATTGTGACACAGTGCAGAGTGTTGTTGTCTGGCTGCCAAGTCATACATCACTGAGACAGTGATGTATGACTTAGCAGTCATGCCTCCGCCATGGCATGTGTCTACTTATTGGTGATCCTGCAGGGGAGTGACATGTGCTACATGCACACCATTGTGGCGATGGCTATCAGGACATGGGTGCATCATGGTGTCTGTCGCTGGTATGCATCACATGCATTTCCTATTTGACTCTGGGCATCCCTTTCATCCGGAAACCTGTACTGACTCAGTGGCAAGAGTTGTGATGTGTGCATGTCCACATGCTACACCTTGTCCTCTGTACTGTCCAACTACTGTGTAGGTGCTGCATGTGTCCACACTGGGGTGTTGCTATCCAACAGACACCAGACAGATGGGTGCAAGGCCATGTGGGATGTGAGTGCCATGGTTGGCATCAGACTGACAATTGGCTTCTCCTGTTCAGTTAGGGCACTTTTAGCAATGTTCAACTAATGATGCCAGGGCTTGCTCTG
This sequence comes from Calotriton arnoldi, assembly GCA_963921515.1. Lineage (NCBI taxonomy): Eukaryota > Metazoa > Chordata > Amphibia > Caudata > Salamandridae > Calotriton > Calotriton arnoldi. Next base: position 469,073 of record CAWUFW010006454.1, read on the forward strand.
TAATGTGCTGTGCTCACAGTGGTGTGTACGTTTGGTGCAGGTGACTGATGTCTGTCTGTTTCCCCCATTGTTTGCAGATACATCCACGGCCACGGAAGGGGACAGCTCCACGGACCAGGAGGAGCCGGAGAGCCAGACTGGGTCAGCAGCCGAGGAGTGGTCGGAGGGACCCAGTGGCACGGAGGGCGAGGGGAGCCACACCGAGGAGTCCTCAGCAGCATCCACCTCAGCTGAGGACCACAGCGGCTCGGAGGATGACTCCCTTATGGAGGCGGGTGTCAGCAGCCACCACACCCCAGCTAGTGTTGCTGTCCCCGCCACCACCAGCACCACCACCGCCCTCCCAACCGCCTCCCATTCCCCAGGTCCGTGGAGGCTCCCATGTTCGGGAGCGTGTCTCCTTTGGGCCAGGCACCGCACCCCTGCCCCTGTGTCCCCTGCTGCCCTGAGTGAGGAGTCTGTGTACCTCCTTCGCCAGCTCCATGTAGGGCAGACAGCCATGCTGAGTGTCCTCCATGCGCACACCGCTCTGTTGACTCAGCTGGTGTCGTTCATGGAGGGCATCTCATCAGGCATGTCTGACCTACAGAGGGGCAATAGGTCCATGGACTCCTCCCTGACGGCAGCAGTGTCCCTCCTCAGACAGTCCCTCACCCCTCCTGCCTCTGCTCCATCCACACTCCCCAGCACCTTACCCGTCCCAAGCACACACACACCGGCACAGGCACACACCAGCACACACACGTCCAGCACACAGACACACACGCCACAAACAAAACGCACACGCACGCACAGTCAGGGGACTGAAACCAGACTCACAGGGGATGGGGCCCTGGAACACACACACGCATCCACGAGCACTGCGCAGTCCTCAGTTGCCTCTCCCTCCAAAGCACCCTCCCTTGCCTCACCTGCAACCCCAAAGACCCAGCGGCTCTTCCTCAGTGACCTCGGCCTCTTCCCCTCCGATCCAGCTGATACAGCATTCAGGGGGAAGAGGAAGCCCACCCACACGGAGCAGAGTGCCCCTCGCCCCCGGACACCCTCCCCCAGGCGCAGACAGACTGAGGCCCCCACCCGCAAGTCCCCCCGGAGTCGTAAGAGCAAGACCCCGCCGCCGCCCTGCAGCTCAGGCACCAGGTCTCCTTCCTCCATCCCTCAGGCCCCCACTCCACAGGTGCCCCCACCACACCCTGCCCCAGGTTCCCCCACCCACAGATATACCATCCCCAGAGGATCCGGCCTTCTCCCCTGCCACTTGCTCTCCCGGCACCACACCCCCCGCTGCGCTTGTCTGTGCCACTGATGTGGTGAGGGTGTCCTCCCCCTCTGTCCAGCCCACCTTGCCTGTTCCCCATTCTCCTCCCCTGGTGGTAGGCACTGCAGTGGAGTCCACTACCACCCTGTCTGACTTGGGCACTGCAGTGGCGGACCTGTCCACTCCATCTGCAGGGTCCACTGCAGTCGTGCCGGCACCCACAACATCTGAGTCATGCCCCCCAGTTGTGCCGGCACACACCATGTCAGACACCTCCACTGCAGTTGTCAGTGGCTCTCCAGCACCCACCACCCCTTCCCCTGCCTCCTCCTGGTGAGCCCTGATCCTGTCCCTGCGGTGCCTGGCCTGCCCCCCCGGTTGCCCCTCCTAGTGGATTGTCCCTGGTTTTGTGCAGTGCAGGCATGCGTAGGGTGACATCTGCCACTGTCACCCTGTTTTTTTTTTTTTGCAGAGTTTTATATAGCGCGAACTTGACCCGCAACCGAATCGGGTATCAGAGCGCTTTACATAGCACCAGTTACGTTACATGAGGACACACATTCATTTTTGTTAGGCACGGGGAGATTAAGTGATTTGCCCAGAATCACAGGATGTTTAGCGTTATTACCGAGACTCGAACCCAGTTCCCCAGGTCCGAGGTCGAACGCCCTAGCCGTTAGGCCAACTCTGACAATGGACTGGCCATTGGCCTTTGTGTTTTTTCTGGACTTTCACTTTTAAACACACATATGCTGAATAAAGCAACTTTCTGTTCTCTAGTGCTTATGCTTCTGATGTACATGTTGTTGATGATGCTAACCATGCCCTTGCTGCAGTGATGGTGATATTTGGTCTCATGATAATGAAGTGTTACTGTGCAGGAACACATGTGGTCCAGGGGGAATGTGTCCTATCCTGTGGTGTATCCATGTCATCCATAGCAGCATCTGAGGGTGTCATGTGTTCAGTATTTGGCAATGGGATTTCCTACTTACATTAGCAATTTCAAATCTGTGGCTTCCACCCCTGCACATCTGTTGTGCCTGCCATTGTTCAATTCGTCTACTTCCCTGACCGTGTGGCCATCTCCACTGGACATGCAGGTTTGGGCATCAATGGGGAAGGACTCATCTGTGTTGTCAGTGCAACATTGCTATACAAGTGTGTTGGATCTGTGCTGATGATTTCGTTGGCACTTCCATGACCAGGCTGATGTGACGGGAGCCTTCATTTGGTGCTAATTGTTGATTGTGTGACCAAGTGCTCAGCTGACATGATGGGGCCCTACTGAGGCAACATATGGCACAGCTTTCCTCACACAGGAGTGGAGTCCCCTCATGGCAGTGTGTACTCCTGTGACATTGCCTGCGCCCAAGGTGTGTGTTGTATGAGCATGTCTGTGTGTTCACTTCCGTTTTGCTGTGCATGCTGTGATCCCTAGTGTTGTACCTGTTTGTGATGCTTGCTGAGTTGACCTATGTTCCCCCAAAATCTTCGCCCTGGGTTCTCTGGGATGTGGGTTAGACCCCATTGCCACAATGTTCAAAATGTGCTTCAGCTATGGACCCCAAACTTACATTTTGGTCACTGTGATGATGGGGTTTTGGACCCCATTGCCACAATGGTCATGGCCTGCTTGCATTGTGGGGGCCACACACATATATGTGTGGCACATGTGATAGGGGGTCACATTGTATGTTCAAAGTCATGTTCAGTGTTGTAGGCATTTGACACAGTCTACACACGCTTGTCATGGTGTTGGGGGGATGTCTTTTTCTTGCAATCCCTAGGTTGTGGTGTGCTGGTTGTGTCATGCATTGTCCATCCTATGAGTGGGGGTGGTGTTGGTGGTAGGCATCCAGCCCCCCATGGGTAGAGGTGGTAGTAGTGACAGGCATCCAGCCCCCCTGGGCAAGGGTGGTAGTGGTGGTAGGCATCCAGTCCCCCTGGGTAGAGGTGGTAGTAGTGGTAGGCATCCAGCCCCCCTGGCTAAGGGTGGTAGTGATGGTAGGCATCTGGCACCCCCATGGCTAAGGGTGGTAGTAGTGGTAGGCATCCAGCCCCCCCTGGGTAAGGGTGGTAGTAGTGGTGGGCATCTGGCACCCCCATGGCTAAGGGTGGTAGTACTGGTAGGCATCCAGCCCCCCTGGCTAAGGGTGGTAGTGGTGGTAGGCATCTGGCACCCCCATGGCTAAGGGTGGTAGTAGTGGTAGGCATCCAGCCCCCTGGGTAAGGGTGAGTAGTGGTGGGCATCTGGCACCCCCATGGCTAAGGGTGGTAGTAGTGGTAGGCATCCAGCCCCCTGGCTTAGGGTGATAGTAGTGGTAGGCATCCAGCCCCCCTGGGCAAGGGTGGTAGTGGTGGTGGGCATCTGGCACCCCCATGGCTAAGGGTGGTAGTAGTGGTAGGCATCCAGCCCCCCTGGCTTAGGGTGATAGTAGTGGTAGGCATCCAGCTACCCCTGGATAAGGGTGGTAGTGGTGGTGGGCATCTGGCACCCCTGGCTAAGGGTGGTAGTAGTGGTAGGCATCCAGCCCCCTGGGTAAGGGTGGTAGTAGTGGTAGGCATCCAGCCCCCCTGGCTAAGGGTGGTAGTGGTGGTAGGCATCTGGCACCCCCATGGCTAAGGGTGGTAATAGTGGTAGGCATCCAGCCCCCCTGGGCAAGGGTGGTAGTAGTGGTGGGCATCTGGCACCCCCATGGCTAAGGGTGGTAGTAGTGGTAGGCATCCAGCCCCCTGGCTTAGGGTGATAGTAGTGGTAGGCATCCAGCCCCCTGGGTAAGGGTGGTAGTGGTGGTGGGCATCTGGCACCCCCATGGCTAAGGGTGGTAGTAGTGGTAGGCATCCAGCCCCCGGGTAAGGGTGGTAGTGGGCATCTGGCACCCCCTGGCTAAGGGTGGTAGTAGTGGTAGGCATCCAGCCCCCCTGGGTAAGGGTGGTAGTGGTGGTGGGCATATGGCACCCCCATGGCTAAGGGTGGTAGTAGTGGTAGGCATCCAGCCCCCCTGGCTTAGGGTGATAGTAGTGGTAGGCATCCAGCCCCCCCGAGTAAGGGTGGTAGTGGTGGTAGGCATCTGGCACCCCCATAGCTAAGGGTGGTAGTAGTGGTAGGCATCCAGCCCCCCCTGGGTAAGGGTAGTAGTAGTGGTGGGCATCTGGCACCCCCATGGCTAAGGGTGGTAGTAGTGGTAGGCATCCAGCCCCCTGGCTTAGGGTGATAGTAGTGGTAGGCATCCAGCCCCCCTGGGTAAGGGGTGGTAGTGGTGGTGGGCATCTGGCACCCCCTGGCTAAGGGTGGTAGTAGTGGTAGGCATCCAGCCCCCTGGGTAAGGGTGGTAGTTGTGGTAGGCATCCAGCCCCCTGGGTAAGGGTGGTAGTAGTGGTGGGCATCTGGCACCCCCTGGCTAAGGGTGGTAGTAGTGGTAGGCATCCAGCCCCCTGGGTAAGGGTGGTAGTGGTGGTAGGCATCTGGCACCCCCATGGCTAAGGGTGGTAGTAGTGGTAGGCATCCAGCCCCCTGGGTAAGGGTGGTAGTAGTGGTGGGCATCTGGCACCCCCATGGCTAAGGGTGGTAGTAGTGGTAGGCATCCAGCCCCCCTGGCTAAGGGTGGTAGTGGTGGTAGGCATCTGGCACCCCCATGGCTAAGGGTGGTAGTAGTGGTAGGCATCCAGCCCCCCTGGGTAAGGGTGGTAGTGGTGGTGGGCATCTGGCACCCCCTGGCTAAGGGTGGTAGTAGTGGTAGGCATCCAGCCCCCTGGGTAAGGGTGGTAGTTGTGGTAGGCATCCAGCCCCCTGGGTAAGGGTGGTAGTGGTGGTGGGCATCTGGCACCCCCATGGCTAAGGGTGGTAGTAGTGGTAGGCATCCAGCCCCCTGGCTTAGGGTGATAGTAGTGGTAGGCCTCCAGCCCCCTGGGTAAGGGTGGTAGTGGTGGTGGGCATCTGGCACCCCCTGGCTAAGGGTGGTAGTAGTGGTAGGCATCCAGCCCCCTGGGTAAGGGTGGTAGTTGTGGTAGGCATTCAGCCCCCTGGGCAAGGGTGGTAGTAGTGGTGGGCATCTGGCACCCCCTGGCTAAGGGTGGTAGTAGTGGTAGGCATCCAGCCCCCCTGGGCAAGGGTGGTAGTAGTGGTAGGCATCTGGCACCCCCTGGCTAAGGGTGGTAGTAGTGGTGGACATCCAGCCCCCCCTGGGTAAGGGTGGTAGTGGTGGTGGGCATCTGGCACCCCCATGGCTAAGGGTGGTAGTAGTGGTAGGCATCCAGCCCCCCTGGCTTAGGGTGATAGTAGTGGTAGGCATCCAGCCCCTCCTGGGTAGGGGTGGTAGTGGTGGTGCACATCCAGGCCCCTGTGTGCATATGTGGCATTGGTGATGGGCATCCCGCCCCTATGGTGCTGCTGTTGCTGGTGTAAGTAAATTCTGCATCCCTCTGTGTGTGTGTGATGTGTCGTGTACGTGTTGTATGTTTTTGTGGTTGGTGTCTGACTTACCTTCTGCGCCGTACGCGTCCGTGCCTGTTCCGGTAGTAAATGTAGAATATTGGTAGGATCGGGACGAAGGGATTCATCGTTGGTTCGTGTCGTTCGTCTTTCTCGTTGCTTGGCGTCGTCCTCGTCGCTGGCGTGTTCGCCTCGTAGCCGTGGATCGTGTTGTGGCGCGAATCGGAGCTTATGTGCGCCTCTCCCGGAAGCTTTGACGTGCCGGACGTAGCGACGGGTTCGGCGCGTATGGAAAGCGCATTGTACTTGTTCGGCCGGACGGGGCTGCATTTTCCCTTCCGTGCGACTCGATTCTGCGTTTCCGGATTCGCCTCGGTCGGAGAACAGGACCTGGATTGGGTGAGTACGACTCGGCCGGATTCTGTGCTGTTGTGCGCATCGTACTTACTCGTTCGGTATGATGTACGGATCGGTCGGGAAACAGGCATTCGCATGGCTTTTTTCCCGACCGAATGGTATTGGGTGCGCCTCCGACCGAGATCGGAATCGGCCCCTATGTCCCTGATTTCCTTGCTGTTTTATTTACTTCTTATTGGTTCACTTCATAAATTGATCATACTGGGTGAGCAAAACTAAAATGAGGAAGACATGGATGTAAATGAGGAGGTCTTTAAAATTATTTAAAACAGTTTATTAAATGTCAAAAATATTGGCAATAGTTTCAAGGATATTATCTTGGCCCAAACTCTTCCTACTGGTAGCAGCAGCCATTTTAGTCCCAGTGTGTAATTTGATAAGAGTCATGATTGTTATGTGGTTAATTTCCCTGTCAAACCTTCCAACAAAAAGAGGCAAAAGTCCCCCGGCTCAGGCAAAACAAGGGAAGTGGATGTAGCTTGTGTTTTAATTGCCAAGGCTTCTGAGGTCATCAGATCATAAATGAGAATGATCCATCCTTTGATGAATGTGGCGATATGCCTAAAAATGGACCCTCTTTATAAGAGGTATCATAATCTAACAGAAAAAGGAAACTGCCTGAAATAGTCCTTGACTTCTCTGATGATAACTCTGATGCAGTCGTTTATTCTTCTGACGCTGATTCAGAAAAACAAGATGAGTCTGATCCTAATTGGGTTGGATCTTGTAAAAACAATTTGAAAAGGCTCTTGAAGTTTCTAAATAAGGAACAGTAAACTTAGAAGCCTACCAAAATCTTTGATTTGGCAGGGGAGCTGTTGTTAGATTCATCCCCATTATGTCACATCGTTCTATAGACTGGTCCACCATACCACACATTGATAAATATATTAGGGCAAGGATCAGACAACCTTTAGACAAGTTTGTCAAAAATAAAATGAAGTTGGATTGCCCTAGGCCCTACTTCCTAAACCAAGCCGTTGCTACCACAGTAAAAGACCCCAAACTCCTACCCTTCTTTTCTAAATACAGCCTAGGTGGCCTGTCAAGGTAAACTCTTAGATACAATGGGCCCAGTCATGAAAATGTTTGAAATGGCTGGTCAAGCGATTTCTCCAAGTGCTCCAAATGAGTTATCCAATTGGATCCATTGTGTCTGTCACATGCCTGACTGACAATGGCAACTTGGCAATACCTTTGGAACAATATAAGGGTCTACTCATAAAACTGGAAACCATACTCATCAAATTAGCTTGTACTGCAGAAGGTCGAGCTGCTAATTCCTTTTTGTTCAGGGATAATTTATAAAGAAAATGTTCAAATACGTAAACAAATTGGGCCTGATTCTCAAACTGCACTTTGTAGTACATTTTGTAGTACAGTACTACAAATGGCACAAAGATATCCCATAGATGTCTTCATTAAACCTCTTCAGACAATCACATCCCCACACAATGCATTTTTCTCAGAAAGATACCATTTTAATTGATCAAGAAATAGAAGCCCTTTCATTAAAACAGGCAATACATCCAATTATTTTTAACCAGTCAGAATTTCTGAGCAATATATTTCTGGTGAGGAAAAAAAAGAAGATATTAAGACTGATAATAAATCACCATAATTCAATTAATTTGTTCTGTACAGACATTTCAAAATGGAAGTGATTCTTTGATACTGTCTAGAATCAATCGACTGGATGGTTTGCTTAGACTTGAAAGATGCAATTCTCTGTCTACAAATCTTTACTCCCTAACAGAAATATCCTAAGTTCCAGTGGGGGAAAGAGTTTTACAAATTTACAAAGAGGTCCCTCTTCTGCACCTTAGTAATTCACCAAGCTAGTCAGACCAGTATGTCATATCTTGTATTTCAAGGTGTTTCACTACTTATTTATCTGGGTGGCATATTATTGGTTCTCAAAGCAAGAAAATGCTGATTTCACATTTGGGTATGATGATTACCCTGTTGGAAAGTTGGGGTTTGTGATTAATCAAGCAACGCTTTCACTGTATCCATTTCAGTCATTAGAATTCTTGGTTTCTTAGTGAATTAAGTATCCTCCACTCTCCAACTTCCAGAAGTGAAATTGAATACTATATAGAAGAAATAATCTTTTCTTTTAGCTTCATTTTCCATATCACTTCACCATCTGGCCCGAGTAGTGGATCTCCTAGCATCTTCAATACAGGCGTTATTTCCAGGGCTTCCTCATTATCGGTCCTCACAGAGATTCAAAATTTGACATTTACACAAGGGATTGAGTTATTCAGACCTGATTCCTATGGATAAGCAGACCAAAAAGGAAGCAAAATGGTGGTTAGAAAACTTCCAAGCTTTCCATGGCAGGTCAATGCTCAATTCTACCCCAGATCTTCTATTAGAATCCGACACAAGTAGGCAAGATGCAGCTAGTTCTCGACTGGCAGTACATAGTCAGAGAAGGAGTCCTGAATCCACATAAATTATTTAGAGCTTCTTGCAGGGTCCTCTGTTATACAGTATTTCACAAAAATCACAGTTTCTGTTTGATTCCACCCAAAATGGACCTCCTCACAGCCCTAAGGTAAAAAAAACTACTTAGGGGCACTCTATAAAAGATACTAGCAAATCTGGGAAAACAGTTGTTGTACTGCCTACAGCATCACATCTAAATAGGAGCAGAATACCTTCCTGGCTTCCTAAACTCAGAAGTTGATTGGTACTCTCACCATCCAAAAGACTTCAGCATTTGGCAATTGCACATTCACGTGTTTCAGTTTCTTCACAGTCTTTGAGATCCCTTTTCAACAGATCTATTTGCATCCAAACTGAATGCCCAATTCCCCAATTTTACAGTTTAATCTTACAATGGCTCAGGTTCCAGACGCTTTCCTTCATCTTTAGGATCAGGCAAACATTGTGCTTCTTTCCCCATTGTCCACAATTTCTCATTGTTTAGCCAAGACCAGGAGGCACCTAATCTCTCTGGTTGTAATAACTCCTTTTTGGCCTTCCCAAATTTGGTTCTCAGATCTTCTACAAATGTCAGTGGATGTTTTTGTGTTTTCTTCCCAATTTTCCACAAATTATGTGGACCGCATGGGGCAATTTACACAATCTAGTAATCTTAGGCGATCTCCAACAAATGGTCTGGAAGGTGTCAGGTCACCATGGGCCGCATGCTTACGCTGGTGCATGGAATCAAATAGAGATCCTACTTAATGGAATGTTATTTCCATTACAAATTTCTTGGGTCATCTGGCAGCTTCTCTGAGATCATACTGAACAATAAATACACATTGATTGTTAATCTCCTTGCACCATCAATATGTTTCACGGAAACATGTTTGGGAACATCCTTTAATTTGCAGGGTATTACATTGGATAAGGATATGTATAGCTCCTGTTTCTAAATACTTCATTAGTGGATTGTTTTGAATATGTTTATTCCTTGGCCAGATAATATTTCTTTAACTCTTAAAGCTTTATCAGCAAAATTAACCATGTTACTATGTTTGCTTTTCTTTAAAAGGGTTTCTGATGTAAAACCTTTGGATCTTTCAGGTAGGGGTTTACTCAATCAGTTGTGTCCTTCTATATAAAGAAGAAAAGCTCTCACTTCAGATGTGGAGTATCCTGCTTTTCCAGATCACCCAAACCTTTGCATAGTACAGGCTTCCCTGTACAACACTAATAATATTAGTAGCTCGGATGATTATCAGCTCTTATTTGTGAAAAGGGCTGAGACCTTTAGAGATTATGTTTTAAAGAATATGAGTTTGACTCCTTATTTCCATTATAATTATAGCCTCCTACTCCTGTGTCTTCAACAACCTGACCAGTAAAGTGGGTGATATCCAAACCATGAAATCACGCTTCCTCTTTTGGAGCTCATTCATCCATTGCTTTGAAAGCTTTCTGATCCAGAGTAAGATTTTGAGATATTATGTGAGTGGCTGAGTGGTCTTCAGCTTCACCTTTTAAAGCCTTCATGTTAAGTATGGTCCATATGCTTCTTTTGCTGTTGTTAATTGGCTTTAAGTTAGCAAAATAGATGCCTCCGGGTTTTGACATAAATATGGATTTTCCAAGTATTAAGAAGGAAAGTCCTAATTCTATTAGAGATACGGATGCAAGTATTATCTCACTTCTAATTCTGATTCATGTTCCAATAACATTTTGCCCTCCCATGATCAACATACTACTGTTTTTTTCTTAATTTTCAGTGCCGCAATCAATAATCCCTAAGTTATCTTGACAAGTCCCAGGAGTTAATAATGGATAGCGTTGTTCCTTCTGAGGTTCATCTGTATATTCTTCATAGTTCAACCATTGTTGCACTAAAGAAAAGCTCTAACACATCTAGAAAGAAGAAACGTAGGGCGATCTATATAAAGAGGACCTGCATTGGCAACATTGGTAGTCGAGCACCTATGATTAGTGAGTATTATAGTTTCTTTGTTGTTTTCACTACTCTATGGGTTTTTCATTGTTTCATTGTTGTTCTATTAAATGGCAAGAAAGACAGCATAATATTCACCTGCGTGTCTTTAATAAAATTAGGACTTTCCTTTGTAATACTTTCAAAAACCAAATCGAAGACTAGAGATATGTGAGTTTGATGGGGTTGCCTCCCAAAATAGACAAGCAAAAAGCCACAGTGTGCTTCCTTTGCAAGCAACTGTGAAGCAGTCTCAGGGCTAGATCACATGTGGGAACTGGGATGAGAAGTAAGAGTAAACGTGCAAGATAAAAATGTAATGTAAGGGTAAATTGGGGTTTTCAGTTCTGAGCAGACGAGAATGAAGAAGGACAAGACTAGTAGATTCACTTTTGTATGTGCAAGTTGTGTTACTGCTCAGTGCTAGTCCTTTAATAGGAAATAGACAAAACTCACATTGATTGAGATCACATGGTGAAAAGTATGAACTGAAGAAAGAAAAAAAAAGGCAAGCTGTTATTAGAGCTACTGAAATGATGCTGGATAAAAGGTGTAGGATGGATGGTCCACCCAGTTGAATTTATAATGTGGAGTGAAAAGCACATATCCCCACATAGCCCATGTCCCCGAAGTAAGAAAAAATATATATGCAAACGTACACCAAAAACATCCAAAGAGGCAAGATGGATATATATTTTATGGACAATCGGGTGAGGATAAAATGCAATGTGAATTATAAAATGCAACTTTTGATATAGATTTGAGGAAAATACTATTAGTTTGGGTAATAGCAACAACTGCTATTATCATGGCTAAACTGTAGGAGCATATGAAATAAAAAAGCAAGTAATAATCTTGATGATGATAATAATAATAATGATAATAATAATAATAACGTTTTCAAAGATGTCTGTTGTTGATTTTGCTTGGAATACATAAAGCCACGCAGCTTCACTTGAGAAGGATTTCTCATCCAGTGCATACTATGCAATTATTTGGGTTGATTTTGAAACCTTCAAGACGTGACTGTTGGTGGTTTGTGGGTTTATCAGAGACACAAATAAAAAAGTTCCATTTGTACTGGACTTGAAACCTCACAGGAAGCCATCTCACTTCCTGCAAGTATGATGTAACCAATACACAAATGTGTTCTAGCGGACAGACTTTCCACCATCCTAAGTTCTCTCAACATCAGAACTAGATATTCTAAATGAAGGGTGTTCCCATTAGAAAAATCAAAAAGTTAATGATGCCAGAAAAGCAGCTGAAAGAAGTGGCTGCAGTCCTTGGATTGCCAGTTATTAACATATATGTTTAACATACAGGCTTTTACCTTCTGTTGAGTCCACCAACACTAACTGCTAACGATTACCATGGCATGCACAGTCAGTAACCAGGCAAATGTGAAGGACCACCTATAAAGAGAGGAGAAAACAATTTCAACAACACTTGCCACTGGTGATCAGTATTTATGCTTGCTTCATAAACTGAGCTACTTATACAAACATGTTGAAACCTCTTTCTCATTCCGGAAGCAGAAGGGACTTTTTCTGAACTGCAAGTTATCTTTTCTCAGAATCTCCTAACCACAACTTTTCTAAGAAACAATTCACCACATAGTTCCTCCTCTCATGATATGCTGTTGTCTTGGTCTGGCAAATCAGCAGTGCTACATAATACATATTTTGCATGTTTGCACACGCACACACATTGTGCATATTGGAAGGCAGGCAAACATGTCTTCCAAACACAGCACCATAAACTTATGCTGTGTTCATATATTGATGCAAATGCTGAACACCATCACTTGATTCAGGATTTTCTCATACGTCGCTCAGGACTTTCAAGGCCAGCCTTAGCCAAAGTCTTATTTTTGCAGGTGTTCTGATCTTTTCCAGTGTTATTTTAGGAGTGAATTTCAAAATTTCTGTTAGTACTTTATTGCACCATAGCCATCTAACGGCTTTCTATGCACCCAGGACTTCTACTGTTGATGGGTCACTCTCACCCACCCTATAAAACTACATATTTCTTAGTCGCCCAATACACTGTTAGTCTTTGATTGCTATGAGCTGCCTACACTAGGTAGTGGCCATTGGTTGAATCACTATACATTCTGGAGTACATTCTCATCCACGGGAACAGCTTTAGTGCATGTTGGTTGGCAAGTGAAACCATTGGGAGGAAGGAGATTGCACAGATGTGAAGAACTTCTAGCTTCATTGCTTTCAATAAGAAACATTTTAGAAGCACTGATACCAAACCAAAAATTCCGACATGTGCCTTGAACAGTTCTTATTGCCATTCAAATAAAATTCATGTGCTACACTATCCTCACCTATATCTGGCCTACATTATATTTTAGTGAACTGTTTACCATACACTAGGAAACATTAGGCTAATGAAGGAAATGCAAAGTTCTGTCTAAGAGATACCTGCATTTAGTTAAAAAAAATATTGTTTTCAGTTTTGAAGACGCCACCCCTTATTATGTCAAACTGGCTGATTCTACAAATTGGCTTAAGTAAGAACCTACCTTTTCATACCTTCTTCAATAACAAAAGAATAAGCACAATAAGAGTGCTATTGCCCTTAGGGTAGCAAAGAGAGATCAGTTATGTGGGTAGAGGCTCTTGCAAAGGAACTATTGATCCCGTTCATCAACACATTTACAATTACACACAATTTGCTGGTGTGCCTTCACCATTGCAGACTGCTTAGACCTGTATATTTCAGGACAATAGATGATGTATGTTGCAGGATTGAATATGTGAAGATTCAGACACTGTGTTTATCAGAAAGAGGATCCCATGGTCTCTCCAGTTTCCAACCCCAGGTTTTACAACAATTTTGTGGTATACCACTATTTCAAGATAGAGGCAATCGTTCATCTCAGAGACTCCCTATTGGAGAAGGGCTGAATGCTCCACTTAGATCTCCAAGATGAAAATCTTACACCCCAGAACACATTTTTTACAGATAATACCTGCAATTTCAGTGAGGAAACACATATTTCTTATTCAGAATCCTCCCATTTACCCTCTCTTCACCACCCTGGTGGTTCACCAAAGACATGAGACCCCTCATTACCCAGTTAAGGCCACAGGGGGCTAGGCTCATATCTTACATGAACGATTTTCTTCTTCTAGCTCAGGACAGGGATCTGCTATTATCTCAACTAACATGCTTCCTTGGTTTTCTAATAAATAGAGTCAGATCTGTTTTAATTCTTTCAAAACAAAGGGGAGTTTCTTTGTTTTCTTATCGACTCAAAGAAATCAATTCTTCCGCTTTCTCTAGAGAAAATCTCTCTAATAAAAAAAGAGATATGGCAAATTTTAGCAATGTCCACTTTATCTCTCAGCATCCTCACACGGATTGTAGTTCTACTAGCCTCTTCAATACAGGCGATCTTTCTGAAGCCTCTTCACTATCATCATCACTAACATCTACCATTTAACGAGAAACCTCCCGTTTGTTCTCTCTTCAGCACCCTGGCGGTTCACCAAAGACATAAGCCCCCTCATTACTCACTTAAGGGAACAGGGGGTGAGGCTCATTGCTCACATGGACACTTTTATTCTTCTAGCTCAGGATAGGGATCTACTATTGTCTCAACTATCAGGCTTCCTCAATCATCTTCAGAATTGTGCTTTTCTAATAGAGTCAAATCTGTTTTAATTCTTTCAAAACAAATGGGAGTTTTTTTGGTTTTCATATTGCCTCAGGGAAATCGATTCTTCAGCTTCCCCAGGAGAAAATCTCACTAATAAAAAAAGAGATTTGGCAGATTTTAACAATGTCCACTATATCGCTCAGACTCCTCGCATGGATTGTAGGCCTACTAGCCTCCTCAATACAGCCAATCTTTCCGAGGCCTCTTCACTATTATCATCGCTAACATCATCCATTTAGGGAGAACAAAGTCAAGACCTTGAGCAGAAGTAACCCAAAGTTTCTCTTTAAAAGAAAGTTTTGTCTTAGAAAAATAATTCAGTACAAACTGAGTACCTTCCAGGCAATCTAAATATAAAAGCAGATTGGTGCTCCAGGAATCTTTGAGATGAAGCAATTGGCGTCATCATACTACAGTTTTCAGAAAGCTTTTTTCCACATTTGGACCCTTTTCAATGGATCTATTTGCGTCTTGATTAAACCCTCAACTTCCCTCCTTTTACAGTTGGAGAACTGATCCACATGCTCTGGAAACAGATACTTTTCTTCAGGATTGATCTTTTCACCTAAATTATGCACTACCCCAATCTGTCATAGTAGCCTGTATAGCAGGGTTTGGCTTGGTTCCACACCATCTTGGCGCTGTCAATAGACCTCCTCATTTTGAATCTGTGTTTTCCCAATCTGCTTCTCAATCCACAAGGCCAATGTCAGAAAAGGATTCTCAATCATTTTTTTGTGTTGGTGGCATGGATGGTTTCAGGTCAGCCTGGAGAACCCAAGGAATTTCGTCAGAGGCTGATCAGTTCATTCACCAGTCTTGGGCCCCTGGGTCCCAGGAACCATCAAACTTTACAAATTCACTTGCATGGTCTGGAAGAGCTAGTGTCTGGACAGGGGGGCAGATCCGTTTTCAGCAGATGTAATAATAGTACATTTCTTAGCATCCTTAGCTTCTCAATGAGAAAGGTGTGCAGGACTATAAATACTCACAGATCAGCAATTTCGACAGAACATGTAAGAGTGGATGGTAGATCTGTGAGAGAACATCCCCTTATCTCTTCAAACGTATTCTTCAAAATTAACTGTCCTAATTTGCTTAGTCTTGTTGAAATGTTTGTCTGATGTCAAAGCTTTAGATGTCTCTTCCATACAATATGCTCCTTATGGTGTTTGTTTTCAAGTCTGGAGAAGGACAAAAACTATTTTTCAAATTGTTTAAAAAAATATATATATTCTGAGAACAGATGAATTGAGAATGTCTTCCTCAGCCCAACTCATCATTTCATTTAGAGCTCCTTATAAACCAGTCTACTCTCACTTTGGCTCCCTGGTTTTAAATGGGTTATGAATTTAGTGGGCATTGACACAATTGCTTAGAAGCTCAATCCACTAGGAGTGTTTTGGCCCCCAAAGAGCATGATTGGAGGAGATTTTCAGATCAGCTGATTTGCCCAATGCTTCCACTTTTAGAAGCTTTTATAGTAAAGCCATTCCTCATGCTGCTACTTCTGTTGAGGCTATGGTTTAAACAAGCATAATATGAGCCTCTGGTCTTGCAATAAAATGGAGATGTTCTTAGCTTTAGTGAAATAAATTTTAATGAAGATATAGAGGCAAATATTATCTCTCCGCACATGATAATTCAACCCTCACATGGATCACTATAGCGCCTACTGGAGCCACGAACCAGTCAACTTAAAATGGATTGTCAGAAGAGTAATGTCCCTGGTGCCAACTGTCGCTTCATGCCTGATCAAATTAATTCTGATCTGAAGGTTCCTCGAGCTGTTTGCCTTACCTTTTCGCACATGCAACACGTGCAACTTGCTAAAGACTTCTTTGTTTCTAATGGCTTTTACAAATATTCTACTTACTGTTCCTCTGTTTTCAAAGCTTTTGATCTGCTCCCGAAATAAAAGCGGACTTGTTGATCCCAGTCAAGAGATTTATAGGGCATCTTGTAGCTGATTGGCTGTAAGCATTATGATACCATATTGTAATTCTTTTATCTAGGTTTCATGAGTAATGTAGTATGTTTATCTTGGCTGTTGTAAAATAAAAGCCTGGAAAGAAGCAATAGTACTCATCTCTGTGTCTTTAATAAAATCAAGACTTTCTTTCAGTAAAGCTATCAAAATCTTCATTTAGATATATTTCGACCTCTGGAGGGCTGGGAAATTATGATGATGTGTGCTTATGAATGTTGCACTCAAGGTGAGTAAGAAAACTAAGTATGTCCCACTTGTAGCATTTTGATGTGCAGAAAAACCTCTCAGAAAAGGTATCTGGCCTTGTGGAGCCATGTTTGCAGCTTCCAGCTTTCCTCACTGAAGGTTTTAGAAAACCAAAAAAGTGACTAAGTCACAAGATGACTAAGTCACAAGATAATCCTTGGACCGGGTCAAGGTGGCAAATCCATTCCAGTGTCAAAGCGAACTCTGTGGGTATGAACTTCAACTCTGTCCTGCTTGGCTGTTATGGTGTCAAAATCAACAGCTTCAGAAAGACCTCAACAATGACATATCTAACGTTGAGGAACCTTGGGTGGCCTCAGCCTTTAATCTTGTCCCGCTGAACGATTTTGAGTTTAATTTAAGAAGCCCTAAGATAAAAACTTTGACAGAGGTGACCCACTTGGTGCATATAACCTTCGCTCTAGCCTGGTCAGCCTGAAATCGTGCCTAGGTACCCATCAACTACAAACTGTTATTTAATGGTACTTTACTTTAAAACCTTATGTCTCTGGTTACGTTTATCTGCTTTTAATGATTCTGGGGTCTTTTTTGCTCATTAAAATGTTGTTTATTTTTTGCTTTGGGAATTTTATTATGTTGTTTTGTTGACGTCCAAATTGTTGGTACTGCTTGAACCTAAGACACATTTCTCTTAGGAATTGCTTGCTGTTTGTGCCATAGCACATGGGTTGTATTATATGTGTTCATCAAGAGTAGCCCTTAAAAAAATGAGAACCTGGGCGACAGACGATTCTAAAAGAAAACAATGATTCCCGCTGGTACCATTAAGTAATATCTTTGGATGGACAGTAAAGTCCCTGTATGCATTCAATGCATACAGAAGTAATGCAGCATTCGACCACCACATTTGCTCAGAAGAGATTTTTATATTTACAAAATTCAAGTAAGTACTGTTCTGCAAAAACATCAAAGAACATGCGTACAATGTGTCCTCAGTACAAGACAACCACAAAGAACCAGTAGTGAGAACCAGAAATGCCAAAATTGTGACTTTTTGTGTGTTTCTCTGCAACAGCAACTTTATACACTATGTACAGTTCCAATAGATCAATTATAATTTGTTTGTTGATGGTAGTCGACGGCGTTTTGACCCTCAACTGGGTAAAGGGGTCTCATCAGGACAGTTACGGTGCAGGGATATCTGTAATGGATGATCAAAACATTAGATATGTGTTGTGCACCTATCATATGTTGCAACCAAGTAAATGAAAGATAAGTACCTGTGTGACCAGGTATCAAGAACTGGTGGTATGCCACTCCTGAAAGTGTATGAGAGAAGAGTATAGAGGCACAGTTGTGATGAATAAAGGCAGTACTCAAGGGTCGGACCTACAAATTTGTGACAGCGGTTCCTGTAAATGCAAGAGATGTCCTCTGGGCAGGTGGACATATCTAATTTTGACGGTCAGAGTACCCTCACCATGGGGGGGTGAAAGTACTTAATCCGTCCGCCAAAGTATAAATCAGACTCTATATCACCAATTGCTATGCAATTTGTGAGGGTTCTAATAATTATAACCTTCATTAATCATATCTAAAGCTGCTAATAAGTAAAAGTGAATACATAGAAATGAAGTGCAAGTTTCAAGAAGTTCCAAGAACTGTGTGAGATGTCATCTACATCCCTGGCACAGGGCCAACTCAGTACTACATACCTTCGTGAAGCAGATTGAAATTCATTCATTCAGTAAGCAATTGTCTTAAATGTGTTGTCTTAGTGAAGTAACTATGCAGCTTTTGATTACCTTTGCTAAGAAGGGTAGGCCCAACACTTGCCAGAAGTTAGTTCTGCATCAGCTGAGGGTTTCTTCAGAGAGGAGAAAATTGACCAGTTTGAAGGCAGTGGAGGAATATCTAAAACAAAATGTATCCTCATTTACCCTCCCTGGCCCCTCCCCTGGTCCACGGTTTAAGCTAAATGAATCTATAACAAACTATAACAAACTACAACAGTGCCACATTTAGGTTAGGCAGAGTAGATTGTCTCCTGCCAGAATTTTAATTCTTTTAATTGCGCCGCTCACCTGCTCACTCTGTGCCCCCCTGGTCCGCCGCGGCTTGTGCCGTTTGAGCGGAGGGGACAAGCACCACCATTTCAGCCCACATTCACTTTGACGCCGAGGTCAGCGCTCTACACGCTGCTGCAGTCCTGCCCACTTCCTGTCTCTCAAAAGGAGGTGCGCAGAGCGGATGCGCGCAGCGGCGCGCTGGCGGTGCACCAAAGGCAAGCCCGTCTGCGCCCGTCCGCGCCTGACCACCGCCAGCCACAATCCATTCTGCCCGTTTCACCCGCTGATCTTCCTCTTCAAGCCAATGATGGCTATCCGTCAGTATACCAGTCAGGAGCTCCACTCGTTCAATAAAGAATCCCCCATGATGAAGGTAACATACCCTTCCAACTGACCACGGGTCTCACGACCAATGAGAACTCTCCACTCAACAGGCTACCCACAACAGTAAGCTGTAGCACTAAACACTCCCAAATAAATCCCGCAACACCAAAACATAAGCACCTGACAGGCCTATACTGCAATGCACGTTCCCTTCCAAAGCACGCCTTAGAAATTTGGTCCCTACTGGACTCAGAGAAACCTGACTTCTTCTTCATTGCCGAGACATGGCTCCACGAATCTTCACGACCCGACCGTTCCGTAGCCCTCCCTCATGATTACCAGCTGATTAGACTGGATAGAAGGGGTGGAGGGATAGCTATTGCCTTCACAGAAAACACTAAAATACACACTGTAGAGTCCTTTCAGGCAGAATGGGGCGAAATCTGTATTTTCACAATAGAGAGCACCAGCAAGGAGTCCTGGAGAGGTGCACTTCTCTACCGGCACCCTGGAAACAAAGCCCACTTCTCCAGCAATCTAACAGAGATAATTGCGCCGCACGTCCTGGCCGCGGATAACTTCCTCCTATTAGGGGATTTTAACTATCACGCAGAACTCCTATCTGATCCGTATACAAATGATCTCAATACCAGCCTAAACACATCAGGCCTAAACCAACTGGTGATAGGTCCCACCCACATCACTGGTCACACCTTAGACCTACAATTCACAAACTCCCCCCAAGTAAAGATCGACCAACTACTTCCAGTCCTATGGTCTGACCACTATATAATAAGGTTCCATATACATGGAATACCAACTCAACTACATCCCACGAAAGAATCTAAACTAAGTAGGCCCTGGAATAAAATTAATTTAGAGTCCTTTTCTGCACACTTTGTCCTCCTTTCCCCATCGGAGCTGGCCCACCCCAACGAGGCAGCCAAATGTCTTGAACTAGCCATCAGCACGACCCTAGACACAATCGCTCCTAGGAAAAAAAACAAATGTCCAAACAAACTCTCCCCCTGGTTCACCCCAGACCTAAAAACTGACAAACTCGCCGTTAGGAAGGCAGAACGTAAATGGAGGCATACAAAAAATGAAACAGACAGACAGCACTATAAAACAACACACCGGCTTTATATGGATCATATAGCCACAGCTAAAAAAGTTTATTTAGGAAATAGAATAAATCAGGCCTCCAACTCTCACAAAGAGCTGTACAAGATTGTGAAGGAATTCACCAACCCCCCCTCCTGCCAACTAACGCATAACACTTCCCAGGAGTGGGTCGACTCCCTCTCTTTTTTCTTTGTAAATAAGATAAATGACATTCATAAACTCTTTCCCCAACCAACGGATACACCACCAAAACAGAGACACATTGATAACCCTCCCTTGCACGCAAACTCTCTCAGAAAATTTCACGCAGTCACAGAGGAAGAAGTATCTTCCACTCTAAGCAGGATTAAATCCGGCTCACCGACCGACCCTGCATCTTCCCAGATTCTATCTAAAATTGGACCTGCCTTCCTCCCCAATCTGACTAGAATTCTCAACCTTTCACTATCGCAATCCACCGTACCTTCACTCTGGAAAGAGGCCATAGTCAGACCCATCCTAAAGAAGCCGACAGCCGACCCTAAACAGCTTTCTAATTATCGACAAATTTCTCTCCTACCCCTGTTTGGTAAAATCATGGAATCATTGGTCAACAGCCAACTATCTAAACACCTAGAAAGCAATAACCTGCTGGACCCATCTCAATCGGGGTTTCGAGCCTTCCACAGCACCGAAACTGCCTTATTAGAGATGGTCGATAACATCAGGCTCTCTCTTGACGCCAGGCAATCTGCCATCCTGATCTTACTTGACCTGTCGGCTGCTTTCGACACCATCTCACATGGCATCCTTTTGGAGCGCTTATGGGAGTTTGGTGTCGAGGGTTCTGCACTGAACTGGCTCAAGAGCTACCTAACGGATCGGTCATCCAAGGTCCAAATAGGAGATTTTTCCTCCAAAAGCAGGTTAATCGACAAGGGAGTCCCTCAGGGATCCATCCTAAGCCCAACACTCTTTAACTTGTATGTGTCTCCCTTAGCTAAGATAATCAAAGCCTATGGCTTTGAAACAGTGTCATACGCTGATGACACTCAATTACTAATCACCCTTGGACCTGATCCCACCGACACTAAACATAGATTCAAACGTTGCATGACGGCCATAAACGACTGGATGACAAATAACCACCTTTTACTTAACGCTAGTAAAACAGAGATCATGCTCTTTGGTGATGCACAGAAACTATGGACCAACGACTAGTGGCCGCCCTCTCTGGGACCTTGCCCCCCACCCAAGACGGCAGCCCGCAATCTTGGAGTGATAATAGACAACAAACTCTCCATGTCGGACCACATTAATAATGTGGTTCGCACCAGCTATGGTCTAATGCGCAATCTTAGAAAAATCTTCAAATGGATTCCCCTTTCCTCTCGTATGCCCCTTGTACAGGGACTAATTATTAGCCGCTTGGACTACGGAAACGCACTACTAGCATCCATAAATGAAGAGCATCTAATAAAGCTTCAGGTCCTGCAGAACACTGCGGCCAGGCTGGTCCTAAACCTCCCGCCCCCCGTTCACCCTCGGCCCCCAGTCTGAAGACCCTCCACTGGCTCCCAATCAGGAAACGGATCAATTTCAAACTCTGCTGTCTGGTACATAAAACCCTTAACAATAAAGGACCGAAATATCTAGCTAAGAAACTGATAAAACACCAACCAGTTAGAACCCTTCGCTCCACCAGTAAACAACTCCTAACCGTACCTAAGGTCCGCACAGTAAGGAACGGTGGTAGATCCTTTTCCAGAATTGCTCCTGAAATATGGAACACATTGCCTTTACATCTCCGATTGGAAACCGATCATAAGAAATTCTGCAGATCCCTCAAAACCTGGCTACTCTAGCTCTGTCGCCCCTGTCTTTCTGGTTCTTTTGAGTATCAGCTAGCGCTAAGAGACCTATGGGTGATATACGCGCTCAACAAATACCAAATACAAATACAAAATACAAAATTTAGGGCCTGATTACGAGTTTGACGCAGTTGCGCTACCCTCCGCCAGCACAGCTGCGCCACACCTGCGCAAGGATCGTATTACGAGTTGAACTCGAGTACGGCGGACAGTCTTTCACCTTTCCCATGGCAGTGCCTGGAAAACAGGCACCGCAATGGGAACGGCAAAAAAGTTCCAGCACGGCAATGATGTCACCGTCCATGCCATGCTGGAACTTTAGGGGAATACAGACAGGGGGTACATGTTGTGTCCCCCAGAATGTATCCCCATTGGAATATAGGGCTCCCTTTGTTCCTGCACCGCCAGCCTCTTCATGGCGGTTCTCCTGCCATGAAATGGCTGGCGGTGCAGGAACTTGTAATATGCTGCGCTGGACTGCGCCAGTCCCGCAGAGCATGTTACATTGTGGCGCACCTCCACCACCACCAGGGAACGACTGCTCCCTGGCACAGCTGGTGGTCCTCCACAGCAACAGATTTTAAAGTCATAATGCGGCGGACGGATTACTGCCACCGCGAGTCTGGCGGTCACAAAACCGCCAGACTCGTAATCAGGCCCGTAGTCTTTCCTATACCACTCTGTGATTTTGTCTGTTGTTTGTCATTAATGGATGCTTATACGCGGCTCAGCTATTTATTTTTATGTATTATTGGCCTGCACGTAAGTAACTTATGCGTCAAATAATATTAAATACATTAAAAAGATTCAAGTCACTTTCACAATATTACACTATTATAGATACAGGCAAATGTGATACTTCCACTGGATATTTAGAATTCAACGTCATGTCTTTTTTCACTAAAACACCATCAACGTATTGCTCTTGATGTTAGTAGCTGATGCACGTCTATAGAACATAATATGTTCTAAAAATGTAGGTGTCACTGTAATTCCAATAGTGTGTGTACCCATGGGCAGTGCTATCTGTAAACATCATCTGCTAAAATAGTTAACATTCTGAGGTGAGAAAATCTTAAAATTTAGCAGTTCTGACTTCAATTCTACAAACTGAGTGGCAGACTAAATTGCGTGGGCCCTACTTGTATTTTTTAGGCCAGTCCAGCCATATTTTAACATAGCTGGTGTGTAGCGATGTACGGCCATAGCAATCTTGAGCAATACAGCATCCACTATGAAATGGTGTTCGCTCATCAGCAGCCTGTCAGCCATGTTGCGCTCTGTCCTCGTGCATGTAATACATTCATCACGCCCTCACAGGAGATTTGTCAGGACTTCTGCTCCTTTGTCTTTAGTAAAGTATCTTCTATGCAGGCTTGTTTCCCTTCCCAACCTTTCGTGGGTGTAATGTTCACTATCCGTGATGAAGTTCCCCTGCTTGGCAAGGGCTTGCTCTGGGAATTTCGCACCTGAAGAGATCTTTTCTCTTCTGATGACAACCAAATCAGACTCTCCTGTGGGCCCGTGTATCCCTAGTATTGAGGATCTAGTCTCTGAGGAGCTTGACACGGCCTTCAAGGACCTCTGTAATCATCCATCATCACCTGCTCTGCCACAGACATCTGGAAGCAACCTCATGTGATCCCGCTCCTTAAAGCTTCAGCCATCCTATTTCCTGTCTTTCTTTCGCTATCCTTGAAAGAGCTGTCAGCAAGAAAGTTTCTCAATACTTGAGAGGACAACTACCTGCTTGACTGCTCACAGTTATTTTTCAGCTCTCTACATAGCATGGAGACTGCCTTAGCGTCTGTGGATGACGATCTGATAAACTTCTGTATCAAAGATATTTGTACTGCCAGCTTTGTACTGTTAGATCTCTCAGCTGCATTGCACACTGATTCCCATTCAGTCTTAATCACTCTCATCAAGCAGGGTACCTGTAAACAAGCACTTAAATGGATTGTTTTTTTCTGTAAAATAGAATCAAATTGATCATTCTCCCTCCTTTTAGCTCAGTTGTTTCGAACTTGAATTGTGGTGTAACCCAGGGTCATCTATGAGCCGACTCTCTTTAATGTGTACATATCCCCTCCTGCAAAGCTCATTCGATCTTTTGGACTGACATGATATCCTAGGTGGATGGTACCAGATCATCATATCCCACTCCAACAACCCTGATCTGGTTTAATACCGCTCTTGCATGAGTGCAGTTGCTGCCCAGCCTCCTGCCTCGTCTTCCTCCTGTCGCCACTTGTTTCTGCTAAGAACATGGGAGTCATCTTTGATCATGATCTCTCATTTATTTTGCAGATTAATCATCTAGGACTTGTTTTACCTTTCTTAGAATGCTCAGGAAGATAGTACCATTTCTTCTCTGCTCACAAATCAGTAGTGTACTCACTGGCCACTTCTCGCCTCAATTATGCCATTTCTATCTTACATACCTTCTTCAAGTCATTCAAAATTCCACAGCTTGATTCTTCTTGAATACATCTGCCACAGCCTGAATCACATCCCACCTTTGAGATTTTCATTGGATGCCCATCAAACAGTGCTTTAAATTAAAGACTTTACTTCCCCTCACACAATCTCAGATCCTTCTTGACGAAACTTGTTTTTGTCCCTCGTATCAAGAAAACCGATATGGGTTCCCCCTGATGTAGCGGAAGCGGGTGGGTCATCCCTTACTAACCACACCAAACTCTAATAGCTACAATAACATAACTATAATGTCGGGCCCATAAGACATTATTACACAAGTAACTGTAACAAAGGTCCTCCGACAGATCTTTGGTAGAGTTAAAAGGGACTGTGTAATTATAATCACGGTAATGCTATTTCCCCATGAGGACCTAGAATGAAGGAAATACGCTAAACAACACAATCCATAACATTAGGCAAGTATTTATCTATCTCATGAATAAAAGACAAACACCTTTTCTTTTGATTATCTCTTGTTATTAGAATAATGAATGGTCAATTACAATGTCCAAATAGAATGACATCTCAGTACACAAATATTACAGATTATCGCAATATGGCAAATAGATTCAAATCACAATATCAGATTCATCAAGAATAGGGGAGAGAGAAAAAGAGAAAGAAAACAGAAGCAGTGGAAATACTTCACATATGAACGGAAAATCTAATGCTCAGTGAACATCAGAAGAAAACTATTCCCACAGCCATTAGGAAT
This sequence comes from Calotriton arnoldi, assembly GCA_963921515.1. Taxonomy (NCBI): domain Eukaryota; kingdom Metazoa; phylum Chordata; class Amphibia; order Caudata; family Salamandridae; genus Calotriton; species Calotriton arnoldi. The sequence goes on from CAWUFW010006454.1 coordinate 494,040, forward strand.
AGCAAGGGCAGCACCATCAGCCGAGGATGTGCAAAGTCTCAGGTAAGTTCAATGGATCAGCAGGTTTGCCAGTCAGAATATCAGGAATCAGCACGGCATGCAGCTCACACCACGAACGCAGGATGAGTCCCCAGAAGTCTTGAGAACAAGCCGAAGAATACCTTCCCACGAAGGTCTTTATACACTGAAACTTCCTTCCCTTGGTTAACATTGTATCACTCTTCTCTCTCCATGAACATTTTCATTGGCTAAACATGATGGTGTGGCGGTCTTCTGATTATGACCTAACCATACTTTCTAAACACCCTTTGTCTAATACATTCTACAGCTTCCGAAGTAGGAAGTGGAAGTAACCTGGCTACAAAGGTATTTTTTATTAATGAAACAGTAACTTCTCAACATCCGTCTACTCTCGCTCAAACAGGAAAGAACGCAATAATTCAGACAGGTTTAGGCTAATATCTACACTCCAGGAAACAACTTGTAACACGTGAAGGCCTAAAGCTAAGGACAGCATTGTTTTACGAAATCACAAGGACAGGAGTACGTAAACACATCCCCTAATGTTTCTAAGGCCTACACTTATCTTAGCAAAGAAATAATTATTTCTAAAATCCTGCTCTATACTTTTACGAAGAATTATGCTTTTCTTTGTCGTTTTAATTTTCTGCAGCAAAGGAGACAGAATTACACATATTAGAAAATGCATATAAACTTTATTAATTCCATTTAGTTCTCATTGTGTTTTATGTCATTTTACTAAGCAGGCCAATTATCGTGCTTTTGCACATTTCTCATGTTGTACACTATTTAGGTTAACATTAGTAGTTTTGTTTTTCCGAACGTTAGTATTTTAGTCACCCAGACAGGTGGATTTCATTGAGCAGATTTTATTACAGAAAATCATGCTCCATCAATCCCCTATCTGATGGTTTCAGAAACCATCACAACCACCCATATCAGATTACTATCTGATATCAATTTTTAGAATGCAGTTTCATTCATTCGCATTTGTTTTAATCTTACACCTTCTAAATCTTGCATGACACTGTAATAAGCACCCTTTCGATCTTCCATTTCTATTTCTTCTCGCTTTCTTTTTCTCGATTTTATTTTACCCTCTTTAGTCTTAATCCTGCAACAATTATAAAGCAAAAATATCATTAATATGCCAGTAGCCACAGCAACTATTGGAGTTAGTATCCTCCCTAATAAGGTGTTAGCAAAAGTAGTAATCCAATTACCTATGGAAGAGAAACCCTTACCAAGTTTCTCCCAAGCACCATCAACTTTCAGTTTTGCCAAGTCTTCATGCAAATGAGTAATGTTGCTGATATATCCCTCCAGATCTCTACTTTTGTACGGAATATATGTGCAACATTGTTGAATTTTCAGCATACTATAGACTCCGCCATCTTTTGCCAATATTACATCTAGGGCAAGTCTATTTTGCAAAACCATGGTCCTCATAGCAACCATTTCTGTATCAACCATCAGAAACCCACCAGCAGTATCCGTTGATAAACGATCAACCACTGTAGACAATTTTCGAATCTTTTGTGAATTAAGGATCACCCCAACTGAAGGTATCAATGCTCCAAAAATATCTCCCACAATTTCTGCAACAGTCAAACCCCTTCTAATGCGTGTTAGACTTCTTTAATTGGTTCCAGTTTTATCATTCACATGATAAATATTCGGGAAAACAATACCCATATAACAACACCCATACCAATGTGGTGGTAACCTATAGTAGGCATTCTTTCCACACACAAAATAGACACCAGGGAACACTGGATCAGATCCTCCTCTTAATCCCCAACCCCCTGTAATTAGAAACGTATGCTCACATTCACTGGAACCAACAAAGTGATTATTATATTCAGTTTTCTGCCTTAGCAAGCAAAGCTTTCCTTTATGAGGCCAATCTAAAGTCATTGCAACGAAAGTCTCACCCTTTTTGTAATTACCTTCCTTATGTGCCCATGGTGGTTCTCTACTCTTTTGATCTAAAGCCCTGCTTAAAATCTCTACGCCTATCTTCCACTGTATTAATAAATTCTATTTCTATACTATGTAATTTACATGTGAGGTTGTTACGATGTGCGTATACTGTATCTATCATTTTAGTAGTATGGAAAAAATCTCCCATATATTCTGCATATCTTGCACTACACACTATATTCATATTCTTTCTAATAGGAACGTCTGAAAATATCAGATCAAAATTTGAATAGAAATATTGAAATGACTCCTTTCCATAAAACAGGCTGGTTAATACACTACACGAAATACCATATGTTAGTGGAAGGTGATGATAAGTCACCCCTTCAGACACAGATGAGGGTAATTGCATGCACACATAACAATCCCTTGCATGCATAACATCCACATATATAAAGGAGTTTAGTAAATACATTTAACGAGAAGTCATTAATAGACTTGTCAACATGAAGAACATTCCCAGTTAATTCCTTAATGTTAGTTTCTGGATCTTCTCTCAGAGCTCTTTTAGTATCTATATTTACATGCTCATTATTGTTAGCTGATGTAGTATTAACAACTTTAATAAACATAAAATGTGGTAATACAAATGCTAATACCAACCATACAAACATTGTCACAAAGACACATGAACAACAAATGTTAAAACACCTTTGCCTAAATGATCTATGATTCTGTTTGCCAGTCTCATTCCTAGTTCTATCCATTCTAGTTCTTATAAATTTTGAGAAAAGAAAAATCAAGGATTAGTCAAAAAATCTTACTCCTATTGAAAAAATGAAAGTTTCCCTAACAACAATTATAAATCAAAAACTAGCTTCTAGTCTGAAAAAAATTTAAGTTTCCCTAACAACGATTATAAATCAAAAAACAGCTTCTAGTCTGTGCACCACACACTTCTTGAGCCCTCAGCTCTTCAACACTTTTTTTTTATTTCTTCTGAGTTTTTCTTCATTTATTTTCATAAATTTCCTCTCTCTTTTTCTGCACCCTTTTCAAAAAAACAGTTCATTTAGGGTGGCTTGTATGAACAACTGCTTTTTGAACAGAAATCAAGAAATTCTTTTTCCCATTCATTTGAAGAAGGAGTCACCAAGTATGTCCATTCAGGTGCTGTATATTTTCTATTTGGTACCTTCGTTCTCTTTGTTCTTCGAACTTGATCCTCTTCTTCTTCTGCTTCACGCTGTTCTGATTGGCTCGATATCTCAATCACAGTCTCTGGTACTTTTCTGTTAAGAGTGTATTTTACTCTCTTTACTCCTCTTGGCCACTTGTCATCATTCTTTGTCCTTTTTCCGTTTTCATTTTCATTTTCAATTTCACTTGAAACTGTCTCTGTCCTTTCTTTCAATGTCTCTCTTTTCCTTTTTTCTTTATTGTTATCCACAGAGATCACTTCATTCTCAGCATTGACAATTACTGCATCAATCTCATTTGTCCCAGCAACTTGTGCCCACTCTACTTCGTTTTCAACTTGCCTTGGAAAGTCTCTTCGTTCTCGACTATCTTTTTCTGCAAGTTCTTCTCTTCCAAGTGGATTTGGGACTCTTCGTGTGTGACTTGCATGTATCCAGTTTTGTAAGCCTCCACACTTGACTGCAGTAGTCGTCACCAGAATTATCTGATAGGGCCCGTGCCAACGTGGCTCTAGGCAGTTCCTCCTCACGTGTTTTTCACACCGACCCAGTCCCCAGGACACAGGTCATGTCCTTGTTCTTGCTGTGTTGTTGTTGCAACTTCTCCAACCTGGCGAGACACAGAATTTACCAGCCAATCCTTTGCAATAATCCAGCACCAAATCATCAGTTATATTCATTAGCTGATTTGCTGGGACTGTCGGCTGTCTCATAGCCCTGCCCATCACAATTTCATGAGGGGACAGTCCTGTTGTTTTGTCTGGAATACTTCTCAAGCTCATTAACACTAATGGAAGTGCGTCAGGCCATTTTAGTGTTATGGATGCACAAACCTTTGGCAATCTTGATTTAATTGTGCCATTAACCTGTTCCACTACTCCTGAAGCCTCAGGCCTATAGGCACAGTGCCACCTTTGTTCAATTTGTAATGCTGCACAAATCATCCAAATTATTTCATTATTAAAATGTGTTCCTCTATCTGATTCCAAAGAGACTGGAAAACCGAATCTAGGTATTATTTCTCTGAGAAGCAATTTAGAAACTGTTAAACTGTCATTTCGTCTTGTTGGATAAGCTTCAACCCAACGAGAAAACAGACAAACAATCACAAGAACATATTTTAGTCCCTGGCAAGGAGGCATCTCTATAAAATCAAGTTGCATGCGTGTAAAGGGACCTGCAGCCTTTCCAATCCGTCCCATGCTTACAACTGTTTTTCTTCCTGCATTTTGCTGCTGACATATAGCACACCTCTGACAGAGACTTTCTGCAATAACCCTAAATTTGGGGTTATACCATGTTTGGCGAAACAACCTAATCATTGCATCTCTACCTATGTGTTTTGGTCCATGGAAGACTCTTGCCATTTGTGACAATAGACTGTCTGGCATTACTGGTCTGCCATCTGTGTAAACCCACACTTCATCATCTGCTCTGCGGGTACAACCTGACTTAACCCAACCCTCTTTTTCTGAATCATTTGCTTCTTCTTGAAGCTCTCTCACTTCGTACCATGTTTCAACAGATGAGAACATTAAACTGCATTCTGTTCGGCCAATTTGATCATTTTGTTGGTCCATGTTAATCGAATATGTTTTCAAAGCACAAAATCGTGCAATCTCATCAGCATATATGTTACCCAGTGTGACGTATTCACAACCAGAACGATGTGCTTAACATTTCACCACCCCAATTCATGCCAGCAATTGTAATGCCATCAGTAGATCTTTTACACACTCTCAGTTTCGTATTGGTGAACCCGAAGAGGTCAAGAATCCACGTTGAGACCACAATTGCCCAAAATCATGGACAACACCGAAGCCATATTGGCTGTCAGTATAGATTGTAACTCTCATTTGTTTTGTTAAGCAACAAGCTCTAGTAAGAGCCACCAACTCAGCCACTTGTGCAGAACTCACTCTCTTCAACTATGATGCTCCAATTACATTCGCAACTGTGCATATCGCATATGCAGCTCGTAAGCATCCTTCTGAATCTCTCAAACATGATCCATCCACAAACAAAACAACATCTGACTCAACAACATCTGACTCAACCAATGGAGTATCTTTGATATCAGGTCTTGGTTTGGTACACAATTCAGTCACATCCAAACAATCAATCAATCAATCAATCATGTCACTTATAAAGCGCACTACATACCCGCGAGGGTCTCAAGGCGCTGGGGGAAGAGAGGGGTGGGCCTGCTACTGATCGAAGAGCCAGGTCTTGAGGAGTCTTCTGAAGGCCAGTAGGTCTTGGGTCTGTCGGAGGTTGGTGGGGAGGGTGTTCCAGGTCTTGGCGGCGAGGTGGGAGAAGGATCTGCCGCCGGCGGTCGTTTTCCGGATGCGGGGGACTGTGGCGAGGGCGAGGCTGGTCGAGCGGAGCTGGCGGGTGGGGGTGTAGAAGCTGAGTCGTCTGTCATGATCTGCTTCATCCAGTACCACTTCACAACCTGGAGTTGGTAGTAATGTCACAGGATTCAATGTTGTACATCTTGCTATAGTCACATTCTCTGCTCCCAGTATCACTTGCTCATATTTTGTTAACCGATTGCTCATAAGATACTGAGTCCGAGTTCGTGTTAACAAAATCTCAACTGAATGTGGCACATACACTTTCAAAGCATGTCCCATCACAGTTGATTCACTCTGCTCAAGACTCACGCAAGTAGCAGCAACTGCTTTCAAACAACCTGGAAGAGCTGCAGCAACTGGATGCAAAGTGGCAGAAAAATATGCCACTGGCCTTCGTGCTGTTCCGTGTGCCTGTGTTAGAACTGATAAAGCACAACCATCTCGTTCATTACAGAACAATTCAAAATCTTTATCAAAGTCTGGCATTCCCAATGCTGGTGCTCGACATAAGCTGTCTCGCAACATCAAAAACGCCTTCATGCTTTCCACATCAAGGTGTATTGGATCTGTGACATCTTTGTGTGTCAACTTTTGTAATGGCTTGGCAATCAGTGAAAAATTCATAATCCGCTGCCTGCAGTATCCGACCATTCCCAAAAACATCCGAACTTCTTTCTGTGTTTTTGGCTGATTAATTTGCATGATAGCATTGATCCGATCCTGAGAAACTCTTCGAACTCCATTTTCAATGACATGGCCTAAATACAGCACTTCTTTTTTACAAAACTGCAATTTTGCTGGTGACACTTTATGCCCACCTACTGCCAAATCATTCAGTAAAGCAATTGTATCTGTCTTCTTTTGTCTTCGATGCCACCAATAGGTCATCGATATATTGTACTAGGACTGAATCTTTAGGCATCACCAATGACTCCAAACATTTCTTCAGTATCTGATTAAAGATAGAATGACTCTCGGTATACCCTTGAGGGACTCGGCACCATGCCAAAACATGGCTTCCGAACCGGAACGCCAATAAATATTGGCTATCCGGATGTAAGGGTATCGAGAAGAAAGCTTGACACAGATCGATTACTGAAAGCCATTCTGCATCACATGAGATCTGATATGAGATCACTGCTGGGTTTGGGACAATCGGACAACAAGGTAAAACAATTTGGTTAACCTTTCTCAGGTCCTGTACGATCCTATATTTCCCGTTTGGTTTGCGAATTCCCATTATAGGCGAATTGCATGGACTTCCAAGGATCTCTTTTAAAATTCCTTGTTCAATCAACATGTCGATCACAGGTGTTACTCCTGCAATTGTTTCAGGACTCATTTTGTACTGTTTTATTCTTGGAAACTCTGCATCAGGCTTCACTGTAATCTGAATCGGAGCTACTCCTTTCATCAGTCCGATATCTTTCCCTGTAAAATCCCACACATCTGACAACACCGTGTCTCTCAACTCAACAGGCAAATCATTCGCTGTAAAAAGTGGAAACAAATCATTCACTTCTGTTCCCTGCCTAGACATTTTGAATATGACATCTTCATCCTTTGTGTGAAATGCTATTCCATCTGGGGTAGAATAAATGCAGCAGTTCATCTTACACAATAAGTCCCTGCCTAAAAGGTTAACTGGACTTGTGTCACAAACAACAAATTTGTGCAACTCCTGAAAATTACCAATTTGAACCTTTATTGGTCTTGTTATTGATGTTTTGATCAACTTATTGGATACTCCTACAACTTGGATACTTTCTCCCGAGAGGGGTAGGTTTGGGATTTCCACAGTTCTCACAGTGGAACGGGTAGCACCAGTATCTACGAGGAATGTGATAGCATTACCATCCGCCTCGCCATCCACATAGGGACCGGACTGATCTACCTCCAGAGATGCGCCAAGAACGCACTCTTCCTCCCCCCTCAGGCACCGTCATTGTGATGTATCTGAGTCATCTTCATCCGCTTGCATTAAATATTGCGAAACCACCCGAACATTTGAATTTACTTGACCATTTGTTTGATAACCCACATTCGTATTGTACCTTTGCATTTGACCATTCACATCCTGATTTGGCATAGGGGCCTGTGGTATTTGTAAATTCTGACCTCTGTTTTGCACTCGCACTGATGAATTCTGATTTTGCTCCTGGCCCATTTGAGTTTGATTCATCTGATTCTGGTAACCCTGATTTTGCATCTGCACTTGTTCATAGTTTTCAGTCTGACCTGTATTATTTATCACACTTTTACACTCGCATCTCCAATGTCCAAATTTTCCGCAATTGTGACAAGGGTATTTCTTCTTCAAATTCTCTCTATCACCACCAAAATTACCTCTACCTTTCCCTTGACCCATCGGGATCATCTGTGTCACCGTATTGCCATTTGTAACTACACCTTTCATCCCAGTAGAAGTCTGTCCTTTCTCAACAAAATCTCCACTTATATAACCCGCTTTCTTTGCCATCTTCATTTGTGCAACCATCAATTTCTCTTTCAACTTTTTATGTCTCATTTCTATGTCGTCTCCACAATATTTTGCATATCGAAGTATTTCATTGATTGTTTAACTCTGCCAACAAATTAAATGTTGCTGAATCATAGCACTTATTTCAGGCCTTAATCCATACACAAACCTGTTTGCAAAATGTCCCATATCTTTCTCTGTGATATTCTCTATACCACTAAATTGCTTGAACACTTGAAGAAGCCTCTCATAATATGCATGTAATGATTCTTTCAATTCCTGTGTTGTTCTATCAATCTTCACCCAGTCTGTTTCCTTTGGAGAAATCTTTCCCTTCAAATATGTAATAACCTGATTATATTTTTTCATAACCTCTTCCGAGGGTGCTCCTGTTTTTGGATCTTTTGGATATTCTTTATTTGGCCAATCTACAGCAATTTTACACTCAATCCACAAATCTGCTGGAACAACTATATCAAAAAGACCATCCAAGTCTACCCACAAGACTTTTGGGACTTTCACAAATCTTTCTACTTGCCTATACCACTGAACAGGCTTTTCTATCAGCCGAGAAAATAATTCGTAAATGACAATATGTCTTGTCGTGACCAAGGTATATGAACCATACCACCTCCTGGTACCTCTCTCATTGGATATGCTGAGGCAGCATCAACTGTCACTGATTCTTTCTCAACTTCTCTCACAAGATACAATGGCAAAGCAACATTCGCCTTTACATTTTCATCTTCCTTCTTTTTAGACCATCTTCCTTTCCATCTATCTAACTCTCCCCAACATCTCAATGTATTAATCAACTCTTTGATCAGCAATCGTTTTCCTGAAACATTCAGATTTTCCAAATCCTTGTCTGTACAATCCAATCTATATGTCTTTTGTAACGCTTTCGACTTCTCAATGTCAACTCCATACATTTGGGCAACTTCTGCAAAGGTCTCATGTAAGCCTCCTGGTTTTCTCGTAATATTTTTACACAAAAATAATAACTCATCATCCTGATATCATCCTGATATCTGCTCAATCTTTCAGGACTAATAGTACCTGCAATCATTTCTTCTAAGTCTCCCTTCAATTTGCTCACATCTATATATGCATCCTTATTCTGCCCACTACAATCAGGTGCAATCTCTCTAATCCACACATCTAATTCTTCTGGTGATGGACCCACCGATCTCTGTACATCTTCACCGGTATCACTTCTTGACCTGACACGTGTCTGTTGATTTGTTCTCCTATCAATCTGCATTAATTTCTTGGGATCTAATTGTGTATTTCGTCTAGGAGTTTCAATCTCCCTTGAACCTTCACTTGCAATTATAACTTTATTTCCACAAACTCCTGTTAATTCTCTGTAGTCCATATGTAAATGCTCATTACTTCTCACTGGAACCGTTAAAGCATGTACTTGTGTAAGTCTCTGGCCCTCATTGTATACTGGGACTATTGGACCAATTGTTACCGGAACTGACAACACATCTGGGTTCATTGTTGAATTCATTCTCAATAACTCTTCTCTATTTACATTTTGAATCAGTCTTTCATTATTAGGTAGCCTATGCTCTGTCTCTTCAATTTGAATTAAAGGAGCATTCGGTGAAACACTCGGAATACTCACATTCGCACTAGTCTGTTCCTCTTGATAAGGAGGAAGTCTATTCATCAATAACTCATTCAGGAAATCCTCACCAATGTCATCTGTACTAGCATTTAGTCCTTGTGGTTCAGTATTTTTCTTTTTCTCTTCACACTTTCCCCCTTCAGTCTCATCAGCCTCTCTAACAGGGAATAATCCATTTGTTTCTATAACAGTACCTCTTCTCCACATTTTCTTGCGAGCATCCCACTTTGCTTCTGAGTATCTGCTCACTGTATTCTTGTACCTATTTTGCTGTCTATCTCTTTCTCTTTTATATGCTTGGTAATCCCACTCTTCAAGAGCTTCGTACTGCATAGGTCTCGGATTTGGGCTCAGGTCATTCATTCGTCTCCTCAAATTCTCTAAAATCTTAGTGTCAAAAGTACCATTCTCTGGAAATGCTAAATTACCATCTTGTTCCGTATATTTCATCCAATTTTCTAACCAGGTACAAGTATGATATCCCCTTTCTATCGCCATAAATGCTGCGGGCGATCCATCTGGAACTATCGGAGTTTCTTCTCTAATCACTATGGGTTGATCTTTACTAAATAAAGTTTTTAACAACTTTATTAGTTTCATGTTTCTTTCTCAAATCTAAAAACTTGTATTAGTAAATAAATCTACAACTCTCACTTCCGTGTTATGTTCTTCTACTTCCAATCAAAGATATTTTCGCTGTCCGATCTCAGCGCGACTCACACTAACTAACCAATAGCAGCGCAGCACCTTTGTGACGTATCCTCACTACTGTCCAATACCAGCGCAGCACTTTTGGTGACGTATTCTCCACTGTCCAATACCAGTGCGGCACTTTTCACGTCAGTTCTACTCCTTCTACTGACCCTCCATTTACAAGATCAGCATCAACGGTTTCAAGTCTTTTACTAACAAAATAAACATAAAATACAGCTTGTCTGCTCCACTAAAAGGAAAAAATTCGAAAGTATTTAGCACATATTCTAAGAGAGATCTCTACACTCCAGCAATAAAACCTCGACCAGCGTGATTCTAAATTGCTCTATAACAAGCGGAAAATTCTCGGGACTTCTCCAGTTGCGCCTCTGAAGTGACCCGAATAAACCTCCACTACTTCATTCAATAAAAGTTCCCTGTAGGATACTTTCAGTTCGGCGACCACCTAGTATCGTATTACCAGCAGACAATGCACATAAAGCTTAGTGTATGCCACACTAAGACAGCTCATAGGCTTATCCCGGGATCTTAGGCCAACGGGGACTCGTCAATTCCATTGAGATTCTACAAACCTCAACGTGACAATTCCATTGAGATTCTACAAACCTCAACGTGACATAAAGGCACAAAACAACGAATATCTCAATGTCTAAGTCAGTCTGTTAACTCCGTCTTTTCAAAAACACAGTAATTTTAATCTAACTAACCATCCGATGCAACTACCAAAACTGATGTAGCGGAAGCGGGTGGGTAATAATATCATCACTTACTAACCACACCAAACTCTATAATAACTACAATAACATAACTATAATGTCGGGCCCATAAGACATTATTCCACAAGTAACTGTAACAAAGGTCCTCCGACAGATCTTTGGTAGAGTTAAAAGGGACTGTGCAATTGAAATCACGGTAATGCTATTTCCCCATGAGGACCTAGAATGAAGGAAATACGCTAAACAACACAATCCATAACATTAGGCAAGTATTTATCTATCTCATGAATAAAAGACAAACACCTTTTCTTTTGATTATCTCTTGTTATTAGAATAATGAATGGTCAATTACAATGTCCAAATAGAATGACATCTCAGTACACAAATATTACAGATTATCGCAATATGGCAAACAGATTCAAATCACAATATCAGATTCATCAAGAATAGGGGAGAGAGAACAAGAGAAAGAAAACAGCAGCAGTGGAAATACTTCACCTATGAACGGAAAATCTAATGCTCAGCGAACATCAGAAGAGAACTATTCCCTCGGCCATTAGGAATAGCAAGGGCAGCACCATCAGCCGATGATGTGCAAAGTCTCAGGTAAGTTCAATGGATCAGCAGGTTTGCCAGCCAGAATATCAGGAATCAGCACGGCATGCAGCTCACACCACGAACGCAGGACGAGTCCCCAGAATTCTTGAGAACAAGCCGAAGAATACCTTCCCACGAAGGTCTTTATACACTGAAACTTCCTTCCCTTGGTTAACATTGTATCACTCTTCTCTCTCCACGAACATTTTCATTGGCTAAACATGATGGTGTGGCGGTTTTCTGATTATGACCTAACCATACTTTCTAAACACCCTTTGTCTAATACATTCTACAGCTTCCGAAGTAGGAAGTGGAAGTAACCTGGCTACAAAGGTATTTTTTATTAATGAAACAGTAACTTCTTAACATCCGTCTACTCTCGCTCAAACAGGAAAGAACGCAATAATTCAGACAGGTTTAGGCTAATATCTACACTCCAGGAAACAACTTGTAACACGTGAAGGCCTAAAGCTAAGGACAGCATTGTTGTACAAAATCACAAGGACAGGAGTACGTAAACACATCCCCTAATATTTCTAAGGCCTACTCTTATTTTAGCAAAGAAAGAATTATTTCTAAAATACTGCTCTATACTTTCACGAAGAATTATGCTTTTCTTTGTTGTTTTAATTTTCTGCAGCAAAGGAGACAGAATAACACGTATTAGAAAATGCATATAAACTTTATTAATTCCATTTAGTCCTCATTATGTTTTATTTCATTTTACTAAGCAGGCCAATTATCGTGCTTTTGCACATTTCTCATGTTGTACACTATTCAGGTTAACATTAGCAGTTTTGTTTTTCCGAACGGTAGTATTTTAGTCACCCCGACAGTTGGATTTCATTGAGCAGATTTTATTACAGAAAATCATGCTCCATCACCCCTCTTTTCCGTTTCTTACTTCTAAGCTCCAGAATGCTTGTTCCCTTTCTCTGAAATCTATCCCTTACCGAATACCATTTAGGAAGAAACTCAAAGCCCTTCCCTTTCAGTAGTTGGTTTATTTTAACCCACAGTTCTGCTGTGCTTTGTTCTCCCGACTCCCATGTCTTATTTTTTTATCGTTAGGACACACTTTAGGATATTTGCCGTGATTTATAAATACATAACATAATGTAACATAACATATGCCTAAGAATTCCCTTGCCCAGGGAAACCTAACAACCAGTGAGGTAAATGAAAGTGGCCATGCAGAGACTAATTGGTCCTAAGGTAAATTCCCTTCGCTTCTCCCCTCTTCTTTAGTTCAATTAGATGTTTTTTAAAGAATCTTCTAGAATCTTCAGGTTTCGTGCATGTTAATCAAGGCAATTGCACAATTCTCTGAAACGTTGCAGACCTGAAAGAGAAACACAGTTGTATAGCCTGCCCACGAGTTGATAGACACCATTAATGCGCATGCAAAAAATGAGGTCTCTGCCCCAAATGAGCTTTCAGCAGGTAATCATTTGACGTCCATATTCCTTTAGAGACAGGAGATAACGTGGCCCAAAATACTTTCATCCAAGGAAATCATTTCATCTCAGCTTGATTGATTCCTTGTGGGTCTGATAATGGGAAGCACCATTTATCCATCAAAAGACAGCCGTTTTGGAGGCTTTCTCTTCCAGTAAGGGCACAGTAGCTGCTGAAGGTCTACTCCTTCCTGAGGGTCTATTGTAATGTGTGTCTGACGCAACCCAAATAATGTAGGCGTGCAAGGCACAGTCCTTGATGGCTGCAGGCAAAAGGACTGCCACGTATGTAGGCCCATCATCTGTCTGAAAATGGATCATTGTATACTTCTATGTATACTTTTTAGGTCTCGGCCTGGCGTTGGAGCGCGCATGCGCTCCTCGCCTGCGAGAGCTATAGTAAACAGTACAAGAGGGGGAACTTTAATCCACGCCCCTGTGTCTCAACCGTTTCCAATTGGCTTTGGTCGTGATTAATGTTTTTTATGTGCTTTTGGTTTGCTGGCTGTCACTTTTGTTGACGCCCTTGCAGTTTTGTGATGCCGCCCATCGTGACAAGCACATCTGTTTTCACTCAGCCCAGACGCAAAGACAAGCGGCTGAATGCTTCACGAAGACTTTTCTTATCTGCTTGTTTATTTAACAAGCAGATAAGAAAAAGTCTTCTACAAGGGCTGTGAAGCAGAGAGCCACGGTTAGTTTTCTGTTGTGAGGGTCGCGCTGGTTCCTTTTTGATCACCACTGAGTAAAACCCATTACTTTCCCAACATGACTCTTTCTTTTTACCTCATGCATCACAGTTATGTGCTTTTCTTTGTTTGTCATTTTCTTTACTCATAAAATGCCTCGATTTGTGTGCGTTTTTTTCTTTTTCTTTTTTTGTGGGTGAAGCAATGAAAGCTGCAGACACAAAACTCCATGTACCTAAAAAAAGAACTGCTGAGTACTGATAAACTCCGTGCTGAAACTCGCAAAGGAAAACGAAATGCGATGTTAGCATTGGTGCAAGATAGCGTGTTTTGTTGTGGTGGATTGAGGCTTGGTGATTAAATTGTACTATTTGCACAAGACAACAGACTGGGGTCAGAAAGCAAATGAGATCAGTCGTAGTTATTTACAAGGTTTTCTGTTCTATACCGCCTGCCGAGAAAAAACTTGTCAAGAACTTTTATGTGCTACTAGTACAGCTCCTGTACCGAAAGGCCTCCTCAAACTTCGAAGCAGAAGAAGAAACAACCCTAACAGTCCTGAATGAAAACCCTAAAACAGAGAAAGACACAATAACTGTGCAGGGCTACGGAGTTCCGAAGTTAATTCTTAAACTACCATTAGGTTCCACCTCAAGCTTTCGCATATAATTTATGGCTCGGATTGGCTGTTCCAGTTGTTTTCATGTATGAACAAGCATTTGCAATGCAATAGGTCTCGCATTTATGCGAGTTTAAGCGATTGGCGTTGTAAATGGCAATGCCTTTTATTTATGTTTTAATAACGAAAACAAAAATAAAAGGCATTGTTATTTGCAATGTCAATAGCTCAAACTCGCATAAATGCGAGACCTATTGCATTGCAAATGCTTGTTTTATATACTGTCCTTTGTCTACTCTCTGTATATACTGTTACCTTTGTATATCATCATGCTATGCTATATAATATCATTGCCCTATTTCTATATTCTTTGCGCTCACTCCCTGCCAATACTTTTTGTGCTCACTTCCCGCCAATATTGGTAGATTATATCTTCGGTTTTTGTGTTTAGGCGCATGTATCTGTTTCGAATCTTGTATGTAATCCATGTACTCTGATTCCCTTATTTAATGTAACTGGTTCTCTTGTAAAGTGATCTGACACCTTCGGGTAAAGTACGCGCTATGTAAAAATGCATAAATAAATAAATTATCACATATTTCTCAGCGTAACTATATGAGCTTCTGACAGCCAGCCTCTGAAACAGAAATAGGCAACCACTGTTCCAGCTGTGCTGTCTAAAAAACATGTTCTAACTTAGAGAAATATCGGGTTAAATGCATACATTTTAGTCACTTCTAGGGCATACTGAAAACAGACACTTGGCTCTGTTCTGAATAAAGGCAACAGTTCATGACACAGCTTTTGGTTTTAAAAATGCATTAACCGAGGTAATTTCCTGTTTGTTTTCAAATGTTTTCACCGCGCATGGATCTATAATTTCTTTCAGCACGTGACTTAAAAATGGCACCTAAGAGTGTCTTGCACCTTTGCATTTCTGATGTTGCTTGCTTCTTTCATATAGGACTCAAGCAGTCAGGAAGCTGCATCTGAGCAATAACAAAAAATAAAACAAAAGATCACACATCTCATATACCATTTCACACGTTTGGAGAAACGGAGCATTGTCCATTATGGGGTTAATAGGAGATAACAAATGGTTGGGTACATCACGAGGGGATTTACATCTTTTTATCTACCCAACTTTGTTATATTTCAGATATTTAGAAAAAGGGAGATAGTGTGATTTGCCTAGAACACCACCATTTTGGTCAAAACAATGAAGGTGGGTATTCGAATCTACCTCCCCAGCTGCTAAAATCAGCAGCCCCGTCACTAGGCCACGCCCTCAAATAACATGAATGATGGATAGTTCATTCTCTCATAGTTTTTGAC
Source organism: Calotriton arnoldi (assembly GCA_963921515.1). Taxonomy (NCBI): domain Eukaryota; kingdom Metazoa; phylum Chordata; class Amphibia; order Caudata; family Salamandridae; genus Calotriton; species Calotriton arnoldi. The sequence goes on from CAWUFW010006454.1 coordinate 509,782, forward strand.
TTTCCCATTGCCTACCAGATTAGTAGGGGCGGCTTCGGACCGATGTTATGTTATTGCTCGCAGCCCTACTTAAGGAAGCAGTGTATTTGTTAAATAAACACCCTGCTGATTGCTTTGTGTGTCGGTTTGTGCAGACGAAGGGGTGGGGAAATGGTTGGGTACATCACGAGGGGATTTACATCTTTTTATCTACCCAACTTTGTTATATTTCAGATATTTAGAAAAAGGGAGATAGTGTGATTTGCCTATAACACCACCATTTTGGTCAAAACAATGAAGGTGGGTATTTGAATCTACCTCCCCAGCTGCTAAAATCAGCAGCCCCGTCACTAGGCCACGCCCTCAAATAACATGAATGATGGATAGTTCATTCTCTCATAGTTTTTGACTTTCCCATTGCCTAACAGATTAGTAGGGGCGGCTTCGGACCGATGTTATGTTATTGCTCGCAGCCCTACTTAAGGAAGCAGTGTATTTATTAAATAAACACCCTGCTGATTGCTTTGTGTGTCGGTTTGTGCAGACGAAGGGGTGGGGAAGTGTGATGAGATGTGTAGTTAGGCATATTCGCCTTGCACAGTAAAACTCCAGGGCTGTCTATGCACATATCTATGCAGAAATGTGGTCTAGTCCTGGACTCTTAACCAGTTTAGGAGTTTTAATGATTTCTAGAGAGTGACAGGGTAAAATGTACTATAAGTATGTCCCTCCTTGTGGGGTATCGCATGCATTAATGCAAAGTGCTGCAGTGATGCCCTATTACGGTGATTTATGTGAAGAGTAATTCTTTTTGTAAACGTATAATATTGAATACACGCAGTTTTCAGCCTTAAAAGCATGTGAGCATCTTCTGTAATGACATGGCACTTTAACTCGACCAAAGGAAGAGTGGCCATAAAAGCAATGGTGTAGGCAAGGCTCCTTGTTGAAAACAAGCATTGGCATAGCCAATAGGTCTCGCCTTTGGGACCTTATAAGTGTTTAGCCAGAGATATTGACTTTGCCTATGTCTTTAAGCTGTGCTGTACAGAAGTCTGCAGCATGCTGAAAAGTTATAATAAAGAAGTGTCAGAAGCATTTTTGTTACCTTATATATGACCAAGAAAGCATTATGTACAACTGAACGACCATATTAAAAAAGTATTAACAATAAATAATGTCTTGAGTTTTTTTAGTCCTTTCAATGCTGGCAACTTCTATCTGCCTGCCCCAGTGGTTGCTTGTTATGGTTTTTTTATTATGGGGGGCATAAATAACAGGAGGGTGAAGGTTGGGAAATAGTACCTGTATAACAGTCAGTGAGAGAGTCAGTCAGTTAGTCAGTCAGTCAGTGAGAGAGTCAGTTAGTTAGTTAGTCAGTCAGTGAGAGAGAGAGTGAGAGAGTCAGTCAGTCAGTCAGAGAGTCAGTCAGAGAGTCAGTCAGTCAGTCAGTCAGTCAGTGAGAGAGTGAGAGAGTCAGTCAGTCAGTCAGTCAGTGAGAGAGAGAGTGAGAGAGTCAGTCAGTCAGTCAGCCAGTGAGAGAGTCAGTCAGTCAGTCAGTGAGAGAGCGTGAGAGAGTCAGTCAGTGAGAGAGAGAGAGTCAGTCAGTGAGAGAGAGTGAGAGAGTCAGTCAGTGAGAGAGAGAGTAAGTCAGTGAGAGAGAGATAGTCAGAGAGTCAGTCAGGGAGAGAGAGAGAGAGTCAGAGAGTCAGTCAGTGAGAGAGAGAGAGTCAGACAGTGAGAGAGTAAGTCAGTAAGAGAGAGAGAGTGAGAGAGTCAGTCAGTCAGTCAGTGAGAGAGTCAGTCAGTCAGTCAGTGAGAGAGTCAGTCAGTCAGTCAGTGAGAGAGAGAGTGAGAGAGTCAGTCAGTCAGTGAGTCAGTCAGCCAGTCAGTGAGAGAGTCAGCCAGTCAGTGAGAGAGTCAGTCAGTCAGTCAGTGAGAGAGTCAGTCAGTCACTCAGTCAGTGAGAGAGAGAGTGAGAGTCAGTCAGTCAGTCAGTGAGAGAGTCAGTGAGAGTCAGTCAGTCAGTGAGAGAGTGAGAGAGTCAGTCAGTCAGTCAGTCAGTGAGAGAGAGATTGAGCGAGTCAGTCAGTCAGTCAGTCAGTGAGAGAGAGAGAGTGAGAGAGTCAGTCAGTCAGTGAGAGAGTCAGTCAGCCAGTCAGTGAGTCAGTCAGTCAGTGAGAGAGTCAGTCAGTCAGTCAGTGAGAGAGAGAGTGAGAGTCAGTCAGTCAGTCAGTGACAGAGAGAGTGAGAGAGTCAGTCAGTCAGTCAGTGAGAGAGAGTGAGAGAGTCAGTCAGTCAGTCAGCCAGTGAGAGAGTCAGTCAGTGAGAGAGCGTGAGAGAGTCAGTCAGTGAGAGAGAGAGAGTCAGTCAGTGAGAGAGAGAGAGTGAGAGAGTCAGTCAGTGAGAGAGAGAGTAAGTCAGTGAGAGAGAGATAGTCAGAGAGTCAGTCAGGGAGAGAGAGTGTCAGAGAGTCAGTCAGTGAGAGAGAGAGAGAGTCAGTCAGTGAGAGAGAGAGAGTCAGACAGTGAGAGAGTGAGAGAGTAAGTCAGTAAGAGAGAGAGTGAGAGAGTCAGTCAGTCAGTCAGTGAGAGAGTCAGTCAGTCAGTCAGTCAGTGAGAGAGTCAGTCAGTCAGTCAGTGAGAGAGTCAGTCAGTCAGTCACTGAGAGAGAGAGTGAGAGAGTCAGTCAGTCAGTGAGTCAGTCAGCCAGTCAGTGAGAGAGTCAGCCAGTCAGTGAGAGAGTCAGTCAGTCAGTCAGTGAGAGAGTCAGTCAGTCACTCAGTCAGTGAGAGAGAGAGTGAGAGAGTCAGTCAGTCAGTCAGTGAGAGAGAGAGTGAGAGAGTCAGTCAGTCAGTCAGTGAGAGAGTCAGTGAGAGTCAGTCAGTCAGTGAGAGAGTGAGAGAGTCAGTCAGTCAGTCAGTCAGTGAGAGAGAGATTGAGCGAGTCAGTCAGTGAGAGAGAGAGAGAGTGAGAGAGTCAGTCAGTCAGTGAGAGAGTCAGTCAGCCAGTCAGTGAGTCAGTCAGTCAGTGAGAGAGTCAGTCAGTCAGTCAGTGAGAGAGAGAGTGAGAGAGTCAGTCAGTCAGTCAGAGAGTCAGTGAGAGTCAGTCAGTCAGTCAGTGAGAGAGAGAGAGTCAGTCAGTCAGTCAGTGAGAGAGAGATTGAGAGAGTCAGTCAGTCAGTCAGTCTGTGAGCAAGTCAGTCAGTCAGTCAGTGAGAGAGACAGTGAGAGAGTCAGTCAGTGAGAGAGAGAGTGAGAGAGTCAGTCAGTCATTTAGTCAGTCAGTCATTTAGTCAGTGAGTCAGTCAGTGAGTCAGTCAGTCAGTGAGTCAGTCAGTGAGAGAGTCAGTCAGTCAGTCAGTCAAAGAGAGAGAGAGTGAGAGAGTCAGTCAGAGAGTCAGTCAGAGAGTCAGTCAGTCAGTCAGTCAGTGAGAGAGTGAGAGAGTCAGTCAGTCAGAGAGAGAGAGATTGAGAGAGTGAGTCAGTCAGTGAGAGAGAGAGTGAGAGAGTCAGTCAGTGAGTCAGTGAGTCAGTCAGTCAGTCAGTGAGAGAGTCAGTCAGTCAGTCAGTTAGTCAGTCAGTGAGACAGAGTGAGAGAGTCAGTCAGTGAGAGAGAGAGAGTCAGTCAGTGAGAGAGAGAGAGTTAGTTAGTGAGAGAGAGAGTCAGAGAGTCAGTCAGTGAGAGAGAGAGAGTCAGACAGTCAGTCAGTCAGTGAGAGAGTCAGTCAGTGAGAGAGAGTCAGTCAGTCAGTCAGTGAGAGAGAGAGTCAGTCAGTCAGTCAGTCAGTGAGAGAGTCAGTCAGTCAGTTAGTCAGTCAGTGAGACAGAGTGAGAGAGTCAGTCAGTGAGAGAGAGAGAGTCAGTCAGTGAGAGAGAGTGAGAGAGTCAGTCAGTGAGAGAGAGAGAGTTAGTCAGTGAGAGAGAGAGAGAGTCAGAGTCAGTCAGTGAGAGAGAGAGTCAGAGAGTCAGTCAGTGAGAGAGAGAGAGTCAGACATTCAGTCAGTCAGTCAGTCAGTGAGAGAGTCAGTCAGTCAGTGAGAGAGTCAGTCAGTCAGTCAGTGAGTCAGTGAGAGTCAGTCAGTCAGTCAGTCAGTGAGAGTCAGTTAGTCAGTCAGTCAGAGAGAGAGAGTGAGAGAGTCAGTCAGTCAGAGAGTAAGTGAGAGAGTCAGTCAGTCAGTCAGTCAGTGAGAGAGTGAGAGAGTCAGTCAGTCAGTGAGAGAGAGATTGAGAGAGTCAGTCAGTCAGTTAGTGAGTGAGAGAGAGAGTGAGAGTCAGTCAGTCAGTCAGTGAGAGAGTCAGTCAGTCAGTTAGTCAGTCAGTGAGACAGAGTGAGAGAGTCAGTCAATGAGAGATAGTCAGTTAGTGAGAGAGAGAGAGAGAGTCAGAGAGTCAGTCAGTGAGAGAGAGAGTCAGAGAGTCAGTTAGGGAGAGAGAGAGAGTCAGAGAGTCAGTCAATGAGAGAGGGAGTCAGAGAGTCAGTCAGTGAGAGAGAGAGACCGTGAGAGAGTGGAAGACCTGGGCGGACTCTCTGGGTCACAGAACGGCGCAGCGTCACAAACAAGATATATGGAGCATAACTTAATAATCTCCATGCGACTTGGAGTCTCATTGTAACTAGCCCCAGGCAAACCAGTAATATTGCTCAAGAACCGAAGAAGAAACAAATACCACCACACCTGGGAAGCAGTGTTCTGCTGTCATATACAGTGGGAAAACCAAGGTACATTTAGACACGGGTAGTCCACAAGGAATACAGAGCATAGTCAGAGACAAGTATAACACGAACGACTGAGGGAACCAACAACAGGCAAAACAATGAAGTAGAGGAAGCAAGTATGAACGCAAACTAGTAGGATAAGCGAGAGAGTGGTAACAACCGCCCCTGTTGCCAGACATCCATCCATATTTCAAGAGAACCTTAATAGGGATCCACAGCGGGAGGTACAATGAAAGAAACACAACTAGAAGGGAACTCACAACTAGATGAGGAATCATCAAAAGATTAATAAAACACATTGTGGGTTGAAAACGATGTAAACATGCGAAAGCCTTGTTAACCCCAAAACGTGTGCCTCTTTGAGAGATGTGATGAATTGGTGTTTATAGACAGTATAAAGGTTACAACGGGTAGAAAAGTGGACCGGCATGGGGGGGTTGCTTTTCTGTCTTTACTCTCCGTGCCATTTATGAACTGAAAGTAAAGGTCACACTGTCGGAATACATTGTCACTTTCAGAAAGCGCGGTCCGCGGTCCCTAAAGTGAAACCGGACCACGCTACAAAGAACAAACAAAGAAGAGTGGGAGGGGTGCAAACATGGAGCGCAGGCTGCTAATTAGTATTTTGATCCATGACGAGGGAGGAATGCAGCTGCCAGCCTGCGCGCCGCTGCTCAGTCCCGAGAGCAAAACGCTGTGGGAGTGAACATTTGAAGAAGAGGTGGGACATGCACCCGCCTTTGGCCATTTGCGTGCTTTCATTATTGAAAGACACACGCATAGGCCAATCTGATGTGTGGGAGGAGTCCGACCCACACGGAGAAGTTTTGAGAACTCACAAGAAGCCTCCCATAGAGCAGCGCATGCGCGCTGCGCTAGGCTCGACCTAATAAACATCAGTGAGAGTGAAAAATGGAGTGTTTACTTACATTTGTTTAACGCCCAATGCAGGAGTGTGTGTAAAAAACCTACACTATCTAAATGAGAAGTGTACTGCATACCAATGAAAACCAGAAGGTAAAATACACGAAAGGGTTAAACTGCTGTAATTGGAAAAAGCCTGGTCTTATGTTATTAATGATTAATGTTTATGACTGGCTCCGAAGTTTCCAGCTACAACTGATTAGGTTAGTTCAGATAGCACAGTTACTTTAAATTCTTCTCTAAGCAGACTACAAAGGAGTCCAAAAGACTAATTCAATACAGCCCAGGGCAGCTATAAATTACTTCTCCATGGCAACGCAGCTTTCTGAAGCACTTGCCCCAGGGGTTAGGCTCAGCAGATGGGGGCGGGGGAGGGGTGCACTGATCCTTCTAGATGATTCATTTTCCTGAAGCACTGGTTTTTGGTGAACAAAGAGGGAAAGATAACAGACTGCTTAGGCCAAACCCATGCGATCCAGAACAAGATAAATGTGAGATGCTATTCCCGGTGCAGGAGAATCATGCAATTCAGCGCAAGTAACAAGGCAGAAATGACAAAGAGACCAGACACATGTGTTGACCAATAAGATGAGGAGCACATATTGAACAGTTCCACTGCCTATTAATGAGGACCACAGCCTAAGATCATCCTTTCTCACCCTCCCATTTTATCAGTGCGGCGGGTGTCGCTGTCACAAACAGCACCCATTGACAGCTTTTAGCTGTCTCCGATTGAAAACCTGTTGTGATTGATTGATTGTGGACAGTATAAATACTTATAGTGGTATCTGTAACAGTCTACTGCTTACCATTGGTTGGCTTTTAGCCAGTCTCATTTCCTTGCTTTTTATTAGCTGGTTTTCCTTCCTCTTCTTGTGCTTACTCCTCCACTGATGCAGTCACTGCTGGTATTCAGAGAAGTACTTTTTTTCTTTCTGCTATTCATGGGAGTGATCATGTTTTCTTGCATCCTTCCTTGTGAGCTGCTTCCGCCCTCAAAGATCCTCTCCCAGCGTGCTCCGTGTTGCTTTATCTTTCTCCTCCCCAGCTCGCCCGTTTCTTCCAGCACACGGATTCACTTTTTTGGGTTTTGCTTTAATAATTTTTTTATGTCTCCCCCTAACCCAAACTTCTTTGTTGCAACCTCTCCCACACCAATACCTCCCCTGTGTTAACTTCTTGCCCTATTGCAGCTCCACCATTTCTCCCTTGCCCCTTCAGTCGTGGTCTTCTAAAAAAACATACTTTTTAAAAACAAATTGAAGGACCCAGCAGCTACTATTTACTGCCCGGCCACTGCTTTTTCAAAGCACGTTGAGTGCACATTTAAATGATTTGTTTACTTACCTCTCTTAGATTAAAGTCCACCATCTTGGAACATTAAATTAAAATAAATAAAAAGATGGCTGTGTCATGCCGTATGGGCATGCATGCATTGTGACATATGCACACATATAAGTCATCATGCTAGGGCACGCATTTTTTTCTCTGTTTTCTCTTTTTGACGATGCAGTACAGCTGAGAATGTTATACAGTAGACTTTGTTATAAACATAAACTGATTTCTTAAAGTCTTGTGATAGACTTTAGTCATTGTTTAAATAAATATTTTAATTATTGCTGATTGCTTGACTTCTTTTCGATGCACATTTACTATAAGACATTAATTTAAATATTGCTTTATTGTTATTTCTTTCTTCCTCAAAACACAGAATAGCCTGCCACTAGGCATTCAAATAAGTAGAAAAAAACACCAAGCAGCCCCCTATTAAGGTGTAATAGTGCCATTGAGATCCTTTGGTAACAGGATCATAAGCCATAAGGCTGACGGCTTTGTGAACGAACCCAGAATGCTGAGATTTCATTATTGCACCATACTACATTGGTTATATATGTTTTAATAAAACATGGAAAACATTTTTAGGATTTATATTGGGAATAATTGCAGTTATTGTATAATCTGCATGATTATGTGGAGTTATAGATGCGTAACAGTGAATTACGAGGATATTTCTCACCGCTTCACTCTCGTCTATTTGACTTCACTCAGAACCCCAAGGGGAAAAACATCCCCCTAATTCACTTTTTACCCATCTATAATTTTATGTTAATTATGCCCTCCCCCCCAAATCATCTGCCCCTGCTTTTAAGTGCTAGGCAGTGACAGAGTAATGAGGGAGCCATACATAACATGGCCTCTGCTATGTATCCCTACCCCAAAGGTTAACAAAAAAAACTTGCCTGCCATCCTTGACCAAACCCCACCACCTTCCCTGCCTTCCTTCCCCCTCCTGCAGTTGTACTTTCTGCTTTCAATCAAATCAGACAAGCCCTGCTGCACTGATGTGCTCTCAGGGAGACCTATCAGCCTGGCCTGCAAGGCATTTATGACATCACAACAGTGGGCAACCAATTATTTTATCAACTGTTGAAATGTCATAGCAGTGGGTTATGAGACTCAGAAACAGAAATAAATTAACATAACAATAGGATTTAAAACCAAGTGCTTGGCAAAAGCAAAAGCCAAACCAGAGAATAAACCTACCTAATGACTTGACCTCACAAGGACGGGCAAACAGATTTGTCCCTGACAGTTTGAGCCTCGACTTATAGGTTAAACATATCCCTAAAGTGGTGGTTGAGCCCTCTGTGTTAAACGTGCTAAATCTATAGTGCACAGAGGGCTTCATGTAAAAGTGCAGCAGTAAAGGCTTGCCACCAGTTAAAATAAGAAAAGAGAGAAAATCGGAATGTAAAGAATGAACTCCAGTTTTAAACTACTGTATTAACTAAAACCCCAGCCGGTTGCATGAAAAGGGTTGTCAATTCAGAGCAGTGAGGAGTTTCTAAGACATTGTCAGCGAAGATGCATAGATCGGTCAAGATAACAAGTTTCTTTATATTCGGTTGTAAAACAGTCTTTGAAAGTGGGCCAAAGGGCTAATTAAACAGTGCCCTGGAAGCCTTGAATTCCTTCCTGTCATTAATGGTGCATTTTAAAGCATTTCACTGCAGGGGGTAGCCTTACAGGGTGGGGGAGGGGGCGACAAATGACTCATGCAGTTGTTGACAGGTCCTGTAGAACCGGTTTTGATAAAGGTCAACTGACAGATGTGTCAGGGCAAACAACAGATGTTCCACAAGATATATGAGCCTCATGTCAATATGAGACAAAGAAGCGCTATGTCACTCACACAAACAAATCTACATGTAGCAAATAGCAAGGAGGAATTAGATGAGGAGCCAACCAAATCACTCGACCAATAGCAGGAGCAATAGAGTAAAACAACAATTGGGGACAAATGGGAGTGTCTAGCACTATTTAAGGTGCAAAGTATAAGACATATATAAAAGAAGATTGCTGATAGACTGTTTTAGAGCAATGCTCAGCTAAGAAGAGGTAAATATGGAATAAAGAGACTTGGACGCTGACATGAGAATTAGAATTCAATTAATTATTTGAAATGGAATATGATTGGACAAGACAGGTCTTTTTATGCTGAAACCTTGGCTTTAAGTGAATGGAAAAGGATGTATTTAGTAGCGGGAGAGGAGCAGCTCTGCAGAGATTTTTTAATTAGTAAATATAATTTACCAAAACCCAGTTCTATAACAGCACGATTTAAATAATATTTCAAATGTCTGGTGACAGGGAACGTATTGATATTTACATTGTAATGTGAGCGTTTTATTGTTAAAAATTCTAAAGTATGTTATTAAAAACACATCAAATATTTTTCTTGTGTAAGGTTTGAATTCATTGCAGCTTGCGTTTTACCTGAAAGGAGTGCCAATTCAAAAAAGTGTAACAAGCATTGGCAAAGCCAATATGTAAGCGCTGGCAAGCTGGTGCAATGGTAGCATTTATATTGAATTTTTATGCAAATATTTTAATAGAACAGTGCAGGTTCTTCCTGCCAGGTGCATTGAACTTAGAACTGGTAATGGAACCTTTTTTAATTCCTGCGCACATAACAGGAAAATATCACTTTTATTGTCATGAAGAAATAGTACTATTATTCGTTAATTACTGTAATCCGAGGATATTGTTTAAAGGACAAGGATGGCTAAAAAACTGAAAAATAATAAAAGGAAGGAAAAAAGAATCAGCATAGTAAAGTATTGGCACATTAGCTCTGGCACTTAAGTACATTTTATTTTAGGCAGATATACACATGTGAACAGGGTAAGTGCTGTCACCGCAGTGCACAAGAGCCAGCCAGTGCCTGGGGTGGGCTGACCCATTGCCCCACGTTGTATGCTGTGGTGGGTGGAAGCAAAATGTGAATGACAGTTGAACAGACCAATGGTTGAAGATGTCTCATCATCCAACGCCCCTCTATGTAGGTATACATTTACGTTTTTTTACTGATTGAGGCTGCCACCCTGAAAGGTATATTCTTGGGAGACAGTGTGCTTGAACAGCTAAATCTCTTCTATGAGAACAGGCCTCTGAACTCATCCAGAAACTTCTGCTCAATGCGATGGACAAGAAGGGAGCTGTTTAAAAGGGGTATGTAAACTTTGTATGGTTGGTGTTAGCACTCAAGCAACACTGTACTGATCTACATATAGCCATTCCCTCCCAACCAGTGCAGGAAGATAAAGAGTTCAACAATTTCTTTCTTGTGAGAAAGGAGATTAAAAAACAGGCGGTAACCGGGGTCCAATACCAAACTCTCATAACAACTGGATAAGGGCTAAAGAGTTTCCAGTGCTGATCATCTCAGAAGCTGCTGGTGCTCATGTGATGAATCCATATGACTTGTAGGGAAGCCAATGTTAAAGAAGTAATACACTTGCACTCAAAGTGGTGATCGGAAAGCTGGCAGCATCCAGGAGAGCAAATTCACTTACACAAGACTTTTTTTCCCTCCACTGAAGCATTGACAGCAAAGATTTAATAAAGATAGTGCTTCGCCTATCCTTATTGTGAGCCAGAAACTATTAAAAGGCCACTGGCCCTCTTTATTGGGTGAGATAGTTATCATAGCCGATAAAAATGGACAACAAGGTGTTCAGTGTTTATTGGGTGCAACATTTATTGCCTATGTAGAGTTTCTGGGGATAATATGACTCTTTGGTCTTTGCTTCAAAGAGGGCGGACTGCAACATATAACAAACAAGCACTGGCAAAGCCAACAGTTTTCGCCTATGCAAGGTCTATTGGTTTACTCAGTGTTTATTTTACATGTTGCACAGCAGCCAGCAATGCTGTACAACATGCAAAAAAAACAGCTTGGGGAGGGTGGAATGGGCAAAGCAACACTAAGGAGGAGGGTGAGACCATTTCCTTTTTTTGTAGGAAGTACAGTGGTGTAGACCTAATTATTAAAAAATATGTGCATGGTCAGCATTTCAAGCATTGCTACGTGGTTAGACCTATGGAATCACACCTGTGAGTTTTCAATCTCCTTGTCAATGCATGATTATCTTTTTGTGTTTGTATTCCTCCCTCAAACGAACACAAGGGATAGAAATATACACGAAAACAAAAACTCAAATTTGAGATGTTAGAGTCTTCTCTTAAGTCACTGTGTTGTAAACTCTATGGCCACAAACTTAAGGCCTTTCTATACCACAAAATGCAAATGTACAAAGTTCAAGAGCTAGGAGCAGCGTGACATGAGCAAGTCTGCATGAACAGAGGCATCACACGGGTGTGAAGCTGTAGTTACCAGCAGGTGTCTTTCATAGCACGCACATGGTGCCTTGTTACAGAAGTCCAAGCGCTACATAACCTTTTTGTGCATATATGCATATATTGCGGTAGCATTGATAGAACATTCAGAAATAATGCCGATTGAATAAATCACAAGCGAAGTGTATATCTGATCACACCTTTGAAAATCTGTCTCTTTGATATAATAGAATATTTTTATTTGTCTTACAGGCGTTGCTTTAGTTTATCTGTATGGCAAAAATAATGCACAATATCCAACAGCCCCCTTTTCTAATCCCAATTAATGGGCTGTGTTGATGCTGTATTCAGAGAAAAACACAACATTTTTGTCTGTATAGTGGGCCAAAATTAAATTTTAATTTCTTCCTTACTCTGTGCCGCTTTGTGGAGATGGTATCAGACTGGCCAAAGTGCAACTTTAAGGCAAGTTTAGAAATCCTTTGTTAGCCATAGTTCGTTGTGGTAGACATATTAAAATTGCAATTGCAACTCCACCAACACATCACACCCAAAAACAGAATGACAGGATTGTCCTCCTACACCCAAGAATGTGCCTCACGCTCATTACTTGATCGTACACGTAATACAGTGATATTCACCATTCGCACATTTAATGTACAGATGGGTGCATGCATTCATATTTACAGAGTGCGCGAAGCCAGCAAGAAGGTGGTCACCTAATTATGCACTCACTGCCTCGCTATTAGATGCACTGACTCGGTCACAAACAGCCCCAGTCCCTCCTTCTGACTTTGTTTTAAACTTGCCCATGTTTGTGTAGTGCCCCATTAAAGGAGCAGACAAACGTTTTCAGGTCCTTAACTATCTACCTCTCCGTTCTCAAGAACAAAGCTTTGTAGATGTATCTTTGTCACCATCTTCACACTAGTAACAAATTAACACCAATTAACTAGTCTCAGGAAGTCATAGGAAGGCGGCTGTAGAAAGATTTGTTCAAAACCTGTTCTCTGCTGGCTTCACATGCAGCACAACCGCACCGTTAGAAGTGTTCATAAAAGAAAACCAAAGACAGCAATGATTTATAGAAAGATGTTGCCAGCTCGACCTATTTATCTCTCACATTTGAAAGAATGATGCAATGTTTTTTAATTAGGGCATTTATTTGGTTGTAACGTTAAAACAAAAAGCAGGAGAGTTGGGGGCGGGTAAGCAACACAAACAAGGAAGGTGGGAGTGTGTGTGATAACAGACAACAGAATGGGGGTAGGGTTGAGGGAGAGGGACTGCAGACAGTGCATTCTATGAGTTCATGTGCATCCATTTTTTAAAAAGAGTAACTGCAGTAGTCTGTGGCCAGTGGAAGGCCACTGGACACAGAAAACAGTACTTGGTCCAAGCTCCATGGCAGGGACTGAACTCTCATAGCCCAGGAGGAAGAGGGAAGAGAGTAGGTGGCACTGACCAAAATAAAACAAGGAAACACGAGTGGCATGGGAGCCAACCAATGGTAAGGAACGGTAAGTAATGGGCAGGCTCTAAGCCCATTAAAATTAATTAATTTTTTACTTACAAGAGATTTCACAAGCACAGTGCAAGCGTTGTACAGGCGAAACCTAAAAATAGCACAAATCAAAAGAAACTTTAGGCATATTCGCCTTGAGTAATAAAACTCCAGGGCTCGCTATGCCATACCTATGCAGAAATGTGGCTTCGTTCTGGACTCTTAACCAGTTTAGGAGTTTGTATGAATTTTAGAGAGTGACAGGGTAGTATGTCCTGTAAGTATGTCCTTCCTTGTTGGGTATCCCATTGATTAATGCAAAGTGCTGCAGTGATGTCATATTACAGTGATGTATGTGAAGTGAAATTCTTTTGGAAACGTATAATATTGTATACACGTGTTTTTCAGACTATCAGCCTTAAAAGCATGTGAGTATCTTCTGTAAAGACATGGTACTTTAACTCGACCAAAGGAAGAGTTGCCATAAAAGCAATGGTGTGGCAAGGCTCCTTGTTACAAAAACTTTCAGTGAGAGTGAAAAATTGTGTGTTTTCTTACCTTTGTTTAATGCACAATGCAGGAGTGTCTGTAAAACTACACTAGTTAAATGAGAAGTGTACTGCATATCAACGAAAACCAGAAGGTAAAATACAGCAAAAGGTTAACTGCTGTGATTGGAAAAAACATGGTCTGATGTTGTTAATGATTAATGTTTATAACTGGCTACGAATTGTCCAGCTACAACTGATTAGGTTAGTTCAGATAGCACAGTTACTTTAAATTCTTTTCTAAGCAGAATACAAAGCAGTCCAAAAGACTAATTCAATAGAGCCCAGGGCAGCTATAAATTACTTCTCCATGGCAACGCAGCTTTCCAAAGCACTTGCCCCAGGGGTTAGGCTGAGCAGATGGGGTGGGGGAGGGGCGCACTGATCCTTCTAGATGATTAATTTTCCTGAAGCACCGGTTTTGGTGAACAAAGAGGGAAAGATAACAGACTGCTTAGGCCAAACTGATGAGATCCAGAACAAGATAAATGTGAGATGCTATTCCCGGTGCAGGAGACTCATGCAATTCAGATCAAGTAGCGAGGCAGAAATGACATTGAGAACAAACGCATGTTGACCAAAAAGATGAGGAACACATAGTGAACATTTCCATTGCCTATTAATGAGGACCACAGCCTAAGATCAGCCTTTCTCAACCTCCCATTTTATCAGTGCGGCGGGTGTCGCTGTCACAAACAGCACGCATTAACATCTTTTAGCTCTCTATGATCGAAAACCAGTTGTGGACAATACTAATACTTATAGTGGGCTCTGGGACAGCCCATTGCTTACCATGGGTTGGCTTTTTAGACCAGTCTCATTTGCTTGCTTCTTATTGGCTGGCTTTCCTTCCTCTTCTTGTGTTTACCCCTCCGCTGATGCAGCCACTGCTGGTATTCAGGGAAGTACTTTTTTTTCAGCTGTACCTGGGAGTGAATGTGTTTTCTTGCATCTTCCCTCATGTGCTGCTTCCGCCCTCAAGTATCCTCCCCCAGCGTCCTCCGTGTTGCTTTCTCTTTCTCCTCCCCAGCTTGCCCGTTTATTCCAGCACCTTGGTTCAATTTTTTTGTTTTTCTTTCTAATTTTTTCATTAGTCTCCCCCACCCCAAGCTTCTCTGCTGCAACCTCGTCCACACCAATGCCTCCCCAGTGTAGACTTCTCGCCCCATTGCAGCTCCACCATTTCTCCCTTGGCCCTTCAGTTGTGGTCTTCAGGAAAAATTTACTTTTTAAACAAAAATTGGAAGGACCTGGCAGCTAAATTTGCTGCCCGGCCATTGCTTTTTCAAAGCATATTAAGTGCACATTTAAATTATTTGTTTTACTTACCTCTCTAAGATTGATGTTCACCATCTTGGAACAATAAATTAAAATAAACAAAAAGACGGCTGCGTCATGCCGTATGCACACATGTAAGTCGTCATGCAGGGCCACGCATTTTTCCTTTGTTTTCCCTTTTTACCGATGCTGTACAACTGAGGATGGTATAAAGTGGAGTTTGTTATGAACATGTAGATATGTAGATATGTAGATATGTAATATTCAATCGTTTTTAGCCTGATCGATGTGAAAATGGAACCCTGAGTGAATTTACTATTTGCATAGTTACAACTCTAACCACTAGTATACGCAGTAGTTCTTTGTACTTAATATCACTATTTTGTGATTCTGAGCTCTCCCGTTTGCATCTCTCTCCTAAGTGACTCTACAATGTATACATTTCCTTTTCTGCTATCTGTTTCTCTTCTTTGTGGGACTCTTCAACTCGCTGTCTCCCTCCCTCTGTCCCCCTGACCCTTGCCTTTCAGCGGATCCTGTCTTTTCTAGATCGCTAATTTACCCTGGTATTGAATGTGTTATCTTTTTGTATTAATGTGATTTTTTCTTTTGCCGTCTGTTCCCCCTCTGTTGACCTGCCAGTTCCGACCCGCCTCCTAGCCCCCTGTCCCTTGTTGCCCTTTGACTAAGCACTCCTTCTCCTCTTGTTGGGGAAAGATCCAATATTCATGCTCTGGAGTCTCAGGGACCCCCTCTGAGAGAGTCCACAGTGTCAAGGGAGCCACGCACAGTTGAGGTATGGTATGACGCCCCTTACCAAAGCACTCCCTCTCCCCTTGTTGGGGAAGGATCCAGTAGGTAGGCCTTGGAGTCTCAGAGACCCCTCTGAGAGAATCAACCGCGTAAAGGAAGCCTCACGCAGCGGAGATGTGGGAATGATACCACTTCCCCTGGGAGCACAGCTACGGACCTTGGACGCGGCTTTTACTCGTCTACCGGTTTGTACCCCTTCACCCTCCCCCTCCTCTTTCATGCTCTGTCTCTCACCCTCCCCCACCGCTTTCCCTCTTTCATTCTTTGTCTACCTCCTTTGCTCCTATCCCCTCTCCCCTGAATCTCTCCCCCTGTCTGCTACGCCGCCTAGCCCCTGTCCCTTGTGCCCTTTGACTAAGCACTCCTTCTCCCCTTGTTGGGGAAAGATCCAATATTTATACTCTGGAGTCTCAGTGTTCCCTCTGAGAGAGTCCACTGCGCTAAGGGAGCCACTCACAGTTGAGGTTTGGTATGGCGCCCCTTGCCAAAGCACTCCCTCTCCCTTTTTGGGGAAGGATCCAGTAGGTAGGCCTTGGAGTCTCAGAGACCCCTCTGAGAGAGTCCACTGCATAATAGGGAGCCTCTCGCAACGAGATGGGGGAATGATGCCACTTCCCTGGGATCACAGTTTACTGGACTTTGGACGCAGCTATTACGCGTTTACCGGTTTGTGCCCCGTCACCCTCCCCCTCTTCTTTCTTGCTGTGTCTTTCACCCTCCCCCTCCTCTTTCCCCCCTTCATTCTATGTCTACTTCCCTGCTCCTACCCCTCTCCCCTTGTATCTCTCCCTTGCCTGCTTTTTCCCTTACGTATATGTCCTTATTTTGTCTCGACCTAACATGTAATTATGTAGCTATGCACTAATAACTGTGTAACCTTTGTAACGATGTAACCTGCAACTATGGTCTGATTCTCATGTAAAGCGCTCTGATACCTCCGGGTCTAGCCAGCGCTATATAAAACCTTTCAAATGATGACTACTAGTCACCTATGCTACCCATATACTACTATCTACCTCTTTTGTACTGAATGGCGAATACCGAATGTATGTATACTACCTCAACCATCTAATGTTTAATAACTGTATATTGTAAAGCGCTCTGATACCCTCGTGGGTCATGTTCGCGCTACATAAAACTTTATAAATAAATAAATAAAATAAACTGATTTCTTAAAGTTGAAAGTCTTGTGATAGACTTTAGTCAATGTTTAAAGCAATATTTTATTATTGCTGATTACTTGACTTCTTTTCAAAGTTCATTGACTATAAAGAACGAATTTAAATATTGTTTTTTTTATTGTTATTTATTTCAGCCTCAAAACACAAAGTAACCTGCCTCTAAGCATTTAAATCACTAGGAAAACCCCAACCAGCAGCCGCGTTTTATGGTGCAATAGTGCCACTGAGATCCTTGAGGTAACAGGATCATAAACCATAAGGCTGAAGACTTTATAAACCAACCCAGAATGCTGAGATATCATTATTGCACAATACTACATTGGTTATATATTCTTAATAAAACTTGGAAAGCATTTTTAGGCTTTATATTGGAAATAATTGCAGGTATTGTATAATCTGCATGATTATGTAGAATTATAGATGGGTAACAATGAATTACGGGGTTATTTTTTACCGTTTCGCTCTCGTTGTCTGTCTAACTTCACTCAGAACCCCAAGGGGAAAAACATCCCCCTAATTCTCTGTTTACCCATCTATAATTTTATGTTAATTCCACCCTCCCTCCCCCCCAAAATCATCTGCCCCTGCTTTTAAGTGTTAGGCAGTGGCAGAGTAATGAGGGAGCCATACATAACATGGCCTCTGTTATGTATCCCTACACCAAAGGTTAACAAAAAAAAACTTACCTTCAATCCTTGACCAACCCCCACCACCTTCCCTGCCTTCTTTCATTGTCCTGCAGTTGTACTTTCTGCTTTCAGGCAAAGCAGACAAGCACCGCTGCACTGATGTGCTCTCAGGGAGACCTGCAAGGCATTTATGACATTACAACAGTGGGTAACCAATTATGTTATCAACTGTTGCACTGTCATAGCAGTGGGTTATGAGATTCAGAAACTGAAATAGAGGATAGAGGCTCTCTCTGAGAGCCACACATACCATTAGGATTTAAAACCAAGTGCTTGGTTGGTTTCTTGACATGGTTGGGTGCAACACCTTGCTACACCTTGTACCACTGCTGCACATGATTTCAGACTTTTCCCTCGTATAACTTCAAGTAGCTCTATTAAAAGAAACTATTGAAGGCACAGAATGTTATACCTTATTGCTATATGGAAAATTCTCGTATATTCCTTTGGGCAACTCCACTGACTATCAACAGCATGCTCTTCGATATCAGTACCAATTATCTAGTCCTATATGGGGCTGCTGTTGATGTCTGTCTTATATATTATCTGTAATATACAATCTTGGGTAATATGTTACGCTCGTACTCATATTATGTTCTATGTATTTTACTACAATAAATTATACTGACCTATGCTATGCATCCTGTATGACACAAGGCCTATGTATCTTTGAACTGTTCTATGGTAATTTAAATGACAATAACATTTTCGAACACAAAAAAAGAAAAAAACAAGTGCTTGGCAAAAACAAAAGCCAAACCAGAGAAAAACCTACCTATGACTTGACCTCACAAACAGATTGGTCCCTGACAGTTAAAACTTCGACTTATAGGTTAAACATATCCCTAAAGTGGTGGTTGAGCCCTCTGTGTTATACGTGCTAAATCTATAGTGCACAGGGGGCTTCATGTAAAAGTGCAGCAGTAAAGGCTTGCGATCATTTAGAATGAGAAAATCGGAATGTAAAGAATGAAACTCCAGCTTTAAACTACTGTTTTGACTAAAACCAGATGAAAAAGGTTTTCAATTCAGAGCAATGAGGAGTTTCTAAGACATTGTCAGCGAAGATGCATAGATCGTTCAAGATAACAAGTTTCTTTATATTCGGTTGTAAAACAGTCTTTGAAAGTGGGCCAAAGGGCTAATTAAACAGTCCCCTGGAAGCCTTGAATTCCTTCCTGTCATTAATGGTGCATTTTAAAGCATTTCACTGCAGGGGGTAGCCTTACAGGGTGGGGGAGGGGGCGACAAATGACTCATGCAGTTGTTGACAGGTCCTGTAGAACCGGTTTTGAGAAAGGGCAACTGACAGATGTGTCAGGGCAAACAACAGATGTTCCACAAGATATATGAGCCTCATGTCAATATGAGACAAAGAAGCGCTATGTCACTCACACAAACAAATCTACATGTAGCAAATAGCAAGGGAGGAATTAGATGAGGAGCCAACCAAATCACTCGACCAATAGCAGGAGCAATAGAGTAAAACAACAATTGGGGACAAATGGGAGTGTCTAGCACTATTTAAGGTGCAAAGTATAAGACATATATAAAAGAAGATTGCTGATAGACTGTTTTAGAGCAATGCTCAGCTAAGAAGAGGTAAATATGGAATAAAGAGACTTGGACGCTGACATGAGAATTAGAATTCAATTAATTATTTGAAATGGAATATGATTGGACAAGACAGGTCTTTTTATGCTGAAACCTTGGCTTTAAGTGAATGGAAAAGGATGTATTTAGTAGCGGGAGAGGAGCAGCTCTGCAGAGATTTTTTAATTAGTAAATATAATTTACCAAAACCCAGTTCTATAACAGCACGATTTAAATAATATTTCTAATGTCTGGTGACAGGGAACGTATTGATATTAATATTGTAATGTGAGCATTTTATTGTTAGAAATTCTAGAGTATGTTATTAAAAACACATCAAATATTTTTCTTGTGTTACCTGAAAGGAGTGGCAATTGGGAAAAAACTCAACAAGGATTGGCACAGCCAAAAGGTAAGCGTAGGCAAGCTGGTGCGTTGGTAGCATTTATGTTTATTTTTTATGCAAGTATTTTAATAGAACGGTGCAGGTTCTTCCTACTAGGTGCAAGTACTTAGAACTGGTAATGGAACCTTTTTCAATTCCTGTGCACATTACTGGAAAATACCACTCTTATTGTCATGAAGAAATAGTACTATTATGCGTGAATTACTTTAACCCGAGGACATTGTTTAAAGGACAAGGATGGCTAAAAAAACAAAAAACTGAAAAAGAATGATAAGGAAGGAAAAAGAATCAGCATAGTAAAGTATTGGCACATTAGCTCTGGCACTGAAGTACATTTCATTTTAGGCAGATGTACACATGTGACCAGGATTAGTGCTGTCACTCGCAGTGCACAAGAGCCACGCAATGCCTGAAGTGGGCTGGCCCATTGCCCCACGTTTTATTCTGTGGTAGGTGGAAGCAAAATGTGAATGACAGTTGAACAGACCAATGGATGAAGATGTCTCATCATCCAACGCCCCTCTATGAAGGTATACATTTATGTTTTTTTACTGAATGAGGTTGCCAACTGAAAAGTATATTCTTGGTAGACAGTGTGCTTGAACAGCTAAATCTCTTCTATAAGAACAGGCCTCCGAACTCCTCCAGAATCTTCTGCTCAATCAAGTGGGCAAGGAGGGAGCTGTTAAAAAGGGGTATGTAAACTTTGTATGGTGGGTGTTAGCACTCAAGCAACACTGTACTGATCTACATATAGCCATTTCCTCCCAACCAGTGCAGGAAGATAAAGAGTTTACCAATTTCTTTCTTGTGAGAATGGAGATAAGAAAACAGGCGGTAACCTGGGTACAATACCAATCTCTCGTAACAACTGGATGAGGGCTTTGGTATTTGATGACTGTGGCTAACCCAACTGAGCACATTCTAGCTCATTTGGTAAACAAGCGATAACACAAAACTGCATTGTTTGACCAAAGATTCACCCTGATCTACACCTATCACAGTGAAAGAATGGATCCCAGCATGTCCTGCTGTACTGTAACAGGAAAGGCTCTGTATCCTCGGAATTCCAGTGCTGATCAGCACAGAAGTTGAGGCCCCTGGCCCTCTGTGAGAAAGTGCCTCTTTTGAGATGGTTAGCCACTCACTTTTTGCCTGGGAAATGATGTGGTTTCCAACCAGTGATGTGGTTGCCTACCAGGTCCCCGGTGCCAGTGCTCCTTCCCTAAAACTATACCACAACTAGTACAACTTCAGTCCCCCTATAAGTCCCTAGTAAATCGTATCCTTGGTATCCAGGGCATGAGGATTGAAGAAGGTCCCTTAGGTACACCTCACCAAGGCCATGCCACTGCAGCTTGCATACCTTGGTGCAGTGAAAAATGACAAAGTCAACATGACACACTGCATGTGTGCCATGTTCAGCAGGACTGCCTAAGGTATATGTAAGTCACCCCTCTATCAGGCCTTACATGCCCTAAGGCAGGGATCACTATATCTCAGGTGTGGCCATAGCTGCATGAGCAGGTATGCCCCTATAATATCTTAGTCTATTCTTAAATATTGTAAGTGCCAGTGAAGCCATAGGTTAGTTCAGCAAATGGGCTGGAAACTCGACAATTCGAGTTCCCCAGCACCATGATGGCTTCACTGAACCCAGCGGTGTTTGGTACCAATCAACTCCTCTTAATTAACCCACACTGATGCCAGTGTTGGATTTATTAAAATATGTATCCAGAGGGCACCTCAGAGGGGCCCCCTGAAAACCTACCAACCCTGGTGTGGTCTCTGACTGACTTAGGCAGTCTGCCACCACCAGACATGTTTCTGCACCCTTGGGTTGAGAGCCTCTGCTCTCTGAGGCCGGAAACAAAGCCCATCCTGTGCGGAGGTGTCACAACTCCTCCGCCAGGATGAGCACAGTGCTCAAAAGGGGAGCTTCAAAGGCCTTGCTGCCTTTGTAATGCGACCCCAGCCTCTGCTGCTAGCAGCGGATTGCTGCCCTCGGTTCAAACCCCCACTTTTGGCGGGAGAACCGGCGGGAAACCAAGATAGAGTAGGAGGTGTGCCCACTTTCGCTAACTCCACCCCTCAGGTGCTGGGGGCAAAGTTTGGCACATTTTTCAGTGCCCACCATCTTGAAGATGGTGGGACTTATCCAATCAGGGCTAAGGCTATGCCCCCCTCCCATAGGAGGGTGGCGTAATAGTGGGTGTAGATACTCCAGGTAAGGAACCCGTTGGTCCCTACCTGTTAATCCCCTGTAACGCCCCTATATCTAGTATTTAGGTGGCTCCCCCAGACCCTGAAATCAGAATCCTGATTACCTAAGAAGAAGTGGACACTATAGCGTCGCACGAACAGAGAAGACTCTAGTCACCAACTGACTTGGCCCCAGCCCTACCGGGCTGTCTTCAGCTCTTGACGATCCTGCACCTGCACCTGTCCTGAAAGCCCAGCGACCTCCAAAGCCTTGGAAGGACTGTCTGCCAATGACAAAGATCAAGGTCTCCCAAGGATAGCAGACCTGTTCAGAAGAAACCAACTTTAAAGAACATAGGCCTCTGCCCTGAGGAACCATGAAAACACCGCCAGACCCACCTCTGCACCTAACGCCCACGGCCCGAGTCCAAGTGGTCCACCGGTCCTGTTAAGGTTCCCAGGGCTTTTGAGCAAGCGCCCACTGTGGGCTGACCCCTGCCAAACTCTACCTCGACACTGCAGCCTCAACTCGAAGACTCCCCCCAACCGCAACCTGCCTGGTAAGACTTTTCTAATGCTTAAGGACATCCCTACACCGAAGCCCCTGGGCCTGAGGGACAGCGACCAATGGTGTCCCTACGTCCCCTAGCATCTCTAATTCTCTGGGCAGCTGTGGTTTTTTTTCGTCCGGCCTCCTGAACTGAGCCTGTAGCCCTTCTGCAAAACCGATCTACCCAAATGACTTACAGAGGGCGCTCAACGCTAAGTTGGCACTCTGCACCCGGATGCCCCTGTGCCGCTGAGGGTATTAGTTTGGTGCTGCCTTGTGGCCGGCTTTTACTTACTTTAAACTCCGGAGACTGGGATACCAAACCACTTTACTCACCTGTGAGCAGGATCTCTTCTAGTACCCCCTTTCTCAGTTGGATAACATTGGCACCAGATTCTGAGTTTGAACGCTGCACCTGGTCGCACTAGTATCGCTAGAGGTGCAGATTTGCCACTTACCTGAACCTTGTCTGATGCAGATTCTTCATTCTGAAAACCAAGACTGTAAGTTGTATACTTACCTGTAAAACCGCATTCTTGTTTTCCTCCCATTGGTTAACATTGCTGAACTTAAAAATTGCAATTTGTCCATTTTCGAAAATGAAATGTATTTTTCTTAAAAAACGTGCTTACCTTTTAACAACCTTGTTTGCTTTAAAATAAACTTGAAAGAAGCTTATTCTTATAAAAATGGTGTGGATCTCCTTTTTGCATCATGTGTCATTTATTAATCACTGTGTGCATAACAAATGTCTTACACTCCTCTGTGATAGGCCTAAGGCTGCTCAACCACAATACCACAAACAGAGCACTTTGGGTTTACATTGAGCCCTGTACACTTCTGAGGGAATCTCTGGAATCTTTACACAATATAACCACTAGTGGTATACCACATAAAGTGCCAGCTTCCTACACCCTCTTTATTGTGGGTAATGATCATAGCCGATAAAGATGGACAACAAGGTGTTCAGTGTTTATTGGGTGCAAAATGTATTGCCTGTCAAGCATTTCTGAGGAATAACATGGCGCTTTGGTCTCTGCTTCAAAGAAGACGGACTGCAACATATAACAAACAAGCAATGGCAAAGCCAATAGTTTTCACCTATGCATGGTCTATTGGCTTTGTCAGTGTTTATTTTTACATGTTGGAGGGTGATACTATTTCCTTAGATGTCCGCTCTTAAGTCACTGTGTTGTAAATACAATGGTCACAATGTTTAGGCTTTTCTATATCACGCAATGCAAATGAATAGAGTAAAAGAGCTAGGAGCAGCGTAACGTGGGTGCGTCTGCATGAACAGAGGGAGAACATGTGTGTGGGACTGTAGTTACAGCAGGTGTTTTCCACAGCACTCACATAGTGCCTTGTTACAGATTTCTGAGCACTACATAACCTTTTTGTGCTGGAGAATTGTATGCATATATTGCAGTAGCATCGGTAGAACATTCAGAAATAATGCTGATTGAATAAATCACAAGCAAATTGTATATCTGATCACACCTTGGAAAATCTGTCTCTTTGATGTAAGTAACATTTGAATTTGTCTTATAGGCGTGGAGTTATATGTGTCTGTTGACAGTGGTTGCATTAGTTTAATTGAATGGCATAAACAAAGTATATTATCCAACAGTTCGCTTTTCTAATCCCTTTTAATAGCCTGTGTTGATGCTGTATTCAGAGAAAAAGACAACAGTTTTGTCGGTATAGTGGGCTGGAATTGAATTTTAATGTCTTCCAGCCTCTGTGCCTCTCTTTGTGGAAATGGTGTCAGACTGTCCAAAGTGCAACTTTAAGGCAAGAAATCCCTTGTTAGCGTTGGTTCGTTGTGGCACACACAGGGCCGGCCTTTACATGGGCAAGCTGGGCCCAGTCCCAAGGCGCCAATTTTCTGAGGGTTGCATGGAGCTGTGTGAATTAAGGTTATGCCAACAACAGCACTCTTCTCACCTTGCTCCTGCCTTGTCCTTGTTCCTGCCTGTTAATTTCTGTCTGATTTGCCAGTTTAAAGTGGTTTTAGTCCTTCATTATCAATGGTGGGCGATGTTTTAAACACCCCTTTAGCCCCCTTCCTTGCCCTCCCTTCACCCTCTGACCCCTGCTGGCACACACCAACAAAACCATCATCTGTGTGAGGCAGCTAAGCTACCAGTGGTTTAGGTGACCTGGGAGAGGTCTGGGGATGTGTGTGTTCAGAGGCCAGTCCCTGCTCATCCAGGTACTGGCCAGTGAACACAAAAGGGAACCCCTCCTGCCTCATTTAATTAACTACCATCAGCAAAGGCGCCAAATTTCTCTCTACCCACGCCAGGGCACTATCTTAGCAAAGGCCGGCCCTAGGCACACATATTAAAATTACAATACTAACTCCACCAACATATCACACCCAAAAACAGGATTCTCCTACTGCACCTAAGAATGCGTGTCCCACTCATTACGTCATCGCACATGTAATACAGTGATATTCACCATTCCCACATTCAATGTACAGATTGGTGCATGTATTTATATTTGCAGAGAGCGCAAAGCCAGCAAGAAGGTAGTCACTTAATTATGCACTCTCTGCCTCACTGTTAGATTCACTGACTCGGTAACAAACAGCCCCTGTCCCTCACTCGGACTTTGTTTTAAACTTGCCAGTGTTCGTGCAGTGCCCCATTAAGGGAGCAGATGGTCGTTTTCAGGTCCTCAACTATTTACCTCTCTGTTCTCAAAAACAGCCGCAGCCTGTGCAGGTGAGAGCGGTGGAGCCGGGTGGGGGGGATTTCAACGGACGATGACAAGGAAAGTTAAATAAAAAATGTTTCGCTCGTTATTGTCTGTCAAAATGCCCCCCACCCGGCTCCACCGCCCTCACATGCTCTTACCGCTCTTACCTGCACGGGCCACGGCTGCTCAAGAACAAAGCTTATTAGACATATCTTTGTCACCATTTTCACACTAGTAACAAATTAACACCAATTATGTAGACCCAGGGAGGCGGCTGTAGAAACGTTTATGTAAAACTGGTTCTCTGCTGGCTTCCCAGGCAGCAGAACAGCACGTTTGAAATGTTCATAAAAGAAAACCAAATGACAGCAAGGATTCATAGGAAGATGGCGACAGCTCAACCAATTACTCTCTCGCATTTGAAAGAACGATTACATGATTTTTAACTTGGAACAGCAGGGGAGTTGAGAGGTGGTCAAGTAACACAAAGGAGAAGGGTGTGGGCATGCGTGATAACAGACAACAGAATGGGGGCGGGGTTGAGGGAGAGGGACTGCAGACATGTGCATTCTATGAGTGCATGTGCATACATTTAAAACAAAAAGAGTACTTGCAGTAGCCTGCGACGAGTGGAAGGTCACTGGACACAGAAAACAGTACTTGGTCCAAGCTCCACGGCAGGGACTGACATCCCATAACCCAGGAGGAAGCTGGAGGAGAGGAGGAAGCACTGACCAATAGAAAGCAAGGAAACCCGAGAGACGTGGGAGCCAACCATTGGTAAGTAAAGGTAAATAATGGGCAGGCTCCAAGCAGGCGAAACCTAAAAATACCACAAATCAAAAGAAAACCAAATCCTTTCCTTCCCACAATCACCCGTGCTTAGCAAAATGTTAAATACAGTTAATGCAATGTTATTCTCGCCACAGTCCAGTATCAGTAGGCAATGATGGAAGAAGGGTCAGGAGTTAGTTTCCGGCAACGTTTAAGGTAAATTCAAACAATTAATGATTTATCTTATTTCAGGCAAGAGTGGGGGCTGACTGGCTGTAAGAGGTGACCACTGACTAGGACTAGGGCGCATATGTACAATGAACTGGCGGAGCGCATGTTAGCTCGAAAATTGCTAATGCTGCACTCCGTCAGTTCAAAACTGCAGCTCACCCCTGCCTTTCCCCTAGCGATGGTGCTAAATTAAGTTGCCTAGCGCCAACGCAGGCACCCTTGCACCATTGTGCAAGGGTGCCTGCGTTGGGGGGAATGATTGTTCATGTGCAAGAAGGTGTCCCTTCCTGCACATAAACAATCATTCATGGCGAATTGCTGTTTCTATGTGTGCTGCACAACGCAGCACACATAGAAACAGCAAAAACAAGGAATAATTATTCAATTCTCCTCGTTACGCCATGTTAAGACCAGGTTTTTTTAGTTTTAATTTTGGCGCTGCCCCATATTTAAGCCACCCTTGTAAATAGGGGTCAGCATCAAAATCAATGGGTGTTGCGGCGGAGTGCCCACCGCAAAACCCATCCCCCGCCCCTTTCATGCTAAGTGTAGCGTGAAAGGGTTCTTATTTACAAGGCGGTGTTAAGCCACATTAAGTGGCTTAACGCTGCCTTGTAAATAAGGCGATGGACTTAACGCCACCAGGATGTATTAAAAGGTGATGTTCTGGTGGTGTTAAGACCTTGTACATATGACCCTAGATGTCTCATCCTCTCCTTAATGAAATACGAGCTAAAACAAACGCTTCTACATCAATGCAAACCGGCACCAGCCATCTTGCAGGAGCAATAAAAATACCCCTCCGATGGGTAAATGTAATGAGTGGAGATATTTCCTAAAGTGGTCTGTATCTTTATTTAATTCTTAGATAGCAATGAAAAAGATGGCTGACAATGCTTTGGAGAAAATAATGAGAATGTGTTTCATTGGTGCTCAGCAAAATAGGCTATGCCTCTTAGGGTAAAAAGTGGCAATCTATTTTGTGTTTGTTTTCAAAATTTTGATTTCTTTATTACATCATAAGAATTCAGTATTTTTACTCAAAACATTGTGCCACCTTCCTCTGTGATAGATTTGAATTTAAGATCCCTATTGAAACAAATTCTAATTATGCTTTCCAAAGCAGCTGCAGCCATCTTGTATGTTGGCCTCGAGCAATAAAATAACAAGCATCAACGGGCAGCTTTCTAGCAGTGTAAGTGGAGATGCCGTGCCCTTGGAAAAAAAACATGAAAGAAATACATAAAGTTTATTAAATATATTAATAATTTTTTACACACACTGGCTCACCAGCCGTGGATTGCGTTTATGGAGAATGTGCACAGTGAAGTGAGCCAATTGCTGAAGTTGGCTGATCTAGTAACCAGCACTTTCAGCTGTATTGGGTGGAAGGAAATTGTGAATGACATCACCACAGACCAATGGCAACAAGGTCTGACAAAAAGCTCCTCTATGTATGTATAATACATAATAGTGTTCCTAAAAACAATAGGGAAAGCTGTTTTAAAGGTCAGGGCTAAAAGTAGACGGACTCCCACCAGGTTATGAATTGTCTAGACTAAGAGAAAATAGTTGTGTAGTTAACCACCTACCCTAGATCCAATTGGGAAAAATACAGGCCCATAAGTGAATATTGGAGGAGGGGTGTGAACCAAATTAGTGTTATTGGCTCATGAATAAAACAACAGTTGCAGCATGGTTCCAGTGCTTATCTCCAGTGACTTCTGAATGTTGCACTATCATTAATATTGACTGTTGCATCATGTTCTTTTCAAATTTGTTTTTGTGTTTCCACGCTTTTCATAGCTAACATTGTAACTTGCTTTTCAGTATATACATCTTGAACCATTCCAATGGCAGAATATTAATACTCAACATTAAAGAATACATGAATTCCAAAGCCAGTGGAGTGGTAAGTCAAGTGAGAATATTATGTTTATATAGTTGTCCCAAAGAGGACGCCATTCCCAATTACCCAATCTCACCCAACTATGCACGATACAGGTACGCGGATGACATCACATTATATATTCGGAAACCAGATGAAAATTTGAATCCAGTGTTACGTGAAATCCTTCAATTTGGTGGTATGTCAGGCATTACAATCAGTTGGTCCAAATCGTCGATTCTGCCACTAACTGATGCCCCAGTTGTAACTGAATTAGAATTCCCGCTCAAATGGGCTGACGGAGCAGTAAAGTACCTAGGTGTATGGCTCAGCAGAGACATGCAAGAGATCTGGCGCATGAACTTTGATAAACTGCTAGAATGGCTGGAGTGCAAATCTAAATTTTGGTCGGCTTTGCCATTGTCCCTGGCTGGTAGAATCGCCATAACAAAAATGATAGTTCTCCCCAAATTTCTCTATTTATTTGTTAATATACCCATCCCTCTCATCCGGGACTTTTTTACATCTCTTCGCTATATTTTAATAACAATAGTGTGGGCTGGCAAACAGCCGCAAGTTAGCTGGGAACTTCTGACACGGCCGCTTTCACTGGGAGGTTTGGGGGCCCCTGACCTCGAACTCTAAGCGTTGTGCGCACAAGCCCAATTTCTCCATTTTTGGATATAACCCACTCCATTTCAGCCTCACGTTGCTATTGAGAAAGATGTGGCAGTCCCCACTCCTTTGCATGCTGCTTTATATAAGTCATATCATAGAACAACCGGCGAAGTAAATACGGTCGAAACACTCAAATGGGCCTGGGAAGGCCTAAGGAAGCGTGTAGGCACCCCACTGCTATACGCTCCATCTACCCCTTTATCATACCACCCACTATTTCCTACCCTTCATGACAAGGGCACCATTGCGCGCGCACGTAATATGGGCCTTTCTACACTGGGCGACCTGTACCCACAAGATACTTTCTTGGAGTTGCCGCAGAACCGAGTCGACAACCCCATACCCGTCCTGGACCTATTACTGTTTACCAGCTCAGAGCAGCCTGTAGGGCCCTACACCCTTCGTTCCCATCCTCTCCGGCCACTATGAAGCCGCTGGAACACCTATTAGTCACCCCTTCTTCCCGTAAACTAATCACCAGATTGTACAATTTTACGCAGTTAAATTCTGCAGTTGCTGCCCCAAGGGCTGTGCTCCAATAGAGGGAAGATCTGAATAATCTGCCCACAGATGAACAATGGACATTCTGTTGTTCCCAACTAAAACTCCTATCCCCAAATGATAAGCTAAGACTTATACATTTTAAATTCATCCACAGGATATACCGGACCCCCTGACAATTACACAAATTAGAACTATGCCAGGACTTTAGGTGTTGGAAATTCAAACAAGATAACGCAACCTTCCTGCACGTGGCATGGGGCTGCCCATACATAGCAAAATTTTGGGAGGGGGTGTATGGTACCATACAGGAAGTCACTGGGATATCATTAGACTGCACACCGTTGTTAGCCCTGCTGGGTTATGTTGAAGGGGTTATACCTGAGAGACGCTGACTCATAGCTATGATGCTACTTTTAGCAAAACGTAGAATAGCCATACAATGGGGCACATCTGGAAAATCTCGAATAGACACCTGGGTGCAGGATATCGCTTATTGTCAGGAACAACTGGCCGCATTCTGGGATCTTATGCCGGCTGCGTCTCGCCCAAAGGATAATTGGGAACCTTTCACGATTTGGCTCAGTGAAAGAGATGTGACAGTTGCAGAGGCCGCAACGTAGGACATAGATATTTAATTCTTTACTGTGTCCCAATAGTGGGCCTAGCTTAGATCACCCTTACAGTGGCTGCTACACTTAACACATCATGCACTCTATATGTCACAAGTCAATGCTATATTTTTTGCATGAACTCGCAAACATGCCCACCAACATATAATGTATCTAATATTAACTCCGGTTGAACTGCCTTGTATATATGGTTCTTTAGGATAACACCTCGTGCATAGCATAAGAGCACCTATGGTTAGATGGTTGTAACACAATACGAGTATGCTTTGATCTACCAATGTACACTGTGACGCTGTAACCCTGGAAGATAGCTGTATTATTTGTTATTGCGTTCCTGTATGTAACAGCATATGTCTGCAAAATGTCAATACATTTTTTTTTTTTAAACTATGAAGGATACAGAGTTGTGACTGGACTGAGCTGTTGAGTGGTATCTCCTCTACTGCTTTTTGTCCCCCAATTGGCACATTGGAAAAGAAGAACCAGATAGAGGCACTTATAGTAACAACTTGTATGTGTTGTTAAGTAGTTATATTGAATCTTCTTGTGCCCACTCCCCCACAGTTTTCCGCACTGTGACTCACGGCGGTATTCACTTCTGTTTGGAGACAGGTAAGAGGCAAGGACAAACAAAGCTGTTCATAGGATTAGCATCACAGCGTGATGGCTGTCCGCGATGTGGAAAGGTGATACACTAATATAAATGGTGTCTTCAGTAAAGAAATTCCAGCCATTTCCATAAATGCACATGCAATTTTCTCTACTGCAGTAAATGAGATACAGCTAGACAACTCACCCTATTGGATGATATCCACTCATGGAAGTGTGTCTGGTTGGCACTAACATGTGTAGGAGCAGGCTCACATTCAAATTCAGTGTGTAGATGGTCGAAGTAGTACGTGTTCTCAGGCCACTCTCATACGTTTTCTGTGCAGGCTTCTGTGCTCCACCATAAGTCAGGTTTCATCAGATGCTCTTGATTCTATTGACCTGCTTATTAAGGCCCTGGAACACTTCTTATACACAGTATCTACCTTTCCAATAAACATTGTTATACAGAGTTGTCTGGGTTCCTTAATTAGCTGTTTATTATCAACCATTGTTGGGTTTTTCTAACCATCATAACAGTAACCCAGGAGTGTCTTTAACCTTCCTTTTGAACAATAAGCTCTAAGATGAAGAAGGCCATTGTGTATACCTTTCTTGTACGCTCCCCACTGGTCTACCAAATGCTGAGTGTGCGTAGACTTCCTGGCTGGGAAACGTGTGATTACTGACAGAGCTTAAGTTAAGTATAGCGTGAGGTCCACTCCACACAATGTAGAGAGTCCCACAAGATGCCTTGTTTCACTTACCGGGCTTAGCAGTCCCACCTAGAGGTGACCTGCAGCAGATATATCTACTTATTGCCAGTAAAAGATGTGTGTGCAGGCTCCCGCCAACTCCTTTTTGCCTCCTTCATCTTACTGCCTAGCATAGACAGTCTCAGGATGTATCTGGGGAATCTTCCCACTGGTGGCGCAGCACTAGACCTCTACTATGTATGTGGACCTTTCCTTTTATCCCACCACACAGTTGCAATGCTACATGAATCTTGTTTTCCTTTCCATCATCCAATTTAAAATCTCAGAGAGTCTTACTGCCATCAGACATTAGATGCCCATTCCACTGAGTAATGCATATCTATTATAAAACAGAAATTACATACTTCCCTGCTGCCTCTGCTCCCACCACTCTTATCTTCCACATTTTACCTTCTCGAGGCACCCTAGAGCCCTCCTATTCTCCTAAAACCTACAAGTACAATTTAACTACAGAAGTCTTCTGTATTAATGTACTTCTCTAGCTACTAAACATTGAAAAACAATGTGGAAGCTTGATTCCTATATAGTTTTCTAACAGAAATCCCCAATATACCTTTGGTACTCTATAAAGAATCATCAATGTTGCCTCCAAAATGATGTATAACTCGCCTTGACTGTCACCTACTTCATCCTATGATCATCATCTAGAATAGTTTTCTGCCAACCCTCTAACAATAGTGCCAATAACACAACGGCTTACCTATTAATGCGGAAGAGTACTGTCACAGGAAGAGTAAACTGGTGTTGGTTGACGCGTATGTGCATATGTGTAAGAAAATGGATTAATATATGGGGTTGGTGACTACCCACCTCAAGGAATAATCCCCCCCTTGTCAGGGTGAACCCTGAAAATCATTAAATTAACCTGAGCTCAAACCCCAGGGAGCTGTGGCACAGAGCAGGCAGGCTTAACGTAAGGTAATGTGTAAAGTATTTATGAAGTGGCAAAACAGTAATAAAATAAAAAAGCAAAACAATAACAATCCCAAACTGAATTAGAAGACTAGAGTAACATGTAATAAACAAAATAACACCAAAATGACAAAAATCAAATAAGGGGATCCGGAGATATGAATTTCTAAAATTTTAAGAAGGAAAGCACCAAGAAGCACAAAGCTAATGGAAGTCAATGGTAGTGGGAGACTGGGACCTAGGAGCAATTTGTGGCTGACCGTGATGGAGTGTGGATCGAGTACACCAAGCAGGTTCATTCTTTTGAAAGATTTTTACTTCTGACATTTGTCCTTTAAGTCCCAATCCACTAAAGGAGTACGCTTCTAAAGCCCCCCAGGACATTATCGGAGACACTTAGAGATTTGCTGAGTGTCAGGCAGAGGCCAAGAGCAGGGTGCAGTCCAGGTCCAGTTAAGGTTGGGCAGTTGCAGGGAAGGTCTCTTTTAGCTTGTTGTAGGCTTGTAGCTTGAGCATGAGGTCTGCCTTATGACCCTTGGGGTCTACCTCTTTGTCCTGGGTGCAACAGGGAGCAGGTCCAGCCCTTCAGGCTCCTGTCATGTCACAGACAGCAGGTCCAGTGTTCTTCTGTTCTTCCTCAGCTCTATGAGTTTTCTCAAGTATGTGCCCAGAGATGCCACATTTATGCCTGACACGAGCTAGTGGGTAGGAATGACTCACGGTCACCCCCTAACCATGGGGTAAAAGCTCCCCTTACCCACTTTTGACATTTTCACAATGGCCAATGTCTTTGGCCGTACTAAACTTTGGACTCTGAGTCCTGGGGCTATGTGTGGGGAATGTACTATTGTAAACCTAGTGTCCTCCCACATCTAACATTAAAATCCAGCTCAGGACAGCCACTGTACCCACAATAAACCCAGAGACAGAAGTCTGTTAGAACAAAAGTAGGGTTTTCCAGCAACCAGAGAGTAGATGCACAAAGATTTTCTTGGCATCCTATTACCCTTCTTTTCAAGTGTGCCACCAGTGTTATATGTAAAACCCAGAGGCCTGTCAAGCAGGCTTTGGCATTCAAGCAGGATTTGACACTGTAATGTCAAAGAGGATGCTCACAGCCCCCACCCTGCCTTTTGGGGAGGGTGATAGGAGTCATCTCTGCCCATTCATGTCAGCTTATTGTTTGTTCCTGGTAAGCATTTCACACCTTTTTCGCACCTATTTAAATGCAAATTCCTCGATGGGAGAAATTTGAAAGCAAATGCAAATTAGCCTCCAGGAACTTTAGGCAGGGAGAAGGTAACTTTCTAAAAGTTATGCTTCCTTAATATTTATTAAAAATCCAACTCCACCATTGAATGGAATTTTTAATGGCTATTAAAAATAGTTGTTTAATTATTTATCTATCCAGTCCCATTACCGACATAGAGTAATCTATACTTTGATTTTCTACATAGGACAGCTAGGCCGGGCACAAGAAAAATAACTTTTGGGTGCCAGTCACTGTAAAGATGTGTTAACTTTAAATTTCTACATGTACTACTTTTGCATAATATGCACCCTGCCTTGCGGACTACAATGTCTACATAGGGGTGACTTATTAATATTTGAAAGGAAGGTTTTGATCTGTCTAAAGGGTTTATTTTGACAGGTCGAATTGCATTTTTACACTCCTGTAGTCAGGCTACACAGGGTAGGCCTCAGACTATGTTCACACTACCACTATAGTGGACTGTAGTGGATGGCACAAAAAGTGCTGCAGTCCACCAGTGGCATTTAACATCCAGGCCCTGGGTACCACTTGCAACCATATACTAGGGACATGTAGGTAAATTAAATATACCAATTAGAAGGATGCCAATTCGACCATGTGTGAAGGGGGAGCACAGGTACTTTACTACTGGTTAGCAGGGGTAACTTGCACAGAGTTCTAAAGCCAGCACAAATATAGGGTCCAGCAAAAGACAAAACATCTGGGATGACCATGCAGAAATGGTGAATTCCCTACAATATGTTAAGACATGCTGAAGTATGATTGTGAGAGGCTTGAAATAGGTACTCTTGGTACTACTGCAAGCAAGTTCTGTTATGGGTATACATACTGTGAGGGATGTTTCTGTAGTGCTACCAGGACGTGTGGAACAATAATTAATACCACATGAAAAGATGAGAACATTGTAATACATAGAGGTGACCTGCAGCAAATATATCTACTCGGAAATATGGTGCATAACACAAGAAACCCAAAGCCTAGACTGTACAATGGAGAGCTTGAACCCAAGCAGGAAGGATGACGCAGCAAGGTCAATGTATTGGGCTAGTGAGAATGACTTCCAACGTATTAACTAATTAATTTTATGAATCTTGGCATTGATTCAGACTTCTTTCATGAGCTAGAGCTAGACCAAACTGTCTTTTCTACACAGCCTGCTGTGAGAGCCAGTAAGGGGTGTCCAGTGTTGCTATTTATAGCCCTGTAAGAGTATTTATCTTTGTTTCTGAACCTACATTTTATTAACTGTTTTCTAAATTCTGCTGCTATCAATTAAACCCTATATTATCATGTGTGTGTGTTTGTTCAGTTGCACTGTGTCAACAATGAACAAAAGATTGGTGCTGACAGCAATTTAATACACACCCAACATTCAACTTTGTCAAGCCTTTGTCAACATGAATGCAGACCTAAAGCTGTGTCAATATTCAAGTTTGTCAAACCATTGGCAACATGGATGCCCTCCTAACACAATGCCCCAAAAAATCTAAGCCATCTGCATCATGATACACAAAAAATTCATAGACAACAAACAGTCCATCTGCAACCAGCAAAAGAAGTGTTGCAAACCCAAATCTAAGACAACTGTGAAATATTGAAAATGTCCCTGCTCCGCATGCAGATACCTTACCTCTATATCCAA
Organism: Calotriton arnoldi; assembly: GCA_963921515.1. Classification (NCBI taxonomy): domain Eukaryota; kingdom Metazoa; phylum Chordata; class Amphibia; order Caudata; family Salamandridae; genus Calotriton; species Calotriton arnoldi. Next base: position 544,408 of record CAWUFW010006454.1, read on the forward strand.
AACCAGCTACTATAAACTACTGAAGAAATTTTCAGTCGAAGGACAGCTCTTCTCAGTGGTGCCAAAGATTACACCAACTCTATTTTCAATAAATGCAAACAATTGATCAGTATTTCAAAGAAAAAGGCAAGATTAGGTGCCACATCGACAGCAACAAATAAGTTATCTTAATTCCCTATCTCATGTTCATGATACTTTCAGCCAGATACCTCACTGAAATTCAAAATTGCCTAAAGGCCACCACATACAAAGACCACATTCGAAGACCTTACTGTGATCTGATGAACCACTTACACTTCAGGTTCAGATAGTCAATGCCTGTTTCATGACAAATTGCGGTTTACATGTAATGACTAATGTAGTGCTGAGCGTCAGCAGATAAGAAATGAGACAACATTATTCAGATGCTCAGTGATCACTTCAGTCGGATTGGTAGGTGATGCCAACAGTAATCATACATCTTGTACAGAACATGAGCATCCATACCTGTGAACCTCAATCTTCAATGTGCCAGGTTGTTCTAATTCCACAATATATTAGCCAGCAGATTAACATTTGTTAGATAAAGTCATTAGTGAAGAACCACATGTTGACTCCTTGCAGGAAGGAAACAGAATATTGTGGCCTTATGCTGCTGCAGTCAATTCAGAATAAACATTGTCTCAGAACATTTCAGCTAATATTTGGGTTTTCAGTGTCTTTTATGGTTGTGCACTTAATGTGCTCACTGCTATATTTGGTTTCTGTCATAACAGTACTATTACACCTATGTCTTTTTGGGGGAGTTATTGACTGTATCTGAGGCCTTAGTGGCAGATCATTGTAGGTTTAGCACTTTCTACTCAAAGTCAACTAGGGGATGTGCAATATCCTTCTCACGGCCACTGGGCTCTGTTTATAACAATTTTAAAGTTTTATAGGCATTAACCTTCTCAGTACTGGTCCTGGTAATTTTTCATTGAATTACTCATTTTCTACCCAAGCACAGTGTCCTCAGTGCCAACTCCTAACTCATAGCGCTTAATCATCTAATGGATTTAACTCTAACTGGAATGCCACTACAGTCTTGTTGCATGGGCTGCAATGTTGACATACCAGACAAGTGCAAATGTGACTAGCAATCTGAGGTGGAACTGTTTTAAAATCAGAAGTACTTGCCCAATTGTGATAATAAACAAGTAGTACGGTAGGCATGCACACACCTGTTTCGCAACACCCTGCATTCTCCATAGGCTTCCAGGACTGCATATACTATATTTCACCATTGCTAATATTGTGCTATAGATGGTAGCATCCATCGTCAAGGAATGCTTCTTCCATTTTATGATTGTTCAATTCTAGATTCAGTGTTCAATTACCAACTATGTCAAATTGGTGTAGAATCAGTATAATGACCCTTTTTCTCCCGGCATTTACTTCCTTACAATAACTTTAACAGCATCTTTAATTGTCTGCATTTACTGAGTGATATCATCACTTTGGGCAAAACATCAGGAAAATTACTTTAAAAGTAAGTTCAATTAAGCACAAGGATTAATAGTAAATTATTGATGTAAATATATTTTGTTTACCTGAGTATTAAGGCTAAGGTTATTATATAGTGTAATTAACTGAAAAATAATTTAGTTAAAAATGATCAGTCATCACTGTTAGAATAACATTATTAGGGTGATATATTTGATAAATTAATATAATTCATAGTTTTGTTGGGGGTTAATATTCAAATAATTGTACTAAAATTATTGAAGATAATACTTCATTTTCTGGGTTACCTACTAGTTAATGGAATTTCTTATCATCCTCCCTCTGTACACAAGCAAGTCTGCTTCTCTTCAGTGGGTATTTGTAAACCACACTAACACCTTTTGAGGTAAAGCAGTGTTGTAGAAAATTGGTAATAAATACAGTATAATAAATATATGAAATGTTTATTTCAGGTTATCAATTAATGTCATTCAATGTAAAATAATTTGCTTCAAAATATGGTTAGGAGAAGGTTTATTATTAATGAAATGTAATGTGGCTGTATTCAAAATAAGATTAAGGAAATAATAAGCATTATGGAAACGTTTAGTGATGGGTCAAAGTGAAGACAAGACTAAGTAAAGCAGGCAAAGTAAAAGTCATTTCAATGATATGGATAAGTGAGCAGATGAAAGGTAGGACGAACTAAGTGTGGGGAAGTAAAGGTATTGTAAGTGAAATCATAAACTTATCAAATGCTTCAGGGAGCCTCAGCCCAAAGGCAGACCCCTCACATGCATGGTGTAGTTACATCATCTGTTAACATTGTAGGTACGATACCCATCTCAATGTTATATAAATCATTCTACAGGCGTTCACCGCTGGTCGTGCAGCAAAGGACTCCAGTCAGTCCAGCTTACCATTGGATGCTGATATCACTAGGCCCACTGCTTAGATATTTCTATTACAGGCTACTCATAATGCATTGGACATAACATTTACTGATCTCCAGGACCCCAAATCTCCTACCGCCTCAGTATTTTTAAGCTAACTGCTTGCTGTGTTTTGACTTTAAGTAAAATTTTGTTTACTGAACACCAAGGGCTATTTGACTATTTACCATCTAATCTATCTGACAATGCTATAGTTTAGCTCATTGTCAATATTGTTTCCCACAACTATCATGTTCTACATCAGGACAAAGCCCAAGGGATAAATAAAGGGTTGCAATTATTTAGAATAATGCCATTTCTGCCTTCCCTGCTCTTCTCTCGGATATGTTTTCTGAAGGGTTAGAGGAAAAGACCTAGTGAGCTATCACCTCAACTAGTACCATCTGGATACATTGTTACGACGACCCACTAGGGAAAACCTTATCAACCTGAAATCACTCATAGATTTGACCTCTTTCTCTGTTTAAGTGATCTTTTCTTTAGCTAGAAGCCACCAATGTTAGCCTGGTTTAATTATTTTCTGGCATCTTTAAAGGTATGGGCTTCAACAACTGGTTAATTTCCCTACCCATATGAAAGGGCACACCCTGCATTCCATTTATACTACAAATTGACCTTTTTAGCACAATCAATCAGCAATCTTTTAAACCATAACTACTCACCCGTGAGGGTCTCAAGGCGCTGAGTGGGGGTGTGGTGGGTCTGCGGTTCAGATATCTACCCTTGTATATGGTATGACCATTTCTGTATAGATTTTCAACTATCTACATTTTAAGCATCCCATCATCTAAAGATTAACACCAATCATTGCATCATTCCCTGGGTTCAACCACCAAGCTGAGATTGGGAAGGTTCCAGAAACACACTTGGAACAGATAGAACATCGCTTGCCAGCCTGCACACTTTATGATTTTGGTACCCGAGCAGAAAATACTGTACTGCAGCCATTCGCCAGTGCGGTGAACTATGTGGATCGTACTGCAGAAGCTGAAGGTAGAATATAGAATTGTCAAATAACGATCTACAGTAGATTGTTAAAACTGATGCGATTTGATAGAATGACTTGGTCTTAAACGTCAACTGGCTTACATCAGTCTGATTACCAAGAGGCTCCGACTTTGAAATGTCCAATCTTTTTTCTCCTTTGGGCCTGCTAAGTAGGTCTGGGCGGAGTTCTGCTACTCGTAACTCCGTGAAGTGTTAAAAAAACTATGCTAGCTGAAGCTCCGTGGTGGACCCTCGCACGACAATCCGGAGCGGCGTTTCGCCGCACTAAAACCCACCAAAAATACAAATCCCACAATCGGAATGTCTGAGGAGCTCGTAGCACTCAACATCGCCTTTTCTAATCATTGGTGAGCCGTGAAATGAACCGAAACACTATTGAGCACCCAAGAGCTAAGATGGCTCCTGGAGGTTACCGAGCCTACACCCGGAGATCGTAGAATGGAAGCCGCGATACCGCTGGATCCAGCCTCGACAGTGGCGCTAATCTGACTACCTGTGGGGGCCCCTCCGTCTCCATTCCAAGGTACAGCACTGCCGATTGTCGCCCTGCCGGTGAAGACTGCCCCCGCGGAGGACCTGCCTGCCCGCGACATCGCGACGAGGCGGACTCAGCCGGTGGGGAGGGGCCCGCGTACTGGGTCTGCGGCCTCTCCTCTGCTGAGAACTCCTGGGAGACTGGGGCTTCGGCAGGGGACTCTGTGAACCCTGAACTTGGGTATATACCCTGCGGAGCTGCGTTCACCCAGCAAACACCCTCCTGAATACGACCTGCAGCGTCCCACGAGACAGGACCTTCATCGGGGTCCGAGCCCGCGGCTTCTTCTGAGGTACTGTTGCGTCTGGAGGGGGAGGGGCACACGAGCCCTACCCGCAGCGTCCCATGAGTCCTGAGCCCGCGGCTGCTTCTGAGGTACGCTTGCGGCTGGAGGGGGAGGGCCACACGAGCCCGACCTGCAGCGTCCCACGAGAACGGACCTTTAATTCGGGGTCCAAGCCCAGCGGCTGGGAGGTATGTAGTCATTGGCAGTGGCTGCACGCCATCCCTTTGCACTCTAAACACCCCTCTGAGCGAGTTGATTCCATAACAACCACCGCCAGGGAATCCTTTTATTTCCTTTACTGCCGCCAATGAACTCTCCCTATGTCCTTTGGGAACTTGGAGACCCTAGTTTCCTGGTTGAGTCTATAAGGCTCTATTCGGCGGCCTACCACTCTCCGAGCATCACTTTTTCGCCCCTGAGGTGCCCATGGCCCACCCTACCACTGTGTTCCTGGACTATTGCCCAACACTCACTACTGCCTCGGGGAATGGGGAAGATCTGCAGTCTTCAGAGCTGTCTCTTCCACCTCTCCTCTCATGGGGCGAGCTGGAGGATGAGGCGGACGGCGTTCCCCAGTAACACCGGGACCGTTGCCTTCTATGGAACTGTGATGATGCCCCGTGGGCGGAAACTAAAACTGTTTGTACTTACCGCGAAGCCCATGGCCGCTGCCCGGAGGAGCTGTCCTATGCAGCTATAGAGGAGTCTGGCTCTGGCTCAACCCCACGGCCGTCACCTACCCAGCCGGACATCGGACATTGTTTCTCACGGTTCTTCGCAGTTTTATCTGTCTTTTCTCCTTGACTGCTATGACTGCTTTGTTCCCCCTGAAGTACTTTCCCCATTCCAGCCTACCTGACTCTATCTGCATTCCTCTCCCCTGTTTACCTTTCCCCCCCTACCTTCCATTCCCCATTAGACACGTGTCTTGGCTATGCTACGCGCTACTAACTTATATTATTGTGTAATCTCATGTTTTTCTCCTAAGCCTAAGACACACAATTTGCCTATACTTGTAACTTGCAACTGTAACTGATGTAATTTTCGTAACCTGTAACCCGCTGATCCTCATGTAAAGCGCTCTGATACCTCCGGGTCTAGCCAGCGCTATATATAACTTTTCAAATAAATAAATAAATCATTCAATAAAGTGGTTTTGGAGTATTTCGCCTTTATCGATTGCTCAACAATTAATTTCTCTTAAACCTGTTTTAACAAATTTTGATGTCCACTACAATTCAGGTTTGACCTGTTCTCTGCACACATGACCACCGTCTTTACACCTCCCGCTAGTGTTGGTAAATCTATGGTTCCAACTGTCGGGACTGGAAGACTCACTGCGCTCACATCGAGTCACCAATAGAGTTAAAAAAGCCTGGAGAGTCCGGAGAATTGCTTGAAAATTGGGTTCACACAATCTCTAAACCACACAACACAGTTTCAATGCATATCCACACTTACTGGGTAGTCTTATCACTTCAGGGGTATTCTGGCAAGAGCCAGAATTTAGGCCCCTTTCAGTATGGACTAGGCACCTGGCAACATGTTGCCTAGTTGCTGTGGTGTCCTGATTTGCTTTAGATTGCACCTGTTTGCAGTCCTTGCACCTTTGCTATTTTCTCACTGTCCGATCGCCCTGAATTTAGAGTTCTCCTTTAGTCTCTTGCTTGGACCTCTCATTCTGTTGTTTGCCTCTTTGCATGTTCCTGCTTTGTGTTTTGCTCCTCAGCTTCCACCCTGTCTTATGGCATACTGAAATTCCCACCTGTTATCCCGGTCTGACAAGAGCTCGTTACAGCACATTCCACCATTACAACAGGCTAGCCGTTTACTTTCTGTCTGCCTATTAGTTTTGGCTTAATCTATTCATCAGATTTCAAACTATTATCCCTTCTCCTTAACTATAGCTGGTCCCTAATTCCTCAATATCTCTGAGGTGCTTTGGCTGTAGCCCACAGATGGCAACGCCATCTGAAATTAATCCACCTAGAGATCAAATCCAGTTCTGCTTTTATCCTGCTTTTCCCCTGCTTTTCTTGAGGGTTCTTCTGACGGGTGTGTTGGGAAACCCCACACAAAGATTTAGATACATCAGTGGTTCTCAATAGTGTCTGAACTCTCAGAACCTGACATGTTCCTTTGTATAACAAAAATGAAAAGGGTCAACGGCAAAATGGAATCATGCTAGAGGACACACAACCATACAGCTGATAAGGAAACATATGTAATGCTGAGTAAAGAGTTTGAACTGACCTTTAAGGAAGTTAAAAGAGCTACTGAGCTGACACCATTGGGGCCACAGAATGCTCCTTAAATTAGTGTGTGATTCAATCTCAACTTTGTGCTTCTGCTTAGGGGGTCAAACCTCAAGTCAGCATTGCAAAGATCTAAATCTTTTCCTCCTGAATATACTATCTATTTGTAGTTGTGCTGCTTTTCTTTCATTCTTTGCAAAAACCTCCCCCTAGAAAGTTGAAGCAATTTTGTCTTCACTAAAATTCACAGATGCCACCACCAGCCGTGCTCCAGCATGGGTACTTTAACATTTCGCTCCAGTATTGCTTCCGCCATCTTACTCCTACTCAGTATTTCCATATGGATCGATCATAGCTGATCAATTAAAAAAAGCCAAAGTCATTCCACATCTGAAAAAATCTAATCTGGACCCGACTAATCTGGGGATTTATGAACCAATTACTAATCGTTAGTTTTAGCAGAACCATTTGGATAAAGCCAGCTGCCTTTCCTCATTGCAGTCTTGGTTATTAGAGCAGCTTCAGTGGACTCAGAATGCAACATTTAAGATGATCTCCAATTTTATGAAGAAGGACAATGTTACAGAGGTAAATTGAGCTCATCAATCAAGATAGGCTATCATTTCAATCAGGATGACTTGTGTACAAGTGCATAAATAATTTTGCCTCAGTTATCTTGAGGAAAAATTATGGTGAAGCAAACATCCAGAAATGCACAATAGATCTGAGGTTGCTGGTTCCTCTCAAGGCCAATCTTAAATTTAGAAAAGGTAGAGAGCCTAATCGGCTCAGAGCCCTTCTCGTGGAACTCCTTGTCCAGGTTTATCAAACTTCCAACTGAATGGAGCACCTTCAAAACGGCATTCAAAGCAGACTTATTTTATGTGACTATGATCACCCGCACCAAGAGACCTATAGTTAGTGTAGAAGATATCAAATTCATGAGTGATTGAGTGACCCAAATGGTGAAGAACCATAAAGTGTTTTCAGGGAGAGCCACGTAGACCAACACTTCAATCCAGTTCTCAATCTAACCTGAAAGCTATTTGTTTAGCATCTTGGAAGTGCCATTATTGAGACAAATAGGGTATAAGCAAACCTTATCTGAAACAAGCATTGGCATAGTCAATAGGTCTCGCCTTTGGGACCTGCAGAGTTACATACAAGCAGCAACAAAAGGGAATGATCTGAACAAGCGCCAAATAGGAGAGTCGCTTGCTCACCTGGGGATGAATACCAGCGGGCCAAGGCACAGAGTGAAACGGGAACGTAGTGGCGGAAGGGATCCACTATCGGAAGCGCAGGCGTAAATCTTTGCATGCTGATGATAGTGTAGCAGGAAGTTAAAGGCAGCTGTGCCTGTGCGGGTCACGTACTCTAAAGCAGCTGGGGGCAGGAACTAGACTGCTGAATGGAGCGCTGTGTCCTGTGTCCGACCGAGTGACGTAGGCAAGCTAATGTGAGCCATCGGCAGATGCATGTAGCAGCGGCTTTATGGGGAGACCTATGGGGTGCCTGAAAAGAAGATAGGAAGTGTTGCATGTGGAAGTTCACAAAGGAAGCGAATTAAAACTCCATGAAGCGCTGTCCACAAGCCAAGAATTAGCTTCAGAACAGAATACGTACACACAAGGTGCCTAAATGAAGACCGCAGTCCCAACGGGCGCATGTCACGTAGTGAGGTGTGGGGAAACCCACACAGGGAGCGCATGAACAATGGCGTGTGCTTGGTGCCAGAGGCCACCAATTAACAAGATATCACAAACAAAACAAGCGCGGCCGCTAAAGTAAAAGTGACTGCGCTGTGTTCAATTAGTAACATGATCCACAACGAGGGAGGAATGCAGCTAGCAGCCTGTGTGCCGCTGCTCGCTCCCGAGAGCCAAACGCCGTGGGAGTTAACTTTTAGAAGAGAGGTGGGACATGCACCCGCCTTTGGCCATTTGCGTGCTTTAATTTTTGAAAGCCACATGCAATGGCCAATGAAATGTGTGGGAGTTAACAAAATCACACAGAGAAGTCTCTGGGAAGTTTGGAGTGCTTACAAGAAGCCTCCCCATAGAGCAGCGCATGCGCGCTGCGATAGGCTCGACCTAAAAAGGTACAATTGGAAGACCTGCTCCCGACTCCAATGCACTGGTCTTTTATAAACTACCTGATGCGGGCATGCAACAAGCAGGATCACCAAGAAGATCATCAGTGCAGCTTTGAGTTTAGGATGCATTGAAATATTTGGTCCTTGTGTCTTACCCATCTTAAGTGACCTAAGGCAACCCTTTACATTCTGTAGACAAAGCCAAGTTAGATTTTTCCCTAATTATCTTCTAGGCTGTCATACAAATTATTAGCTCTGTACAAAGTACTGGAGTGAAATCCCAGGTTTAATCAGCCTACTAGGCTGCTTAAGAGACATCAGCGTGCTATACATATGCTATATTATCAGCATTTAAAAACAACATTTGGTGACTCAAAACATGCCCAGAGCAAATCCAGAACTACTTACCAACCCCACAAGGATTTCATCCCTCCTACTTGCCAACAGCAGCAAAGAACCACAGACTCAACCCAGCTACCGATATGAACCAATATGGCTTCACTTCACAGCTTACTTGAAATCACTTAATGTACATTTATTTTATATCACTTAGTGTTTTCTAACATATCAATTTTGTAAATATAACTTGACTTAGATGTTGGAATGGGTTTGTTCTTCGTTAAACAATTTTTTTTTTTAAAAAGAGGCCCGAGCACTGAAGTGGTAAAAACTACTTTAATTATAATGTAACATTCACCATCAACGCATGAACGTTTTAATTATACATCGAATCAAAAGGAGAGAAAGGGAATACTAGTGGAGCCACTTAATGTAGATAAACAAACAACAGAAGAGTCATTCCAAACAAAGAGCTTGTATGAGGAGTCACGCCTGTTTTTTAGAAGATCCCTCACTCACCAACCTAGTTGGTGACATGCTTCATCATTGGGATCCCACCCGAGGGGCCGAATGCCTCTCGGGTGTGCTGCGACGCCTGGTTACAGCGGAGCAGGTTTTTTGGGAAGTGCAGTCAGTGAAAGTGAAAAGTTAAAATTGCCTTTACTTATCCCAACTATTTTTATTGGTGGAGAAGTAAGGTAAGATTAAAAAGTGGTGAAAGTGGATGTAAAAACTGGTTAAATTGACCAGTCACATCCTAATGTGGAAGTGCAATTACCGGTTTACATGTTTCAGCCTCCGGTTGCGAGTAGCAAGGCTTTCTTCAGGACCAGAGTGCCACGGGGGTATGCACACGCTAAGGTGCACCCTCACCTGTGACACATAAATACCACAAAACTTACGGTTACAGTGGGCCTTCAGCAATGTCTGAAAGCGAAATAATTCTGAAAGACAAAACGTAAATAATGACAAACATGCCATATTGTAGGTTTTGCACAAAAGCGCGACAGCTCAGTGTGGGTGACATCGCTCATGCTGCCATGCGTGCTCATCAGGTTGTGTCCATAAGTTTAACTCTTAAACCTATGGTGATAGTGGTAAAGTGCGTGGGTTTTTAGCACTCAATCACGCGATGGTGTATCAGGTGGACTAAGTATTGCCCCTGTGGTCGGTCGTAGTATGCCGGATCAAAGTGCAACTATGCACTAATACCTGCACGCCATTTCGGAATGCCAGGTATGTGTAATAGACATTAACAAATTAAAAAGAGGTGAACATGACTAGTAACAGAACGATACGAAATCGAAACGCTCGAGGCATCAGGCAGGGGTGGATGCAGAGAGAGGATTTTAGGCTTACATGTGATGTAGAAAGATCTTACACCATGGATCCTAGCGGGGGGCGGTAGCTTGTAGTCACACACTAGGAGATTGAATACAACAGTTACAATAGTATTAGCAAAAGGTCGTTACCTTAGATTTGCAGAAATTCTCCCCATTACTTACTACCCCAAAGCCAGACGCCCGTTTGGCACCTGGTGATTCCCGTAATCCAGGACCCAGAGGATAAAGGAGTCCAGGACGGGCAAGTTTAAATACAAAGTGAGCCGCAGCCGGGGAGTGCCGAATCGGCCCGCATATCTGTCCGGTCGCAGGCAGTGACGTCATCGCGTACGTGTGTGCGCGTCTGGTCAGTCATTGGATTGTTGTTCATAGCAAGAGTAGAACGCTAACCCTTGTGTTTCGTGTTATTCTTTGAACAAAAACTTTATGGACAAGCGCTGAAAGAGATATAGAGGGTGTGACTAAAAGCGCAAAAAGTGGTACAGTTTTGTATGGTACAGACATGCTTCCGCCTGTATTTCTCATATCACAAAGTGGCACAAAAAGTGGCACAGTTTTGTATGCGACAGAAGGGTACAGACATGCTTCCGCCTGTATTTTAATTATACGCCATTATTTGTTACCTTTATAGACTAATGTTATTGACCTCAAAAGGAAGAAACACAGATTTAGCAGCCTTTGAATTAGGAGGCTCTTAACTTTTCTCTACAGCTGGGGTCTTCAATCTGGGGGGTTGGTCCCCACAAAGGGGGTCTTCAAGTGATCCCTGGGGGGTGGGGGTGAGGTGGAAGGGCAGGGGGGGTGGCAACAGTCTCTGGCCAAAAGCAGCATTATGCTGATCACAGTGCTTTGTTTTCAGTGGAGAAAATTGAGCAGCAGTGGGCTGCTCTGTAAGCAGCAGTGGGCTGCTCTGTAATGGGCTATCACTAACATCTTTTGTCATTTACATCCTGGCTGGGAGATGGTGGCAAAAGGGAAGGGACTCCAAATATTCTTTAAACTCCCCCACCCCCATTTCTAAAAATCAGACTGTGGATACTTTCACATGTTAGTAAGGCCTGTCTGACAAAATAGTATTTTTGGCAATCGCTTTTTAAAACAGTAACAGAACTTAACTGCAATGTTTAAATAAGTCTAGAAATATTGAATCATTACCAGTTTAATAGAATTGTGAAAATGTTTGAGGAGGGGGCTCAATGATTTTTTCTTTCTCATGAGGGGGGGAAGGGGGAGGAGGGGGCGCAGCATTAAAAAGTTTGAAGACCACTGCTCTACAGGATATACACTGGACCATCTCAGACTAAAATGAATTCAATGTAACCAGAGAAACGCATGTTAAATCTATAAATGCATTTAAGTAAGATTATAAAAAACATGAGAGAGTGTATGTGAAATATTAGAAAAGTAGACTCCAGACTTAACTAAGGACTTTAAAAATCATTGAGTAGATGCCAGAAATTCTCTGTTCAATTGGCAAAAGAATTGGTTTTTTTTAGACGTGTATTTGAAACTTCACCAGTGGGCTAATTAACAAAGTCTAGGAAACACTGAATCGCTTTACAACCGTAAATGCAGTGTTTCAAAGGATTTCGCTCCAGGGGAGAGCCTCTGGGGGCAGCGCCAGCAGACATTCCTGGGACTGTTTTCCGTTCCTGTTGAAACCGGTTTGAAGAGCTAAAAAGGTCAAATAACAGATGGTTAGGGCAAGCAGCAGATGTTTCTGCACAAAAGGCTGGGCCATGAGTCATGTTCCAAGGAGGATAAAGGACAGAGCGAGAGAACAGAAACAAAGCAGAAAGCGAATGGAGCAGGGATCAAACGTACGAGAAAAGATAAGTCACAAAACATGTTAGGAGACAAAAAGAAGTATTTATGTTGGAAAGCAGATGAAAAGGTGCCTCTAAGGAGGCGGGGCAAGGAGAGGGGTGTGGCTTTGTGCTGAGCCGAGTCCCCCAACCCCCATCCCTCCATCCCCCCCGGAACCCTCCGCCCAATAAAAGACAAAGCTTGTGAGGCAGCTGGAGCCGCCAGTGTCCTGGAAAGGTTCAAAACCCCCTTGGGCATGAGCTGTGCCGAGCCTCCTCAGACGAACTGGAAACCTACTCTGTGGAGGGGTTTCAGCTCATTTTGTCTCCCACAGTGTGCTATCAGCTCGTCACCTGGAGACCATTTGAAGAGAGCAGATAAGGAGGAACAAACTGTGGGACCTTGTGAGTTGGCAGGTTTTAGATCGGAGAAGCAGGAATTGTTACTTTTTTTAACATTAACAAGTGTTTTTATAGATTTTCAACAAAACAACAGTAGAGACATTGACTGATTATGATTTACATAGTGTCCATGGGGCTGCTGCTTTTCATAAAGGGACTTGAGGTTTGGGACATGTGTGCCAGTGTGGGACAGGCGGTCAGGAGGTATCGCCTGGCTACACAGGCAGTTCAATGGTGATGTGCGCAGACCATGTGTCTGGTGGGCGGGAAATGTGTTCGGGTTAAAGGCTGGGAGGGGGTTGGAGACCAGGGGGCTGCTCGATGAGGGGTATAGTTGGTACCAGGGCACGGGCGGGATGTATTTGTGGCGGCAGTGATGCGGATAGAAGACGGCCCTCGGGTGGCGTGTCGTCAGGAGTCTGGAGATGGGGGGAGGAGTGGGGTAGTCCGAACCCTGTGGGGTTGTGTCTCCGGGGTCACGGGGATAGATGCTTACCTCGGGTGAAATGGGGCATCTACGGACACGCCGGACCTCTTCAAAGTGCAATGCTTCGCCCTCTGCCCTCCCCATCGCTGTACTGCACTCAGGAGTTGTTACTTTTAAAGAAATTCTCACAGGAGATGAGAAAAAACAGAGTAGAGAATTAGAGTAACAACTTGGTAATGACACAGAACCATGCTGTACAGCGAATAAGCGTCTTACCTGATCATCACTGACTACCAGTGAAAGAAAAACCTCCCGCTCTACCAGCATCGAGGTACCTCTGTAGACCCCTGCAAACATATACTGGATGTATCTAGGAGGCTTAAAGAATTTGGTGGCTGAACTCTCCAAGTACAAAGATCGAACCTCTGAAATGCCTTTTAGCTTTCCTTGATTTTAGAGAACTTTCTGAAGTACTAAAGAAGTCTGGAAACACACATCTTCAACTCAACCCCCTGTCTGAATGTCTCAAAATAGCTGCAAAAGACTCACACATGTTCTACAATCTAGGTCGTAGCCACACCCAGCTCTTGCCAATCCATCGCTCAGATATCAAAAACCAGACGTGACATTTGGGCTCCTGCAGCAGGGCTAGTTCATCATACCCTCAACTGCAAAGATATTATCAAGCATTCTGTACTACACACCAAGATTTGTCACCAGGCAAAATTGCACAGACCAGGCAATACACCATACCTATTCTGTATAAAAAATGTGAGTCGGCTAGTATTCCTGAACTTGAGCCCATTTCCTGCTAAAGCAGAAAGTCACTGATGAGGGAGCTCACAGTTTGCCTTGGACTCATGTTTTAGCATACACAAAAGTTAGGACTCAGAAACCTTTTCATTTCTGGAAGACTAGTACAAGGTGGAAAGCAGAAATGAGAAAGGCCCAGACTTGGTAGCTCAGATTTCAAGCATTCGCCTGCTCAATGCTTTGCACATAATGTTCAAAGTTACTACAAGACTGTAAAAAGAAGGTGTCTGACCTTATGAAACTATGCTTGGCTCTGGTATTGAGACATGCCCCGCTGAAATATTATGAACTGCTAACTCTTACCCAACCATTGGTCCAGTGCCGGTCAGCCGTAAAGAATGCATAAGTGCATGTTTTCCATAAAATAGCGACAGAGCCTCTATCCAAACTTTCCACATTAGCAAACCTAGTCGGTCTGCCCTTGATTATTTTTTTTGTGCCAGCAAATGCTCCAACCATAAATATAAGAAAAAATTAAAACATGTCCCCATCTAAAAGTGGTGGCCATTTGCTTACAAAAAAAGTTCTAAATTAAACCAAACATTGGCTCGCCTTTGTGACCTATTATTAATGGTTTTTAGCCATGCTGTACAGCATTCAGGATGCTGTGCAGCATGGCTAAACTTTTAAAAAGTTACCGATTTGATTTGGATTATTAACTAAAAAGGAAATAAAATGCACAAAAGCTTTCTTTTAAAAAAAAAACAGATGGGCAGGAAGAGCAGAAGCAACATGGTGGAAGGTGAGAGGAACAACAAAGCAACATAAGCGGAGGGTGGGGCGAATGGTGAAGCAACAGGAGGAAAGGTGTGGGCCATGCCAAAGCAACACAGGAGGGGACAAAAGTCTGTGATACGGTAGCAGGACGCCACGCCGCGATGCAGCAACTTTCCGTTTCTCAGCTACTCTAGCGGCGATCCGCTGGGAGAGCTGCCCATAACCACCGTTATCAGACCATTGCGAATCGGTAGCAGAATGCCTCGCCGCGATTCAGCTATTTTTCGTTCTTCAGCTACTTCAGCGACGAATCGCTGGGAGAGCTGCCAATACCATTGATCTTGGGATATTTAATACACTTTTCCAAGTCTATCCGGACGTTTTTTATCAAATAGATCATTGCACAACCCGTTGCATTTATCTTTAAGGTGGAATTTACCGCCCGAGAGGCTGTTGTGAAGCATTTGTTTTTCTTTGGAGACTCATGATCGAAGACTATCGGAATCAGATTGCAACTTGAGCTCTGCCAGGATACATTTTCTCTTGCTATCTTCGATTCATAGCAGAAATACTTCTCCTATACCGCACGTTTTTGGCCGCCATTACTTCTGAATGTGTTTAGATACTCGACCCGCCTTAGAGGAAGCCGTATCTTACCGCTTTTTCATTTCTCTTGCGAAGACAGGTCCCATTGCCTATTTGTTCTTTAATCCTTATTTGCGCCCTGAAAAAGGTGATACCCACAGAAAGGGTGGTCTCACCGAAACGCGCGTCGGCGCTTGAATAAGTTCCCTCCTTGGATTGCTTTGATCTTATCATTTTTTCACTATTACTTAATACATTTACAAATTATCTTTTCATTGTGCAACAGTTTCATTTTTCATATTATAGTGCAAACCAAACCCTCAGATTCTACGAGAAACCTGATTAAGATTGGTGTGGGTCAAATTCGTTTCAAATTAATGCTATATGGGAACTTGAAGTTTTTAGCACGTTTTAACATTTTTTTTTTGCTATGCTCTTATATATGGTACGAGTGAGGATGATTGAGTATGATTTTGTATGTATGATGTGAGTGGTGGATGAGAAATGGGATCTGTTTTTCTTTATGTTTTTTCTATGATATGATATCTATGTACAATATATCAGACTGTCTAAAATGAAAAAATGAAATAATAAAATAAACAATGTTTAAATCAACCTGTCATTGGTAAAAAATGTGGTCATTTATGCCTAGCCAGAGCGGTTAACTAATATTTGACGAATAGCTTTCCTTAAAGTATTTAGGTAGAGTTTTCTGTGTATTGAATTTGCATTGGAAGCAACTATGCCAGCCAATCAAAGAGACTGTAAAGAGGCAATGCTCCATTGGAGGAGCAAACTCAAGATTGATAAAAAGGGGATACGAATTAGAATTAGGCAAATGAGAGTGACATGGAAAGCCACCCAATAGTAAGCAATGGGCAGGCTCCAAGCCCCTCTGCGTTCTTGGTAAACCACAATATGCCTCGCATCACACAGCACGGGCGCTGTCTAGTAGGCTTGACCTAAAAATAACCACTGAATATAATTTTGATAGAATAGAGCGGGTGTCCCCTAGCAGGCAGGTATACTAAGAACAGATATTGAAACTCTTAATAGTTTTAATTCACATCACAGGAAATATTATTCTTATTCTTATTGGCACTAAGAAAAGATACTACCGGATAACTAAAAAAAAGGATAAAGAATAAAAATAAAAATAAAAGCATTGGCGGTGAGCATACTAAATATTGAAGTCAGAATATCAAGGGCACTAAATATTGAGGACAAAATATCAAAAACAAATATTGACAGGTAACTAAGTCTAGATTTTCCCTGCCTAACTCTACATATATGTGTATTCGTCATACATGCCAATTGACCCGTTTGAGGCGGGAGACTCCCCATTTTTTAAGTAAATAATTGCTTTATTGTAGCTGTCTCTTCTGAAATTGCCTCTGCTTCAATAGAAGTCAATGGGGAAAAAACAATTCCCCCAAATTATTTTTCAAAATCTCTAAACTTCCACTTCTAGAATTTTGGCATGTACGACACGTGATACATATATCTCAAGGTACGTAGATGTGGAGTTACAAACAGTAGATCTATACTTCCCTGTATTCACTTACCTTCCGATATTTTGTCCCTCGATATTCTGGTCCCATGATATTCTTTATGTCGATATTCAGTAGTACAATCGCATTGGCAAAGTAAATTATTGGTCCATCAGCCATGGCACTAAAGTGCAATTTTCTTTTAGAAGAATTTGCACTTGTGATCAGGAAAAATGCCACAACTCACAGAGTAAGAGAGCCAATGGCTGAAGTGAGCTGACATGGTTCCAACACTTTATGCTGTGGTGGGTGAAAGCAAAATGTGAATGTTGGTTGTGTGGTAAATTAAATTTACTTATTACCTCATTTCTGAATTTCTATGCTTAATAAATCATAATTTCTTGTCAATGCAAAGCGAGGAGTCCGTGGTGCTCAAATGAAGGAGGAGAAGACCAATAACTCGAGTTAAAGGGAGCGCTTCCAGCACCAAGCGGGCACAGGAGCAATCTCTCAAGTCCCTCTCTTTAAGTGGGGGTCTTTATTTTCAACCGCAGAATATTTATACAGTCTTGGTCACGAGGCAAAATAGAGGAACAAACAGGTCGTGGCAGATAGAGGAACAAAGATTCAGCAAGAGGAGCAGAGTGTGAAGAAATGGGGGCGTGTCTTAGGCTTCGTGAGGGGACTTGCGATGTGAAATAGTCTGACAGTTGGAAGGGGAAGGCTTCCTCATTTGGGGGTTTGTGCTCGTGCTTCATGTCAGAAACATGAACCATCTCTGCGGGGGAGCAGGAACTCATGTACTGGTTTCCCGGACTTGGCAGAAACCACAGAGACAGATGGTGAAAATGAGGAAAACCAGGTGCAGGGGTGTCGTGCTCGTGCTCGGGGTCTTGGGACACCAAAGGGTGAATTAAAAACAAAATGGTGCCGGCTTTTAATGTGGGCAATTATTAATCGCGCAAAGGGGATCGCGCAAAGGGGCATAATTAGATCGCGCAGAGGGCAGCGAAGGGGCATAATTATAGATTTTATTTCCACATTCCCTCCTTGCCCCAGAGTGTACCTACATTATATCTCAATTTGCATGAGATCATTTATACATTCTTGTAACATGATTCTTTCCCTTTCTCTCTGCTGGACAAGTGGTTTAGGAATGCATTTTGCAGCGCATAGACCGCATATGGCAGGACCACATTGGATGCAAAGGCAGCATCCAGTTATTATCAGGAATATTATGCCTGCTGCTGACAGCAGTTGCTATCCCCAGGACAATATTATCTTCCAGAACCAGTCAGACCACGTCCAAGTGCCAGGTTCTTGATGTAAACTTACGGCTATCTTGTGTAATTTTGTTATGGCCGTGTATACAGATGGGGAATTATCAGGAATAAATATACAGCAGCTAGAGCCTATAATTTTACAGGCTCCGCCTCTGTCAGCCAAGATGATGTCAAGGACAAGGCGATTTTGGAGAGTAACCAATCGTATGGCAGACTGCTCCTGGGTTAAGCTCCCCAGGGCAGACGCCGTCTGGTTTACTACAGCCTCTAAGGTCCTTGTCAACCTGCGTATAAGCTTGCTGTTCTGTACAGGGCCAACAAAGAAGAAGAACCCTTTGTTAAAATCTGTATACTGTTCCCATGAGGTTTCCGTTTGGTCAACCAAGGAGGTATCGATCGTTCTTTTATGTCTGACATGGGGCACTAGGAGGTCTCTGTGGTAAGTGGATGGGGCCACAAAGACAGGGGGTAACAGGAATGCTATATAGCAAGTTCCCCCCAGTTCAAGGGCAGCTGCACATAGGCCGTTTGGCCACAGATGAAATAAGTATGGCGAGATGCTAGAAATGAGGACTTTCCTCTGTCTTCAAAACTTATAGTGGTATGACAGTCACTGTGTCCTAATGGAACAGAGCCATTTTTCTGGATGCACAGGTGTCCTTTTACTGGTGAGACCGAGATGGAAGGGGAACCAGCATTCTTTTTAGGTTTGGTATTTAACATCTTGTAGGACATGGTCATGTTCCCTTGCTTGTATTCTTCACTTTCTAGGACTGTACCGGTCGCCTGAGGATCTCCCTCCTTATTAGGGTAACAGGCAGTATTGAGTACCTTGTTTAAATCCCCCAAGGCCACCCATTCTTGCATGAATTATTTCCGTCAGGGAAGGAGGTGGGGGTAGTAGCGTCAGCTGTTATTAGGGCGAACCAGGCTTCACAAGTTCCATTATAAGAGAATGGGAAAGAAAAAGAGGCATCCCTCCCTTTTTCTGATGAGGTGGGATGCGGCCACATATCCAACAATTGGTGCTATTACTGGCTTGCTGAGTGTGGTGTAGCATCTGTATGAAGGTATTGTTTCGCAAGGCTAGTCTATGGGCTTGTTCATGAGGGGGTAGGTCGTGATAGGTGTGTTCCTGAGTGCTGTTGGGTGTATGAGAGGTGTGTTGTGTTGGGGGAAAAACAGTGTGGAGAATCCAACCAAGACACGTCATAACTGCCATGAGGAAAAATAATACTGTCAAACATATAATAGGACCATTATGTCTTTTTCTAGAGTTCATTTTTTTTTCTCCCACATAGTCAAGGTGTTAAAATCCATTCCCATGCTCCAACCGCTTCACCACTGGACCGACGCCCAATGGACTTAATTAGCCAGAGTCCGAATGGCAGACCTTAACTTTGATTTGTAATCCTGTTGTGGGGTTAGTTCCAAAGGCAATAAAGATTGTTCAGTCACAATGTCAGTGGGATTGGCAGGGCCATCAGCAACAGTGTCTTTTTGTCCAAAATGTTTCCGGCAGTGGCTTGCGTGGAGCCAGCCCTTCCTGCCCTCGACCTTCACTGCTGTCCGTGTTGTTAGTAGTACGAGTCTTGGCTTCTTCCACCTGGGCTGGAGGGGACTGGTCCGGTCGAAGTTCCTCACGAGGACCCAGTCCCCGGGTCGGATGGCGTGTTCTTCCGGGTTGGTTTTGTCAGGGAAGGTGGCAGCAACCTGAGAACGACAAGATTGGAGTGCAGACATCAAGGAAGCCAGGTAGTCAGTCAGCATAGTACTGTCAACATCAGTTATTCTTTTAGGCCTTGGCGTACCCCACATATTTGGTGGTCTGCCAAAGACCACTTCATATGGAGATAAGCCAGTTCTGGAATGGGCTACCATACGCATGTAGAAGAGGGCAACCGGTAAGGCTACCATCCAGTCCACGCCTTTGTCAGTGCATATCTTGGCCAATTTTGTCTTCAAAGTTTGGTTGTGCCTTTCTACTAGACCTGCTGCATGAGGATGTCTTACACAGTGAAACTTCCAAGTGTACCCTAACAGAAGAGACACTTGCTTCATGAGTTCAGAGGAAAAAGGTTGGCCGTTATCTGAGTAGATGACACGGGGCAACCCATACCTCGGAAAAACTCTCTAACTAATTGTTTAGCAGTTGTCGTTGCAGTGTAATCTGGGACGGGATAGGCTTCTGTCCATCTGGTCAGAGCACACACTACAACTAGCACATACTTGTGACCTCTACATCTCTCCATCTGGATATAGTCCATCTGGAGAACTTCAAATGGATGGTCAGGGGTTGGAATCCTCCCTGTTCCACCTTTGTGCCTTTTCCTGGGTTGAACTGATTACAAATCATGCACGTTTTAACTTTTTGTTTGGCTGCAGCTCTCAAATGTTTGTTGTGCCATATATTCTGTATGCTGTCTAACATTGCTTTTTCTCCCAGATGTGCTGGTCCATGTATGGTGTTTACCATAACTTGTACCATGGCATCCGGTAGAAACCATACTGCTCTTTCAGGTGTCATCCAGCCTTGATCTGTAAGGACCCCTCCTTTTTCCTTCCATTCTAGCAGTTCCTGTGGTGTGGCGTGACTTTGGACATCCTGGATGTCAGAAAAGGGGTCTCGTATTGTATATTGGCGGTGTGGTATACTTAATTCTGTGTTTGCTGCTAACTTGGCTGCACTGTCTGCAGAATCATTTCCTTTTGATATTTCATCTGTTCCTTTTGTGTGCGCTTTACATTTTAGCACTGCGATTTTCTCTGGTAACTGACTGGCCTCTAAGAGGGCAGTGATGAGTGTAGCATGCTGTATTCTGAACCCATGTGATGTGAGAAATCCTCTCTCTTTCCATAATGTACCGAAGTTGTGTACAACTCCAAAGGCATATTGTGAATCAGTGTAGATGTTAACTGACTTTCCTTTTGCTAAGTGACATGCTCGTGTTAGGGCTATGAGTTCTGCTGCCTGTGCCGACAGTATCTCTATCTTGTGTGCTTCTAAAGTGTCTGTACCATTTGTGACGGCATAGGCTGCTGCTAATTCTCCTGTGGGGAGTCTCATACATGAACCATCAACAAAGAGTGTCATTTCTGCCTTAGCAAGGGGAGTATCTTGTAAATCTGGTCTTGGTTTGGTCACTAAATCAATTATGTCAATACAATCGTGAATTTCTTCAGTAGGAGAGGTCAGTGGCAACAGTGTTGCTGGGTTTAAAATGTTGCAGCGTCTAATCTCAATGTGTGGCTGAAAAAGTGTCATCTCATATCCGGTGAGTCTGGCTATTGTCAGATGCTGTGTTTGTGTTCTGTTTAACAGAAGTTCTACAGCGTGTGGGACCTGAACTATCAGATGATGTCCCAATACAATAGAATCGCTTTGTCTAATAGCTTGTGCAGTAGCTGCTACTGATTTTAGACATGCAGGCAATGCTTGTGCTACTGGATCTAATGTGCTTGAAAAATAACCACATGGTTTATGTTTGTCTGCTTGAAGTTGGGTCAGAACTGATAGTGCTGTACCTGAGTTTTCTGTTACAAATAATGTAAAATCTTTGGTGTAATTAGGTGTTGCCAGCACTGGGGCTTGACACATAGCTTTTTAAGAGACTGAAAGGCTTGCGTGTGTTCATCTGTCCAGGGTAATTGTGGAGTAGCGCCAGCTTCGAGTGTTGTCAGCTGCACTAACGGTTTGGAAATGAGTGCAAATCGTGGGATCCACTGTCTACAATATGAGGTGAGACCAACAAAGGCTCGAACTTGTTTCTGTGTTGTTGGTTGTGGTATTTGTTGTATGAGTTGGATGCGTTCCTGTGTAAGCTGCCTACCCTCCTTTGACAGCAAGTGCCCTAAGTATGCCACTTGCTGTAAACAAAATTGGAGCTTACCAGGGGAAACTTTATGGCCATTTGCAGCTAGGAATTCTAGTACTAGTAGTGATGCTTCAGCACATGCTGCGTCAGATCTGGCCGTAATGAGGATATCATCAACATATTGTAGTATGGCTGTATCCGTGGGCATTTGAACAGTATCTAGTTGTCTTTTTAATGCTTGGCTATATACGCTTGGACTCTCTGTGAAACCTTGAGGAGCTCTTGTGAATTGGAAACTTCGTCCTTGTAAGGAGAAGCCAAAAGGTATTGACTGTCTGGGTGAATAGGTATGCTAAAGAATGCGTTTTTCAAGTCAATGACTGAAAAATGCGTTGCTTCCGCATCTATGGCTGTGAGTAGGGTGGAGATGTCTGGAACCACAGGGTGTTGTGGAACGACACATTTATTGAGCTCTCTCAAATCCACCACTAGTCTGTAGACAGGTGGTGTTCCTGGTTCCACTTTTTTATGAACTGGTAAAACAGGGGAATTGCAAATGTTAGAAGTTGTTTCCTTAATCACACCTGACTGTATTAGGTCCTGAATAATTAACATTAATGCTTGTTCAGCCTGAGGTGGAATTTTGTATTGCCTTATGCGTGGTAGTTGGGCTCCCTCTTTCAGTGTAACCTTGTGAGGTGTTATTTCCATACATCCTACTGTGGTGGAATCAGTGGCCCACAGGGTGTGTGGCAAATCTTTCAAACGCTCATCTAATTCTCTACTTGTGTAGTGGCCCTTGAAATCTCGCAGAAATAGTCTGACATCTGTAGGTGAGCAAACAATGACAGCTCCTAATTCTTTCAATGTTTTTATACCAAGCAAGTTTTCTGGACATGATTTTGTCAATATAAGATCTGTAGTTGTCATGAGGGGACCAACCTGCAAGGGCAGTGGCTTTGACGTGACGTTTGTCACAGGTTGTCCCGAGAAACCCAGAGAAATACTTTTTGAACCCGAGAGAGGAGCCTCTGGGACCTCTTGATGGCTTATTGTTGTTTTACTGGCCCCAGTGTCTAGTAGAAACTTCCTATCCTCCCCAAGAAGTCGGACCTCTATAAATGGACCTGTCTGATCTACTGGAATGGGGATTAGGGGCAGTTTGTCATCTTCTCTCTCTGGGCAACATCATGAGAAATCTGGGTAATATTCAGTGTAGGCGCTGTCTATAATATTCATTTGGGCCATTTGTGTTGTCAGTGGAACTGAAGGTGTTGAACTGTCTAGGGAACCATTCTGTTTTGGCTGATATGGGCGTGGCTGGGTCTTACCAGTAGCCAAATTGTGCTTTAAGACAGGGCAATCTTTAACGAAGTGTCCCATCTTTTGCAATAATTACAAGTGCTTTTTATATTTGTCTGGCTACTTGGTGTCTGTTGATGCTGGGGTGCAGTTTGGGCTACTAATGCTTTCATCTTTGTGTCTTTCATGCGTTTCTTATCATTTTCTTCTTCATCCCTAATGCGATTCTGGTGATATTGTAGCATTTGTAACACCTGTGGAGGTGTATGTGCTTGCCAGGTACTTTCTACTTTTAGTACTCTGTCCTTAATGGCTGGCAAGGCGTTATCTACTAATTTGGAAACAAACAGATGCGGGTAAGCTTCACTTGTTGGCGTAAGGCCGCTATTTACCGCAAAACACTTTTCAAGTCTAGTGTAATAATCTCCTATGTCTTCACCATGTTTCTGTTTGCAGGAGGAAATGGCATCCCAGTCCTCCTTTTTCACTGTTAGTAACTGTGGTAGCACCTTTAAAATAGTGCCAGGAAGTGCTTTTAGTTTGTCTCCTATACCTTGACCTGCTACTCTAGTATTTTCGTCATTCTGAAGTTCAGTCCATTTAATGTGTTCACCTGCTACTTCCCAATCTTTTCTCTTAGTTTGTCATATATACCTGATGGCAACAATAATTTCAGAATTGCTGTGATATCAGAAAGAGTATATGTTCCCATCATTAATACATCTCCTAATTCCTTAAAGAATCCAGCAGGATCCTTTGAGTGGGAGGGAACCATCTCTTTCATCCTTAGTAACTCAAGTTTTGTCAAGGGTACATAAATGAAGACGCGTTGTAGCGCGCCATTCGTGTCAGCTCTGGGGTGGACCTCTCTCATGGGGAACTGGCGTGTTTGAGGAAGTCTATTAGTTGATCCACACGTATTATGGGGAGATCTATATCCAGTCACTTTCTGGTATTTCTGTCTAAAATCTATAAATGTGTTAAGAAAAACTGAACTATTGTGGAGGAACATGTTATCAGCGCAGTCAGACAGAAAATCTTCGAGTCTTGGATCATGTTTAAAATGAGTGTCATTGAGTGTGATGAGATGTTGTACCATGTAGAGACTTGCTAATCTTTGATGTGAGCGTGGTAATGCTAGAAAAAGCTGGGCTATGAGATCATTGTCATATATCTTATATTGAGAGACCCATAGGGTCGCAGTTCTGGCTATTTCCTCCTCCGGTGTAAGCGGAGGTTCCTGGTCTAACCAGTAGTCTAATGCATTGGATGTATTTTCAAATAACTCATCTGGAGATGACCGTTCAGAGTGACCTTGGAGGAATGTAGGCGGGGGTGTTCGTGAATTAGGGGCGGAAGAACGAACGGGTGGGACTTTTTCAGTAGGTTCAGTAATTTCCTCCTCAAGTTTCTTATTCTCTTCATTTGTTTGCAAGTTTTGCAGAATACGGGTCACATTACGGGTGAACCTGTCTAGTGCATCATTTATAAGTTCTGAGA
This sequence comes from Calotriton arnoldi, assembly GCA_963921515.1. Taxonomy (NCBI): domain Eukaryota; kingdom Metazoa; phylum Chordata; class Amphibia; order Caudata; family Salamandridae; genus Calotriton; species Calotriton arnoldi. The sequence goes on from CAWUFW010006454.1 coordinate 568,825, forward strand.
CTAGTGTGGTCGGATGCGGAATCTAATAAGTCAAAAAGTGAAACTGGTACATTTCTTTCCTCTGCTTGTATGTGTTTTTGAAACAGCAAAGGAGGAACCTATACATGTGCATTTTTACAGGGTGTGATCTTCTTGTAGTCATAGCGTTAATGGCTCGTGAGTTCTCTCCAGTACGAAGAAACTCAGAGGCCGCTTGAAGAAACGTGTCAATTGCTGGTAGATGTCTTATTTCTTCCCAGGAGTCATGAAGTATTTTACTTATTCGGCCCGCCTCCCCTGTGTTGCTCGGAGTCGGGTCATAGGGGCAGTCGGGAATTGTTTTACCTGGGTCTGGACCTACGGCACCCCCTTCTGGAGTGAGAGGTGGTGCGTTATGTTGTGAAAGGGGTGGCGGAGGCAGAGGGTGTTGAATGACTGGAACTTCATAGGGTGGTGGAGTATCTAAGAGAAAATTAGTAAAAGTATCCTCTGGTGGTGGGGCTGTAGGCTGTGCTGATGCAATGTTAAGGTTTTCAGGTGCAGATGGCAATACAGGATAAAAACCAGTAGAAATGGCTGATTGTTCCCTTTTATTCCTTTCACTAACTACTTCTTTCCCTATTTCTTGTAACTGTTCTTTCTTGGCCTGCTCTGACATTCTCTTACCCTTTTCAACTTTATGCAATTCCTTCTGTTGCCTCCTATGGGCTTCTTTTCTCCATAATTCTACTGAGTCACTCTGTGACTGGCGGACTCTCTTTTTCTTCCATAACTGTTCCTCTAATTTCATAATACACTCCGTATCAAAACTACCATTTTCAGGCCATCTATATCTGAGTTCTAGGTCTTTAGTATATTCTACCCATAGATCACAATAAATAAGTGCACCGACACCATGTTTTGCATACATGAAGTGTCCTGGAGTATCCCGAGGAGGAAGGGGAATTTCCTTCTCAAGAATACTCCTTTGGTTGCCATCTTACGTATTTTCGAGAAAATAGGCATGATGGCAAGACTTTCAAAGATTTTAGAAGTGAGAAAAACATAAACAGAACAAATATCTTTACCGTACCCACGAAAGAGGTGAGTCCGTCTTTTATACTAGTTTAGTAGTCCTCACAAAATAAGTGAGAAACCCACAAAAAACATGTATCTTTACCGTGCCCACAAGGTAGTGAGTCCGTCTTTTATACTAGTTTTAGTAGTCCTCACCAAAGATAGGTGAGAAACCAAAAAACGCGTATCTTTACCGCCCCCACAAAAGCTGTGGGTTCGTTTTTATACTTTTCAGCAGTACTCACCGAAAAGTAACTGGAAGGCCTCTTGAAGATTTTGGGAAAACGCGGCGCGCAGTTTCAAGGTGGGATTTGTAGAACCTCGGACTCGTCTGCTTCGCAGGTTGGGCTTTGGTTCAGGACGTTCCGCTATTTCCTCACCGCCTCGTGTGGATGCTGGGCCGCAGTCGGTCCCCCTCTTCGCCTCGAGGGAGTTAGCGGGAATTCCCGCGTTGTGCACTTTTGAAGTCCGTCAACGGTCAGGAGGGGACAGTACCGGGTCCAATATCGCCGGCGCGTGGGGGAAAGGGAATGTCCCTGCTCGGGCGCCAATTACTGTGGTAAATTAAATTTACTTATTACCTCATTTCTGAATTTCTATGCTTAATAAATCATAATTTCTTGTCAATGCAAAGCGAGGAGTCCGTGGTGCTCAAATGAAGGAGGAGAAGACCAATAACTCGAGTTAAAGGGAGCGCTTCCAGCACCAAGCGGGCACAGGAGCAATCTCTCAAGTCCCTCTCTTTAAGTGGGGGTCTTTATTTTCAACCGCAGAATATTTATACAGTCTTGGTCACGAGGCAAAATAGAGGAACAAATAGGTCGTGGCAGATAGAGGAACAAAGATTCAGCAAGAGGAGCAGAGTGTGAAGAAATGGGGGCGTGTCTTAGGCTTCGTGAGGGGACTTGCGATGTGAAATAGTCTGACAGTTGGAAGGGGAAGGCTTCCTCATTTGGGGGTTTGTGCTCGTGCTTCATGTCAGAAACATGAACCATCTCTGCGGGGGAGCAGGAACTCATGTACTGGTTTCCCGGACTTGGCAGAAACCACAGAGACAGATGGTGAAAATGAGGAAAACCAGGTGCAGGGGTGTCGTGCTCGTGCTCGGGGTCTTGGGACACCAAAGGGTGAATTAAAAACAAAATGGTGCCGGCTTTTAATGTGGGCAATTATTAATCGCGCAAAGGGGATCGCGCAAAGGGGCATAATTAGATCGCGCAGAGGGCAGCGAAGGGGCATAATTATAGATTTTATTTCCACATTTGAACAAACCAATAGATGCCGAAGGCTGACCTAAAGCCCACCTATCTATGCAACTGACTTTTCAGTAAATAGCTTTAATACACTTACAGTCTCTGCTATTTCATAGCAGAGTTTCTACATTGTTACAATGAGAAATTAATGAATGCTGAAGCCTTGACCCAAAGTATGGATGCTAATCACTTTTTTAAACCTGCTCCCTGAGTACAGGGATCTTTAATAACCATAGCTGCAGCTTCAGCTTCACATACACATGTATCTGCTCACAAAGTAATACATAGATTACTTAAACACATGTATTCGTTGTACGCAGCATGTCAGCCTCTGTCTTAAGGACTTTTTCCTTCCTGGTGGTGATTCATTCTGGTGAATTGTTACTTCAGCTGAACAGAAATAACTTCCATTCAGGAAGCCAATTCCAGCATTGGGCCCCTCCCTCTGGCCTCAGCAATATTCTCCATCTTGCAACCTAAGTTAATAACCTTTGTAAAGACTGGCTGTGGCCCAAGGGAAGGATATTCGAGCCTCTCTTCTCTTGTTAAGAAGCAGATGTCAGAATGTTTGTGCTGGCTCATGTTATGGTGGGCGTGCCTTCTGTCAGTCACTTAAATTTGCAACAGCCAGACATTTTAAAACAATAGACAATGCATTCATATTCCCCTCCACTCTTGCATCCTATTGTCTATTATTCTATATTTTAGGAACACATCTTGAAATCCTTAAAAATACTTTAGGGGATTCATTTGCAGATATTAAGACACTGGTTTGGACCAACCTTTCCCACGTGTTTCATATATATATCATTAAAAAAGAAATCCCTTTTTCTAACATCCACCACCCTGCCCCTGGCACAAGCTTGATACGAAACCAGCAGCTGCTCCTTGGAGATTCATGGAGACTTTCTGAACGTGATAGTTGAGACCAAAGAAAACATTTTCGGATCACTAATCGCTTCCATTTTCGAATAACATAGACAAAATTTGGGAAAAAGGGTATGCATAACAGTGAATCTAGCCTTTTAAAGATTCATTCAACGTGGTCAAAAGTGTGCAGGACAAAAAATAAAAAGGGATGTAAAAACTGAGCCCTCTTAACAAATTTAAATCAGGTGTGCCAGACAGAGAGAGGTCAGTGCATTCTGTGCTCCTGTTGTTCTTTGGCAGAAATCTGTCCAGTATTTTTGAAATATTATCAAAATTATTTTGAAACAATATATTTTAACGGTTGACTTCATGAACTGGTTCACAAACCATAGTTAAATCTGAGCTCATCGCACATGATTTCCTGATCCATTGTTTTATTTGTCCTTTTTGTGATCATAATCTCGCCTGGATGCATAAAGTGGATTTTCTTTAACTAAACCCAAAAAGGCTCAAAGAGATCTCTGAACATGAAAGTGACAGAAGCCATGCAATTAATATTGCAATGTTGACTAACACAGGCATGTAATAAATAGACATTGTTATTTAATGCTCAGGTTTTATGTTACTTATTTTATTGATTTCAAAATGATGAAATGTTGAGTTAGGGCCCTGGGGCTGGAACCGACTTAAGCCTTTCAGACTTTGCACAAATGTTCACAATATGTTATTTCATTATGTAATAACTACCACAACTACTGATACCACATCCTCCTCGGGTGCCAAAACCTTCACCGCTGCCTCCACTGCAAACGGAAATACCACGCTCCCTGGCTCCGCCTCTTCTCCTGACTCCAGGCCCAGTTTCATGCCCTCCCCCGCTGACACCCTGGGGCATAGTTGAATAGAGTGTCTCTGACTCAGACCATGTCAGATATGGAAAACAAGCATTTACAATGCAATAGGCCTCGCAATGACATTGTTTTGAGCTATTGGCATTGAAAATATTATTGTTTTTTTTTTCCCTTCGTGAAGCATTAATCAAGTAATGGCGTTGTAAATGACAATGTCTTTTACCCCCTGTTGACCCCCGCATACAGATATACATAGAAACCGCACTACAAACGGGCACACATGCATGCACACGCTGAGAAACACACGCACCCCGTGAGACAGACACACTAATACATAGAGTGACACGGGTGCACGGGTGCACCGAAGCACGTGTTCACACACGCAGGCACACTGAGTCACAGGCACACTGAAGCTTTGGGTCTGAATGGCCCCGTTCAAACCGGGCTGAAGCCTGGTTCCGCTACAGACATGACAGTCTACTTCTTGAAAATGCGAGTTATATAAGTATATAAAAAGAAAGTTGTAAGTATTTTTTTTTTTAAAAGTGACCCACGGATTTTGACTGGAGCGCTCTATTGAGACAGCGTTTTCCTTGCTCGACTTTTCAGGACAGCAAGCTTTGTCACCTTGGCTTTGATGGAATTAACGTGGAATTGATCCTCAGCTGGCTTGTATTCGCGTTTTGTTTTCTTGATTGTTTCGCTTTAAAGGCATCGCGCTTTCCCTCAAGGTTGCAATTTCCTAGTAACAGCGTGCTGCTGCATTTTCGGCCTCGAGAGATCATCTTCGGTGCTTTGAAATAAAAATGTGCTTTCAGTGGGAGAATCAAAACAGTGCTTTTAAAATGCAAACGTATCACGAGAAAAATCGTAAGACGCGTAGTTATAAAATATATTATTTCTCAACAGATTTAATTTGAAATGGAGAGTACCTGCACCTCTCAGCACTATGGCAGTATATTTAATGGGAGACTACAGGCACTTTTCAGGAAATCGGTACTCTAAAAAGTGAGTACCTGAATATATATAGTGATCTCAGCAGTGGACAAGGACATTAACTATTCAGTTAAACTTCATGATTGTATGGGCGCCCTGAGTGACTGGATGGCTAGGCACTGTCTGAAGCTGAACTCGGGAAAAACGGAGGTGGTGCTGTTTGGCAGCCTCTCTCCTGAGTGGTCTCCAGTATGGTGGCCGGACACATTGGGCCATACTCCTATACCAGTGGCCAAGGCTAAGAATCTGGGGGTTATTATTGATGACAAACTCAATATGAAGGCCCAAGTATCAAAAGTGGTCTCTGCTGCCTTTCTTACTATTAAAATGGTTCGAAAAATTCTGCCTTTCATTCCTTTAAATACTAGAAAAATAGTAATGACTTCCCTGGTACTATCCAAATTGGATTATTGCAACGGGTTGTACATTAACCTACAAACCAATCTACTTAGAAGGTTGCAGGCAGTACAGAACGCTGCGGCTAGACTGGTCCTGGATGCTCCTAGATTTCAATCCATTAGAGTAGGTATTCGGGAATTACACTGGCTACCAGTCGGCCAGCGAATTAAATTTAAGGCACTTTGCACGGCCTTTAAGGCCCTGCATGGAGAAGGACCACAATTCCTGTTGGACCTCTTCAGCTGGTACACTCGTAACCGATCGCTTCGTTCAGCAAATGCCTTCCTTATGCTTACCCCCAGAATCAGAAGGTCCAACTGGGGGGGAAGGAGCTTCAGTTACAATACCATAAAGGAATGGAATGCTCTCCCGATCTCTCTTAGGAAGTCCTCCACCTTGCTGGAGTTTAGGAAATTGCTTAAAACATGGCTTTTTAGAAACTAGCTGCTCTGATGACAGTTTTGGAGTCCGCAAGCGCCTAGACACCCTTGGGTAGTAGTGCGCGCTATAAATTGTCATAACATAACATAACATATAAGCTCTGCAGAACACTGAATGCCATACGAGGTAACCCATGCTGGGCTATACAAGAGAAGCTGCAGGGAGGCAGAGGCGTGCACACATGCGTATACAAATGACTAATGTGCAATCTGGGCTGCAGGGAAATTTGCAGATTTTCTGCAAAGGCACCTTACGCTTCACTGCCAGTTCTCCAGCCCCACTGGCTTATGGGGATGTCTTCAGAGGGTCCTCTGAAGGGCTCCCCCTACCGGAAGTTCCCTTGGGCGTATTTTCAAGTACAGTGTCTGCTATGCGGGGTACAGGGCTGGATGGTAGTGTTGAACACCGGACACGTGGATCCTCGCTGCAGGGGTGGGGGCTGTGCTCCGCACCCGACGATGCGGGATATCGGGGAAGAGGGTGCGTGCCAGAAAGTACATGTCGACAAAAGACCACAAACGGGGCGAAAAAGCTGTAAGCAGTGCGAGCCACGGGGGCATTTTGGGAGCAAAACAAGGGAGATATTAGTGCAAGGGAAGAACAGTGCCCTGCACACCACAACATGCAGCACTGTCACCGGGTGTATCGAAGAAAGAGGTGTCTGACGTGGTGCACAAAGGAATGAGGTAGCGCATAAAGAAACAGTGTAATAATGAGTGCTGTTCACTGCAAAAAAAAAAAAGTAAGCAGGCGGTGTAAGTGGGTCAGGGGTTTGGGCACAGCTATATTTGTATAGCGCTCCCCCTCCTTGCGAGGGCCAAAGCGTTTCCTGGGTGGTTAAATAGCGACCATACCTTCATTATTTATACAGCGCTTCCTACCACTGGGCGAGGTCGCAAGGCACTTTGACATGCATATGCGTTCCCGAGCACCCGAAGAACGCAAATCGTGTAACAGGGAAACGTTGCGCGTTCTGGCAACTGAAAACCACGCAATCTCACAGAGTTCACCGATCATAAAAAGTTACAGCGTCCAGATGTGAGAGACTGAGCAGAGTCAATACAACAAAAGGTGGACACAGTAACAAACCGCAAGCAGGCGACGGGGAAACTATGGTGCAAAACGGTGCTCGTGTACAAGTGATCTATGTCTGCCCAGGTGGCATTAGGTGAGGGTTGAAAATTACCAGGAAAAAAACGCTATGCTTCAAGATTTGATGCAAATAAAGATCCGAGAAAGATTTTATGCAAATAAAGATCCGAGACTTGGTGCCCTGGGAAGTGTTAGTTGCGTGGAGAGATTTGGTGCATTTGACAATTCTGCTGCGAGGATGGTATGGGTTATTGCAGAGTTAAGGCTTGTTTAAGGTGTGGTATTTGCAGTGGTGTGTTTTGCGGATCGAGAGCTATTACAAGGGGGGCGGGGAGGGGCATGTGTGAGATTTGCACGTTTGTTTTCAAGGAAATAGAAGATTTGGAGTATACCGAGGGTTGTTTTCAGGGGGAAGATTTGCTGAATTCGTGAGATTTGCCTAAGGGATGGGATCTGCAGTAGTAAGAAGTTTGGTGCTCATAGTCTGTTAAGGGGTGAGATGAAAGATGTGCACCGTTTGATTAAAAGCGGTGAGAGATTTAGAGCAGAGTGAGGGCTGTTACATGGGGCGAGATTTGGGACATCCGTGAGATTTGCTAACGGTGGGGTCTGCAGTAGTAAAAGGTTGTGTGTAAATTCAGAGTCGTTACAGGGGTGAGATTTGCACCAAGGTTGCATTTACAGAAAGGAGAGATTTGTTTCAGGTTAAGGGCTGTCACAACTCACAACTGTGATGTCTGGGGTGCGCGAGATTTGCACTGTTTTACAGCAATGAGTAATTGTGTGCATACGGAGGGTTGTTACAAGGGTGACATTTGGTGCATGCATGAGACTTGCGGGGGGCAGCATCTGCAGTAGTAATGGGTTTGGCGGAGTTTGAGGGGGGACGCAAGGGTGATTGATATCTGCTGCATGCGTGAGATCTGCTGCAGGGGAATCAATGGCACGCTGGCGCTCCGACTCCGCCTCGCCCTTCTCCCTCCAGCCTCGGGACTCCAGCAGCCCCGGCTTCAGCATCCTCCCCTGACTCTCGGGGGGTTGCAGCCGCTCCAGGGCCACGGGGATCGCGGTCTTAAGCATCCTCCCCTGCCGCTCAGGGCGTCATCCCAGGAAGGGACATGGGAGCAGGCTGCGCTGCCCTCTCCGGCAGTATAATCCTTGGGGGAAGCGCCCCTCTTCGGCTGTGGGTTCCTGGTGGGTGGGGGAGCGCCCCTTTCCGGCTGTGGGGTCCGTGCCGCACAGGGGGGCTGTTGATACAGCTGGTGAAGTCCAGCCATGCGCTGAAGCAGTTTGCTGGCGTGGGGGGTCCACTAATGGGGATATATGTGTGCCCAGATTCCACTGGCACCCCTTGTGGGCCTTTCCGATAAAGTCCGTGCCCTAGATAGTTGGTAACCCCAAGTCCGGTGTTTATGCCCTGGCAAACAGGCTCCTTCGGAAAACCCCAGTCCCTCCACGATTACATAGGGTGCAGAAGCGATAATGCTAATAGCGCCGAACACCGTAGTGCCGTTTTCAAACTCGGCATGTCACCGAGGAGTCCCCTGTTGTATTTCTTAGCGTTACCCCCTGGCTTACACTTCGGAGCCCCTCTTCGTTATACACGCCTTTGGCTCGCCACTTGGTAAACAGACTACCGAAGATTTCCTTTGTTCAAAGTGAAGGTCCCGCTGGTCCCCTTCTACCACTTAGACTTTCTTATATTTAGGGGGGGGCCATCTGTTTCTAGTTAGCATGGCTGCGCTAAGGCCATGCTAATTAGAAACAGATGGCCCCCCTAAAGATAAGAAAGTGCTTTGCGACAGCCGCAAAGCAGACGATCCTGTCCGGATCGGGTGGACGAAAAGGCGAAAGGGCGGCAACAAAAAAAACTAATTTCCAATGGCAGGCCACCGTTTAGCATAAACGGTGACGCCAGCCAATGAAAATGAGGGGCGGGGCTTCAAGTCCCCTTCTGAAATCTCCTTGCTCACAAGAGGTCTCGCAGAGCGAGAAGCGCGTTGCGCTGCGACGCTACGCGAGACCTAAAAAAGGGAAACATTCTAGGGAAGGACAAGGTGATGTTGATGGACAAGATGAGGTGTGAAAAGACTACATCCTTTGAAAAGAAGGGAAGGAAATCACCTGCAAAACCTAATTTGCCTCCAGATGGCATGGCCCACTTGTTTACCCTGCTGGAAAGAGCAGTGAAAATGTTTGACCTCCTCATGAATTCCATGGAGCACCTATGCTTCCTATATGGTCTGAAGAACAGCCTCTGAAATCTACAAAATCTATCCAGACCCGGGATTTTTTGGGGGTGGAGGGTCTCAAATGAATGCATTCACCGGCCACAGTCTAGGCAGCCACCTGGAGAACTCACAACCAGAAGAAGAGAAAACTGTGTTAACTCCCTAAAGCGTTTAGTAGTTTTATTTCAAAGGAATTATGTTTGTGTGCACATAGACCATCGATGAGAGATGCTATGTGTAGAAGAAGACAGAGTTAAAGGTCTTTAACTTAAGTGTGTTCCTGGAAATATAGCTGGAAACTTTTAAAGTAAAGATGGTATTAAAGACGTTTTACACAAACAAAGATGTTAAGAATGTTAAAATGAGGCCATAAATTAAAGTTGTTGAACATGATTTAGTTAAAATAGTCTTTCAATTCTTGTATAAACACGTTTGAAAAGGTTAAGTACTTGAAGGGCAGGAAACCACGAATTACTTCACAACAGAAATGCTTTGTTTCAAAGGATTGCACTCTCAGAGAGAGCCTAGGGTAGGGCACTGGCAGCAGTCATGCCTTGTATTGTTTTGGGTTCAGATGGTTACAGTAAACAACAAAGTAGAAGAGGTGTGTGCAGTGTGTCAGTTCACAATGGGGATAAAAGGCAGAGCGACAGTATATCAAATAGTAAAACCAAAATTAGATGGAAGACTCAATAGGGCATTCACCAACAGGATGAAAAATGAACTCGTTAAAATATGTTACGAGACAAGGGGGGAGGGGGTGTTATAAAAATATTAAAGCTGGAAAGCATCACGTTTGGGGGGAAGAAAGTTTGATGAAATGTCAGGAATTTGAATAGTCAAGTTTTACAGCTCAGGCTAAGAAGATGGCAGCCAAGGCGAAAGATTAGCGCTCTAGTGCATCATCACCCTCGAAGGAACTTCTATGCATTTGACTTCTACAACCGGATCAGTATTCGTTCACCTGCACAAGGAAGCATGCAGTACATTTACTCTCTGCCTGGCAACTGTCAGCTTTGCTGTGATTTTCCAGTATCTCTCTAGTTTGTCACCCTTCCTTCCCGACCCACATGTGTGGTTTGTTTCTCCTTACTTAGTCCCTTGGTTCCTTTTCCACCACTTAGTCTGGAAGGTTGTTGTTGCTGTGTGCTGTCTCATGTTTCTACCACTGCATGTACTGTGTTCATATCGGTGGTTTTAGCCTAGTTGATGGGAATGTCTCCTGGTCATCATAGTCTCATTGGCAGAAGTACTGGTATGGGCTGTTTCCCCACACAGGGTTGCATCTGGGCTCAGAATTTCCAGTACGCACTTACCTCCCACTGAGAGAGAGGTTCCTGTATATAATCACCTGAACAGATGCCAGGGCAGATGTGTTTCTTTCTCTCTCCTCTCCCCATGGTCTCCTCAGTATTTTAGTTGTTTGGCAACAACACTTACAACAGTAATGGGAGGGCTAGGGTCATGCCTGATTCAAAGATTCTTGGTCTTTGACAATTTGCCATTTATCCAGTCTTGAACTCTTTACTCGATCAAATCACAACTAAAATTTAATACGAGTTACAAACAGCCCAAGTATTTCTGTCACCCACCCCAATCAGTGCCCCAGAGATTACTAGTTCCCAGCCAGGAGTTATTGCGAATCCATGGCAGGAATTTTCAATATGACTTTTAGAAATCCTCAGTTATCACATCGAAGTAGCACCGTGCTCGCTACCCCTGATTAATATGGAGGTAATCCACATACCTTCCAGGCTTTCCTTGCACAATGTACCATATATTTTATGGCTCAGCCTCAATAATTCCAGCTGGTCAAAAGGAAATGAAGATGAAAATGGCATTTATTCTGCCCTGATTGACAAAAGACACAATGGTATGGGCTAAACACTTGATTTCTAATAAAAATAATAATCTGTTTATCCAACAATTTCAGTCTACATTTGTTAATCGCTAGACATGTAGCTTATACCATGATGTTGACGCTGTGTCAAGGATCCGGAGACCTTGTGAATTATAAAGCTACATTTCTACAAATCACCGTTAAAGTGATGTGGACTGATGAGCCAGCAGCCGCTGCATTTTATCAGTGGTCGCAAAAGGATCGCAAATATACCTTGTGGTGGTGAACCGACCTTATACATCCATGGCTTTATATGATGTATCATTACAGATCAAAGCTCAGCAAAGGAGTCACCGATGAGAACAACAAGGACCAGTACCTAAGATGGCTGTGCTGCCCAAAGCTGAAAATTCACCAACGGAAGAAAATAAGGAAGAACCTATGCAGAAAGGAAACATGCATACCTTTGATTCAAACTGTAAAACAGAGGAGACAAAGAGAAGGTTTCTGTTTATAATGTGGATAATTGGGGGGTTATTTTGTATGGAAATGTGCAGTGAGAATCAAAGCTGCTCAGTCCTGAATGAAGGACTTAGCATTTCTCTTTAGGAAAGATCTGTCTCAAAGAAAGCAAATTTTTCTTCCGGTTTGTTTTTTGGCAATGAAACAAGGTCTTCTAGCCTTAATAAAATTAGTAGATTTTTGTTCTTCTGGCATCATTATGGATCATTCTTTTCACTAAAGTACAATATACCCTTTCATAGGAGGCACCAGAACCTATTCTTGGGGTAGATGGAACTACCCTAACGACAAGAGAAGTAATTTATGAAAATAATAATGTTAACTCAATTGGGTCATTTGGAGCAAATACAACGTTGTATCATAGATGCTCCAGGGCTTGCACATTCCATTTTTTCCCTCACCAGGGCCTAGCATCCGGTGGCTCCAGCAACTCAGCGAGTATCGCCGCCCAGGACTGCAGGTTATCCGCCAGCTTATTGTCTCTCCGGCCATTCTGAATGCGTCTCTCTTAGGCCACTGCCCATTCAGTCATATCCCTCATACATTCGTTCACCTCTAGAGGGCTAGGGGACATCCAATGGATAGGCACCCTACACTTGGTGAGCACCAACTCCAACACCAAGAACCTTCTGCTAAGGACTTTCTTCTTTCGCATCGGTATCATCCTCTACAGGCAGTGCTTAATATCTCTAGGGATTACCCACCCAGTGGCCGCATTTAATTGATCAATTATGGCCTGCCAGTATATGTTCAGCACGGGGCACCACCACAGCATTTGCACAAAATCCCCCCACTAGCCGAACAGCGAGGACATGTGGGCACCCGCCCCGGGTAAATAGCGTGGTGCGGGTGAAATATACCTGATGTACAACACTGTATTGTATTCATTTGAGTCTCGTATTACCCGAGGTCTTCTGTACCCCCTCATGGATGCCCTCCCACTTTTTGTCTGTGAGCGATTTACCTAGTATGTTCTACCATTTGCCCTGGACTGGTAGGGTGCGAAGTAGGATATCCTCCTGGAGAGCCCAATATACAAAAGAGATTAACTTATGGCCTCCCCCCATGTTAAGCAGTCACCAATGTCTGTGACTCTTCAGGGGCATCTGGGAAAGACGACCAAATACCACATGCCCTGGCTGCTATTTTGGCAAATTGCAAGAATAGTCCAGGTCCCAAATTAAATGTTTTCACCGCATCCATTAGCTTAACAAATCTTTCATTGGGATAAAGATCCCGCAATGTGTCACATCCCACCTCTCACCACCGGTCCACTGCCATCATTCAAGCCATATGTGTGAACGGGCGCAGAGTCCAAATGCATAGATCCAGCACATAGGGAGCCTGCAGTTTCACCTACACCTGCCCAGCCACGTTCGGGATCAAGTTTGGGCCCCCAGCCCCGAACATCAGGAGTTCAGGCAGAAGTACCCTCCCACATGCCTCACAGGAGGCTTTTATTCCAATTCGCGCTTATGTCAGGCCAGGGCACCGCATGCTGCAGCTGTGCAGCTAGATAATACAGCTCCAAGCTTGGAAGTTCCAAACTAACTCACTGCCAAGTACGTATGAGGGTAGCCAAGCTTCCCCTCCTCCAACCCGAGGCCCAGAGCAGTTTGACAAAAACTTTATCTAGTTCAACAAAGTATTTTTAGGGATTTCGAAAATAGCATCCTGAAAGATGAAGAGACAGAGGGGCAAGATAATCATCTTTACTAACACCACTTTACCCATTAAAGACAGCAGGAGAGTATTCCAAGATCTCACTGTAGACTTGAGGCCTTCCAGCACTCTCTCAATATTCAGGGATTCAGACATCCCTGCTTTCCTCGCTATTCTTATCTCGAGATGAGATACCTCATGCTAGTGGTCTCCCAGGGAAGCTCCAGAACCGGGAGGTTCTGCAGTGGCATCCCTCCTAATGCACCCAGCAGGAACAATTTAGATTGGGCCCGATTTACGCGAATCCCAGAGACCTCCCCGAATTCCAGCAGGGCCGGCAACATAATGGGGACCGAGTACTCCAGCTGCCGCAAATATACTAGTCTGTCATCTGCATACAAGGAGATCACATGTGTGGTCTACCCAGCAGTTATTCCACAGCCTCGCAATATTGAGTGCAATCTGCATGCTAGTGGCTCCATTTCCAATGCAAATAACAATGGCAACAGTGGGCAGCCCTGCCTAGTCCCCCAAAACAGGGGAAAGCATTGCAACACCCTTCTGTCAGTTCGTACACTCGCCACTAAGCTATTGTATAACAGCTTCACCCATTGGATGTAGGTAATGCAATGTAAATTAGTTTTATATAGTGCACAATTACCTGGGGGTGTCTTAGCGCTGGAGGTTTGACGTTAGATAAAACAGTAAAGCGGGAGCGGGAAACTAAACTTAACTAAATGATTCAGTAAAGAGCCAGGTCTTCAACTGCTTCCTGAACTGCAGCAGGATGGGTTGGGAGTGTAGAGTTAGTGGCAATGAATTCCAGAGTTTCGCAAAAGGAAAACGTCCTTCTACCCCATCTTGCTTTATTTATTCTGGGGATGGATACCATTCTAGCTGAGCTAGATCCTAGGTGCCTACTGGGAGTGTACCAAGTGAACAATTTCTGAAAATATAGTGGACCGGTACCATGAAGTGCTTTAAGGACCAGGCACAGTGCCTTGAAAATGATCCTCTTCCTGACCTTGAGCCAGAGCAAACCTTGCAATGATTGGGAGATGGATGCGAACTTGGGAATTTTTAGAAGCATTCTGGCCGCTGCATTCTGTAGGGATTGAAGTTTTTTCACCAGATGCTTATGAGCGCCCAGGTACAGGGCATTACAGTAGTCAATCATAGAAGTAATAAGTGCCACCGCCACCATCACTGTCTTTTGTAGGTCCTGGGGAAAGAACGGGAGGATCTTCTTAAGGACCCTGAGCACAAAAAAGCCCGAAGAGGTGGTTTGATTTATTTGTTCTGCAAAGCCCAGTTTAGTGTCAAAGATGACACCCAGGTTTCTCGCTTTTTGAGCCGGTACCAGTAGCGGGCCTCCATGACGAGTTCCAGAAAGTGATATCCTTTCCAAAGAGCAAGACCTCCGTTTTTTCTGAGTTTAACTTTAGGCAATTTCTTTGCATCAAGTTTGCAATGTGAGACATGCAGCTGCGGGAATTTTTGCATCCTTTTTAACCTCAGATGATATAGACACCACAATTTGTGTGTCATCGGCTTAAGAGAGTACTGCGAGACAATAACTGCGAATAAGATTAATCAGAGGGGTAACATAGATATTAAAAAGTGTGGGGCTTAGAAAGGAGCCCTGAGGCACCCACAAGGGAGGGAGAAGGGAGCGGAACTAGCATCTCCCATCTCCACGAGCGGTTGCCTATCACGTAGGAACGAGCACAGCAGAGCCTGTGCAGAGCTCTGAAAACCCAGCTAATGGAGCTGGTTTTTTAGGAGTGAGTGATGGACCGTGTCAAAAGTGGCAGACAAAGTCTAATAAAATCAACACAGCTTTGCCTCCCTTGTCGATCACCATCTTCAGTTCCTCAGAAGCTGCTACCAGAGCCGATTCGGTACAGTGGTTTGCTCTGAAACCATACTGTGAGGAATCGAGAAGCTGGTTCGCATCTAGGAAGGATAACATTTCCTCATTGATTGCCTTTTCTAATATATTAGCAGGAAAGGGGAGACGAGATATAGGCCTGTAACATTTCACATCTTTTGGGTCCAATGAAGGTTTTTTCACCAGAGACAGAATGGAGGCCTTCTTCCATATAGCCGTGAACAGCCCTGTAGTCGATATCTTGTTTAATAGTTCCACAAGTGGACCAGCACCTTAACTGGAGATCATTTTAAAGACCTGGGGGAGGGGTGGTCTGAAGGAGCCCCTGATTTAATGGACTTACTAAGGTTAATAACTTTTTCTTTAGTGAATGGTTTCTTCGCAAGAAACCTCAAAACCTGGCTCTTCGACAGACCCCCTCCTTGATGGATGGAACCTACACCCCCCCACCCCTAGCGCCTTGAGACCCGTACGGGTGAGTAGTCGCGCTTTAACAAACCCCTAATTGATTGATTGAATGGGGCAAACTTTTTTAATTTTTGGGTGTCTGGGCTCTTATGGGCTTGTTGCGAGTCCAGCTCTTCTGCAGGGGTCGAAGTCTCTCCTATACCCAAGGTCTACTGGGTAAGATTGAAATCTTTAAAGATAGAGTTTGGTCTGGAAGAATTCTGCCAGCTTATTGAAAATGCATTGGTCAGGGTTGAAAGTATTGCTGTTACTCCAGTTTGACAAAGACTTAACCATTTTAAATAGTTCTCTGGTGGTATTTTTGGCTGAGCTTATCTGTTCCGTGAAGTATTTGGACTTAGCTGCTCTGATTAGTTCCGTATACTTCACAAGTAATTTTTTATATTTGGTCTTTTCTTCCTGGCAGTACTTTATTCTCCACCTGCACTCCTGGAGTCTACATTTCAGTTGAAAAGCTTTTAGTTCTTGTGAGTACCAAGGGGCTGATGTTTTTTCGATGACACGTCATTAGTTTTTCTGGCACCAGCCTGAGAACTGCTGATTCTAACCAGTGTGTATAGTTAGTTGCTGCATTATCCACGTTATTTTCTAAGACTGGGTTCAAGTTTGAAAAAGTGTCCTTCAGCTCGTCAGCATTAAGCTTATTCCAGGGCCGCATCTTAAAGGTTCAAAGTGCATTTGTGTGGGGCCATTATTTGGGGGGACCCCGAGTGAGAGAAAAAATGGCCCTCTGGTCCGAACATACTATAGGGTGGACCTTATCCACTCTTAGATCCTGATTGTTTGTGAATACTCCGTCCAAAGTGTGGTTTGCCTGGTGAGTGGGTCCCTTTATTAACTGTTTTAGGTCAAAGCTCTTGAGATTATCCACCAGATGATCCGTGTCAGAGTTGTTTGTGAACTTTTAGTGAAAGTTAAAATCACCCACAATCGTAAAACTAGACGAGTTAATTCAGATTCCATGAAGTCCTGAATCTTTTGGATAAAATTAGCCCTGGGGCCTGGTGGTCGATAAATCAGTAATCCTTGAAAAGCGTATGTGTTATTCGGTTTCAAATTGAATCTAAGTGCTTCACATTCAAGATGAAAGATGGGCTGAAAGTTTGCTTTGATTGAGTTGCGATAAACAATCGCAATTCCCCCGCCCTTTATATCTGCTCAATCCAGTCTTTCGATGTTGTAGCCCATTGGAATAGCAATTTTGAGGTCTGGGTCTGAGGAGTTGTCTGCCCAGGTCTCTGTGAGAAATATAATGTCAGGTTTGTGCTGGACCATGAAATCAGCAAACTCATATCTGTTTTTAATGAGGGACCTCATATTAAATACTACACAGGAGACCACCCTCCCTGAGATCTGCCTCTCAGTTGTCTCTGCAGGGGCTGTCAGGAGCGTGGTTGGACCCTGTTGGGCATAGGAGTCTTTATTAAACGTAAAGTTACATTTTGACATTTAAAACAGTCTGAATTGGTGCTCCGATTGTAAGTGTGGTAGATATTGAACTTGCCGGACATGCATAGTGCCATCTCTGGGATAAGTGTGCATTGCAAAAGAGGCAGGGGGCCGGTTGCCTGATGTCGTCCAGGCACGGATGGGGGCAGACGAGCTTGCCTTTAGCACGCCTTTGGTGTGCCACTGCACACGTCCGCTGCGCACGTCTGCTGCGCTTGTCCGCTGCGCTTGTCCGCTGCGGACATCCACTACGCGCCTGGGCCTACATCGTTTTTTATTTACTGAGGTGTGGTATGCTAGACCGCAAGCCTCTGTAATGGCGGTGAGTGGAGAGTGGCCGAAAGTGAGGCTCTCCCCTTTGGATTTCTTCACGCAAACGGTACAAGCCTGCGGGGGACTGGAAAACCAAAGGTCCTGTGAGAAGAGTTATGCTGCTAAAATGTAAGTGGAAAACCCCCGCTGTTCAGGGAAAGCATTAGAGCGAATAAGAACAGGTAATATTAAAAAGAGTAAAAAACCTAGCCCAACCTTGCTGCATTTTAGTCTCCCCAATACCCACTTTCCACAGCACTTGTCAGAGGAATTCCCATGTGAGGGAATCAAATGCTTGCTCTATATCAAGCAGTGCCAAAGCATAGTGGTCATCCCACAGTTATGGTACATGCATGACTAGTGAAAGCTGCCTTAGATTCCACAGAGTGTTCCTGCAGGGAATGAAGCCACATTGGTCTGCCTGGATCAGGGACGGCAGGTAGTCCAGAAGTCTCTTTGCCAACACTTTGTTGAGTATTTTTACATCCACGTTCAGCATTGAGAGGGGGTGGTAGGAGGAGACCTCCGTTACGTTCTTGTCAGGTTTAGGCAACATAATTATGAGAGCCTCCCTCATTGATTCTGGCAACTGCCCTCTCTCATACGCTTCATTATACACTTCCAGCAGGCAGTCCATGAAGGAACCCACTCTCCCCTGGTACAGTTCAGCCGGCAAGCCATCCCCACATGGGGCTTTTGCCGTTTTCAGGTCCAGGATCGCCGCTACAATTTCCTCCTTAGTGAGGGGCACACCCAGCTGCTCCCTATCTCTCATGGCAGACTAGCCATCTGCAGGCCCGTCAGGTAGTCCTCCTCAGCCACACGTGTTTCCGTCCGGTATGACATACGCTCCTTGCAGATGTGTTGCAATGATCTCAGTGATATCCAGCTGTGTGTGCACCTCCCTTCCCCACGTATCCCGCATCCCAACTATGGGCTTCCTCTGGGTCTCACTACGGAGAAGCGTGGCCAGCATCCTGCCCGCCCTGTCCCCTTCTGCACAAAGTCACTGTCTATAGTTATGTGCTCAAACTTGTTTAACCTGTCGCATGTCTCCACTAATTTCCATTTGAACTCCTTCCATTCCACCAACCATAGCAGCTCCACAGCCAAGCAGCCAGTCACTTCTCCTGTACACCAAGCATTGGCGTCAGCTGCATTTTTACCCCATAAATCATCTTCATGCACTCCCCTTGTAAGACCACCTTCATAGCGTCCCACTCTGTGGGTCTTGCATTTGAGCTCTCCCAGTTTTCCTCGAAGTAATGGTTCAGTACCGCAGATACAGTGTGTGCAAAAACTAGGTCCGCTAAGGCCTCCACCCTTAACTGCCAGACAGGCACCCTAGGGGCCCTCCTACCCATTTTGTATGAGAACAACAAGGATGAATGATCTGACAGGTAGTGTGCTTGATATGAAATATTATCCACATCTTGAGCTATGCTACCAGACATCAGGCAATAATCTAGGCAACTCTGTGTCCCAGTTGCTGGGGTAAAACATGAATAGGTATGACTCTGTGGGTGATGCACCCCCCATACATCCTGCAGTCAGAGTCCCCTATGACCTCCCGGAGTGCACCCGTCATGGCCGGCTTCGTACCCGCCTTAGGGGGGAAATGGTTCAACGTGCCATCCAGCATTCAATTTAGATCTCCAGCTACTATCACCTCTGAACCCAGATACAGAGCCACCACTTTCAACACATTGCCATAAAAATTGACATCATCTACATTGGGGTCATATATATTTACCCTGGATATAGCCCTTGCATCCACGTTCTCAACACAATGACATATCTTCCCTTCGTGTCAACCTTCACCTCTTTAGTCAGTACCACCCAGATCAGTGCACCTCTAGCGTAACTGGAGAAGGAGGTCATGAATAGCTGTCCCCTCCATCTTCGTCACAAATGGCTAACACATTCCCCCCAGGTATGTGTCTACTGTAGGAAGGCCACTAAGACCCCATATCACCTCAGGCATAAATACACCCTCAGTCTCCTTGTGGGCTACCTCAATCCACTTACGTTAGGAACTTCAATATCGAGTCCATCCTAAGTGCCGTGTCCCCTATCACGTGTCCTCCCCCCGTCTGCTCCAATCTCCCCATCATCCCTTCTAGTCTTAGTTTCAGCTTACTTTTCTGTGTGTTGTAGAGCGATCCTAAAACACTAAGACCCATCATAAACGTCAACATTAACTCCCTATATACCCCCCACCCACAGGCAGTGAGCCCGAACAACTCCAGCCCATACCATACGAGCCAACACTCAGCAACCACGCCCCATCCAGCCATTGGAGGCCGTAGCCTCAACCTCCCCAACTGCATCACGCTGAGGGCCTAGCATCCTGTAGGGGGCAGCAAGGTCAATGGCACTCAAACTGCCCCTCCGGGACCGCAGCCCTGCATAGCCGCCCGCCAGCTTGTATTTAAAGGTTTTGCAATCATTTTAACTAAGCAATACCACATATTAAGCTCCTTCCGCCTTTTAAAATTAATGCATCATCAACAACTCTCCCCACCAATGCTCAAGTCTGTTCTGATTCTAAAGGCGTAATTATACATCACATTAGTCTCCAATGCATCAGCGAACCAGCAGTCAATTGTACTCTTCGTTGTCTTCAAACTCTCATATGCAGCTTCTCTGTTTGGCTACCCCCAGTACAGGAATGTAGCCCCATAGCCCAGGGCGGCCCGCACTGCATCAGAGCGTCTCTATCACCGCCACTACTCTTGCTAGCCCAGGTCCGTGCTGTCACTCAGGAAGTCACGATCCCCTCTGTGGCTTATAAAAGAGTCAAGAGTATCAGGCACACAGTCTGAGTCCTCCAACGTGCCGTCTGGGCAGACCAAGATCCTCCCTGTTTGGCAGGTTCCTGTCCAGGCCTCTTTGCCTGCAGAATGCCTTTGTGTGTATTGACCGGCAGCTGACACCACTAACATCTGTTTTATTCCACCTAGAGTATCCAGCCAGTTGCCGGCCTCACCCGGTGTAGCAAAGAAGAGGACTTTTCCATTATGTTGCACCCGAAGTTTCACTGGGAACATTAGGCTGTACCGAAGGTCAAGATCCCATATTCTCTTTTTAGTCGGCAGCAAGTCACTGCAAGTTCCTGCACTTTACAGGTGTAATCCGGGAAGACCAGAATATTCCTCCCCTCGTAATGTGGTGCTCCATGTACCCGGACACGCTGCAAGAGTGTGTCTCGGTCCCTGAAATTAAAAAGACGGGCAACAATGGAGTGCTGTGGCGCTCCCTGCCTAGGCACCGGCGCCAAAGCCCGGTGGGACCGCTCAATTGTGAACAACTTTGAGAGCTGCCTTTGTTCCAAGATGCTCATAATCCAGTCTTCCAAGAAAAACTCATTGGATTGAATGTCTGCACGCTCTGGGAAGCCCACGAATCTCAGGTTGTTTCTTTGGGAGTGCCCCTTCACATCCTCGATCTGCTCCTCTATTCGGGTGGAGAGTGACTGGAGTGTAGCCACCGTCTTCTTCAGAGCCACCACTTCCTTTCAATTCTTTAACATTCCCTTCAGCCTCAGCGACCCTTTCTGATATTTTCCAAAGGTCAGCACGGAGAATGCCCACCTCTATGGCCACAGTGTTGATTTTGACCAGCATGGTCTCCCGTAAACCTCTTATTTCTGCCATGATGTCTGCCATCGTCTGGCCCCTACCTCCTCTGACGGAGCTTGTTTGGCCTGTCCCCCCACTGCACTCCCGTTTGGCACAGGGTGGGAGTAGTTATCACTTTTATTGGCCTGTGAGGCCCTGGCAGGCATGTCCTTCCACATCTCTGTGTGTCAGCAGAACCATACCAGCATGGTTTACCCTGGGCCCAGGACTTCTCAATTGCAGGGTGCCCCGCTCTGGACCAAGGCATGTTGACTCTCCCGCTACCCTGGGGCCCACGAGACTCCGGGTCCCCTGCCCCATTCCCAAGGTGCTTGTGGGCACTAGCCCTCTCCTGGCAATCCACTTCCTTCTAGGGTAAGATGCTTCCTCACCGGGGGAGCTCCACTGCCAGGGTGGGACTCTCCTCTCGACTGATATTGCAGCTACCAGCCTTCCTCTGCCTTTAACCTCAACAACTGCTGTGTTGTTCATGTGCGTGTCTGGGGGCATCCTCCAGCTGCCGTTATTCACTGCACGGGGGCTCTGGTGTCCTCCCTCCCACTTTCTCAGGTCGTTTTCAGCCCCCAATGCAGAAGCAGACCCCTGCGGGCAGCAGGGCCTCACTTCATGTCCCCTCTCTTCATGCCTCGATTGTCCGCCACTTTCCAGTCGCAGCCCTGCCCTCCAGGTCACAATGGTGCCTCCGCTGTTCTAATGGTTGCTATAGCCTGCACACCTAGTGTGATTTGATTAATCCTGGTAATCCTATTTAAATAAAATTTAATGACTTGTGTGCTACCTTGAAACCTGACCTGCTCTTGTCAGGGAAACAACTCTGAGAAAAGTGTGTACAAATTCCATCACACACGTCAAGGTGCACAACATATGACCCTGAGGTTCAATGATAAAGTAAACATTTTTCAATATTCTTAAACAATTTTGTTGCGATTTATTTCAATTCTTTATCTTCTGGTTCATGACCATTATTATTGAAAATTGCAACTCTGTATCATACAATGAACATGATATCGACTTCTCATTACATTGTATTACTAACAAATGACTATTGCAGTATCTTCATTGCCGTGTTCCCAATGCATTTCGGGAAGTCACTTCATCAGGGGAACTCTAGGCGTTGCGTGGTTCAACTGATTGAGAGATGTAGAACGCTTAGGTCTACAACTGTAAGAAAACACGTCGACAATCAGTGTTTTATCTCCGCCGTTCTGCTGCTTCTGCAAGTGAAATGTATCTGTGCCTCACGTATTGCCGCCAAAGTGACTTTATTAATTTCTCCTCGTTTTTGCTCTTTCCATGTGTGCTGCACACATAGAAACAGCAAAAGACCATTGATTGTTTATGTGCAGGAAGGTGCCCCTTCCTGCACATAAACAATCATTTAAAAAAACATTACATTTTGCAACTTCTTTGTGTGCTGTATTAAGCAGCACACATAGAAGTTACAAAAAAACACCATTTCAGGTTGTTGATGTGCAGGAAGGGACACCTTCCTGCACATAAACAATCTTCCCCTGCAACGCAGGCACCCTTGCACACTGCTGCAAGGGTGTCTGTGTTGGTGCTAGGCGGCTAAATTAGCACCAGCGCAGGGGGAAACGCAGGGCTGCACCGTATCCTTGTAAATACGGTGCAGCCCTGCGTTTAAGAAGTGGCGGAGCATGGCGTTAAGCCAAGGAGGCTAACGCCGTGCTCCTCCACTTCCTCGTAAATATGCCCCTAACAGTGGAAAAATGCCAAAGACACAAACGCTACAGCTCTAAAAACAAAAAGCATAAATTCTCAAAACAGATAATTTATTTAAATTTTAGCTATTTATATAGCACAGCTGGACCATGAAATGTTAGGATGCTTTAAACAGACCATGAAAAAAGCAAACAGGGTTAAGCCTGAAGGGGGATGGGTATTAAACAGCTAACACAGAAAATAATTAGGTGAGACAAGATCGATTTTTCATACGAAGAGCTTTCAAGTCTGTTTGGCTTTACTGATTGATCTTGTGGAATTTATTATTTAAAAGGACACAGACCATAGAACCAATCAGTAAAGTCAAATTGGCTTGAAACATCTACCCACACTAAGTAGATATTGTCTCACCTTATTGTTTTCTGTGTCAATTATAGGAAGGGTGCTGGACATGTCTTAACTTAACTCGTTCTCCCTTCTTTGTTTTCTGGCATTAAACAATTGAAACAGAAGACTGTATCAAACAGGCCTGTGAGTTATGGCTATCAATTGGTGGGGTTGGGGTTTAGCTGTAACAACCTTACCCAGCTAAGATTTGAAATTGTCTTAAGACATATGAGATAGGGTTAACCAAAGCTTCAGAGTAAGAAATAAAAATGTGTTTTTTTAGACAAGCCCTTAATCATGATCTTTTCATACGGGGAGTTACCTAGTCAAAGTAGGGGCAAGACCATGGCTAACACTATAACAGAGTGAACAGCTGGGCAGCCTCGTTACTTAAGCATGTTCACTACAGAAACCTTGCCTACTAACTGTGCTACCCAACGGGTCAGTCTAATCCAATCAGTAGTCCAACACTACACTACATAGTGGAATTAACAACAAAGCACAAGGGATAGATGGTCTCTCACCTATTCAGTTTTAATGACAGCCAGTGGAGGGCATTAGAGGGCACTAAAATGACTTGAGAAGAAACAGTGCATTGGAGTAGTCAGAAAAACTAAAGGTTTATATGAGTTATGTGGCATCCAAAACACCATAATAATGAAAGAAGTACTATTTAGTCAGTCAAATGGAATTTGATTGGGATAGAGAGGCGTTTCACTGCAAAATCTCCACTATAGACTTATAGCCTGCCGTAGCGGGCTATACCGGCCATTAAAGGCCCGCTCCAGCAGTAAAGGCCCGAGCTGAAGACCGGGGCCTTTAACAAGGGAGCGGGACTTTAATGGCCGGTATAGCCCAGCTACAGAGGGCTATAAGGCTATGAGAACATTCTGCCACTAGAGGGCAGAATGTTCTAACAAATAAAACAAAGGCCTCTCAGAGCACGAGGGGGTTTAAATCACCTCGGCTCCGAGAGGACTTTGTTCACAGCAACAGCTGTGAACAAACACAACGTGGAATGTTGCTCTGTGGGCTTTTACCGGCCCGTAGAAGCATGGAGCACTCCATTGTTTTCAATGGAGTGCTCCACATTCGAATGTTCTAATTTGTGTTATTTATTTATGTATTTATTCTACTGCCAGCATTATACAGCACTTATCTAGCCCTAAGGATTAGCACAATACTTTACCAACTAATTTCAGAAATTCTTCATCTCATCATTCTTTATCACAGCAAAATAGGTTACTCTCTAACTTCACAGTACTTTTGAAGTGAATAATTTACAATATTACTGGCACTGACAAATAACTAATGAGTGCTAGTGTCCACTATTAGAGTCAGACCTCCACATTTCCCACCTTCCTACAAACCCTTTCACTCTATGGTTGTGTAAGTTCCGACTTTGGCGTAACTCCACAAGGTGGGCCTGATTCACAGAACTAACTTACGTGAAATACGTAAAGTTAGTAATTTTCGGTATTCACAGAATACACTTACCAATACTAACTTTATGTTCGCTCCCGGGCCGGAGATTCCTGCCCTGTGGCGGAAGTCTCGCCTCTGGGCCGGAATCTCGCCTCCGGACCGGAATACCCTCATTTAGGCCGTTTGAGCATTGAAACGGCCTAAATGAGGGTATTCCGGTCCGGAGGCGGAGATTCCGGCCCAGAGGTGGAAATTCCGCCACAGGGCCAGAATCTCCGGCCCGGGAGTGGACATAAAGTTAGTATTGGTAAGTGTATTCTGTGAATACCGAAAATTACTAACTTTACGTATTTCACGTAAGTTAGTTCTGTGAATCAGGCCCGGTGTGCTTTTCCATCCATGGGTGACACTGTGAACTCAGTTCAATACACCAGTGGTGAATGTGAAAGACAGATTATTGTAGTCCCGCAAAACACTATTCAATGTGTAACTGACATAAAAACATTGCTTTTAGGTTACTAACAATCCCATAAAGGGAACAGGGGCACTCTGGAAACAGTAACATACCTTTTTTCGTTATTCACTTAATCACACACACACACACACACTTATAAGAATGAACACTTTTAAATTAAAAGTATTTATTACTACAGGAACAGTCTGTATCTCAGTACATCTAAAACAACTACACAGGCTATTATAAAAACAGCAAGAAGGCACATTATGAATAAAATATTTCGAGCATGTTTCAAAATGTCAACTAAAATGTAATCTTAAACCTAACACCCTAACGTCTACTTCGATGCGTTGTACTAAGAAAGTATGGAAGGCAGAGCAACTTTGCAGTCTAGAGTTTCTTAGGGAGAAGAGACACACTGCAAACTTTGTTGACAGCAAAGGCTGTCTTTATCAGCAGAAGCACAAAGACAGCGTTCCCTGAAAAAGAGCAAACACGCTACAATAGTAGTCAGTCAGTCTTCCTCCGAGACTCAGCTTTATCAGCTTCAGGTGAGATATAGCATCTGCGAAGTGTGCCGGCAGTAGGTGCGACCATCTCTGGCAGAACCTCGGGCAATAATCTGGCCGAAGGTTCTTCTCCTGACAAGTGGTCAAGTGGTAGTCCTTACATATTTATTCTAATCAAATTGGAATTTCTGATATAGGGTCAAGAATGTCTACCATATAAGGTAAAAGGACATCAATTCACACTACACTATTTTGATTAAGTATCTGTACGTGCTCTTTGAATGGCTTGATGTCTTCACAGTTCTTAGAAAGACATAGTTAGGCGACATATAATAATACAATATAATAATAATAGCAGACATGACAATGATTCTGCATAACTTTAGAAAAATCTTTGGCTTTTGTTGCTTGAGAGAGAGAAGATGGCAACCTCTATTAGCCAAGATGGAGTCGGGCCTTTGGGACTTTACATCACCCCCGGCTTGTATATCTGAATGTGACATCATAGGGACGTGCCTAGTAAACAAGGATTTATATAACATAGACGGAAGTCCATTTTCTCAGGTTACTGAGATCTAAAATGCCTTAAACAAATGTATACTTAAGCAAGCTATATGTATAAAACATAATAGAAAGCATTCAATATCAAATATAAAATAAGTATAAAATAAAGGCATTTAATACACTATACAGGTAAAAATGACAGAAGTGATACATATGATAAATATAGCAGTGAAACACGAATACTGCTAAGCCATGCGTTGTTGAACATTATTGATCTATATATCGTAGTCTATATAGAATGTTGTATACGTGTTGGTGATTAAAACATACAGTGATGATATGAATAGGCCAATTAGTAATATGCAGTAAAAATAAAAGATGAAAACTTAAAAAGAGTCTTCATTCAGGCTTTTGTGGTATATTTACTGAATTCTTATCCTTGGTTGACTTACTTGTTGAGTTCATTCCTCGTCAGAGTGTGGAAATGTACCTTTTAGGGGTACACTGGTGCAGGGTCACCCTCTTGTCCACGGGTTCAAAGACCAACAAAATAGAGATCAGCACTGGAGTTGGAATAAATAACAAGTTTATTAATCACTCATGAGCGGGACCACGTCCATACAACACTCTCAAATGTTGCAGGAGGTAGTACACTGAAGTCACAGAACACAGGTCTTTTATACAGGTTTTCTGCAATGCAAGCATGTGAACAGAAATAGGAAGAACATGTTTTAGGAATAGCTATCAGCAAACAAGGGCAGATGAATAACCATGTGGTCAGCAAAGTGGGAGGGGGAGCAGGAATGCTTATGGCAGCAGTAAATGGTCAACAGTTAACATCTGAGACCAGGTGCACTGACAACTATAAACCCTCAGCACGTACATTGCTTAAGCTGAGTCAGGAAGTCAACAAAAATAGATAACACAAGCAGAGTGAAAAGACTAAAGAATTATGAAGGAAACTTAAATGGACACCATAGCCAAAATGGCTGTTGCTTATGCTAAGTAAAAATATTACACGTTTTCCACAGACGGCCCTTTTAGCATATGCTAAGACATTTTTCTTATGCTTTAAAAGGGGTACGATAAATCTCATGTATATCAATTAGCATCATGTCGCTAACTTCTCGATCTATTGCTAAACGGGCATTTACATTTTGGACATTCGTTTTTGATGGTAGACAAGTAGTACAAGTAGAAATACAGAGGGAACAAAGCATCGGTCCGCATTGGATACATAAACAACAGGAGAAGAGAATTGCAATAATTATGAACAAGGCTGATAATATTTTTAAACCCCATACAGAAAATACGTTCCAGAACCATCCAGCCCAAGTCCATGTTCCTGAATCTTGATGTATCTCAGTAGCTATTTTATGCATTTTGGAAATGGCATCATAAACAGAAGGGGCGTGGTCAGGGATAAATACACAACAACTACTACCGATAATGCGACATGCTCCACCACGATCAGCTAGAACCACGTCTAGCACCATTCGGTTTTGCAAAGTCACAATTCTCGTAATTTGGAGTTCTTCTGTAATATTCCGAAGCGCCATTGCTGTCTGATTAGTTACAGCCTCTACTACACGGGTTAAGCGTCTAATCTTCCTACTATTTAAAACCGCACCAACAAAGAAAAAGAGTCCCAAATTAAAGTCAACATATTGCTGCAATGCAGTATCAGTTTGATCCACTTCATCATTATTTATAGTTCTTTTGAATCGGTTCAAGGAAATGTCATTAAACAGTTTTTGATCTTTATGATAAGATGCAGGTGCTAGGAACACAGGAGGAAGCAAAAAGGACACATAACAGGTTCCAGACCATCCAATTGGTAGATGATAGTAGCCTTTACTCCCACAAATGAAATGTGTTTTGTGAGGACAGGAAACTGCTATTGTTCATTCCAGTAATGTTCAATACTGTGGTACAGTCACTTTTTCCCACTGGGATACTACCAAAACTGCTCACACAAAGATTTGCTCGGGCTCTAGTAACAGCGATAACAAAAGGCCCGTTACCCTTGGCCGTTCGAGTGTTGGGGAAAACATACCGTGTGGAGGAATTTCCTTTGCGATACTCCTCCATTTCCAAAACAGTTCCTTTGGCTTGTGGGTCCCCTTCCTCATCGGGGTAACAAACTTTATTAAGTTTTGCATTAAGTCCTCCTACATCAGCTAGAGTAATATTAGCAATTTCAGAGGCCCACAACAGTGCGAACCAGGCTCTACAGGAGCCATTATGCGAGAATGGCAAGGGAATGAAAGGCGTTCCTCCCTTCTTCTGATGAGCTGGCATCATTCCACATACCCAGCAGTTGGTAGTGTTTGTAGCATTATGAGTATGATGCAACATTTGTATGAAAGTGTTATTGAGATACGACATTCGGTGCTTCTTTTCATGATAGGGAAGAGTAAAATAATAATGTTCGGTGGGGACAGGAGTAGTAGCAGTCAATAAGTTTTGAGCCGGAGCTACTTCCTCTACAACCCACATTATAACAGCAATGATGACAACAGTCAAAGTTAGTCCAATAGCGAGCATCATATTTTTACTACAGACTTTTGCAGCATTCGATTTCTTCTCCTCCGGCATGTTCATTTCGTCGGTAAACAACAAAACAGATGGTGCCCTAAGGTCCTGGGCAGGCGTTGGTTTTTCACTAACGTTGAGACGAGTAGTCACTAAGAGGCTACCCCCCTTTGTAGTCAGTCTTTAACCACCCAGGACAGTGGCTCAAACAGTCTCTTTCTGCGATGAAATGTCTTTCTTCCTGGATCGAAGCAGATATCTGGATGTACCAGGGATCGTGTGGTCCGGGAAGACTTCCTCAGGTTTTTCAGGTGACATGGCTCGTCCTTTCTCGGTGACCAGGATGTCGCGGTGATCTGTCAACGCAGCTGGGCTCACGAGGGCATGCAGAACTTTACGACAGTGGGTGGCGTGCACCCAATTCTTCCGGTTGGTCACTCGTACCGCAGTTCTGGTAGCCAAGAGGACTTGCTCCGGTCCACGCCAACGGGGTGCCAAAGAATTGGTCCGCTGGAAGGACTTCGTTAAAACAAAGTCGCCAGGCCGCAGATCATGGCCATCACCCTGCGACCTGTCTGGAATGGCTTCCCGTACTTGCTGATAAATAGAAGACAAGCTGTCAGTTTACTGGGACAAATAGTCACTCATCAACACATAGGGTACATCATGTATAGGGCGAGGCTTAGGGATTCCCCAAATATTCGTGGGCCTGCCAAACACAACCTCATATGGCGTAAGGCCAGATCGTGTATGTGGTATCGATCTGATAGAAAGCAGTGGTACGGGCAGGGCATCAGGCCATTTCAAAGACGTGGAAGCCTGTATTTTAGCCAATTTCAGTTTCAGAGTGGAATTGTAACGCTCCACCAAGCCTGCTGATTGTGGGTGAAAAGCGGCATGAAATTTCTGCTTAATCCCTAACCCTTTCATGACATATTCGACAACTTGCCCAATGAAATGAGGTCCGTTGTCACTCCATAAGACCCGACAAATGCTGAATCGAGGAAAGAACTCCTTTAGGAGAACTTTAGCTGTCGTGAGAGCTGTATTATCCTTCGTAGCATATGCCTCTACCCATTTACTGAAGGCACAAACCACCACCAGGACATATTTCAATTTATTACAGCGCTCAAACTTAATGTAGTCCATTTGCAGGACCTCAAAAGGTGCAGTTGGTGTCGCAAACCCTCCTGTTGGAGTTCGCGTTCCCTTTCCGGGATTATACTGAAGAGAGACCAAACAAGACTGGACCATCTTTTTAGCAGTGCCGGCAATATCAGGATGATCCCAAACTTGCATAAGTTGTTTTGCCATTGAGGATGCTCCAACATGTGCCGCCCATGTACCATGTGAATCATGGGGTATAAGTAGGCTGTGGGTAACTTCCATTTGGTCATATCTTTATTCCTCCAACAGCCCTCATCATCCAGTGCTTCCTCCTTAGACCATTGGTCTAGTTCATCAGTGGAGGCAGATTGTTGCATGTCCAGTACCTCTTGCCTGGCATCATGCCAACGTTCAGCTTGTGGCTTCACTACATACATAGATGTGGTACTTCGCTGCATTGCGGTTTCACGGGCTGTGTAATCTGCGAAGGCATTACCTGCTCCTATTTTATCAGTCACTTTCTTGTGTGCACTACACTTAACAATTGCCACTTTCTTAAGATAGGTTAGAGCAGTAAGAAGATTATGTACTAATTCTCCATGCACTATCTGTGTCCCATGTGAGGTGAGGAAACCTCTTTCTTTCCATAAGCGGCCAAAATTGTGTGCCACTCCGAAAGCATACTGGCTGTCAGTAAAAATATTAACAAGCAAATCTGTACGAAGCTCAGGCGCTCTCGTTAGTGCAATCAATTCGGCCGCTTGGGCTGACTTCTGTGGGATGCGAGCTGTTTCTACTACTGTCTGAAGTGTTGTAATCGCATAGGCAGCAGATGTAGTGCCATCAGGCAATTTGAGACACGAGCCATCAACCCATAACTTCCCATCAACACTAGAGAGAGGTGTATCTTGCAAGTCAACGCGGCCCTTTCTTTGCTCTTCAGTAAGGAATATACAATCATGTAACTCTTGCGACTGAGACTGAGTAGCTGGAAATGGCAATAGTGTAGCAGGGTTTAGGGTCAGACATCTTTTCAGTGCAATATGAGGGGCCAAAAGTGTCAATTCATATCCTGTCAAGCGGGCACTAGTCAAATGCTGTGTTTTTATTTGATTTAGCAAAGCATCAACAGAATGGGGTACTAACACAAGCAGCTTATGTGACAAAACTATTCCTTCACTCTCACGTATTGATACAGCCGTTGCTGCCACCGCTCGGAAACATCCAGGCAGCGCGCGAGCGACTGGGTCAAGAACAGCTGAGAAATAGGCACAAGGACGTTGCTTATCACCGTATGTTTGCGTTAAGACTGAGAGGGCACAACCTTCCCTCTCGTGTACATAGAGTGTGAAGGTCTTAGTGTAGTCTGGAGTTCCGAATACTGGTGCAGAGCAAAGAGCTTGGCGTTACTGTTGGAAGGCATTCTGACATTCAGTAGTCCATGGGAGGGGCATCGGAGTGTCTTTAGTCAAAAGGGCCAATAAAGGTTTAATAATGTGCGAGAAACTGGGGATCCACTGCCTACAGAAAGAAGTGAGGCCAATCAGTGCACGAACATCCTTCTGAGTACGGGGCACAGGAGTATCTAAAATGGTCTGAATGTGATCTGGTGTAAG